>OY998176.1:37093143-37753143 GCA_963921935.1 Galeruca laticollis | reverse complement strand
TATTTAAATGAAATATTAGTAAATCAATAAAAAGAATTCTCCTCTATAACGCCTTGATCTCCATCATTATCTTTTTTGTCTATTGGTAATAAATAACTATATATTGAATTTAGATTCTGAATATCAGTTCTTTTATTTAAACAATTATTCTCTTGAGCAATGAATGTCATTTCCAGGAAAATCCTTTTAGAGTAATTGTCTTCTTTACACAAAATTTTGAAGTTTTTATAATCAATTATATGTTTTGTATCCAATTTACCATTTACATCTATTATAATATACATTCTCATATACTTTATCCTTGATAATGGAATAAATAAATTCTGAAAGCTTGGACATAAAAAGTATGAAGGGTACTCGTTTTAATTTGCCGCTTCCCCAATAAATCTATGTTTAGTATTAATTATTCGGCAAAGATCAAGTTTAACTATATATATATATATATATATATATATATATATATATATATATATATATATATATATATATATATATATGTATAAATATATATATATATATATATATATATATATATATATATATATATAAATGAATATAATTTCATAAATACGAGGTGCTATATGAAATATAAATTTCGATTTTCTACTACACCTGTTTTAGTCGAAATTTCAATAATTTCGACTTATTGGCCTGACCGTTCTTCGAAGGGCAAAACAACTACATTCTTGGCTAATACCACGCAGAATATTGAATTACATCCCCTTCGAAAACCGTGACGTCGATCGGCCATTTTGCCGATACGGACATCTGTGGTGATTCGCAACTGATAGCGGAAGAGCATAGTACACTTACGCGTTTCGACCTTCTTGGGTCTCTTCAAGAGTGCCGTAATGCCTTCCAGTTCAGATTCTCTAATCCGAACTGAATATTACACCCTCCGACAACCTCTCTTGGTTCGTGTAGTTACACAAGCGAGAAGTAGTCAGTTGGCGCCATCTTCACTTTCAGTTGCGAACCAACACCTCAGATAAATGCGACCGTATTAGTCGTATTAAATAAAAATGAATATAATTTCATAAATACGAGGTGCTATATGAAATATAAATTTCGATTTTCTACTACACCTGTTTTAGTCGAAATTTCAATAATTTCGACTTATTGGCCTGACCGTTCTTCGAAGGGCAAAACAACTACATTCCTGGCTAATACCACGCAGAATATTGAATTACATCCCCTTCGAAAACCGTGACGTCGATCGGCCATTTTGCCGATACGGACATCTGTGGTGATTCGCAACTGATAGCGGAAGAGCATAGTACACTTACGCGTTTCGACCTTCTTGGGTCTCTTCAAGAGTGCCGTAATGCCTTCCAGTTCAGAATCTCTAATCCGAACTGAAGATTACACCCCCCGACAACCTCTCTTGGTTCGTGTAGTTACACAAGCGAGAAGTAGTCAGTTGGCGCCATCTTCACTTTCAGTTGCGAACCAACACCTCAGATAAATGCGACCGTATTAGTCGTATTAAATAAAAATGAATATAATTTCATAAATACGAGGTGCTATATGAAATATAAATTTCGATTTTCTACTACACCTGTTTTAGTCGAAATTTCAATAATTTCGACTTATTGGCCTGACCGTTCTTCGAAGGGCAAAACAACTACATTCCTGGCTAATACCACGCAGAATATTGAATTACATCCCCTTCGAATGTAATTCAATATTCTGCGTGGTATTAGCCAGGCATGTAGTTGTTTTGCCCTTCGAAGAACGGTCAGGCCAATAAGTCGAAATTATTGAAATTTCGACTAAAACAGGTGTAGTAGAAAATCGAAATTTATATTTCATATAGCACCTCGTATTTATGAAATTATATTCATTTTTATTTAATACGACTAATACGGTCGCATTTATCTGAGGTGTTGGTTCGCAACTGAAAGTGAAGATGGCGCCAACTGACTACTTCTCGCTTGTGTAACTACACGAACCAAGAGAGGTTGTCGGAGGGTGTAATCTTCAGTTCGGATTAGAGATTCTGAACTGGAAGGCATTACGGCACTCTTGAAGAGACCCAAGAAGGTCGAAACGCGTAAGTGTACTATGCTCTTCCGCTATCAGTTGCGAATCACCACAGATGTCCGTATCGGCAAAATGGCCGATCGACGTCACGGTTTTCGAAGGGGATGTAATTCAATATTCTGCGTGGTATTAGCCAGGAATGTAGTTGTTTTGCCCTTCGAAGAACGGTCAGGCCAATAAGTCGAAATTATTGAAATTTCGACTAAAACAGGTGTAGTAGAAAATCGAAATTTATATTTCATATAGCACCTCATATTTATGAAATTATATTCATTTTTATTTAATACGACTAATACGGTCGCATTTATCTGAGGTGTTGGTTCGCAACTGAAAGTGAAGATGGCGCCAACTGACTACTTCTCGCTTGTGTAACTACACGAACCAAGAGAGGTTGTCGGAGGGAGTAATCTTCAGTTCGGATTAGAGATTCTGAACTGGAAGGCATTACGGCACTCTTGAAGAGACCCAAGAAGGTCGAAACGCGTAAGTGTACTATGCTCTTCCGCTATCAGTTGCGAATCACCACAGATGTCCGTATCGGCAAAATGGCCGATCGACGTCACGGTTTTCGAAGGGGATGTAATTCAATATTCTGCGTGGTATTAGCCAGGAATGTAGTTGTTTTGCCCTTCGAAGAACGGTCAGGCCAATAAGTCGAAATTATTGAAATTTCGACTAAAACAGGTGTAGTAGAAAATCGAAATTTATATTTCATATAGCACCTCGTATTTATGAAATTATATTCATTTTTATTTAATACGACTAATACGGTCGCATTTATCTGAGGTGTTGGTTCGCAACTGAAAGTGAAGATGGCGCCAACTGACTACTTCTCGCTTGTGTAACTACACGAACCAAGAGAGGTTGTCGGAGGGTGTAATCTTCAGTTCGGATTAGAGATTCTGAACTGGAAGGCATTACGGCACTCTTGAAGAGACCCAAGAAGGTCGAAACGCGTAAGTGTACTATGCTCTTCCGCTATCAGTTGCGAATCACCACAGATGTCCGTATCGGCAAAATGGCCGATCGACGTCACGGTTTTCGAAGGGGATGTAATTCAATATTCTGCGTGGTATTAGCCAGGAATGTAGTTGTTTTGCCCTTCGAAGAACGGCCAGGCCAATAAGTCGAAATTATTGAAATTTCGACTAAAACAGGTGTAGTAGAAAATCGAAATTTATATATATATATATATATATATATATATATATATATATATATATATATATTGAGCACATCAGTATAGGATATAATAAAATGTTTACTATACTCTTATTATATTTAAATGAAATATTAGTAAATCAATAAAAAGAATTCTCCTCTATAACGCCTTGATCTCCATTATTATCTTTTTTGTCTATTGGTAATAAATAACTATATATTGAATTTAGATTCTGAATATCAGTTCTTTTATTTAAACAATTATTCTCTTGAGCAATGAATGTCATTTCCAGGAAAATCCTTTTAGAGTAATTGTCTTCTTTACACAAAATTTTGAAGTTTTTATAATCAATTATATGTTTTGTTGAGAAAACGTGTTCTGCTAATGCTGAACGTTCTGGGTATACTCTTGAATCACTCTTATGTAGAGCTAAGCGCTTAGTAATTTTTTGAGAAATCTGATCCACATATACAGATTCACATGTAGAGCATGTTAATCTATATACAACATTAGAACGTTCAGTATAAGGATCAATTTCTTTCAATTCACTAAAAACACGATTAATTGTCGGAATATTTTTATTTGCAAGTTTTATATTAGTTACTTCTTTTAAAATTTTGGAAATTCTAGGTGTAAGATCTCTAAAATATGGTAAAGATGCAAAAAAAGTATTGGTTGAATTTGTTTCCGTTATATTTTCTACGTTATCAGTTGATAAATTAGGTTCATTAGATAATTGTATAGGATGAGGAGTGTTAAATAGTATTTTTCTCACTAATGTTTTTGGATTTCCATTATTTATGAAAAGATTCGATAATATATTCAAATTTTTATTGTGCATCGTATTATCTGAAATATTGATTACTCTATTTTTCATTTGCTTTATCAAATTAATTTTCGTTGAAAATGTATGATATGAAAAATAGTTTATATATCTTCCTGAACTACAACGTTTTCTATACCAGTCTACTGTAATTATATCATTACGTCTTATAAGTCTGGTGTCTAGAAATGGAACAGATTGTTCATTATCTTCTGTTTCAATAGTAAATTGGCATTACCCAGTACAGGCATCAATGAAATATTGGAAAAATTCAATAATTATAATCACTACATCCAATTTACTATTGAAACAGAAGATAATGAACAATCTGTTCCATTTCTAGACACCAGACTTATAAGAAGTTATGATATAATTACAGTAGAGTGGTATAGAAAACCTTGTAGTTCAGGAAGGTATATAAACTATTTTTCATATCATTAATTTTCAACGAAAATTAATTTGATAAAGCAAATGAAAAATAGAGTCATCAATATTTCAGATAATACGATGCACAATAAAATTTTAAATATATTATCAAATCTTTTCATGAATAATTGATATCCAATAACATTAGTAAGAAAAATACTATTTAACACTCCTCATCCTAAGCAATTATCTAATGAACCTAATTTATCAACTGATAACGTAGAAAATATAACGGATACAAATTCAACCAATACTTTTTTTGAATCTTTATCATATTTTGGAGATCTCACACCTAGAATATCCAAAATTTTAGAAGAAGTAACTAACATAAAACTTGCAAATAAAAATGTTCTGGCAAGTAATCGTGTTTTTAGTAAATTGAAAGAAATTGATCCTTATACTGAACGTTCTAATGTTGTATATAGATTAACATGTACAACATGTGAATCTGTATATGTGGGTCAGACTCCTCAAAAAATTACTAAGCGCTTAGCTCTACATAAGAGTGATTCAAGATTATACCCAGAACGTTCAGCATTAGCAGAACACGTTTTCTCAACAAAACATATAATTGATTATAAAAACTTCAAAATTTTGTGTAAAGAAGACAAATACTATAAAAGGATTTTCCTGGAAATGACATTAATTGCTCAAGAGAATAATTGTTTAAATATAAGAACTGATATTCAGAATCTAAATTCAATATATACTTATTTATTACCATTAGACAAAAAAGATAATAATGGAGATCAAGGCGTTATAGAAGAGAATTATTATTATTGATTTACTAATATTTCATTTAAATATAATAAGAGTATAGTAAACATTCTATTATATCCTATACTAATGTGCTCAATATATATATATATATATATATATATATATATATATATATATATATATATATATATATTTAGTTATAGGCAGTTGTGGCTTCCTACTATGTTAAAATTGCGTCTGCCGTAACCTCCGCGGCCTCGTGACTTCCGATATACGGATTCGACGAGGATTTTGGCTAGAACTTATCGCAAGTGAAAGGTATGGACCATTGCTATTTATTGGGGCAAATATCAGCCGGAGGCCCTCCCGGCCGATTTTTGTACTTTTTTTTACACCATAGTTTGAGCAGTTACCGCACGGTTCTCCACAGTCGCAATAAGTATACATTGCGATTACTTACGCGCTGCTCGTGACCTCCAGCATTGTTTTTACCCATTTATAGTACCTGATGGCTGCCATATACACCATTTTCGCTGTTGCCGGCTGTGTGGATTGCATTTGTTTTAAATACTTTTCATTTCATTAACCTAATTTGCTACTAGAGATTGTAGCAAAAGGCACTGAAAAAATAGCTTTCCAATAATCACCTTTTTACTACTAATTTATTATATATAAAAGTGAACATTTTTTATTTTACTGTATTTTGTGACAAATAACCTTATTAAACAACAAAATTGATAAATCATAATAGAGATTTAGGAAATGAGTTTCAAGTTAAATTAATTGATATGAAAACAGACAGATCTTTTGTAATTCCTGGCATGTTACGAGGTATCTAAAAATATACAGGATGATTCATAAGTAGTGGGCCAAATTGTAACAACAGATTCAGAAGACAAAAAGGATAATATTTTCATTGACAACCATGGGTCTAAGTCTGCTCCTTACTAAGATACAGAATGTTAAATAGAAAAAAATTAAATAGGTTTTTGTTAATAGAACAGTTATTTTTCGAGATAATGAGGATATAAACATGTTTTATCAAGGACAAACAAGAATATGAGAGACGATTTGTGTAAACTCATAGATGTCGCCACATCCGCTACAAACTTTTTGTCACTCATTAAATTTATAACCCACGTATTTAATTTGGATCATTTCTGTACAAAAAAGGTGTACTCCTTCGATGTTCAACATAATAACCATTTTCGAGATATTTGAATTTTACTGTTTCACTTTTAGGTTTTAGAAAAGAGCTCTCATAAGTAGCTCTAGCTCAAGTCTGTTCTAAATGATGTCCGTATTTTTTTTTAACAGGCGTTTTGTATTTTATAAACATAAATATGATTTATCACTCAATTTTTGTATCATTTCATCTTAATAATATTATGAATTACCGTTAGATAAATGTAAAGTACAGCAATTGGGGCCATGCGGTGAAATAATTAAAATCAAATATCGCAAAAACGGTTGATATTTTGAATGTCAAAGAAGTATACCTTTTTTATACAGAAATGATGAGGCAATCCAAATTAAATAAGTGAGTTATATATTAATTAGTGACAAAAAATATCTAGCTGATTTCATCTATTAGATATGGCGCATGTGGCGACATCTTCGAGTTTACTTAAATCCTCTCTCATATTCTTGTTTGCCCTAGCTGAAACTTGTTCATACCCCATTTTCAGGTCATTATCTCGAAAAATAACTGTTCTATTAATAAAAATCTATTTAATTTTTTCCAATTTATCATCCCTGTATATCACTAACGAGCAGATTTAGACCCATTGTTGTTAATGAAAATACTATTCTTTTTGTCTTCTGAATCTGTAGTTACACTTTGGCCCATTACTTATGAATCACCCTGTACATTGTTCAGACCACTAGATATGGAACTATTTTTTGTTATATATCAAAAGGGAAAATGTACTAAACAAGTAGACGGAATCAACTAAATTGGTAATGAGTTAAAAATTATTGCTCATTTTTTAAAATGACCAAATGCGTATTTATGTATTGTTTTCGCCGTTCATTGGCCACATTCCTGCAGTTGTAGGAGATGATGCCTTAACAGTAAAAATTTCGGTTGCTGGAAATTAACCGCGGTAATGGAAACCTATAGAACATTCCTTGAGTAAGAAAAACGGATATCGCCAATACTATTGTAAGGTCATTTGACATAAAACGAGAAGCCATCCACACTAGTTACACAAACTACTATTATTTATTGTAGCAAAATTATAATTTAGTTGTGCAGTTATACTTATCGGAATTATTTAGCGAATTCTTTCCATCTAGGAGAGAAAAATACGTCATTGCAAATTAAGTTCAATGTAGGTAATCAACATATTACAATATTTATTGTGAAAAAAATTATTATTTCCCGTTTCAGATAGAAAAGGCCAAATCAACTTTTAGCTCGAAGTACAGAGAGGATTTTTTTATGTTCACTATTTTCCCTGTTTCATTTTTATATCTTAAAATGTACAAAATAATATCTAAATTCAAATTAGAACATCTTAATAATTATAATGTACATTGAAAAACCTGTATTTCTATTCTGTCTATCATAATTTTAATTAATAATATTGAAATATATTTCGTTAATCGGTTTTTAAACTTAGGCAGATATAATATATGCGATATGAAAAGATAATTTTGCGTTTGGGAAGGGTATTTTTCTATATCTAAATAACCCAGTTTTTGTAAAAGTGGATGTTCCCTTGCATTATCTGTGATATGATTGTATATTGTGATTTTAAATTTTATAAAATCAACAATATCAAGGTCATTTCGTTGTTGTTAATATTCATACAGGGTGATTCGTTGGGAAATGCGCATATAATAAGGGTAGATGGGGAACACCGAGGTGCTTCAAAATAACGTATATTTTATGGGTCTCCCGTTCGTTATAACCATTTTATTTACTAATTATCTCCATTTTTCAATTAATCATAACTGATGAACCACCCTATAAACATTTGGGGTTTGGGGTTACTTAAGATCCAAAGTTAATTGAACTGAAGTAAACACTAGAGATGACCTTCTACGGAGAATTAAGGAGGCATACGACAAACTGAGAAATGATCAAGCTATGATTAGAAAGTCAAAGCTTACTTCTAGAGCACGGAAGTGTATTGAGCAAAACAGAGGTCACACAACTGTTGTAAGTTATGTTCTTAACATTTTTTTGTATCTAATTCTTTTCGTCTTATACATACAATTTGTTTTATAAGTTATATCTTTTACACATAAAGGGTGTTTGAAAGTTAATCATTGATAATAATAATAAGCTGCAAAAGTATCATATGGGGGAGAAAAATATATTAATAAGTAATAAAGTTGTATGCGGAAATACCAAATACACTACTCGTACTCATGTTTTTCTGTTCTTTACAAATTTGTAAACGAAATTTTAGAATATTGACAATACAGGGTGCTGCTTTTACTAGAAACCTACTTAATAATTTTTTATGGCCGGACCTGGAATAAGACTTTGTTTATTTTGTTAATTGATACCACTGTGGACAAAGGAGATACGAACCAAATATTACAAAAATGTAATAAGTGGTTCATAAGTTATGATGAATTGAAAAATGGGGAAAAATAATAAATCATCCTGAATCTTGGTTATAAAGAACGATAGACCATAAATATTGGGTTATTTAGAAGCACCTCATTCCCCAATGAATCACCCTGTATAACGTATAAAGTTTACTTTATATATGGGAAGAAGAGAATTTGTATTTTTTACTATTTATTCTCAAATTAGAATGTATATCCAAAAGAAAAATTCTCATACGTGACATTCTAAAGTTAACACACAAACGCGGCGAACCGTCTTTTTTTGATATCTCTTCGCAATAGAAAGAGATCCACAATGAAATGTTTTTAAAGTTTAGTTTTGTTTACATTTTTAATTTGGGTTATAGCAAAACGTTTATCATTTGAGAATGAATTGTGTGACATTGTGAGTTAAGAAAACTCTAAATAGCTAGTTTTAACAATAAGCAGGGACCAATGTTCTGTGCATAATTGTCGGATTAGTAAATCGTATAGTATTTCTTTTAAAATTTATAAATGGGTCCATCTATTGTTATCTGTATTTCGCATTCATACCTAGAAACAACATAATTATCGCCTCCGAACCAATAAAGTTTTACGTCGTTATTGTGAATTATTTGTTTCCCTAATTTTATTCTGTTAGCGATAGACTGGCGAACCAAAGTGGAATCGCTTCCTAAATCTATAAAACATTGTATTGTATGATTTTCAATGTTAGCCTTCTTGTTGTAAATACTTTTTATATGTGCTTTACTAATATTATTTATTTATTTCCTCTTTATACGACACTCACTTTCATTGTGTCCAAATGTGTTACAAAAGGAACACATCGTTTTCGGTTTTACTCTGGTACATTGAAAACCTATATATCTGATCTCACCGCATGCACAACATTGATCTAACATTTCTAATACTTTTTTTTGAAACTATCTGGTTGTGGAGTCGGAAAACCACGTTTAAAATTAAGGGATTTACTTGTCAGAGATTTGTCCAACATTGTTACTTTATTACTAGCGCTAGGAAAATTTGTAACGAATTCTGTAAGCTAAGAAAATGATTTACAGTTAGCAACCTTGATAACCAATTGGATTTGTTAATCTGAAATACCTGCGATAATACAATATACTACTTCTTCGTCTGTAAAATTCAATTTTAATTTATTGATAATTTATAAATATTAATACGCATTAATGGAATATAAGTAGGTAGTTTGCTATGAAAAAGCAAAAAAAATATCTGGTCAGTTTAAAACTGACAATATTGTTCGAAATTCAATACATTGTCTTGCTGCTATGCGTATGTTAGTTAATTGACATGGACAGTATTTCAAGAAATCTGAGCCGCGTTGAATGTACGCTGGTAATTATTTTAACCGATTGAGGATTAAGTTATCGTAAAGTAGACTTTGCTCCTTACGTAGGAACTAACTTTCTTTTAATGAATGTTAATGCGCGACTACATGTTGCACGTATGATCCGTAATTATTTGGATGAGGTTAGTAAAAAACCATGAACTACCCACCCTGCAGCCCTGATCTAAATCCCATAGGGAATATTATTGATCGTGAACTCAGGATCCGGCAACCATCTCCTGTCTTTCTCGACGACATTGAAGTTAAGGTGCAATTGAGCAAGAACAAATACGACGCTTGATTTTAATTATGCCCAGTCGCTGTGACAAGGTAATTAAAAATAGAGTGTTTTTTTGCGAGAGGATTGTTTAAGATTATTAAGGATGTGTTTTCTTACATTTTAGCTGTTTTGAATGAGAATAATATTTTAGCATGTGTTTCTAATAAATTCCACAGGGTGCTGCAAAATAAGAGGGAAAAATACAACTTTATTTATACACCTCGTATATGGGTAAAACGTCGCCATTTCTTAGAAAATATTCTAACAGTAGTCCCATCATTTGAAAAAAATAATCGGTATCCAATCAATGGTTCAGAAGAAAAATAGCTTAAAACAATTATTGCGTTAATTTTGGAACGTAGTATGTATGTAGCTTTATGGCTAGTCTGTAAAGTGCAAACCAACAGAATCATCACAAAAGTATCCACTTTTTTTCCTCATAAAACATTCTAGTATAAATCGATTATTAATAAATGTATTACTTTCTATCCAAATTAATTATTTACTAATCAGGATCTGAATTTTAGAAAAAAATATTAATGATATTACGGATAGTCTTATACTATAACAAACATTAATTTAATAAGAAGAATATAAAAGGCTATTTTTGTATTAGTGTATTTCATTTCAAATATCATTTAGATAAGTTACGCGAATCTCAAAATCTTATAAAATTCTTAAAACGTACAAAATAAAACTAAGTCTGAATCCAATATATGTTTTATAAATAGGTTTTTAAAATTTGAGAGAAATATGCCTTTTGAAATAGATAATTTTCCAGCTGTGAATGTCAACGGTCGAAATAATAATCTCATTCAATATGTATAGATAACTTAAGTTTTGTAAAATAGGTGGAAGCCAACTCGAGCGCGATCTCTATAACAACAGTATATAGCGGCTTAAAATATCATAATTTTAATAAAATCAAGGTCATTTCATCGATACCAAGAGACGCAACCCTGTCAAACGTAAGGATGCCGTTAAAGACGCTAACTGAGTGGTCCTATATACACGCTGTATATTGGACGGAGGCTAAGGTGGTTTCTTTTTATACGGACGCCGGGACGGACGCTAATGCAATATATATATATATATATATATATATATATATATATATATATATATATATATATATATATATATATATTGCATGTTTTCCATTACAACAACAACTTGTCACTAATTGTCATCAATTTGATAATATGACAATTTAAATATTTTTACGCTAAATTGTACAATGATGATATTATATTATTGTGAACAACCTCAATTAGAGTAAGTAAAAAATATTTTTACTTTAAATTATATTTCAAATTTATATAATATTTATTTTGTAGATTCTTTGATAATGATAATAATAAATTATCGAAAGCTTAGGATTATCTAAACAGAGTTGTCTTTCTCACATTGCCGCATTCCCCAATAAAAAACTTATCCTAACAAGTTTCGGCAACGAACTACTTTCGTCTAAAGTTTGAGAAATGGGGTACTACTACAACATCAAACAAAGATATGGAGAAATATATGTACAGAACTTTAAGAATTGGACAAAAACTAAAACTAAATTAGCTAAAACAATCAATAGAAGAATTTTCCTTTTGAAGTGTAGAAAAATTGGTATTACACCTAATCACATTAATAATGCCATCAAACCTATAAACAAATTACTTTTAAGACAAGAAATCAATTCAAACAAGATCGATGAATACAATAGCAGGTTAGGTTTTAAACTTTTAAATATAGAAATCAATAATTCTTATTCAATTATTCACGATCTTGAGAATGATATTGTTAAATTGAAATCAACCATTATAAATACAACTTCTGAATTAATTTTCGATGAATTTAATCATAGACAAAATATAAAATACAATAGATTGTTTCATAGAATTAAATATAATAATATGAAAAAATTAAATGCACTTAGTAATAATATGATCAAAGAATGTCTAATAACACATCCTAATTGGATGTTGAAAATACACTAAATACTATTAAAGATACCAACATTCGTTCTATCACTACTGCAAGAATTACTAATGTAATTACAAATTATGTTCATTCAACATAAGAGAAAACACAACCATCTTCCGTTCGTTACTTATTATTTAAAACAAAAAAAATTTTAAAAAAACATCCCGAAATAGTTGTAACAAGGTCTGATGAAGGTTATATTACTGTAATAATGTTTAGAGAAGAATATACAAGATTATCATTAGATTTGATTGAAAATACTAACTCTTATATAAGAATAAATTCAAATCCTACTTTATCATTACAAACATCATGTAACAAACTTGTTAAGAAGTTATTTCATTCCAACCAAATAGATATAAATACAAAAAAAAACAATTAACCACATATAATGGTACTATAGCTAAATACTATAGTTTACCAAAAATACATAAACATAATTTATCAGTGAGACCTATTGTAGCTTCTATGGGAATTCCTACAAAACATTTATCAGCATATTATATAACAAATATACTAACGAATGCATATGATTGCAATAATGATTATTTTGTAAAAGATTCTTTTCAAATATCAGAATTACTTAATAAAATGAAACTTCCATCAAATTATGTTTTGGCAAGTCTAGATGTAACATCTTTATTTAGTAACGTATACTTAGAAATCAGTTTAAAATCTATTTAAAAAAATTGGGAACGTATTCGTTTATATTGTAACATAAACAAAAATACTTTTTAAGAAATTATTACTTATTTATTCAATAATACTTTTTTCACTTTTGATAATAAGTATTATAAACAAACTTTTGGTACACCAATGGGAGCAAATATATCTCCAATTTTAGCTACATATGTTATGGATGAATTGTTAGATAGTGTTATTCCTTTACTATTTTTTCGTCTTCCTTTCATAAAAAAAATATGTAGACGATATAATATTGGCTACCTAGTACAGGTATCAATGAATTATTGGAAAAATTCAATAATTATAATCACTACATCCAATTTACAATTGAAACAGAAGATAATGAACAATCTGTTCCATTTCTAGACACCAGACTCATAAGAAGTAATGATATAATTACAGTACACTGTAGTTAAGGAAGATATATAAACTATTTTTCATATCATACATTTTCAACGAAAATTAATTTGATAAAAAAGCAAATGAAAAATAGAGTAATCAATATTTCAGATAATACGATGCACAATAAAAATTTAAATATATTATCGAATCTTTTCATAAATAATGGATATCCAAAAACATTAGTAAGAAAAATACTATTTAACACTCCTCATCCTAAGCAATTATCTAATGAACCTAATTTATCAACTGATAACGTAGAAAATATAACGGATACAAATTCAACCAATACTTTTTTTGAATCTTCACCATATTTTTGAGATCTTACACCTAGAATTTCCAAAATTTTAATTGAAGTAACTAACATAAAACTTGCAAATAAAAATGTTCTGGCAAGTAATCGTGTTTTTAGTAAATTGATCCTTATACTGAACGTTCTAATGTTGTATATAGATTAACATGTACAACATGTGAATCTGCATATGTGGGTCAGACTCCTCAAAAAATTACTAAGCGCTTAGCTCTACATAAGAGTGATTCAAGATTATACCCAGAACGTTCAGCATTAGCAGAACACGTTTTCTCAACAAAACATATAATTGATTATGAAAACTTCAAAATTTTGTGTAAAGAAGACAATTACTATAAAAGGATTTTCCTGGAAATGACATTAATTGCTCAAGAGAATAATTGTTTAAATATAAGAACTGATATTCAGAATCTAAATTCAATATATACTTATTTATTACCATTAGACAAAAAAGATAATAATGGAGATCAAGGCGTTATAGAAGAGAATTATTATTATTGATTTACTAATATTTCATTTAAATATAATAAGAGTATAGTAAACATTCTATTATATCCTATACTAATGTGCTCAATATATATATATATATATATATATATATATATATATATATATTTAGTTATAGGCAGTTGTGGCTTCCTACTATGTTAAAATTGCGTCTGCCGTAACCTCCGCGGCCTCGTGACTTCCGATATACGGAGTCGACGAGGATTTTGGCTAGAACTTATCGCAAGTGAAAGGTATGGACCATTGCTATTATTTGGGCAAATATCAGCCGGAGGCCCTCCCGGCCGATTTTTGTACTTTTTTATACACCATAGTTTGAGCAGTTACCGCACGGTTCTCCACAGTCGCAATAAGTATACATTGCGATTACTTACGCGCTGCTCGTGACCTCCAGCATTGTTTTTACCCATTTATAGTACCTGATGGCTGCCATATACACCATTTTCGCTGTTGCCGGCTGTGTGGATTGCATTTGTTTTAAATACTTTTCATTTCATTAACCTAATTTGCTACTAGAGATTGTAGCAAAAGGCACTGAAAAAATAGCTTTTCAATAATCACCTTTTTACTACTAATTTATTATATATAAAAGTGAACATTTTTTATTTTACTGTATTTTGTGACAAATAACCTTATTAAACAACAAAATTGATAAATCATAATAGAGATTTAGGAAATGAGTTTCAAGTTAAATTAATTGATATAAAAACAGACAGATCTTTTGTAATTCCTGGCATGTTACGAGGTATCTAAAAATATACAGGATGATTCATAAGTAGTGGGCCAAATTGTAACAACAGATTCAGAAGACAAAAAGGATAATATTTTCATTGACAACCATGGGTCTAAGTCTGCTCCTTACTAAGATACAGAATGTTAAATAGAAAAAAATTAAATAGGTTTTTGTTAATAGAACAGTTATTTTTCGAGATAATGAGGATATAAACATGTTTTATCAAGGACAAACAAGAATATGAGAGACGATTTGTGTCATCCTATACAATTATCTAATGAACCTTATTTATCAACTGATAACGTAGAAAATATAACGGATACAAATTCAACCAATACTTTTTTTGCATCTTTACCATATTTTAGAGATCTAACGCCTAGAATTTCCAAAATTTTAAAAGAAGTAACTAACATAAAACTTGCAAATAAAAATGTTCTGACAATTAATCGTGTTTTCAGTAAATTGGAAGAAATTGATCCTTATACTGAACGTTCTAATGTTGTATATAGATTAACATGGTCTACATGTGAATTTGTTTATGTGGGTCAGATTCCTCAAAAAATTACTGAGCGCTTAGTTCTACATAAGAGTGATTCAAGATTATACCCCGAACGTTCAGCATTAGCAGAACACGTTTTCTCAACAAAACATATAATTGATTATAAAACTTCAAAATTTTGTGTAAAGAAGACAATTACTATAAAAGGATTTTCCTGGAAATGACATTAATTGCTCAAGATAATAATTGTTTAAATATAAGAACTGATATTCAGAATCTAAATTCAATATATACTTATTTATTACCATTAGACAAAAAAGATAATAATGGAGATCAAGGCGTTATAGAAGAGAATTATTATTATTGATTTACTAATATTTCATTTAAATATAATAAGAGTATAGTAAACATTCTATTACATCCTATACTAATGTGCTCAATATATATATATATATATATATATATATATATATATATATATATTGAACCAGATATCATAGATCGTAAGAGAATTAGTACTATTAAAATATGTTGCTAGTATTAAAATATATGAAAATAATATAATTTAAGAGAATAAGTAAAAAGGAAACACTTTTCTTAATTTAAACAACATATCAAATAAAGATATATCAAATAATAGCCTATAACAATATAATAAATAAGGAATTACCTCAATAATAATACAAAATATAGAGATTGCCTAACCAATGTAATGATGTAAATAAAGTTGCCTAAGACGAAGAATAATTTCCATACCATAACCAGCTGTTCACCTAAAAAGAAACAATTATATAGTCAAGTCAAGAGAATATTAGATATAAGTAGTTACATTAGAATACAAATATTATTATAGATAATTCATCATAATCATTAATTTGAGAATAAAAAACAAATACAAATATTGAATAGAATAGAATTCAATAGATTTTCATAGATAAACAAATAATGACATATATACAAATGATATATGGTAAATAAAATAAACGTTGAATCAATAAATAGAAATTTGTTAAAGTTTATTATAAATAATATAATGCAAAGAGTTAGACAAATAACATAAGAGAATTTATATTTATAATGAGTATGAGTGTAACAATGATATACTATCAATAACAATATTGGATGTTGTACCATTTAAATGTATCTATGTATAACCAATTTTAATTTAGTTGTATGATGCAAAAACTCATAGGAACTCTATAAATGAACTAATTATGTAAAAGAGTGTATGTATGAAATTTTTTAATAAGTGATAGAAGTTTCAATTATCTGATTGCAAAAGACAATATCTTATTGGTTATAAAATATGACAGAACAAATTGTGAATCAATAAATAAAACAATGCTTGCCATCTCCAATTCAGTAACTGAGTATTTTCTTTCATAGTTTTTCGTTACTCGGGAAATAAAACTGATTGGTACTTCTCCTTCCTCTTGTTCTTGCAATAAAACTCCTGCTAATCTATCTATGGATGCATCTGTTCTTAAAATAAATGGCTTGTCATATTGAGGATGATAAACCTGCAAATTCTGTAAAAATATTTCCTTGAGTTCTTGGAAAGCTTGTTCTCTTCTAGCATCCCATTTCCATTTTGTTTCCTTCTTGAGTAATTCAATTAATGGAATTTCCTTATTACTGAGGTCTGGTATTAGTCGTTTGAAGTAGTTGAGAATTCCCAAAAATCCTTGAAGAGTTTTCAGATTAGTCGGTGTTTTATATTCCCTTATGGTTCTAATTCGTTCAGGGTTCATTCTCACTCCAGTAGAATTTAAAATATATCCCAAATACTGCACTTCTTTTTGGTAAAATTGACATTTTTCCATGTTCAATTTTAATCCTGCTTTTTCCAATTCTGCCAATATAGTCTTCAAATGTTCGTGATGTTGTTCTTCATTTTCTGAATATAATAATATATCATCGATATAGTGCAATGTAAAATGTTCATATTGGTTCAGAACAGTGTGAAGTGTTCTTACCAATGCTGCACACGAACTCTGTAAACCAAATGGAACAACACAAAATTGGTATACTACACCATCAATCATAAATGCTGTATATGGACGACTTCTTTTATCTAATGGAATCAACCAAAAACTATGCTTCAAATCCAGTTTCGTGAATATGTTAGCTTTTGTAATCCTACCAAATATCCCTTCTACATTTAAAGGACTCTTATATTGTTTTTTAGTATATGAGTTGATATTTCTGGCATCCAGACATAATCTAATCTCACCTGACTTTTTTCGGACACATGTTATCGCACTTATATATGGAGAGTTGGATCTTTCTATAATACCATCTTGTATCATCTTTTCTAACTCCTGGTATACTTCATTTTTCAGCTTGTGAGGAATGGGATAGGTTTTTATTTTGAAGTTACTGATATCCTTATTCATTTCCAACTTATGTATATACTTTGCTGCTATGCATTCTTCTTTGTTGAAGAGTCTTCCATATTTCATTAATAACTCATCAATCTCCTTTCTATATTGTATGGGACAATATTGTTCTTGTAGATCTTCCACAATTTCTATTTCATTTACTTGACATTGTCTTTCCTCTACCTCTTGTTCTTCCTTTTTGTCAAAAGTTATTATATTACCCTCACATACCATGTACCCCTGTTTATAATCAATAATCATCTTGTGATTGCTCAATTCATCATTTCCCAAAATTACATCGTATTTTAAATTCTTAACTACTAATAATTGTATTTTATAAGCTATGTTTCCCAAATAAAAATCTGTGATTATGCTACTATTTGTATAATATAAATTTTTATCATTCGCCCCTACTAATGATAGTTTCTTTGTATTTATCATCATAATATCATCTTTATTTAAATTGTCTACTATATCCTGTTCAATTAATGTTACCTCTGAACCCGTATCTATTAAAATTCTACAAATAATATTTTGTAATCTACCCTGGATAAATATTAAATTAGGTTTTTCTACTTTTTTACTATTATTTTCATAATCTATAATAAATTCTCGAGGATGTTCATATCGCGATGAATAGATGATATTATGTACGTAAGGACGGTTTAAGCAAAATTCGCTATGTTATCCTGTCCAGGAATACACTCTTCTACCTGTATCTCCTGTCTAACCATGTTTACCTGTCTCCTATTATCATCCTCCCTATTTCTGTTTTGTTCTGGATTGTTTCGGTTTTCTCTACCATTTTGCCAATTTCTTCCTCTATTATTATTGTTGTTGCTATATTGATTTCTTCTCTCGAAATTGTTATGATTTCTATAGTTCTCAGGATATCTGTTTCCATTATTCCTTTCTCGATTTCTATTTTGTTCCCCATTTCCTTGGTATCGTCTATCATCAAAGTTCCTGTTTCCATAATTTCTATTTCCATTATTTTCATTATATTCTCTTCTTATATTTCCATTATCCCTTCGGGTATCATTTCTGATATTTCCATTTCCATTTTGATATCTAAGAAAACCATTTCCATTTTGGACACTTCTTTCAACTCTCTGCAAATACCTAGATAAATTGTCCATTGTTTTTATGTTGTGTAAGGCTATCGTTTCTGAGACTTCAGAATTGAAATGTCTCACGACAAATAAAACTAATTCCTCCTCCTTCATAACAGGTTCCAAATATTGTGCCATGTTGTAGAGTTGCATAGCATATGCATTTAAATTTTTATTCCGATTGTAATCGAATTTCCCAAAATACAATCTTTCCCTAAAATTAGCTTGATGAATTTCACCCCAAAAATAATTCATGAATTGGTTCTCAAATTCTTCCAGATTATTTATGATTTCTTCCTTATTACAGAACCGTAATAGGGCATGTCCAGATAACATCCCTCTAATACAAATATTCTTCTCCATCATATCTCTCATTCCTTTGAGTTTGCTTTTAATTATTTTAATAAACACCTTCGGATGAATGGTATTTATATTCCCATCAAACTTTACCCTGATATCCATGTTTCCCGTATATATTACCCCATTTCCATTTCTCCTAACGTTAAATTCAATTTCTTCCATGCTTTCCTGTAATTTTCTGTTCATTTCTTCCAGTTCTTTATGAAATGTTTGTCCAATGTGCTCGTTCCTCTCCTCACATGTTCCTGTTTGTTTCTGAAACTTTACATCTAATTCCTTAAATTTATGTTCCGTGTTTTGCTGATAATTTTGCATAATTTCTTCGATTGTTTGTTCCCTGAATTTCATATACTCCATTTCTTTCGTTATATCTTCTGTTTGTTTTATAACTTCCGCTTGGATCGTTCCCAGTAATTTTTCTTCTATACCTCTCTCTATTTCTTGGATATGTTCAACTACTTGATTTTCTATCTGCTCTCTAATTTTTATACCGTTTTCTTGAATTTCAATCCGTATATGTTTGTTTTGCTCCACCATATCTTCTTTCACCTTATTTATCTGCTGCCTACATTCTTCATTTTCTTCCCTTAGTTTCCTGAATTCCTGGATGCTTTCAGTTTTCACCTCTTCTATCTTCTTTTCCAATTTATTCATATTTCCATTAATTTTATCCATCTTCCCGTTTAAGCTCCCCTCTATTCTATTTATATTTCCATTCAAATTGTCCTCCATTTTGTTCATATCTCCCCTCATTGTATTCATATTTCCATTCACAGTGTCTATTTTTCCATTTAAATTATTAATATCTCCTTTTAATTCATCCTTCATACTGTTCATGTTAGCTTTCATACTATTTATGCTCATCAGAATTTGCATCATTGTATCATTGTTATTCATTCCTCCTTGTGTTTCCTTTCTCTCTTGTATTCTATCTACTTGTTCTATAGTTTCCTCGTCTCCTGTCAAACCTTCTTCCTGTACATCACCTTCCGCTTGTTGTCCTTGCTCCAAATAGACCGCTTGGTAGTCTCCCATACCATGACTTCGTTCTTCCCTTTCCTCTTCTGATCCACTGTCTGCTCCTACCTGCCTTCTATCTCTCAACGTCATTCGTTTTGCCATTTTTAATTGAGTTTAAAATTTACAACTGTTTCCTATATATTTAATAAACCGCCCCACGTTTTGGGTGACAATTATTCTATATTCTGAATTATTTACTTACTTTTATTATGCGATTCAAATGTAGATGTTTATTATTTAGAATTTTTATTTAGTTTGGCTAGCTCAGTTATTGTTTTTTATATATTTGTTATATTCATTATATATTAATTATTTCGGGAGCATGAAATCCTTCTTCTCTTTGAGTCCTGGCTTTTAATATTGTTGTAATTGTTTAAATAAAAAGAAAACACATTATTTTGAAATAGTTTTAATTTTAAATTCAATATTTTATATTTGATAAAAATAATATGAGACGCCAATGGTTATATTGTATCTACTTATTTATTTTAATAATTTCATCAATGCGCATGCGTGAAAAAACTAGTCATGCGCTTTAACATAAAACGAACAATTCTGATACGTAAGAAGCATCTATTCATATTAAACACAGTTTGTTGACGATGCAAACAATTGAATGGTTCAAACACATAAAAGAATTTATATATAAATCATAGTTATATATGATACAAATTGCTGTGGGAAGAAAATTGTTATATACATAGATAGAAATATAGGAATTATATACAGATGGAAATTGTTATTACATTATGAAATTTCAATCACCAGATTTATGCAATTACGAAATGGCGTAAGTAAATATTTTAATTTATTGAAAATTCGGCCTTTTATTAAATTTAACGATTTATGCAATGAATTCACTATACAAAGTCTGTTTCTTTCTCTTTCAGATCGATCATATTTGCAAAAGTTTATCAATTTATGAAATTAAGTACTTAATTGGGTATTTTGAGTTTTTACACTGATTATTGGCCAATAATGATTTAATAACACTGACCTGTTGCTCTTGAATTGGGATGAAAGTCTCTGGATCCCAGGAACACTCCGCTGAAGTTCCAAAAAACCAAAATTGATGAAAATTTCGTAAATTCTTGCCGTAAAACTTGATACAATTGACTGTGAGTATTACTAAGATTGTATTTAATAGTACTTTATAGGTTTAAATGTGTTAAACCGGGAATTTCTTGAAATTTTAGGAACACCATCACACACACTCCTCGCTTCTTGACACCAGCTTCCCTTCTTATTTAAGCGTCCCCTAGATTCTCTACTTTTTTCAACAAACAGTCTTTTGTTCTTTTTCAGGTCACTATTTCAAAGTTTATTTATTGATTCACAATTTGTTCTGTCACATTTTATAACCAATAAGATATTGTCTTTTGCAATCAGATAATTGAAACTTCTATCACTTATTAAAAAATTTCATACATACACTCTTTTACATAATTAGTTCATTTATAGAGTTCCTATGAGTTTTTTCATCATACAACTAAATTAAAATTGGTTATATATAGATACATTTAAATGGTACAACATCCAATATTGTTATTGATAGTATATCATTGTTACACTCATATTCATTATAAATATAAATTCTCTTATGTTATTTGTATAACTCTTTGCATTATATTATTTATAATAAACTTTAACAAATTTCTATTTATTGATTCAACGTTTATTTTATTTACCATATATCATTTGTATATATGTCATTATTTGTTTATCTATGAAAATCTATTGAATTCTATTCTATTCAATATTTGTATTTGTTTTTTATTCTTAAATTAATGATTATGATGAATTATCTATAATAATATTTGTATTCTAATGTAACTACTTATATCTAATATTCTCTTGACTTGACTATATAATTGTTTCTTTTTAGGTGAACAGCTGGTTATGGTATGGAAATTATTCTTCGTCTTAGGCAACTTTATTTACATCATTACATTGGTTAGGCAATCTCTATATTTTGTATTATTATTGAGGTAATTCCTTATTTATTATATTGTTATAGGCTATTATTTAATATAACTTTATTTGATATGTTGTTTAAATTGAGAAAAGTGTTTCCTTTTTACTTATTTTCTTAAATTATATTATTTTCATATATTTTAATACTAGCAACATATTTTAATAGTACTAATTCTCTTACGATCTATGATATCTGGTTCAATTCCCCTCAAATTTAAATTTAAATGATATCCATACCCTGGATATTTATTTAAATTTCAATTTTCTTATTATAAATGATTGATTTTATTTTATTCAAAAGAAAATTAACAATTTTATGGCATAATCTTACTTTCTTTAACTTTGTTTCTCAAATATTTGTTCACATATTTTCTACTACAAAACCTATTTCTTTCAATAACTGTCTCCTAATTCTTTCCTTAAAATACACTTGATTAAGATCAATGTAATTACTTTGTAATTACATTATACTTCTATATACTCCTCATATCATATTTCTTTTCAATATTCATTATTCAATATAATTAATTATTTCTTAAATTCATATATATCAATATCAACTTCCTTATTCCTTCCTGTATTTTCAAGTAATCTATAAGATTCTAATTGACATTAAACATTACCTCCTATATTTTTAATCAATATCATTCATTATTATCCTTTCCTATCCTTTATTACTTACATCTTATTTCCTTATTTAAAAAATGTGAACTTCTATTTGATACTTGAGTTATTCTTATTTTATCCCCTCTATCCTATATTCTTTAATAGTTTCATTCTATGTAAAACCAGTATCTCTTATAAATTGTTTCCTTTATTTGCTATATATATTGATTTGCCATACTCACAAATTTTTAAAATGTTTTAATTATAAGTTTTACCTAATAAATTTTTCTTTATATTATATTATATTTATTTTTTTAGGTTCTGAAGAAACAAACGAGATGAATTTAATTGGATCACCAGCTGCCAAATGGAAAACAAAACTCTGTCTAATATCTACTTTATCTTTGTACACTACTTAATATTAAATTTTAAATCTATCCTTATGACTATCATTTCCTTTTTTCAAGTATTATTCGTAACATAACATCATCTATTCATAATATCTTTATACATGTTCTACATTGAACACTCCCCTTTCTAATTGTGTACCTGGATAAAATAAGCGATAACTATTTTGAGCATCACTATTGTCGACTACATATGGCCCTTCAAATGGTGATACTAACTTTTTACATTGATTTTCACCTTTCTTTGGTGTTCTCAAAGATCTTACTAGGACTAAATCTCCTTTTTCAAATCTAATCTTCTTATTATTTTTGTTTCCTTTTCTTTTAATAAATATTATAGCACTTCTCTCCAAATTCTTGCTTACTTTATCCAAAACTTGAGACATATCCCATTCTCTCTGTATTATCCATTCACGTTCTGGAGGTATTCCTTTCAAAATAAATTGTGGACATTCTTCAGTAACTCCATTAGGTAATTGATTTAAAAATTTCTCGACTTGATTTAGATTTTCTTCCCATAAATTGTGTCTATTATTACATAAAATCCTTAAATACTTAACAACTTCTTTGATATACCTCTCAGCTGGATTAGATGAAGGTCTTCTTATACTTATGAAATTCATTTTAATATTATGATTTCTACACAAACGTTTGACTTTTTCACTCACAAAGTAAGTAGCATGATCCAATATTAAGTTTTCCGGAGTTCCTATTTCTTCTATAAAATTTTTCAGACAAGATATTACTGTGTTTGCATTGGTACGTTGACAAGGAAAAGTTCTTACAAATTTTGAAAATATATCCACCATAACTAAAATATGTTTATTGCCTTGCTTGCTAGGTATTAATTGTGATATGAAATCAATAGCTACTATATGTAAAGGCTTGAGTGCTATTATAGGTTTTGGTCCACTAATATGATGATAGTTTCTTTCCTTTGCCAACTGACAAATTCTACAAATTTTACAGATTTCTTTAACCAATGATATGTCCTTCTTTGCAGTGTAATTTTCTCTAAACAACATCCATAGTTTTCGAGATCCTATATGTCCATACTCCTCATGTAATTGTTCGAGAATTTCCTTAGCATATTCAGGTGTTATTAAATAAATTTCCCTATCTTCCATCTTCTTATACCAAATTCCCTCGTTTTGAAATGCTCCTCTTTTACAAGATTCTTGTAAATTTCTCTGATCCTCCATTATTTTCTCCAAAGTAAACAAACCTTCAGTTTTTTGCAACCTATTTATGCCAATTTGGAATTGTTGATCCTTCTTCTTCATTTCTGTTTCACGGCTAAGAGCATCCGCTACTATATTAGTTTTCCCAGGAATAAATTTTATTTCAAATTCATATTCCTGTAATAGAAGTATCCATCGATGTATCCTATTGTTTGCATAACGATTTTTTAACATTGCTGTTAAAGCTGAATGGTCTGTTTCCAAGTAAAATTTTGCTCCTAATAGATAAAAACGTAAAGAAAAAGGATTTCATGCTCCCGAAATAATTAATATATAATAAATATAACAAATATATAAAAAACAATAACTGAGCTAGCCAAACTAAACAAAAATTCTAAATAATAATCATCTACAAAAATAAGTAAAATAAGTAAATAATTATTATACTTAGGTTAATATATATATATATATATATATATATATATATATATATAGGAGATAGTCTTTGCCGACTAATTAGGTATACAACCACGAATATTGGGGTAACGGCAAGTTAATTTAAAGAAAACTCTTGTTACTGTTTTTCTTCCAAGCTTTCGGAAACGTTTATTTCCATTATCAAGGATGAGTAAATTGAGATTGTTATAAATTGGTAAATATAATTATATTTGAATTTTTAAAAAAAATTTTTTCAATCATAAATCATTTTGACATTTTGACAGATTCATGAATGTACACATTTTCTTTATATGCTAAAATGTTTTTGAAAACAAAAGAAGAAAATTGGTTATATTTGTAATATAGGTTATTAGTTATTCAAATATTCTTCTTTAATTATATAAAATTCAACCTCAAATTATTATAGATGTCATCATGTCATCTTAATAATTTAAAAGTATTGAAAACATTTTTAAAATCATTTACCTAAAATAAAATTATTTCTAAAAATCATCAAATAAGAATTTGAAATTTAGTTATTTTTATTATCAATTGTTAGTAGATAATAATAAATATCACTCAGATTAATATGGTCACTTTTTTTGTTGATAGTATTATGTTCTTGAAATATATGAGCCATTTCTAAGAAAAGTCTTTTTTTGGTATTTGGTTGTATGTCCAAAATATTAACAGATTCAAAATCCATTAAGTGATCATTATCAATTACATGTTCAGATAAAGCACATCTTTCAGGATGTAACTTACAATCGCTCTTATGGAGACTTATACGGTTCTTTAATTTCTGACCAGTGTGACCAACATATTTTTTATCACAATTTTTGCATGGAATAGAATATATTACATTTGAAAAATTAAGAATTGAAGTTTTTGTTTTTCAAATTAGTGAAAATAGATTTTATGGTTAAGCATGTTTTATTGGCAATTCTAATGTTGTCCATTGGTTTAAAAATCCTACTCAACTGTGGTGTTATTTCTTTAATATATGGTAAAGATACATAATAATTTATATTATCTGATTGGTCGTTTCTAATATTAATGTCTGCAATATAGTTGGAGAATAATTAAATAGTATGTTTTTAACTAATTTATTTGGATAACCATTATCCAAAAATAGATGATATAAAGTTTTTAAGTTCTTTCATGGAAAATAGGATCTGATATTTAGGTTATTCTATTTCTCATTTGTTTGATCAAGTTAATTTTCATGGAATATTTATGGTAAGACCAATAGTACATAAATCGTCCTGAGCTAATTGGTTTTCTGAGAATTGACTTGATCAAACAAATGAGAAATAGAATAAACAAAATATCAGATCCTATTTTTCATGAAAAGAACTTCAAAACTTTATATCATTTATTTTTGGATAATGGTTATCCAAATAAATTAGTTAAAAACATACTACTTAAATATTCTCCAACTATAGACATTGCAGACATTAATATTAGAAACGACCAATCAGATAAAATAAATTATTATGTATCTTTACCATATATTAAAGAAATAACACCACAGTTGAGTAGGATTTTTAAACCAATGGACAACATTAGAATTGCCAATAAAACATCCTTAACCATAAAATCTATTTTCACTAATTTGAAAGACAAAACTTCAATTCTTAATCTTTCAAATGTAATATATTCTATTCCATGCAAAAATTGTGATAAAAAATATGTTGGTCACACTGGTTAGAAATTAAAGAACCGTATAAGTCTCCATAAGAGCGATTGTAAGTTACATCTGAAAGATGTGCTTTCTCTGAACATGTAATTGATAATGATCACTTTATGGATTTTGAATCTGTTAATATTCTGGACATACAACCAAATATCCAAAAAAGACTTTTCTTAGAAATGGCTCATATATTTCAAGAACCTAATACTATCAACAAAAAAAGTGACCATAATAATCTGAGTGATATTTATTATTATCTACTAACAATTGATAATAAAAATAACTAAATTTCAAATTCTTATTGTTTTCAATACTTTTAAATTATTACCGTTACCCCAATATTCGTGGTTTTATATATATATATATATATATATGTATATATATATATATATATATATATATATATATATATATATATATATATATATATATATATATATGGTTGGGCAGTTTCGAGGACAAATCCGTAGTTGTAATGGTAGATTTGAGGACATTTGGTGCTTATGAGGACGGTCCTCGTAAGATTTTATATGATTTGGCAGGTTTGGGGACGGTCCTCATATGGATTGTATATGGATTGGTTGTTAGGAGGACGGTATATAGTACTTATGTAGAAAATATTTATTGATTGGTTTCGTAAATTCAACGAAAAATAGTGCCCCTTTCCTTGCTGTCATTACTTTTTTTAATAATGGGGAAACGTGAAACGGCACTCTATAAATCATATTTTGTAGCTATGAGCGGGGTCTGGAAGAAATATGAAGTTTTTTAGAGAATTTATTGTTGAGCTACTGTTTACAAACCAATTCTACACAGTGACAATAAACCATTAATAGTGATGACTGCGGACATAAGTAACAGAAGACGTACATATCTATGTGACAGGATCCCTCACTATTATTATGGAAAATAGGTCCCAGTGGAATTTAATATAAATAGTTCATAATGTCCTAACAAATGCCTCCATGGCTACCTACTTATGGATATAATGGACAATTTTGAGATACGGAGATCAAACATGAAGAAAAATTATTGATACTCATGGATAATCGAGCGACAAAACAATCAGAGTATTGTTAAAATAAGTTGTATTAAAATGACATATGATATAATTTACATTTCATTGATTGTAGGTATAGGTTATTATTGTTCTATCAGCCAATATTAAGATTTGTATGTCCTGGCCGGGACACGGTGTAGCCTGAATCATCCTCAATTTGGGAAGATTTCGTTAAAGCTCTCTAGACCAACAAAAAAGAACAAGTAGAGAGTTGTTAACCAAAAAATAGTTAGTGTTTTTAAATGAAACTCAAGGTTTCTAGTATTATATTGTGGAATTAACTAGAGACCTTGAGTTTCATTTAAAAACACTAATATGAGCATATTCCACGAAGTAAGGGTCGAGACAGTGAATTTCAAAAAATAGTTATTTATGTACCTATGCATGATATTTTTTTTGTCGATTGTGAGAGAACAAAACTTTATTGCCGATGTACATAAAATATACTTCTTCTAAATTTCCGACACTAGATTATCTTTAAATAAAAAATGTATTCTCAAATCAGTTTCGTACACTACTATTTGATTATGTACATATTTTACGTTTGCTTCCTCAAGTATAATAGCGCACATTATTTACTTGTGAATAATAGGTGTGGATAATGGCTTATTATTTACAGGCTACATGCCAAGGATAAACGCCACTTATTGAATTAGATTTAAGTTAGGGTGAAACAAAAAAATGTCGTGCCAGTGGCTCAATCCTCGACCTTGATTAAAGTTTATTCGCACCTTTGAGCATCAATCGGCAGAACTTGCCGGGAATGTACAAATGTTATGGTATATATTATTAATTTTGATTAAAATGTGCATTTATGTCCCGAACTTCAGATGAGTTAAATGAACTCATAATTGTATAATAGCCATTATTTGCGAGTAGAATACTATACTTTGTCCACGACTATTAATTATTTCGTAATTTTCTTTAATCGCACTATACCTATTGTGAACGATTGGCCACGTAGTTTTATGTAATAATATTTATTCACCATGTAAATTCACAATTTCAAAATATATACATATAAAAAAATCTCATAAAATTTAGAAAAACAACAGCAGGGCATACCCTCGTGCGTGTCATAGAATAATATATATAAAATATGAGTACGTATTTATATAAATCTTGAACATTATCTAAACAATCTAAAATTTAAATTGCATTGTTAAGTTTGATTGATACTCTAAAAATCGTGATAATTTTAAAACATTCACAAAATATTATAGAGCGACTAAACAACTAAGTGAGTGAATAAATAAATGAACCCTAAGGTATCGGAGAGGTGTGTAAACACCTGTTTCGGCAAAACACAAATTAACACAATTAAAAATACAATACACTAAATTTAACAGTATTGCATATTATTCAATACTTTTGAATTAAACAAATGAAATCAAATTAGGACCAAAGTAAATATATGTCCATATAGACAATATTAGATTTAAGCGAACGCAGAAATTTGAGTAAATGTAACTTCCATATTTTTTAAGTAAAGTAACATGTGTTTACCCGACCATAACAATATGACAGAAATTTCTTGTCTGCTCCAAGAGAAATTCTTTGAATTTTTTTTTGAAAACAATAAAACTACTCATATTCTTGATACTATCCGGAATACAATTATAGATTTTCGGAGCTAAAAATGTGCAGGCATTATATCCTTATACAATGGTGCAGGTAAGTTACTTACATCTTTTATTGTGTGGTATTTTATAGAATGTACAACCGTTTCAGGTCAAACATTTTGCTTTCCGTATACAATCGATCTGGAGAATAGGTATAGGGTTTACACATAATGATCTTCAGAAATCTTTTTTGAATGATTTCTAACGGGAGATTGTGAGTTTTCAGGGACTTCCCCGAGCCAGTATACCATAACGGAGGTGACTTTCCACTAGTGGGAAATACAGCATTCGAAAGTGTCTAGCATGTATGCATTTTCTGAGGTATTTAAATTTGTAAAGGACGAATTGTAGTTTTTTTATAATAAATTTAATATGACAATCCCACTTTAAATTTGAATCTATGATAATACCTGAATATTTCACATTTGTTACAGGATTGATACTAAAATTTTGTCCGTTTTGTGATATTTCAAGAGGTTTGAATAGTTCGATGCTTAAATTGCAGTTGAATAGTGGTAGGTAAAATGTTTTTCGAAATTTATTGTTAGTATTTCATTATCAAACCAGGTCTTTATTAGTTTTAGGTCAGTTTCTGCTTTTAATTTTAGCTCATACCAGTTATTTGCTTCATAAGTAATAGCAGTGTCATCAGCGAACCCAGTTATATGTCCTACACTGCGCAATGAAAATAATCCATTTATGTAAAGATTGAATGAAACGGGGCCCAAAATTGTTCCCTAAGGTACTCCATATGTTATATCTCTTTGACCACTCGCTTGTCCGGCAACCCTTACTATCTGTTGTCTGTCTGACAGATAAATAGTTGTAAACAGTTGTTTCGTATGCCAATTTTTTTCAATGTTTGCAATAGATTATTGCTATGGCGAACAGTATCAAATGCTTCATAAACTTTGATGTTAAATTTAAAACGGGATCTTGTGTGGAGTTATTTTGCTTAAAACCAAATTGCTTGGACGAAATTAAATCATATTTATTTATAAACGATGTAAGTCTATTTTTCAACAATTTTTCAAAGTTTTTTGCCATGTGTGGAATAAGTGATATAGGCCTATAATTCGCGATAAGGGTCTTATCTTAATTTTTTTATACGGGTATGACTATAGTGTTTTTAAAGGATTTGGGCCATATACCTTTTTCTATACACATATTTATGATATGCACTAGAAGATCCAGTATAAATGGTGAAATTGCTTTCAGACATTCCGCACTCATCAATACCATTTGCCTTTTTACTCTTCAATTCATTTATTTTTTTTTTAATTTCATACCTATTTGTGGGTAATAAAACAATCGAATTTGGTAAAAAGGCATTATCAGCATATGTTTGGTGAGGGTTACTATTTATTTGTTCGGCCAATCTCTTGCCCATTTCTGAAAATACACGATTGAATTCATTCGCAATGTCACATGCGGTTTTTCAGTATATTTCCCATTGGACCCTTAATAGATTCATAAGACATTTTTACTTTTTTTTGTTCCACTCCAATCTTGCACCACGCTCCATAATTGTTTATTGTTATTTGACTTTTCCATGATCTTTTCCGTATAAAATTTGCGTTTTGTCTTTTCGATAAGCGAATGCAGTTTATTTCTATATACCTTGTATTGTAAATTACAGTCATTGGGATGGAATTTTGTTTGTCGATATAATCTATTTTTTTCGTTAATGGATTCGATGAGAGCTTTTGTAACCCATGGCGCAATTTTTGGGTTTTTTTATTTCCCTTTTTAAAATAGGTACTTTCATTGATGTTTTTCTGTATAATTGTCGTTGATTTTTCTGTTGCAGGGTCTGGATTATTACAATTCAGGATAATATCCTATGATTCTTTGGATATATTGTCTACAAGTTTTTTATACTTGGCATGCTTAGTATAATACTCCGCTACCTTTTTAGTTGTTTTATTATCAAAAACTATTTGCAGCGCTATTGTATAGGGGTCTGTTATATTAGTTTCTATATTACTACAGGGATAATATTTTCTAGAATGTTAGTTTTTGATGTAATGAATAAATGATCCAAGCAAGCTTCCATTATGGTTGGATTATTACTGGTGAACGTAAATCCACACTCACTCAGGCCACTTACATATTCCATGGTATCATTTAAATCCAATAAATCAATGTTAATATCTCCAACAAATAGACAACAATTTTCAGAATTGATACCACTATTATATAAGAAATTTTGGAAATTATTGATAAATTCGGGCATACTTGGATTATTATTTTCATTAGACGGTGATCTATAAAAAACAAGAATCGTAATTTTATTGTTATTATTGATAGTTACATTCACTTTAAAAATATTTGTGGGTCCTAATTTTAGGACATCATATTCGAAAGAGTATTTGCAGATTATGTTAGCCACGACTCAATAATTTTGATTTAGATCGCCTTTGTTGTATATTATATTATATCCCGGTATGTTATAGAAATTGATGTCAGTAATCTTCCAGGTCTAGTTAGAACTAGACAATCAAAATCTGTAACATTAGATAACGAGAGTTTAAGCTCATCTAGATTTTTGCTTATATTTCTGAGATTGTTATGAAGTATTAATGAAATTAACTGTCTCGACCCTTACTTCGTGGAATCTACTCATATTAGTGTTTTAAATGAAACTCAACGTTTCTAGCTAATTCCACAATTTATTGTTACGGAACAGCACACTGGTATAGACCCTAAATCCGACTCTGTCTAAGCCAGGTATGAAAATTAAAATTATAGCGGATATGCAGGGTTCTTTTTATAACTGTTTACGACTATCTTATCTGAACACTGTTTTTGTGACCAGACTTATCTAGAAAATGCCAGAACCAATTGGTTTTGTGTCTGTAAGCCGCAGTCCGGAATTTTCTAGTAAAAAAGGCTTCAATATATAAGGGACCGATCAGGAAGAGTGAGGAAGTTGATAAAGTGATCTCGTGAAATAAATAAACCGAAATACACCGAACAGTAAAGTGCTAATATAATCAAGTTTGTGTGCATATAAATTAAATTTAAGTGATTAGTTAAGTATATATAAAGTAAGTGTTAGTGTTCAAATAAATTAGTAAGTAGCCATACCGTGTGTTTAAAATTTATCCCTCCCGTTTACTGTTTAAATAAATAACAAAAAAACATTACAATAACGAAAAATGTTGAAAATTCTAAAAAATTGACTATTGTTTTGATAACTGAATATCATATATCTAAGCTTCAATATTTGTAATATCATATCTTCTTCTTTTTTCTATTAACATATATTAAGTCAATCACAAGGTAGGTCACTTCTTGGTCTAGCCAAAAATAACTACTAATCATCAGGTAGGCATCAAATGAAATGTAACTTCTGTCATTCTGACGATGATATTCAGTTATCGAAACAATTGTCAATTTTTTAGAATTTTCAACATTTTTCATTATATTGTGGAATTAGCTAGAAACGTTGAGTTTCATTTAAAACACTGTTATGAAGTATAGTAAAGTTATAATTAGTTTGGTTTATTTTAAAAATCTTATCACATTCACTGAAATCTCTTACGTTATATGTTATATTATATTATTATTATATTTTATGGTCAAAGCAAGTCCTTCTGTATAGTCGCAATTTACAAGTATGAATAAATCCTATGAAAACACAATGCTAATAGCTGTGATATTGATGAAATTCGAATTTGAAATAAATAAACATTTACATGAAGATGATAATTTTTTGGTCACTACGTTGAAAGATACGATGAGAAATACGAGACATAAAATCAAGCAAAAGCTGCAAAATAAGAGTCACGAACTTAAAGTCTAGCATACACAAATACTCTGTTGAACATGTGATAGAAAAAAATGAATAATTTGTTTTAGCACAAAACTTTCTAAATATAACTTCTAGATATTCTAATAACAGGTGTTTCTAAAAATTATCAGCCAAAACTACTTTTTTACTCACACTGTAACAACATTTTTTACATTTGTTGTAAACTTCATACCCAGTTCATTCAAAACAACCAAATTCCGTTATTCATATAAAAAGTCGAGGGTCTTTGATATCCTAATTATTTTATTAACCTGGGTTAAAGTTAAGTTGAAATTGATTTATGGATGTGAAACATCTATAGAGGATTCGTTATTAGTGCTAAGCGATACGCCCTATAAAAGCCATTGTGCGGTCATTTTCGTTGTTGTGGTTTATGACAAAACTTAGACCTTCAGCCTTCAGTTGTGTTTATATTATTCTTGTAGTTGTACTGTTTTTGTCGGATATGTTTTAAATCAACCAGTTTTGCTGCGTTCCCCAGTGTCCATCTTGGATCAAGCGTAATCTCAATTTAAATTTTCATCTTTTCCCGAAAGCAGGAAAATCGAGAGTTTGTGCAAACTGAGCTTGGATCCAAAAAGCGTAACAAATTTAATTCGCGTTTATTCAAGTTTTTAAATAGAATAGAATTACATAATCCCTGTTTTTAAACTAGGAGGAGTGATTTGAATTTGAGTTGGCAATTCTGTAGACTCCTGATTGGTCAATTCACAGATGGTTTTACTCAGTACTTTCGTCTTTTGACATATGATCGAACAATTGTGTAAATTGTTAATAAACTTTCATTTAAGCAAATAGAGGATGATTATTGGTTCAAAAGAGCTTTTTCGTATATGCTTGCGTTCTATTTATATTATATCATGAACAGAATTATATCTTCACATAGATATCCAGTAATTTATCCCAAAACTAGAACGTTATGTATAAACATATTGAACCTATATAATATAAAAATAAACAATTGATAAATTTTAATATATAATTTGTTCCAATTTACCTTGAAGACAGATATATTAATTTGCTAACTAGAACCACGCTAGACCATTTTATAATTTGTTTCAAGGTTAAAGTCAAATGTCAAATAAAAATACATTTATACTACATAAAATAACCGTGTTGTTATAGACGATTTTGAGAAGTTTTTTTGGATAAAATTGATATTTTCGAGCGTTTTCCGGATCTTAACTGAACACAAAAAGGCGTGTGAATATTAGAACCATGTAAAAGAAGAAGTACTGTAATAGGTCTATAGTATTAAGATATTTTTCGATTTACAGGTTATGTTTACCTGTGAATTACTGGTCTAAATAACGAATTTGTGAGTAATATAAATATCAACAATGCGTTGTGCTGTGTGACCATGGATTTTGTTTTTACCATCCACGAATACTTTTTTACAAAATAAAATGTACTTTTGCAAAAAAATGTTAATATAGGTAATGCCATTTTAATAGGCTACATAATCTTCTACCAAAAATTAAAGATTAAGTGAAATAAAATTATTCAAATAATTAGAACTGTCTGTGGATATGGTGTACACACTAGATGTAAATTGAGTGAATGAAAACGACGGATACTTTTTTTAATTTTGAATGAATTTACATCATGTAAATTATAATTTTACACCCTTCCGATAGGGTTATTTTAATGTTTTTATTCCAATGACTTAATCATAACAATGATTCAACTTTTAACATTGTTCCTAATCAACTTGATGGTTTTGACACCTACTTTTTAAATGACGACAGCTTTGATAATGGCTTAATAGCCGAAAGCGCTTAGCTGGAAATTAATAAACAAATACACACTGAGTATTCGTCGTTTTCATTCACTCAATTCAAATAATGGTTCTTGTACATATTTCACGATTCTGAATCGAAGACCCAAAAATAAAATGAAAATTATTCACCTATCACAAAGAACATCTAATTAGAAATCAATTGACGAAAAATTGTAATATAAGTATTTTTTTCAACGTGAAAAAAATTTCATAAAGATTACGATTGTGCGCTTACACCCATCGTTCGTTTTGAACCCGAAGCCCCAAAATTTGTTCAAATTTTATTAACTGTTGCAAAGGATATTTATCAGGAACCTATTAACAAAAAATTGTGATGTAAGTATTTTTTATAACGTCAAAAAAATTTATAAAGATAACGATTGAGCTCCGACGCGCCACGTTTGTTTTGAACTCGAAGCCCCAAAATATTTTCAAATGTTCTTCAAAAATTCCAATGGACACTTACTTAGGAACTCATTAACAAAAAATTGTGATGTAAGTATTTTTATAACGTCAAAAAAATTCATAAATATTACGATTGAGCTCCGACGCGCCACGTTCGTTTTGAACTCGAAGCCCCAAAAATTCTTCAAATTTTCTTCTCAACTATTTCAAAGAACACTTAATTAGGTACCTATTAACAAAAAAATGGGATGTAAGTATTTTTTATAACGTCAAAAAAATTTATAAAGATTTTTTATTCAATGGATAGGTTTATCTGCTACAAAACAATACAGATCTCAGCGAAATTCCACACAGGATAATTCTGTGGTATTAAAGTAAAACAGAAGTCAATAAACACATTTTTTCACCAGGTGCGAATAAAGTGAACACTCTTTTATTCCAAATGATAAATGTATTTTAATTAAGAATATAAAAGGTATATAGTACAAATTTATATTTATTTTTATCTAACAATATTGTCTCTTGTTTATCGTAATTTTATAATTTTATAATTTGTTTTTATTTATTATTAATTAAAATAATTGACATGTTTCGTTTTCCCGTAACAAGAAAAAAATACATATAATGTTCATATTACTGACATGTTTCGTTATGCAATGTTTATTGTTGTTTTGTTTTGCTTATTAATCATGGTTTTAATATTGTAAGAATTTTGAAACAGGATTCAATTCAAATTAGTATATTAGTATAGTATTATAATTGGAGTAGACAATAGGGTTTGCTTACAAATTAAAAAAAACTAAAAACCTAAACATCATTGAAATCCTCAATATCGGGATCTATGTCAATTGCGCTTGTATTTGTTTGTAATTTATTGTAGAAGTCATGGCAACTACTGTCAACTAAGTGAAGAATACTTAACAGGTCTTTCTTTTTTTCCTGACTTATGGGCACTCGCCCCTCATTACATTTCTCAAAATTCAAAAATACATTTGCTCTGCCCCTTCGACAGAAAGAAATGTCTTGAAATTCGTTTGTGGTGTCTAATTTTGTTTCAAATTTAATTACACCCGATTCGTATTGGCCACTATATCTGCCAGAAAAATGAAAGTTGTTATTAACCAATTATACTTACGTTCAGGACATTTAATGAAAGCCAATGACATTATCTTTTTAATTCTGTTCTTTCTCAAGATTTATAATACTCTTAAATACTAGAAACACAAATTTATAATTAGTTTACGCAGTTCAATACTCTTCAACTTCGAACGTGAAATGCGATTGACGGAGTACAACAATACACATTTACGAATGAGTCGACTTAAGATTTAAAAAATGACTTTATTTACAATAGTTTGTGTTTATACAATTACATAGATGACCTGAAATACAAAATAATTGTAGGACCGATGTCCTGGCCTTTCAGTCCCTCTATGTGTTGCCCTCACGGAATACATGGTTCCTTGTTGAAAAACATTACCCATTTGTTATGGTTGGTTAAATAACTCTGTCCCGAATATATAAGTATGACTCCCCAGATGTTTCGACTGTTTTGTCCCTGAAAAACGGCTGAAAAACAGGGTTTCACGAGTCGACTTATTTCATCATGCATATCACAATTAAAAAATATTACGTATCCAATAACGAGACGAATATACTTAACTCTTTTTACTTTTTTAAGTATCCTATTGTTTCTGACTTGACTCGATTCGCAACTTCAAGTTTAACGAAATTGTAACACAAACACTGACTCATATCCTTTTTACCTTAATAGATATTTATGTTTAGTATCGTATCCTGCTGGTAACTCGTTTTTTAATATATATAACTCATCTCCTTTTACCTTAACACCACAGAATTCATAACCACAAAAAGGGTTCCATACTGACAAACGAAGGGGCAAAACGCGAGAAATAACACATTTAAAAAAATACGCCAACAGCGAATCTAAAGACATTCACAAATGACAAATCTACCTAGAATCTTAGGATTTTACTAAGAGGTGCGGTAGATAGAATCTAAATATACGGTGTTCAAATTTACAATTACCGAGGAATTTAGCTATATAATGTAGACGTAGTAAGTTTTGCCATTGGCGGTGAATGAGTACCTAGGTAGTGCAAGTATATTCCAGGGTTGGGAAACGATGTGATAATTGTATCTCCAATCTCCATGGAAGAATATATCCGACCCCTTTTTTCTTCAGAAGCTCTGTTTATTTTTATAGAAAACTCTACCTTGATGAAATTGGCATCATGATTTCGATTCCTATATTTGTATATTTCTTTTGGGGTATCTGTACACTGTACCGATTTGTTATTATTAACGGAATTACAATTACTAAAATTTTTTCACTTAATTAGTAACTATACCATCGAAGCTAAGCCGTACATAAAAATAATGCAAGTTCTTCAGAAAGAAGAGTTTAACTTTTCACAAACAAATTTGTGATGCTGCTGTTTTTTTAAACCACCCTTATCAAAGCGTAACATGATACGCCATAAATAAGTCGCCAATTATTTATGATGATGTCAGGGATACTTGTTTTTAATTGTATGTTATTATATGTTAAAATTATTTTACGTATTTCTACCTTTAAGAACACTTTAGAAGATCTTGTGCATTTCAAGGGAGTAGATATTTTTTTTTATAACAGCCCAATAAATACAATGGGATACAAACGAGTACTAATATCACAAGACATCATAACGTTCCATTCAATGTGCAAAATAATAAATTAAATTACTGGTGATATAATTCAAAACATTTTATTGCACATTGAATATTTGCCGGTCCCTTTCTAGGATAATAATCTTTTGTGATTAGTTATGCCGACACAATAGGGTTGGCCTGTTGAAATGATAATAGTATTACATTCAAGGAACCCCTTTTGAATATCGAAAAATTTGTAAAGACTACACAGTAGCAGTATTTCAAAGAGAAAAACTCTATTTTTCGGATATTTTGGCTTTAAATATGCATGAAAATACTACTACAATGTGGTTATCAAATTGTTTAATAGATTATTTATTAAAGGTAATATCCCATGATACTCCCTTCCAAATTTTTTCATGTCATATGGTGGATGATTTATTAAAGGAACTAAAAAATGGAATCCTGGAAATGAAAAAAATCTATTTCAAATTTTAATTTCTTCTCATTGGATGCTGGTTTATATAAACATGGAAGAAAATGTAGTTAATTTTTTTGTTCATTTGGTGAATTGCAGTAAAAAAGGCAAAATATTATTTAGAAAGGATAATAGCACCTGTTCAAAAAGGAGTATATATCTTAAATTTAGAAATGACACCTTTTAATTATCCCTTTCAAAAAGATGCCTGGAACTGCGGAGTATATATTAGTATATTACGCTAAAATTGTTATTATTGATGTAGATATGGATTTTAGCCCTAATGACTACCGTCATTACTTAAAATACATAATTCATTCGAGCACGGATGATATATCAAAAAATTGCTTATTATGTGGTGAAAAAAAAACCCAAAATTAAAACTTTCTTGCAACAAGTATAATCACTACATATGTGCAAATATCAAAGATGTGACGTTGCGTGATCATATATGTGAATTATGTAATAATTAAAAAAAAATTTATACTTTTGGGGCTTCCAGTTCAAAACGAACTTGAACTTGACTGTTTTTTATGAAACTTACTGTTTCTAGTTGATTCCACAATATATTTGAAAGATTTCAAAAATTCTAAGATAATTGACAATTGTTTCGATATTGCTATCATCGTCAGAATGACAGAAGTTACATTTCATTTGAAGCCTATCTGATATTTAATAATTATTTTGGGTAGACCAAGAAGTGACCTACCAAGTGATTGACTTAATATATGTTGATAGAAAAGAGAAGAAGAAGATGTGATGTTACAAATATTAAAGCTCAGATATTATTAGCCCTATGGAGATATCCCGGATATCTTTTTTCCAATTAAGATGAGTATAACTGTTCAATGATATACAAAACTGTATCTGCTGATCTTTACAAGTATCATTTAAGAAGACAGTTTAAAAGTGGAGAACTCCCTAGATTCATCTTTTCATTGACAACTTGATATTGTGGGTTTCTTAAGTGTCTTCTAATTTATAACTCTGCAAGGAAATCCAGTTCTTGTTTCTGGTCACAGATATGTAGTACTTCTAGTTCTGTGTTAGGTGTCAATGAAAGTTTGGTGTCAAGTAGATGTTTTGCGTAGTGGGACTTATATGGTTGATTTAATCTATATGTTCGTAAATGTTCACTGTATCTGATCTCAAAATTTCTAAGAGTTTGACCCAAATAGACAGCATTACATTCTGGACATTTAAGTTTACATATACCAGACTTCTTTAATTGGGATATTTTTGTTTTTACATTTAACAATTTTGTACTTACGTTACTTCCTGTTTTAAAAGAAATTGTGGTATTCGTATATCATCCAATGATACATAGAGCATTTTCAGTTCCTATGAAAAAATATAATTTTGTTAGAGAGGTTAATACAATTGAACAAATAGAAACATCCAACGGTTATCCATTACATATGATAAATAAACTAGTTAATAAAAAAGAGGAAAAAGTGGCTTTACAACTAATATTTCCTAAACAAACTGAAGAAATAAAAACTTATAAAACCATCACATATGCAGGAAATATTTCTAATAATATTTCAAAGATAATATCTTTAGCAACGAATCCAACAATTTATTTGAGAACAAAAAGTAACGTAAGTACAAAATTGTCAAATGTAGAAACAAAAAGATCTCAAAGAAGTCTGGTATAAATAAACTTAAATGTCCAAAATGTAATGCTGTCTATTTGGGTCAAACTCTTAGAATTTTTGAGATCAGACACAGTGAACATTTACGATCATACAGATTAAATCAACCAGATAAGTCCCACTACGCAAAACATCTACTTGACACCAAAAATTCATTGACACCTAACACAGAACTAGAAGTACCTACTACATATCTGTGACAAGAAACAAGAACTGGATTTCCTTGAAGAGTTAGAAATCAGAAGACACTTAAGAAGCCCACAATATCAAGTTGTCAATGAACAATGAACAGATAAATCTAGGGAGTTCCCCACTTTTAAAGTGTCTTTTTAAATGATAATTGTTAAGATCAGCAGATATAGTTTTCCTGGTTTTCTATATCATTGCACAGTTATACTGATCTTAATTGGAAAAAAGATATCCAGGCTATCTCCATAGGGCTAATAATATCTAAGCTTTAATATTTGTAACATCACATCTTCTTCTTCTTTTTTTTATTATTATATTAAGTCAATCACTAGGTAGGTCACTTCTTGGTCTAGCCAAAATAATTATTAAACATCAGATAGGCTTCAAATGAAATGTAATCATTCTGACGAAGATAAAAATATCGAAACAATTGTCAATTATCTTGGAATTTTCAAAATCTTTCAAATACTGGTATATTGTGGAATTAACTAGAGACAGTAAATTTCATTAAAAACAGTAAAATGCGTAGACTCCACGAAGTAAGGGTCGAGACAGTTAATTTAATTTTTTTGACGTTATGAAAAATACTCACTACAAAATTTTTTGTTAACAGGTTCAACAACATTAACAAAAATTTTAGTAGAAAGAGGGCCTGTTCCGGTAACGCAATTTAATTTCCCTACTCATGAAAATGGTCGAAGGTTTTCGAAAAAATATTTCTATCGTTCTCTTCCAAATGGAGAAGAAATTGATAGACCGTGGTTAATTTATTCAATAAGAAATAATGCAGTTTATTACTTTTGTTGTACAATATTTTGCAAAATTAAAAACAATTTTTCGCAAAAGGAAGGTGTTTCTAACTGGCAGCATTTGTCAATATTGATTTCAAGGCACGAAAAAAGTGATACAATGCAAATGTTAAAAATCGGTTAAAACTTATAAAATTGTTATCAAAAGAACAAACTGTAAACCAGACGCAACTACGTTTGTTGAATGCAGAAGCACAGCACTGGCATGCTGGGATTAATTGTAACGTCTAATAAATTATTTGAAAACAATAACGGTAATTTTTAAAAGCTGTTGAGATGATCTCAAAATTGGATTTTGTTATGGCAGAACATATGCTTCGGACTCAAAAGTCACAAAAAGTTGAAACACGAATGGTAAACTAAAATTATTTTGGGGACAAAATTCAGAATGAAATAATAGAATTAGAAACATTTTCGATTTAATTATAATATGTATCATTCTTGACTGTACACCGTATATTAGTCATATCGAACAAATGACTATAATTTTTAATCACGTTACCAGTTTCAGTTGCGTCTGGTGAGAGATCTTTCTCCAAACTAAAAATTATTAAAAATTATATGGGATCCACAATGCCACAAAACAGTTTAATCTGTCTATAATAGCAATAGAATACGACAGGATAGATTCCATCCAGTCAAACAGCTTACTACCCTTTTTGTATTCCGAAAACTATTGTTCGCACTGAATACCTTTTGGTAACCCTCTTAAATTCTTCTGAAGTTTAAAACATTTATGATCGATGAAAAAAGTATCTATTCGATTTTATTGATGGCATTATCTGAAAAGGGTAGCAAATATTTATTGAATAGTTCCTTTATAACTCATGACCGATGTTGGAAATCCAGAAAAAGTCTTAATTTGTGAAACTTAGATTTACTATTTAGTCGTGTTTGTGTCTTTGTTTGATTTAGTGTCATCCAAAACTCTTAAGAAGCAAGATGCATGTCTTAGTTAAATTTGAAGATATGGGGCGCAACTGAGATCCACTTTTTTATTATTCTAGCTAGCTAAAAATAAAAAATTGTAGCCGGAAGAGAAAAATTCGACTAGTATATGGGGCTCATGAACCGATTTTTTGATTTGAAGATTTATACAGGGAAAAATTGAAAAGTATTTTTGCAAAAATTTTTTTTCCGAATTTCAAGAAACGAATATCTTTACGTAAGAGATCACGTCAAACCCTCTTCAAAAACATGTAATAACATTTTCCTCCCCCCCTTTTTGGGGGGTCTACAGGTCGTCGAAAACCGACTTTTTTCGACATGGGTACTTAGGGCTGCGGGATTTTTTTGCTATGAACGATAGCGAAAAACTGCCTCGCACGTTTTGAAGGGAGCAAGTCGACACGTGCATAGAACACATAAAACGGGGGATTAATGGGGGGAAATGTACAAGAAAAAATTCGCGAATAAATTTAAAAAAATGTTTTTTGGGAATTTCGGGTTATAAATATGATGGGGAAACTTGTCAGTTCAAGCCCTTTACGACAGTGTATGAGAATACCCCCCTGCCCCCCCTTTTTGGGGGGTCCAGCATTCGCTAAATATTGATGTTGGAATCGTGATTTTCGGGGGATTTTCCGGATTTGAAGTGCCTATAGGCGTCATGGGTTTGAAATATTTTTAGGGCCCCCCCAATGACCCTCCCAGAAGTGGACTGAAATTGAACGTGGAAGTTCAAGATGATGTTTTTAGGCATATGCGCATTCGGTATATAGCTACGGTGGTTGAAAAAAAAATTTAACCTCAAAATTTAGCGCATTTTGTGGCGCCCTCTTTTTCGATAAAATTACCAAAGTATATATATCGAGCGATAGAGAAAAAAATTAGAATTTTTTTGAGTATGTACAGGGTGTTGAAAAATTTTTTTCGTAATTTTTGAACATTGAATTTTCGGAATTTTTAGGCGAAGTATACTTCTTTTATTGGGGCTAAAAAATTTCTATGTACGTGTCTAAGCGCCCTCTACATATTTAGTCTCTAGCATTTTTTCAATATCTTGCAAAAAAAAATTTATTTGTCCGTTATATTCAATGTAGTTAGGGGGACAAGCTTCACCCATAGGGGGGCATATTTTTCCTGTGAGTTACCCATGATGGACTATCATAACCCACCATCAGGTACACGGCCAAAAATTATTTCAAAAATATTTACCCCCCATGACCCCCCCTAAGATTTTTTTATAGGCTCAATTACTCATTTTTGATTCTCTACACGACAGTTTTTTTTATTTTTTTTCTACGATTTTTCCTTCCCCTTCAAAAACCCAGCTCATGTTGTCCGTTAACTATGTGTCAGGACCGGTTTTATAGGTCAGATTTTCAAAATGCGCCGATTGATACGGAATTTGGTATGGGGGTACAGATTTGGCCCAGAAACACGGTCCCGACATTAAAATTTCTTCAAAACGAGTTTTTAACTGTCAAAACGTAACTTGAAATTTTCGCCAGGACCTTCAATTCATTCATGTTTGTAGTGAATGAATTTCCAGGTAATATCTTTTAATACCATTGTTAACCTTAGTTAATAGATTTAGCACTGTATATATTAAGACATTTTTATATTTTACCTTCATTCGTTTTGACAAAGCTACTGTGTTAGTGAAACGCGTCAACAAGTTTAAATTGAACATTAGTTCAAATATATGAAGATTTAAACAAACTATATTGTTTTATTTCATCGAAAAGACGTTTCATGAATAACTTGAATTATTGAGCTTCTGAAATCACATATTTTTAGTCTCTTGTAACCTATTTCCCATTTACCATGACTATTAAAAACGCATCCATCGTTTTTCAGTTAAAATATGTATGTATTAAAATGACCGACAATCTAGGATACCTGTAAATCATATCATGATTTATATGGACAGGTTTTTTATTATACAATGTATCATAAAAAGTCAGCATCGTACGTGGTCTTCCTTACTCATTTTTCAGAAAACTTTATTCTTCACTAACCAATAAGTAATAAGCAAAAAAATGTCAAAATTCGAAAAGTGTACCATTGCAGCGTATAACAAGCGTCATATAATCCAATGCTCCCCTAGTTTCAGGAACATGAAATTAGTTGCCTGACGATTTCAGGCGTTGCAACTGCACTGGATTAGTTTCAAGTAGTGAAACAAAATTTCACTCGTATAATAGACTCCATAAGATAACATTGGCGAAACTGGACTGAAATCGAGCTGCAAGCATCAAGTTGCAGCGTATATATAATAGAGGGCTGTAACTTTGTGCTCCGGCGTAACTTAGTTGCTTAGGATTTGATATGATAAAGGTAGTTTATAAGTGCAAAGTTCTAACTCCTCGTCGCAATATTTTTTTTCTTTAAGTTCTGACATTTGTATATGAAGAACCTTCAATAGGAGGCGAATAATAAATCATTATCCACGGCCAGTGGCGACGCAAGACCTAAATGTGGGCAAGATACATTTCGCGAGATCCTCTGAAGGTGCAAAAAGAAGGTAATATGAAATAAAAAATCACTTAAAATTGAACAGTTTTTTATTCATTGAAGAATAAACCTAAATTTTTAATTATACTTCTTTGGAACATTAAACAAAAATGAAAAAAAAATAAAGAAAACATTAAAGAAACAGAAATTTTCTACTTGTGGTTTTAGTGAACTCTTTAATGGTTGGTTCGTAATTTATCATAGATGCTATATCTGCTTCGATAGATAAAACTGCCAAAGCTGAAAGTCTTTGTTGGCCCATATATAAAAAGCATCAGAAAATCTAACGACACATATTGTCATAAATTTGATAAAAACGTACAAAAAAATATGATTGCATATTTTAATAAGCATTTGTGAATTCTTCATTGTGACGCAGATATATAACGAAGAAAATGTAAATAATAAAAATATAAAGAAAAGTATATGAAACCATCGAATTTCATTTTCACATAATAACCAATTCATACATGGAATAACATTCATTAACGTCACATTACGAGGATTGGTCCTTCAGAGCTCAATACCATAAAAGTGAATACGACATTCCGCAATTTTGCTTTTCCAACATTAGAAAAGAGGAAAACGCAAAACATGGAACGCTCTACAGGGTCTAAGGTAGTCCAAGCTCCTACTGAGGGGATGTACATACTAGGGCAGCTATAGAACTACTAAGGAGTAGGTTAAAAAAGATAGCAGGACTCTTAACAGGGCACTGCTGTCTGAGGAAACACCTCCATAACTTATGTTTACAGGAAAGTCCCAAATGTAGGGGTTGTGGCTTGGCTGACGAAACGTCGGTCCATGCCATTACATTATAGTATTCTTCGTATGTAATAGGTGTGACTTCTTCATTTGGGCAATCGATTGTGAAATCAGGATCTACATTACATATTGTTAGAGAGTCCAGGATCTGTTGTGAGATTTCTTTTTTCGGGAAATTATTATTGTTATTAGACATATAATTATTAAATCCTTTAATCTTGTTCCATATTTTCTTAATTGGCGTTTCTCCATTCAATGTTGTAGAGAATTTTCTAAATAACATTTTTTTCTTTAACTTGAGTTTAATTTTAACCATTGCCTTGATTCGTTTATATTCAATATAATTTCCAGATTATTAAAGTTTCTAAAATTTTCTATAGCTTTTCTTCTTTCTTGCAGCTTGCTTGCAGCTGCATTATTAATTATCTTGTTAAAGTCTTCATCTTCCATTAGATCTTCCTCAGCATCGTAGCAATAGGTTTCTATCAGTGTTGAATATTGTTTGCTCTCTTACAGTTTCTTTTATTTTCCTTGAGTTGACTTTGAATGTATTTGTTGATTATACTAATATACTAATTGTTGGAAAGTGGTCACTCCCTCCAGTATCAGCATACGTTTTCCAGCTACATTTACTAGCAATTTTACTGGAAGCTATGGCTAAGTCAATTGCTAAAGAATTCTTGTTGCATTCTCCTAATCTTGTTGGAGGTCCATCATTTAATATCACCAGTTCTTCTTTTTCCAACGATTGTCTGAGAATTCTTCCATTTGTGTTCCTATCAATGCATCCCTACATCGGATCGTGGGCGTTTAAATCACCCATAATGATGAAAGGTTTTGGCGTATTTTATAGAAGATCATTCCATTTTTCTTCTTCTAAGGTCTGTCCTGCCGGGCTTTGAATATTTACAATATATACATTTGAATTTTCTAGATAAATCGTTAAAAGCTGTAAGTTTGACGAGTTAATTATCCTACTCTCTGTTAGTTGGTTTCACATTGACGCGTATCATATCAGTTGTCATCATGGCGTTGTTGTCGCTTTTTGCGTAAAAATGTTAATTGAAAAGAAAAACAAAATCCTGAAGGATATCGGTCCATCCTCTATGTCTTCAAAGACGGTATTTTTCTTCACTACTTACTGCCATTTTGCATTGCAACAAAAAAAGAACACCAAAACTAAAATGGCCTGCAACACTGCATCGAAACTACAACTGATGATATGCCTGCATGTGAAAATATCTATTGGTCAAATGGCTCCGACTTCCACCGATTATTCGCAAACGCCACGGGCTGGACCGATGCCCGTGCGCTTTTTATCAGTCGACCGATCATACGCGGACATGTGAACGACACATATAAAACAATGAATAGGACGGATGGTCAGTCCTGATCATCATTCCATTGTGAAAAGATCCTAAATAAAAACTAATGATCAGAAACGACAGAGAGGATTTTTTAATTAATTCCTTTTATAACATAATATAAGTAGTTTATCGGAAATATCGAATGTTTCATTCACATTCATTTCGTGGCCGAAGAGTGGAATATCTTTAAGTTGAGAATACGTCCTAATGCATTTATTATAAGAAAAACCTTGTGGCGGGTACTTTTGGATTTTCTATAATTTTTCAAATTTATTTTCGGCTGTAAGGCGCGAGGCCGTGGGCGGTGGCCCACACAGCCCACGCCTATGCCCACGGCTATTCTTCATGACTGAGTAATGGACGTCATTATACTTGAGGAAGCACAAATAGCATACATACACATATATGTATTAAATAGTCGTGCACAAAATGTTTTGTGCGCTCATACTTATAGAGTCCTCATATACACCAATCCACAAGTAATTCATAATTATACTTGTTTTTGTAAATTTCGAAAAAAAACTTATATACATATGTTCGTATACACAATGTATACGGATGTATACACTTAAAAATAGCTGTTATCAAATGTCCTCAAAACTGCCATTACACATATATATATATATATATATATATATATATATATATATATATATATATATATATATGAAAAAATGTTTTCTATGACAACATCAACTTGTCACAAATTGTCATCAATTTGATAATATGCCAATTTAAATATTTTCACGCTAAAATTGTACAATGATGTTTTTTCATATAAATAGATATTATATTATTGTGAACAGCCTCAATTAGAGTAAGTAAAATTTTTTTTTACTTTAAAACATATTTTAAATTTATATAATATTTATTTTGTAGATTCTTTGATAATGATAATGATAAATTATCGAAAGCTTAGGATTATCTAAACAGAGTTCTCTTTCTCACATTGCCGCATTCCGCAATAAAAAAGTTATCCTAACTAGTTTCGGCAACGAACTACTTTCGTCTAAAGTTTCAGAAATGGGGTACTACTACAACATCAAACAAAGATATGGGCTAGCAGGATTATAATAAAACACACTTCCAGTTAATCAACCTCTCACAATTTCCTAATTATTTCTTCGTTTTTTTCAATCTAATTAGAGTTTGAAGAAAATCAACGTGGTCTGTTCAAAGAAGAGAATATACACTACTTCCAAAGTTAACTCACCACCTTAAATGTACCATAAGTGTGAAAATATGTTTCTTCTGGACCCTTGATTGGATTCCGATTTTCATGTCATAGGTCTATATTTAGGATTTACTTTACTAATGTTTTCAGAGAAATGTTTTATCCATATACAAATGAAGGTGTGTTTTTTCATCTTAGGTTGCAACACCCCCTGGTATTTATCAGGAACATACGCTACATTGTATAAATATTGCGAGATAGGTTCTTCTTTGCTCAACATTTTAGTGAAAAATTCATCAAGGTATCTCTGTTATTAAAGAAGAAAAGTGGAAAGCATAACGTGATTTTATTAAATTGTAATACGCATTAATGGAACAGAAGTAGGTAGTTTGCTATGAAAAAGCATAAAATTTGTCTGGTCAGTTTATCTGACAATATTGTTCAAAATTCAATGAACTGTCTTGCTGCTTTCCGTATGTTAGTCAATTGACATGGACAGTATTTCAAGAAATCTGAGCCGCGATGAATGTGTGCAGGCAATTATTTTAACTAATGAAGAATTGAGTAATCGTAAAATAGACTTTGCTCCTTACATAGAAAATAAGTTTCTTTTAATGAATGTTCATGCACGACCACATGCTGCACGTAGAACCGCAATAATTTGGATGAGGTTAGCAGACAAACCATGAACTGCCCACCCTGTAGCCCTGATCTAAATCCAATAGGGAATATCCACTTTTGTTCCTAATGAAACATTGTAATATAAATCGATTATTATTAAATGTATTATTTTCTATTCAAATTAATCATTTACTGATTAGGATCTGGATTATAAGAAAAATTAATGATATTACGGATAGTCGTATATTACAACAAACATTAATTTAATAAGAAGAATATAAAATGCTATTTTTGTTTTAGTGTTTTTAATTTCAAAACTCATTTAGATAAGTTACGCGAATCTCAAAATCTAATACAATTCTCAAAATGTACAGAATAAAACTATGTCGGAATCCAATATATCTTTTATAAATAGGTTTTTGAAATTAGAGAGAAATATGCCTTCTGAAATATATAATTTTCCAGCTGTGAAGGTCAACGGTCGAAATAATAATCTCATTCAATATGTATAGATTACTCATGTTTTGTAAAATAGGTGGAAGCCAACTCGAGCGCGATCTCTATAACAACAGTATATAGTGGCTTAAAATATTATAATTCTAATAAAATCAAAGTTATTTCATCGATACCAAGAGACGCAACGTTGTCAAACGTAAGGAGGCCGCTAAAGACGCTAACTGAGTGGTCCTATATACACGCTTTATATTGGGCGGAGGCTAAGGTGGTTACTTTTTATACGGACGCCAGGGCGGACGCTAATGCAATATACAGGGTGTCCCGGGACTAATGGGAAAAAAGTCAGGAGCTTATAATCTGAGCCAAAATAATGTTAGTACTTCATATAAACTTTTTCTATGCAGGCCCTCGTTTTCGAGTTATAGGCCTCCAAAGTTTCAATTTTGAATTTGTTTTTTATTTTTATTCTTTGTACTAGTTATTTGATCTTTATAAAATTTACGGCAAAGCTATAATGTACGTGTATGTTTATTTTGGAAAAGTAAACAGATTTATAGTAGTGCCTTGAAGCCAGGGACGGACTACTCGCAATGGTTAGTGGTCCAAAATTTTTGCAGGGATGGCACACCCTGTATGAAATTATCGAAATTCACTTCCCCACACATTAAGCTAACGAAAAGGTACTCTTGCTGGAATTCGATAAAATAAGCCGTTTGGCTAATATTTACTGTTTTATTAATGCACTACGTACAAATTTACTTAACTAACTTATTAATACGATGTCGAATATTTACCTACAGTACTACAAAAAAATAATTTGATGATAGCAGATGATGAAAACATTAAGAACTTATTCAATGGGAATTTAATAGGTACCCAAACAACGTAATTAGTTGATTTTAATCAAAATTACGAACTCAGCATCATTAAATCATTAAGAAAACCTAAAAAACACAAGTTATAAAACATTGGACTAAAACTAATTCCTAAACAACAACAAAAACTAACGTTATTCTAATAAATGTTCAATATGAGCTCCTCCTACTTCCACGCTCATTCTAAGTCTACGAAGGTTGTTTCTTTGCACTTGAAAGAGCAATCCCACATTATTTCTAATAACATTGCAGTGTAACACAATTCTGTCTATTAAATCTTGCCTTGTTTGCACAGGTGTTGCGTATACCTTATTTTTGAGATAACCCTAGAGAAAGAAATCCATAGAATTAACGTCTGATCGCGGTGGCCATTGAAAAGGGCCTCCACGACCAATGCATCTATTAGGAAACCTTGTGTGTAAATGCTGTCGTACATCTACACTGAGATGAGGAGGGGCCCCAACATGCATGAACCATAAATTCCTACGAGTTTGCAGTAGCACATCATCAAACAGGTTCCATAACTCATTTTGGAAAAACTCCAAATATCTCTGGCCGGTCAAAGTACCGTCAATGGCCCTATCAAATGATTGCCAACTATTCCTGCCCAAACTTTAACCATGAGTCTATGCTGGCTCCTAGTTTGAATTTATGACTCCATCTCTGGTAAAACCGGATTCGTTCGTAAAGAGAACGTTACTAATAAATGTATTGTCTGCTTGTTGTTGTCGCAGAAACCACTGGCTATACTCAAGTCGTGAAGGATAATCAGCCACTGTCATACTGTGTACTTTTTTCATGTGAAAATGATATAACAGCTGTTCTTTTAGGAAGCGATGAACAACTGATTTCGAGACGTTATGTTCTCTTGATAATTTTCGTAAACTCGTTGATGGTTCATTATCAACTGCATTTAACAAAAGTTTTTACCAACTTTCCAATTAATAAGTCGTTAATGTTTTTTATTTTCTGCTATCGTTGAATTATTTTTTTGTAGTACTGTAAGTACATCTTGGACATCGTATTAATAAGTTAGTTTTACCTCGTGTACTTATAAAAATGGTGAATGCGTAAATTGGTACGTAGTGCATTAATAAAACTGTAAATATTAGCCAAACGGATTATTTTATCGAATTCCAACAGAATTACCTTTTCGTTAGCTTAATGTGTGGGAAAGTGAATTTCGATAATTTCATACAGGGTGTGCCATCCCTGCAAAATTTTTGGATCACTAACCATTGCGAGTAGTCCGTCCCTGGCTTCAAGGCACTACTGTAAATCTGTTTACCTTACCAATATAAACATACACGTATATTATAGCTTTGCCGTAAATTTTACAAAGATCAAATAACTAGTACAAAAAATAAAAATAAAAACCAAATTCAAAATTAAAACTTTGGAGGCCTATAACTCGAAAACGAGGGCCTGAATAGAAAAAGTTTATATGAAGCACTAACATTATTTTGGCTCAGATTATACGCTCCTGACTTTTTTCCCATTAGTTCCGGGACACCCTGTATATATATATATATATATATATATATATATTTATTTATATATTTATATATATATTTATATATATATATATATATATATATATATATAGACGCACGTATCGGCAACAATTATTGTGAATACAGCTTGAGCAGCGTATTTTTATTATATTGTACAGACAGCTTAAACACCGTATGTTATCTATTCCAAAAGTTGACAGTTGTTGTCAAAATTCCAAAACTCAATTTAACTGAAGGTAGCCATAACCTACATACCTGACAGATACGACCCTTTGACCTCACACCAATAGAAGGCGCGTTGCTGTATGACATCAACAAATTGTTAACATTTTAAGAGCGAATTTTGCAATATATATATATATATATATATATATATATATATATATATATATATATATATATATATTATAATATATATTGAAGACACAAATGAGCGTTTGGTTTCCCTGCTGAAATCCGTTATTTTGTGTTTTTCCATGTTTCGATTAACATCTTTGCTCCCAAATTTCACATCTTTATTTGGTTATTTATTTATTTATTTATTTATTTATTTATTCATTCCAAACAGGTTGTATAACCTAATTACATGGAATAAGTATTAACAATTCCAAAATTCTATACTAACATTATATAGTATGACTATTGATACATGAAGCAGTGATATTGATTGATGCAGAGAATAAAGACAAAGACGACTAATTTCCAAAAGTGTCCCTTCATACACCGAACTTTTTAATATGTTCACAAATATTTTTCTTGAATTGTCTAATTGACATTGTCCAATCTATTTCAGTAACATTATTTATCCTATTGGCAAGTTTTAACATGGTCTCCAGAGGAGAACAAACTGACATTCTTAATCTCCCAAACAATAAGGAGGATCGAGTTAACCTTGACGGAACTTTGAAAGGAATTGAGTACAATAAATTACTTGATGTCGACATACAATTTATTATTTTATACAAGAAAATCATCATGTTTAATTTACGCCGTTATGCCGTTATGCCGTGCTGATGAGGCAAAATGAGCCAGAAACATGCATGTCCACGGTTACCACTCTATTTCAGTAGCCCTTTACTTTGAGTGAATTACCCATGATTCTCTTTGTTGTTGTTGTTAACATATCACGCGATATTCCTACATCTTCTTTGTTATTTACTATGGGTCGGAAGGTTCATGGCGGGGGGGCTATATGCGCCTCCGTGTCGATGTTGGTTGATGTCCTGAAAACTCGGGATCTTCCAATTGAAGACACAAATGAGCGTTTGGTTTCCCTGCTGAAATCCGTTATTTTGTGTTTTTCCATGTTTCGATTAACATCTTTGCTCCCAAATTTCACATCTTTATTTGGTTATGCCGTGCTGATGAGGCAAAATGAGCCAGAAACATGCATGTCCACGGTTACCACTCTATTTCAGTAGCCCTTTACTTTGCGTGAATTACCCATGATTCTCTTTGTTGTTGTTGTTAACATATCACGCGATATTCCTACATCTTCTTTGTTATTTACTATGGGTCGGAAGGTTCATGGCGGGGGGGGGCTATATGCGCCTCCGTGTCGATGTTGGTTGATGTCCTGAAAACTCGGGATCTTCCAATTGAAGACACAAATGAGCGTTTGGTTTCCCTGCTGAAATCCGTTATTTTGTGTTTTTCCATGTTTCGATTAACATCTTTGCTCCCAAATTTCACATCTTTATTTGGTTATGCCGTGCTGATGAGGCAAAATGAGCCAGAAACATGCATGTCCACGGTTACCACTCTATTTCAGTAGCCCTTTACTTTGCGTGAATTACCCATGATTCTCTTTGTTGTTGTTGTTAACATATCACGCGATATTCCTACATCTTCTTTATATATATATATATATATATATATATATATATTATATATATATATATATATATATATATATATATATATATATATATATATATATATATATATATATATGTATATATATATATATATAGATATATTGAACTTATCGTAGTAAATATTAAAGAAAATGAGACACAAATATATGAAATTTGAAATTTGTCAGATGGTGAATAGAGATTACTTTCTTCAGACAGACAGAATTATCATTTATACGTATAATTATAAGTAAGAAATATATCTCATACCAAATCAAACACCTATGATATCAAGTATCCTTTATAACTATATAAATACATCAATAATATTGAAAATCGTTACCTTAGATTTCAGTTGTAAACAATGAGTCATAAATTTTAATCCATCCTTGGTAAATTATAAATTCATATTGTTTTATTAGCAGCATAGTTGATCATCTGTATATTTTATCTAGAATATCAAAATGAATCTGGAAAGAACATGAAATTATTATTATTACAGGATATTTTTTATACTCATATACAAACAAGTTATCACATTTGTTGAAATGAAATCATTGAACTGTCACTACACACAACGTCATGTCATGTAGCATAGAACTAAAACATAGAAATATATTCAACCACAGAAGTAAGTTAGAACTTTGAAATATTGAATATTTGCAAAGCGGATGGAAATTTTAAAAACATGTAATTGTAATAAATGATAGGACAAGTTCATAGGAGATAATTGGTAAATTATATATAAGAAATGAATTGAAAGGCATTATGAAAGATTTTAAGGACGTAATGATTGTAAATTCATTGATATTTAAAATTTAAAGTGGGATAGATACTATCATTGTAAATAAATATAAGATATATTTTGGAAATTGTTCACATGCAAATAGGTATAATGAATTATATTTAAATTTTACACAAATAATTAATAACAATAGGAATAAGAAGAAGACAATTAAATTAACTATTAAACATTCAATAAAAAGACTATGAAATATCTAGCAACTCAGTGGTGTTTTGTTTCAAATAACAAGACTAACAACAAAAGTTTGTTGATTTGAAAAAACAAAGGAGTGTGTGGTGTGATGCTTATGAAAATGGACATGTAAGAAAATCTTTTCTAAAAATTTAACTAAAATAAGTAAAAATTGTTTGAAATTTAAGTAAAAACTGAATATAAATGATAAAGTATAACCTAAGAAACATTTAGAGAAAAAAATATTTCTAAATAACAATTATTTGTGGAAATTATCAACTATTGAATTTGAGAAGGGACGCTATGCGTAAATTTTAAGTAAATTCCTACATGATAGTCTCATGTATTTGATTAAAAGCATTTAGGATCATAGCAAAACATTTTAAGTCAAGTGAGAAGAACAATTTAATAAATAATATTGACTTACCTGCGATACAAACTAGTGAACTTATGTCCACAATTTGAAGAGAGTCCAGCTTCATTCCAGGAGGGGAGAACAGGAATAGAGTGCACATAAAGAGACTTCCAAGTGTTATAAACAGGTCAGTGTATGTATAATTTATATGGTAACATTTAAAACAATTCAGACATATCTATAACTAATTTGGCCAAATTTCACGTATAACTAATTTTCTAAGTATAAGAATTTTCAATTTGTATATAGTAGTTTGTAATAATAATTTGTTTAACTGAAGTTTGTTTCCTTAATAGTGATAATGTTTTTCAATTTGATGATTCATAATTATATATACTAAATTTTGACTCTTCTGCATTTTATTTATATCATATATTGATGATAGACAAAGGTATGATATCATAGAGGTTGAATGGGTATGTTACGCGTTAACACTTACACTATTTCTGTAGGTACCAAAGGTAATATTTGATAAATGCAAATTTCATATATTTTAATTATCATGATCCCAACGAGAGTAAGTTTCTCATGTTCTCCGTTTGAATTAATAAATAAATAAAATAAATCATATTTAACCTGAGCTAGCCAATTCGACGATATAAAAACATAGACAAATCATAGATAAAATTATCAAAGTAACATAATTTATATTATAATATATATATATATATATATATATACATATAATATATATATATATATATATATATATATATATATATATATATATATATATATATATATATATTGTGGTAGTATAGCCGCACGTATCAGCGACAATTATTGTGTATATAGAGCTTAAGCAGCGTATTTTTAATATACTGTACAGACAGCTTAAACACCGTATGTTATCTATTTCAAAAGTTGCCAGTTGTTGTCTAAATTCCCAGCTAGCAGAATCAAAAAAATTGTTTTCAAATATCGAATTATTACATTGAATTATTTCTCTATTCTCAGGTGGGTTCAGTTTGTTTTAATATGAAAGTTTGTTTATAAATTTTAAATTATTTTTTGAATTCAATATTCAGATCATTAATTTTGTTTTATATTCTCTCCTGTGGACGTATATTAAGGATCGGAAATATCACTTAATTGCTTTCCGACACTTACGATCAATGAATGACTTGTATGTCACCAATGAACCACTAAACTTCATTGTCCAAATAATAATTTCTATTCAATTAAATATGTTCAATTTCTATCAACGTTTCTGAAATGATTTAAATAATTTCCAATGGAAATAAATTTAACGATTATATACAATTACCCAAATCAACAAATTTATCTTTCCTTGTCAATACAAATAATGAAATCGTATCTTTTACGACTAGATTAAAATTAGAACAACCTACAAACTCAATAACCGCCTAATATCCAATTTCAAAAGTTTCTAATTTGTTTTCAAAATTTGAATTGTCACTTAACTCCTCGGTAAATGTCAAGTACCCGATTTTTTTAATACTTTCTTCCACTAGATCAATTGTTCGATGAGTATACTTGTATTTGGATTCAATCTTTAATTTCAATACTTAGATGCATCTAATTTCAATTTTGATTCAAGGTATGATGTTCAATGATATAATAATCTATTTAATTAATTCTGGAGCGAATTTACGACAAGTCTGGACGTAGAGAAGAAAAAACTGCCAACTCGTACAACTGCAAACACTAATTTAGGATTCAAGATCCTCCACCTTTCTTCGAATTACGAATGATTTTTCGAATATACACGCACTGATTTACTTTAAATATACCGAACAACGCCTAGTATTAATTAATTACACTGTTCAACTACTAATTATATAAAATTTTTGGAGAGACCTCAAATGAGATGTTCTCCGTTCGGATACTCAAATTCAACTACTGATCCTTTTCAAATGAATAACCACACTCTACTGTGGTTACAAACTTTCCTGTTTTTTAAAAAAAAGCGCTAAACTTGTTATTTCCTTATAAAAAAAGATTTGGAATACTTTTATTACTAATGAATTCCTACATCTTCTATATATATATATATATATATATATATATATATATATATATATATATATATATATATATATAAATCTGAAATCCGATGTTTTGTGTTTTTCATGTCTCGTTTAACATCTTTGCTCCCAAATTTCACATCCTTATTTGGTTATACCGTGCTGAAAAGGCAAATGAGCCAGAATGTTTCAGTAGCCCTTTATTTTGCGTGAATTACCCATGAATCCTCTTTATTGTTGTTGTTAACATATCACGCGATATTCCTACATCTTCTTTGTTATTTACTATGGGTCTGAAGGTTCATGGCGGGGGGGCTATATGCGCCTCCGTGTCGATCTTGGTGGTTGTCCTGAAAACTCGGGATCTTCCAATTGAAGGCACAAATGAGCGTTTAGTTTCCCTGCTGAAATCCGTTGTTTCGTGTTTTCCCATGTTTCGATTAACATCTTTGCTCCCAAATTTCACATCCTTATTTGGTTATATCGTGCTGAAGAGGCACATGAGCCAGAAACATGCATGTTCTTGGTTACCACTCTGTTTCAGTAGCCCTTTATTTTGCGTGAATTACCCATGAATCTCTTTATTGTTGTTGTTAACATATCACGCGATATTCCTACATCTTCTTTGTTATTTACTATGGGTCTGAAGGTTCATGGCGGGGGGGCTATATGCGCCTCCGTGTCGATCTTGGTGGTTGTCCTGAAAACTCGGGATCTTCCAATTGAAGGCACAAATGAGCGTTTAGTTTCCCTGCTGAAATCCGTTGTTTCGTGTTTTCCCATGTTTCGATTAACATCTTTGCTCCCAAATTTCACATCCTTATTTGGTTATATCGTGCTGAAGAGGCACATGAGCCAGAAACATGCATGTTCTTGGTTACCACTCTGTTTCAGTAGCCCTTTTTTGCGTGAATTACCCATGAATCTCTTTGTTGTTGTTGTTAACATATCACGCGATATTCCTACATCTTACACACACACACACACACACACACACACACACACACACACACACACACACACACACACACACACACACACACACATATATATATATATATATATATATATATATATTTCAATATTCTTCAATTTATATTTGCCCCAAGTTGTGGTGACAAATTGATATACTCCAATTGAATTTTATATAATTGTAATTGTATATTGTCGCAGCGACAATTCTTGTACATGCAACTTAGAAATTTATGTAAGAAATTTCAACTTTGACAGTAGCTGTCAAAAATATGCCCGGCTCTAATAAATATTAATTTAGTATTTCTAAAAATGAATTTATATGTATAATCGACATATTACTCTTCTCTCATTGTGGGATCAACCTGTTAAAAAATTCAATTATTCAAAATTTATTTAAATTTTCACGTATCTCCAAATTATCTGTTTCACTATTCTTCAGAACCTATAGTAACTGTATGTTTAATATTATAAAAGGCACTTCAAATATCTGATGACGTTTCCAATATTTCTGTCACTGAAAAATATCAAATGTCACTGATTTGATCGACAGTTTTATTTAGTGAAAAATGTTTAATTTTCTGAAATTATGTTATAAAAAGACTATTTTTAGTAGGAATGCAAAATTCTATATTAAACTACCAGATACAAATTAACAAATTAATATTCCCCAAAATAATTACAAACGAAACAACTGTCGTAATTTCTACGAAACTTAAAATTACTACAACCTATATGCTATAAACTAATTTAATGAAAAACGTTTAATAAAAGTTCCAATTGTTGATCTAAATCTTGATGTGTATATATGTTAAAAACAAGCTTCACTCAAATTTGTCTAATTTCAAAATTTTTCTTCTCTTATGTGAATTTCCTTATATGACTTATCAATTTTGCTTGCAATCAAAAATCTAATAGATGCATCTATGTCAAATTTTAGTTGAAATAGGCCTTATTATTTCTCGAGAAATTATCGTAAAATAACTGGATCGGACTCACCAACTAATGACTGGACAACTCGTACAATTCTAAATGACCTTAGAATTCAGGATACCTTCTGAATTCTATATAGAAATCTCGTACCACCTTCACTACACACGATGCAATTCTTATTCGAATTATGCACGCACTGGCTTTATAATGGAATGGCTTTCGAATCTGGTTGTATAGATATACAACTTCTTCTATCTACCACAAAATTGAGACAATTCTAATTATGATGTTGCCTCTTCGAGGATTCAAACACAACTAACTAAACTTTTGCCAAAATAAATAATCTCCCATCCGTTGATCACCAAATTCTTTTGTTTTTTTAAAAAAATTACTAATCCATGATTTTCAATAACCAAGTGAGATTTGAATTCTTTTATTACACTTGTAATGTTGCTAGCAGAGACCTCTATATTTTTAAACTTCAAATATTTTCTCCAAATTATAACATGTTCTATCTATCATTAGATATATTCTACATAAATGTCATCAAAATTTGAAATGTCAAATTTGATATTTCTACTGAATCTTCCAAAATTAGTCAATTTACGTATAACACAGTGTGTATCAAAAGTATGGCAGCCAAATATTAATGAATTTCCTTATGTTCTACTTTTCTTTCAAATTTCAAATAGACGATCTGTATAAATATATATATATATATATATATATATATATATATATATATATATATATATTTATATATAAAGGAATTATTTTTGTTGAGTATGTGGCAATAAATACCAATGTGTACTCTTTTAAATACTATATATTTGAAAGCTGGGAGAATAAAAATACCAAAGTACTCTTTGGTATTGCCACATATCCAATATAAAAGATCCTAATTATAAAGTTGGCAATTTTGTTTCAGATTTTTGAAATTTCAAGACTGGGGGGAACAGATAACAATGATTTTGTGAAGCGACGTTTAACACTTCTAGTCTCCAATAAACTGGCCTGCAATTACAGTTGGCTAGTATGTCTATCATTTAAATATTTTTTCTCTCCTCGGCATCATATCCCGTATTCTTTAATTTATGTGTTACATTAAAAGTGATTAAAGTCTTGAGAAATTATTTAAATTTTGATCCAGAACCTAACGGTCCTTCAAGAAATTGTTGACATTTTCCAAAAAATATCAAAAACTTATTTGGTTTTTTAGAAGAGCAAATATACTTTTTAAAAAACCTTAATGTGGCTAATACCGGTTTTTATATCATACTGTTTCTCACATAAACTTTTTTCTATTCCTTTACATTTTCTTGTTATTTTATATTTGTATACGGTAATTAAGTTGATCAAAGGCTCTCCCCCTCTAATTTTATCTTATCAGTATAAAATTATTTATAATAAAATAATTATAAATGTAATGTATGCCACAAATACAATGAAATTTCAAATAAATGATTCTTCTTTCATGGTATAGTCACATTAGAAAACGAAAAACAAAATGAAGTTGATTACTACGGACAGTGCAAGGTAAAGAAGAAAAGTGACTAATGGAAAAACATTTATTTATTCACATAAGCTATTATCAATTCTAAACAAAATACAACTACAGCAATTAAATTACCAATTACGTAAACGATGAATGTACTCTGGATATTTTTCAAGTTCAAAGAATTATGCGTAGATCTAATTTTTGTTTCAGCAAGTGCTATTCTCTTTTCATAATCATTGAATACTTTATTGAACAAATATTGCACGATTCCTCCTTCTTTGAGCCAAAAGAGCTTTGTGTTGTATCTTTTATACAGAGGATGCCCCTTCGGAAACACAAAACTGAATAAAGCATTCATTGAAGGAAGATTGAAAAAACGAACCAAAGGTTCCCCATTGTTTTCCAAGTACAAATTGGGTAATTCGTACATAATATTTTTCAGTGACTGAAACGATATAATATCTTGATCGTAAGCTGTTCTATTCACGGCACCATAATCGCACACAATTATTCTATTATTCTTCACTAATTCTTTGTATATATCACTACTATTGAAATGGATAATAATATATGGATGTGAAATGCAGATTTTAAAATCAGTAAGTCTCCAAATATCTTCCAAACTTTGAAAAACTTCAGACGACATTTCATTTACCATAATATGAAACATCCTGGATTTATAAACGCTTGTCATTATAAGACAGAACATTATATAATTTAATAATAACGTTTCAAATCCAATACTTTTTCTACGTACAACCGCAAAACCTTCAAATATAACCCTTAATAACACAGTGAATATATCAATATTAATATCGGTATAGATAAATCTAAGTGCTAAATTAAACGCAATGTAAACGATACAAATTACTGCAAAAAACCACAACCATACGATTAATGAGAATTCTTGATAAAACACAGCCCAGTCGTTTGTGTGTTTCCAAATTCGGGGCACAACGAAAACCATTTCATCTTCATAAACCGACATTGTTTTTTCCAACATATCATCTGGATAGTAGTGTAGTGACACATATCCTACATATATATCATATCTACCCTTCCAGAAATCTAAAGGAATAGTAAAATATTGTTCATGATGCAACTGAAAATATTTAACATCAATATTCATAGAAGAAATAATCATATTAGTTAAAATGCGATTTATTCCATCTAGTTCAGTAATACCATTATCTAATGCTTTCATTTCGGTTATTTCTTTAACATCACCTTGTATATCATCCCACTTGATATCAAAACAAGTAGTCTTAAGTGATATGAGATACTGACTATTCTTGTAGGTTTTGTACTTGAATAATTTAGTTGTATTTTTGATAATAATTACGTTATAAATATAATAATCGTCTAGAATTTTCAAGAGATTTACATCTACTTCGTCTGCAAAAATTATAAACTTGCCTCTACTGTTTAACAATTCAGCATTGTAAAGGACCTTTAGAACTTTTGTAGTGTTTCCTGATATTATATACGCCGCTGGCAGGTTTACAATACTTTTTGAAACTATCTCATTCGTATTTATGATGACAGCAGGAAACAATGTTCTAATATTGAAATTTATAAGATATATATCTTCATTAGGAACTTCTTTTGAAGTGAATAAAGCATTTATACAATTTTCTTCACTTTCTGAAAGATTTGTCGACAAACTTGCAGTCAGGAAAATATTCAAAATAAACAAATAGAACATGGTTATAACTAACATGACGATGCGGATATTTATGACAACTTACTTTATTACAAAAAAAAAAAAGATAACTCAATCTCTTCTGTAGGTTTCACAGACTTCTACTACTGACTGAATAATAAAGATATTGCATGAGAAAGTGAATGATTTGTTTCTCATTACCTCAGAAAATACGTAATACAATTTGTCAAAACGAATAACCATCATTACAAATGCATTATTTTGAGTATTAAGCCTCAATAAATGAAACAAAGAGAACATTAAGACTAAATTCGTTCGAACATTAGTCATTTTCTATTCACAAAAAATAAAAATACAAAGACAGCTATGCTTTCACACCAAATTCGAACGGAATCAACATGGTTTTGTTCTCAACGATGTATACCCAATACTAAATTTTGAGTTTAATTATTCAAATTAAAATAAGTTGGAGAATAAACACATTTACATTATTGTTTTTAAATGAAACTCAAGGTCTCTAGTTAATTCCACAATATAATACAAGTTATTGAAAATTCTAAAAAATTGACAATTGTTTCGATAAATCAATATCATCGTCAGTATGACAGAAGTTACATTTCATTTTATGCCTACCTGATGTTTAGTAGTTATTTTTGGCTAGACCAAGAAGTAACCTAGCTTGTGATTGGCTTATAATATGTTTATAGAAAAAAAAAAAGAAGATGTGATATTACAAATATTGAAGCTTAGATATTATTAGCCCTATGGTGATATCCTGGATATCATTTTTCCAATCAAGATCAGTATAACTGTGCAATGATATAGAAAACCAGGAAAACTATATCTGCTGATCTTTACAATTATCACTTAAGAAGACAGTTTATTGGTGGAGAATTCCCTAGATTTAACTGTTCATTGACAACTTCATATTGTGGGTTTCTTAAATGTCTTCTAATTTCCAGTTCTTCAAGGAAATCCAGTTCTTGTTTCTTTTCACAAATATGCAGTACTTCTAGTTCTGTGTTAGGTGTCAATGAATGATTGGTGTCAAGTAGATGCTTTGCGTAGTGGGATTTATCTGGTTGTTTTAATCTGTATGCTCGTAAGTGCTCACTGTATCGTATTTCAAAATTCCTGAGGGTCTGACCCAAATAGACAGCATTACATTCTGGACATTTGAGTTTATATATACCTCACTTCTTTAATAGTGGTATTTTTGTTTTTACATTTAACAATTTTGTACTAACGTTACTTTCTGTTTTAAAAGAAATTGTTGTATTCGTTGCTGAAGATATTATCTTTGAAATATTATTAGAAATATTTCCTGCATATGTGATGGTTTTATAAGTTTTAATTTCATCAGCTTGTTTAGGATATATTAGTTGTAATGCCACTTTTTCCTCTTTTTCACTAATTAGCTTATTTATCATATCTAATGGATAACCGTTAGATGTTGCTATTTGTCTATTTGTAATAATCTCTCTATCAAAATTACATTTGTTCATAGGAACTGAAAAAGCTCTATGTATCATTGAATTATATGCTGCTAGTCTGTGTGACACAGGGTGGTTAGAATTGAATGGAATTGTTACATCAGTTTGTGTTGGTTTTCGGTAAATTGAATAATCAAGTACATTAATTACTCTTTGAATTTTTAAATCAAGGAAATTGATTGAGCTATTTTCTTCAATTTCTAATGTAAATTTAATTTTCGGGCGTAAATTATTGATGTGGTTGAAAAATACATCTAATTGTCGTTCACTACCCATGAAACAAGCTAATATGTCATCTACATATCTATACCAAAATGAAATATTTTTCGAAATATTACTTTCAAAGATCTTTCTTTCTAAATTGTCCATAAAAATGTTTGCTAAAATAGGTGATATAGGGCTTCCCATTGGTAAACCTTCATTTTGAATATATATCTTATTGTCAAAAGTGGAATAATTCTGATTAATGCATACATCAAATAAATTAAGTATATCTGATATTATTCCTGTAGTCTCTTATGTTAATGCTCCTAATAATATATTGGCAAAAAAGCTCAACAATATACTCAATACTTACGGATATGAATCTCAGTACTCGATTAGAAATTCAATAGAACTAATCAAAAAGTTGAAAGCAATCCATTTACAAGATAACTATAAACTCATATCATTCGATGTAACTAACATGTTTACTAAAATTCCTCCTAAAGAATGTCTAATACTTGTAAGAAAATTACTAGAAGATAAAAATATTAATCAATTTTCTTGATTCAAAAATTCAAAGACTTGATAATGTACTTGATTATTCAATTTACCGAAAACCAACACAAACTGATGTAACAATTCCATTCAACTCTAACCACCCTGTGTCACACAGACTAGCAGCATATAATTCAACGATACATAGAGCTTTTTCAGTTCCCATGAACAAATGTAATTTTGATAGAGAGATTAATACAATTAGACAAATAGCAACTTCTAACGGTTATCCATTAGATATGATAAATAAGCTAATTAGTAAAAAAGAGGGAAAAGTGGCATTACAACTAATATATCCTAAACAAGCTGATGAACGACAATTAGATGTATTTTTCAACCACATCAATAATTTACACTCGAAAATTAAATTTACATTAGAAATTGAAGAAAATAGCTCAATCAATTTTCTTGATTTAAAAATTCAAAGAGTTAATAATGTACTTGATTATTCAATTTACCGAAAACCAACACAAACTGATGTAACAATTCCATTCAATTCTAACCACCCTGTGTCACACAGACTAGCAGCATATAATTCAACGATACATAGAGCTTTTTCAGTTCCCATGAACAAATGTAATTTTGATAGAGAGATTAATACAATTAGACAAATAGCAACTTCTGACGGTTATCCATTAGATATGATAAATAAGCTAATTAGTAAAAAAGAGGGGAAAAGTGGCATTACAACTAATATATCCTAAACAAGCTGATGAAATTAAAACTTATAAAACCATCACATATGCAGGAAATATTTCTAATAATATTTCAAAGATAATATCTTCAGCAACGAATACAACAAGTTCTTTTAAAACAGAAAGTAACGTTAGTACAAAATTGTTAAATGTAAAAACAAATATACCACTATTAAAGAAGTCAGGTATATATAAACTCAAATGTCCAGAATGTAATGCTGTCTATTTGGGTCAGACCCTTAGGAATTTTGAAATACGATACAGTGAGCACTTACGAGCATACAGATTAAAACAACCAAATAAATCCCACTACGCAAAACATCTACTTGACACCAATCATTCATTGACACCTAACACAGAACTAGAAGTACTGCATATTTGTGAAAAGAAACAAGAACTGGATTTCCTTGAAGAACTGGAAATTAGAAGACATTTAAGAAACCCACAATATGAAGTTGTCAATGAACAGTTAAATCTAGGGAATTCTCCACTAATAAACTGTCTTCTTAAGTGATAATTGTAAAGATCAGCAGATATAGTTTTCCTGGTTTTATATATCATTGCACAGTTATACTGATCTTAATTGGAAAAATGATATCCAGGATATCACCATAGGGCTAATAATATCTAAGCTTCAATATTTGTAATATCACATCTTCTTCTTTTTTTCAATAAACATATATTGAGCCAATCACAAGTTAGGTTACTTCTTGGTCTAGCCAAAAATAACTACTAAACATCAGGTAGGCATAAAATGAAATGTCATTCTGACGATGATATTGATTTATCGAAACAATTGTCAATTTTTTAGAATTTTCAATAACTTGTATTATATTGTGGAATTAACTAGAGACTTTGAGTTTCATTTAAAAACACTAATATGAGCATATTCCACGAAGTAAGGGTCGAGACAGTCAATTACATTTACATTATTCAAAAAAAATACCAGATAACCGTAGGTTCAAAAGAAATGATATAAATCAAGTGTCAATTGGACTGTGGGTTATTTTTTTAACTAAAAACGAAATGATACTTTTCAGTCCGGTCAAATTAGCCCGGCAAATAGAGGTACCCTGCATAAATTCCCAAGACGTTGGAAATTTACATGAACGTTAGGGATACCATTATGTGAGTGGTTATCAACCCCAAAGGTCAGAAACAATTCTTACGAACTGATATGACTTGTTCTTCCTTGCGCTTCCTGTCGCCTATCCTCCTGTTCTTCTTCTGCAATATCTCCCTGATTATCTCTAATAGTTTGTTCTTGATCATCTGCTGACAAATCTCCCTCTAAATGTTCTCTTCCCTGTTCCATATACTGCACTTGGAAATCGCTCATACCATGTCCTCTTTCTTCATCTGAACTTCCTTCTGTACCTAACTGTTTTCCATCCCTTAATGTCATTTTTCTCTCCTTCGTATCTACTTATTTTTATTTAAAACAACCAAAAAAAATTTCAGTATTATTTATAATTAGATGCAAATTTTTTTTATTTCACGCTCCACCTTTCGGTGTCAAATTATAATATATTTATTTCGACAAGAGCCTCACGTTTCGGGCGTTATTATATATTTATGATTTTATAATTAATTCTTTTATTTTTATGACTAGGTTGAATGTAATATTCAGTTTCTATTTAATTTATATACAAATGTTGGTTCGGCTAGCTCAATATATATATATATATATATATATATATATATATATATATATATATATATATATATAGTCGGGCATGAGACTCTTCACACCCTTCGAGTTCTGGATTTTAAATACGTTGGTACGCCTAAGTTATGGAACCTATTTTTGTTTATTTTATTCTTTTTTTATCAGAAAGAAACGACAATGACATACACTTTAATTATATATTTTATAAGAACTATTAAATGAAAATACGAAAAGAAGTATATATATATATATATATATATATATATATATATATCAATACAAACAAAATTTAAATCTAATACGATGAAATGAAAAATTAACTATTACTTAATAAATTTTCAATTAAAATATCCTTATGCTAGAAAATTGAATTTAAATGGCCAAATCAAAATTATTTTAATTATTTAATTGGTTAACCAATAAAGTACTCAACACTAACCTGGCACTACCGATGTCTTCTTCTGGAACCAACAATCAATCTTCTACACCAACACTTCTATTAATGTGTCTACCATATACACATACTCTGGAACTTTACACGTAAGTTTAAAATTATATTTCAGGTATAATTTAAGATGTCATATTTTTCTTTTTCCTTTTCCAATTCAGACTTCAATTAATTTAGAAATATGATCCAATGGTACTCTCTGTTTGTCTTATCAACCCAATACCTTTCTTTTCTATGTCTTTTAATCTTATATCTTCTGTACTTTCAATACACTTTTAAATCTTTTCAATCAACTTCTTCAACTTCATTTACACTTTCTATATACTTTTCTTCACTTATATGAGGACTTTACTCCTATTTTAGTATAATTTTAAAATTTTATTTAACTACGTCCTCTCTACAAAATATCATAAAATCAACAACTCCTATTTTCCCTGTCCGTTGCTATGGACAAAACTCATCATCTCACTAGATTATTTTTAACAATAATTTACAAATCAGAGGTTTTCATTTGATTCCATATTTTTCTTAACTATTTGATGATATTTAATGTTTTGTTTATTTCCAAAATAATTTAATTTATCTATTTAAAACTCTACTTCTCCAAAAATATCCCTATTTTGAAAAAAACCTCTCATTGTGTAATACTTTCCCATTCTAAATTAGACAAATCTACAAACTGATATTTTTCAAAATATATATAATTCTTTTCAAATTCTATTAAAATTTGGTAACGATTATTATTTCTAATAAGCTTGGCCTAAAATTATATTTACAAAAATTCTTTATGTGTTATATTTCATTGTCGCTTTATACGCTTGTCAGAATTATATATAGTTCTATGACAACGAATTCCTGTCGCTGACATTGAACTCTGTGGCGGCGTCAAGCTTCTGTCGCGGAAATTCCATGCTATGAAAGTAAATTTGGCATTCCAATCAGTTGACAGTTATCTGTGTCAGAATAATAATAAACCTCTAAAATAATGATTCTGCTACTAATCCTCATTAAACATGATGTATTATAACAATCTAAATACATTTATTCATTCTTTTAAGGTTTTAGATACTTTCAATGACGTATATGACACATTTACAAGTTATTATATTGTTTAAAGATGGTTTCTGGTATACAGATATGAGTTGAATTATTTTATGAAGCCCTGACAATGGTAAATGTTTTGAATATTATTTTAGCATCTCAATATTTACATTAAACAAACGATATCATAGGTACAAATTCAATATATAACCCATTTTAATTTCATTCATATCATGAAAAACAAATAATTCCCTATGTTTTGGCAACTTACAACCAAATTCAGCTTGAAACCCTCACACACCAACACCTTCAAACTCCTATAGATATTGTGATGAGTTCAATATATATATATATATATATATATATATATATATATATATATATATAAATATATATAAATATAATATATAAATATATATAAATATATATAAATATATATATATATATATATATATATATATATATATATATATATATTATAACGGATAAATGAGATATTCAATTTATTTATGTTCTTTAAATTATTATAAATACTTCCATTTCAATCCAACTAGGACAGCCTTTGTGTGATTTAAAAAAAACCTTATAACTTATAATGAAAGAAAAAGAAACATTACCTTTGATTAAAAACACATGTATTTGAACCATTGAATAAACATCATCCACCACTACAAAATCTCTTACAAAGAAATACCATGAAACCATAATCTGAAAGAAATATCAAATAATAATAATATTCAACAATGCGAAGGACAATATTCAATGTTATGGTTTAATATTTACAAAATATGTTTGGTTAGAATTCTTGATGTCATGAGTGTCAAAATGCTACAGCGACATAACGCTGCGGCAGCCGCTAGCGACAGAGAGAGCAGAGCAAGGAAACTCGTGAAACGTGTGAGATGATTTGTTTGTAAATAATATTTATTTTGCGAGGAACGAAAAATACCATCTAGGAATAGTTAATGGAAATCAATTGTTAAATTAGATTAAGTGAATACTTGTAAAGGACTCACACTCATTTTGATGTTAATTTAGACTGTAGATTTGTGATTCAAAATATTTTCAATATGAACACATTACTCAACATTTTAACGAATATGAACGATTTTAATGGCTAAGACAATTGGAAAGAATCAAAAATGAAACACAAAGACTTAAATTATATGTTTCAACAAGTGATATTGCTAAAAATTATTAAATTAGTGATATACTTTTGAACCTCAAAATAAACATGTGAGATCAAGGCATACATGAAATTATTTAGCAACAAATGCTAAAACGTTTGTTGATTTCGGAGAAAAAAGAAGGTTGGAGAGAAGCGTGGTATTGAGAAGGACGCATAAGGAGACGCATCGTAAGAATTCATGGAAAAGTATATAAAACTCATTTTAAAAGTCCTCAAACAGTAAAAATAAACATTAAAACAATATAACTAACTATTGATAACATTCGTCATGCAGTCTATAATGAAATAACCAAAAGAAGGATTAAATTTTTAGCATCCACGAAACGTAATAAGAGTAAGTGAATTTGTACTCACCTAAGAATAACTGAGAGTCTACCATCCAAGAAGCATTTGTACAACGATCCATTTCATTCCACGGGGAACCTCATCAGCTGGTTTTCCTTCATCAACGAAAATATAGCAGTTTGTGTATGGCAACTTAAAGGTCAGTGATAATAAAATAATTGATCATTCATAAAAAGTCATACTTTCTCACGGTACCATTGAGTCGAACAATAAGTCTAAAAGACAAATAAAGCATAACTACAATAATTTATAGGTTAAAGAGGATTAAAACATTTAACTAAGTAATATATAGCTTGTAAGGTACTCCTAATTAAATATAGAGTTATTCATTTCATTCCATCATTATCTACACACACACATTCCATCATCAAAGTTTATTGTTTATTAAATTGTACGTAACCAAAACGTTTGTATCTTTATTACCATGTTCTACGAGTCTCTCTGTTGAATGACGAGCTATCATTATCGATTTCCGCAGAGCGAATGATTTAATGTCCATAGGCGTATCGTAGTGGCAATTAGATCACTAATATAACATCATAGAAGCACAAAATCGATAGAGTTTTTGAAGAGCTATTAACTGCCAGGACTCAAAGAGAAAGAGAGGATTTTTCATGCCCCGGCTATAATATTCTAACGTTATTTTGTGTTTTCGCATGTTTCGATTAACGTCTTTGCTCCCAAATTTCACATCCTCATTTGGTTATGCCGTGCTGAAGAGGCAAGATGAGCCAGAAACATGCATGTCCACGGTTACCACTCTATTTCAGTAGCCCTTATTTTGCGTGAATTACCCATGAATCTCTTTGTTATATATATATATATATATATATATATATATATATATATATATATATATATATATATATTGCATCAGCGTCCGCCCCGGCGTCTAAATAAAAAGTAACCACTTTAGCCTCCGCCCAATATACAGCGTGGATGTAGGACCACTCAGTTAGCGTCTTTCGCAGCCTCGTTACGTTTGAAAACGTTGCGTCTCTTGGTATCGATGAAATGACCTTGAATTTATTAAAATTATGATATTTTAAGCCACTATATACTGTTGTTATAGGGATCGCGCTCGAGTTGGCTTCCACCTATTTTACAAAACATGAGTTACCTATACATATTGAATGAGATTATTATTTCGACCGTTGACCTTCACGACTGGAAAATTATCTATTTCAGAAGGCATATTTCTCTGTAATTTTGAAAACCTATTGGATATATTGGATTCCGACTTAGTTTTATTCTGTACATTTCAAGAATTGTATTAGATTTTGAGATTCGCGTAACTCATCTAAATGATATTTGAAATGAAAAACACTGAAACAAAAATAGCCTTTTATATTCTTCTTATTAAATTAATGTTTTTTGTAATATACGACTATCCGTAATATCATTATTTTTTCTTATAATTCAGATCCTAATCAGTAAATGATTAATTTGGATAGAAAATAATACATTTATTAATAATCGATTTATATTAGAATGTTTCATTAGGAACAAAAGTGGATATTCCTTATTGGATTTAGATCACGGCTGCAGGGTGGGCAGTTCGTGGTTTGTCTACTAACCTCATCCAAATTATTGCGGATCCTACGTGCAGCATGTAGTCGTGCATTAACATTCATTAAAAGAAAGTTATTTCCTATGTAAGGAGCAAAGTCTATTTTTTGATTACTCAATTCTTCATTAGTTAAAATAATTCGATCCATCCATGGCTCTACAACCCGGGGTGGGTCTTGGCCGCCTCAACAATTCTCCTCCATTCATGTCGATCCTGAGTACTTTCTTCCCAATTAAGGACTCCCAAAGTTTGCCTGCACACATTCATCGCGGCTCAGATTTGTTGAAATACTGTGCATGTGAATTAACTTACATACGCATGCAGCAAGACAGTTTATTGAATATTGTCAGTTAAACTAACCAGACAATTTTTTTTCTTTTTCATAACAAACTACCTACTTATATTCCATTAATGAGTATTACAATTCAATAAAAAGACGTTATGCTTTCCACTTTTCTTCTTTAATAACAAAGATATCAAGATGACTTTTTTACAAAAATGTTGAGGAAAGAAGAAGCTATCTCGCAATATTTATAAAATGTAGCGTATGTTTCTGATAAATTCCACGGGGTGTTGCAACCTAAGATGAAAAAACATATCTTCATTTGTATATGTATAAAACATTTCTCTGAACACATTAGTACAGTAATTCCTAAAAATAGACCTATGATATGAGAATCGGAATCCAATCAAGGGTTCAGAAGAAACATATTTTCACACTTATGGTACATTTAAGGTGGTGAGTTAACTTTGGAAGTAGTGCATATTCTATTCTTTGAATAGACCACGTTGATTTTCTTCAAACTCTAATTAGATTGAAAAAATGTAGAAATAATTAGGAAATTGTGAGAGGTTGATTAATTGGAAGTTTGTTCTCTATATGCGAATATAATAGATTATACTTAATGTAATTTGGCCAATAAAGATTTCAGTGAAGACATCCTTAAATTATTTTGCACTTAAAATTTGACGGTATGATTCGAATTTTAGATGTCAGCGTGCGACCTACAAAAAAATTACAATCGTTACATGTTACTTATAGGTTGATAATGAGAGATGAATATTGATACTACCAATAGTATTGTTTATTTTAAGAAAGTTGTACACAAAAAACTTGAAACATGGGTTTAAAATGATTATGTTGTGCTGATGATTTAAGAAAAATTAAATTTAAATTTTTTTATTAAGAACAAAAAATTGGCTAAACTATTCGATGTACAGAATGATTTTTTACCTATACATACCTATAAGGAAATGCCAACTTATTTTAGTCTCTGTTTTAGTTTATGTACCTACGTATACACAATTGAACATTTCTATTTCACAAAATTAAGAGTATTTTTGTATTTGAAATAAATTGGAATCTTCGAAATCAAAAATGTTTTGAAAACCTATTAATTCTGAAGAAAGCAATATTGAAAATAATCAACAATCACATCTCGGTATGCAGCGTGCTACGATGAATATACGAATGTAACGACAGCCGTTTCCAGTATTGTAATAGGAAATTAGCAAAATACATGCATAATTATAATTTCAAAAGTATAATAGAATTTTAAGCAATTTTCTTGTTTTCAAAAATTCAGAAAGGCAATAAATATTCCTGATAGTTTGTCATTTGACGGATACAACTCTCTAGATATAAATGAAAAATTGAAGTGTACGAAGTGGGACTTCTTCCAATAAAAAAGGTAATTAGTTTACTAGAAAATCTGAATAAATCTCAATATTTGAATGTTTCTCAAAATAATTAGGTCCTACTACATATTCACCAACAATACCTCCCAACACATGTAACAACCTTCTTGTTTGACTGTGTGTTACTATGCGATATGGATTAGTTGATGGATAATAGTGGAAGCTATGCCTGTTAACACAACCATTTTTATGAAACGTAGCTTTACCTCCAAATAGGACATAGTCGAAAAAGTCTCTCTGTTGATTAACTTCTCGAACAGCCCACCTACAAAATGCTAGTATTTTTTCAAATTCATCTTCAGTTAATTCCTGTTACAACTAAACGTGGTAAGGGTGCATTTTCTTTTTGGCAAGGATTCTTTGTACACCGTAGTAGCTCAGTTCTTGTTCGCTGGAAATACTCCTTACATTTGTGTGTGGGTTTTCAGTAACAATATTTCCTTTTCTTTCTGCCACAGAAGTTTTTCTTCGTTCATGATTTTCATGAATAACTGACCCCGGGCGATTGAACCGCTCCATCAATCTGTCCAGCTTGTTTTCTTAGGTTGCCGCCTTTCAGAAAAATGTTCACGGTTTACTCTTACTGATAGTTAGCCGTTTTTATTGCATTCGCCCAATATCCAGATCGTTTCAATCAGTTCATCACTAGTGAAATTCATTTTTGCCCTAGTTCAATTTCTTCAAAACACCAAAAAATTTACCAAACCGTTAAATAAAAAAACTCTATACCTATTGCCATGTCATGTTATAGTCAAGTATCAGTTTGAGACAAATAAATCATAGCCAACTCATTTAATTGTTAAATGATTGGATACAGTTACATAATCATTGTTAAATCAAGTTATCCCAAGAACTAATAATTTTGGGTATATGATAAGAAAAATTAAGTAATAAATCATATTTATGTTTATAAAATACTATACGTCTGTTAAAAAATTAGACGTACATTAGAACAGACTTGAGTTAGAGCTACTTATGAGAACTTTTTCCTAACACCTAAAAGTTGAAGTGTTGTGAAACAGTGAAATTCAAATATCTCGAAAACGGTTAAAATTTTGAGTATCAAAGAAGTACACATTTTTTCTACAGAAATGATGAGGTTATCCAAATTAAAGAAATGAATTCTCTCTCATATTCCTGTTTGTCCTTGCTAAAACATGTTCATATCCAATTGTCAAGTCATTATCTCGAGAAATAACTGTTCTATTAATAAACATCTATTTACTCTTTTTCTATTTAACATTCTGTATCTCAGTAAGGAGCAGACTTAGACCCATTGTTGTAAATGATAATATTATTCTTTTGGTCTTCTGAACCTGTAGTTACAATTTGGCCCACTACTTATGAATCACCCTGTATATTCTTGTACTCCTCGTCAAACATGCAGGAATTACAGAGGATCTGTCTGTTTTTATGTCAAATAATTCAATTTGAAATTCATTTCCTAAATCTCTATTATGATTTATTAATTTTGTTGTTTAATAAGGTTATTTGTCACAAAATACAGTAAAATAAAAAAATTTCACTATTATATACCATAAATTAGAACTAAAGATGTGATTATTTTTTCAGTGCCTTGAATTTGAGCGAAAATTTGAACTTAGGTCTCTAGTAGCAAATTAGATTAACGAAATGAGAAGTATTTAAAACAAATGCAAGCCACACAGCCGGCAATACCGAAAATGGTGTATATGGCAGCCATCAGGTACTATAAATAGGTAAAAACAATGCCGGAGGCCACGAGCAGTGCGTAAGTGGTCGCAAGGTATACTTCATGCGACTGTGGAGAACTGCTCAAACTATGGTGTATAAAAAAGTAAAAAAATCGGCCGGGAGGGCCTTCGGCTGATATTTTGCTGAATGATAGCAGTGGTCCATACCTTTCATTTGCGATAAGTTCTAGCCAAAATCCTCGTGGCCTCCGAATATCGGAAGTCACGAGGCCGCGGAGGTCACGGCAGACCCAATTTTAACATGGTCGGAAGCCACACCTGCCTATAACTATATATATATATTGTAACGAGTTATCTTTTTTGAAGCATTGTATGATTTTGTTCCGATGGTATTTTAAGTTTAATAAGTGAATATAACTCGTTACTTACTTTCCAACTCTGTTTTCTGGTACCGTTTCAAGCCTTAATATTAATTTAAGTATTTATTTCATTAATAACCGAAAAGCCGTGATTTATCATTTAAGGAAAAACATAAAATGTAATAGATTCCACTTTTCAAAATTTAAATTATCAAGGACGCCCGGTATATAAACTATTTTATTTAAAATCGGAGTCGTTCCGTACAAATAGAAATACTTCTTGCTGTAATTAAATCGATTTTCCCTCACCACCGATATTGCCAAAATTTAGGTAGGAAGTAAATTATAAATTCAAAAACCGAGCGTTAAAAAGGCATTAGATTATGTGTTGATTGATTATATTAATTATTAAGTGATCGGCGATTAAAATTTCTTGTTTTGATTTTTGAAGTTATCATTCGGGTTTTGATACTCAGTTATTATTTTCGGTTAGCGAAATAAAGTTTTCATTTTCGGTATTACAATAAAGATTTTGTTCAGTTGTTTGGTAAAATTTATTATAGTGAAATATAATTTGGCCGTAGATCGAGTGTCCGACCGTCCAGGTTTTCTTCCAAGTAAGTGGAAATTATTTTATACACCCAATAAAGCATTTCACCGAGTTTCAAAGTTTTATATTTTAATTTCCAAAAACAATTTAGCAGTTTGGATTATCAAGAATATAATTCCGTATTTTGGTAAAGCCGATAGCCGGTAGTTTTTTTGAAGCAATAAAAACAATCCTATTCACGGTTTTTATTATCACGTTCTGTATATTGTTTCTCTGAAATTAGAGTCTGATGGGAATATCATTTTGATTTTAAATTTTAGGAATAGTTCCGTATTTAAAATATTATTCCGTATTTTTATAAGACTGATAAGCCGTTATATTTTTTTTTCGAAACGATAAAAAACTCAAAGTTATTTACAGTTTTTCTATCACCACGTTTTGTATATTGTTTCTCTGGAATTCCGGTCTGAGCCTTCAATACATTGAAGTAGCATTTTGATTTTAATTTTTTTTTTGGCGATACAGATTGTTATACCTAGTGTCCCACTTAAATACCCAAATACATATTAGATTCAAGTTGCATTCTAAGACATAGTTTTATTTTACTATTATTTGGGAAACCGCTGTTCTACTCTCCGACCAGTATTTTAAAATAGTTTTAGCACGTAATTTAATTTGATTTGAAAAGTTGTTAGTTTTTTTTTTTGATATAAACGAGTCTTTTCACATTTTTCCATCTTTCCCGATTGATTATCCCTACCGCTAAAATATAAAATTTAAAGTATCAATTTCCCTGTATAAAAATTAGATTCTCAATCGAGTACGAGGCCGATGCCACTGATCGCTTGAAAATCTAATTTAGTTTGATTTGAAGGTTTAAAGTGTCAATTTCCCTGTATAAAAATTAGATTCTCAATCGAGTACGAGGCCGATGCCACTGATCGCTTGGTAATCTAATTTAAATTTGTTAGTTTCTTTTGTTATAAACTAGGCTTTTCACATTTTTCCATCTTTCCCGATTGACTATCCCTACCGCTAAAATATAAAAATTTAAAGTGTCAATTTCCCTGTATAAAAATTAGATTCTCAATCGAGTACGAGGCCGATGCCACTGATCGCTTGGTAATCTAATTTAGTTTGATTTGAAAATTTAAAGTGTCAATTTCCCTGTATAAAAATTGGATTCTCAATCGAGTACGAGGCCGATGCCACTGATCGCTTGGTAATCTAATTTAAAATTTGTTAGTTTTTTTTTCGATATAAACGAGTCTTTTCACATTTTTCCATCTTTCCCGATAGATTATCCCTACCGCTAGAATATAAAATTTAAAGTATCAATTTCCCTGTATAAAAATTAGATTCTCAATCGAGTACGAGGCCGATGCCACTGATCGCTTGAAAATCTAATTTAGTTTGATTTGAAAGTTTAAAGTGTCAATTTCCCTGTATAAAAATTAGATTCTCAATCGAGTACGAGGCCGATGCCACTGATCGCTTGGTAATCTAATTTAAATTTGTTAGTTTCTTTTGTTATAAACTAGGCTTTTCACATTTTTTTTTTCTTTCATCTTTCCCGATTGACTATCCCTACCGTGGAAATATAAAGTTTAAAGTGTCAAAGTCCCTGTATAAAATTTAGACTCTCAATCAAGTACAAAGCCGATGCCACTGATTGCTTGGTAATACAATTTAACTTCTTTAGTTTCTTTCGTTATAAACTGGTCTGGTCACATTTTTCCATCTATCCCGATTAACCATCCCTACCGCGAAAATAGTTTTATTCCGTGGACTACCGTGATAGGTAATTATTGTTTTTATTGCTGCTTACCGCATAATTTACCAAAACTGCTTATACCGCTTCCGCTGTTATTAACAAATTGCATTTGCTTGTTTACACCTGTTTTATTGTGTCATTGCTCACATTCCTTAATACCGGCAAATTTCGCATGGTGCATAATAACATAAGGCTTGAACATTTTTGCTTACTGTTGATATATTGAATTGATTCGGTACCGTTTGATCAGAAATTGTTGAATAATAATCTGTATGTGTACATATTAAGTAAGTCTTGTAATATACCAATAAATACGATCAGCGTTTTCTTAATATACCGTAGCATCACCGTCTAAGGTTTATAGGTTCTGTAGGTGTGTTAAATTCAACGAGACCCCTGGAATTTTCCGTAACCTCCATCTGAGGCTACCTGGAACTCTTGACGCCGAGGGTCAAGGGGCCGTGGAGTAAACCACGTAAAATAATCTGGCGCCCGAGTATTTGTTTTGCAAGAGAACTTTGCATCGAGGGTGTCCAAAGTGACGCGTCAGTCGCTAAAAACCTGCGCGAGAGGTGAAGAAGAAGTAAGCGGCAGGGTAAGCGCGTCACAAGTGGCGCCCGAGCAGGGACCGTTTTCCGTATTGGTTTTTTTTTATTGTAAATTTAAGCAGTGACCGTTTTTCCGTTTTGATTTCATTGGAGATTTGAGCAGTGACCGTTTTTTTTTTTGTCGATTGTAGTTTTGAGCAGGAATCGTTTTTCCGTTTTTATTTTGGTGTTCACTGGTTGTAGATTTAAGGAGGGATCGATATTCCGTTGTCGATTATTTTTGTTCGTTTGATTGGTTCTCCGTAGTGTTTGTTTAAAGGTGACCGTTTTGCCGGTGTTAGATTTCTCTTTTCTTATCTTTCTTGATTAAGTAAAAGTAAACGAGGATAGCTTGAGTGGAAAGTTGGATGTCAAGGAGAAGCTCTGAAGATCTTGACCTAACCGTTTTGTTCAATCCAAACGAGGCTGAAAAATCCGAATCCGTCCCTCCGGTACCGGCCCAGCTACCGACCGTAAGTTCCGTGGAAGAAGCCGCAGACCAGCGTGTAGGCTGGGTATACCTACTAAAGAACGAAGAATTGAATATCCAGCTAGAGAGGAGAAACTTATCCGTTGCGGGAATCGTTCCGGAGAAACTGAAGAGACTTGTCAACTTTCTAAGGCGTAAGAATATTTTTCCACAACCCGTTTCTGATCGATCCGATAACGTAACCGTTCCGAACATTATGGCCAACCCACCAATAAATGTGTACGATTGGAAGTTGTCTTTTGGAAACAAGGGAGATCCTGTTTCGTTTATAGAGAGAATAGAAGAAATTTGTACAGCGAAGAACATACGGAAAGACAATTTGCTTCCAGTGTTGCCGGAATTACTATCCGGTGAGCCCGCGTTTTGGTACCGTAACAACCGGAGCAGGTACACGACCTGGGATGAGTTCGAAGAAGACTTCCGAATCTTCTTCTATCCCGTTAACTACGAGGTTGACTTAGAAGCCGAGATAGGTCGCCGTCTACAAAGGAGAAATGAGGCTGCCGCCACTTACATCACCGAACTCCAAACTTTAATGCGTAGACATGGAAAGCTAACTCCTGAACAACAGTTAGCATGGCTGTACCGCAACCTGTTGCCAGAATATCGTCTGCAAATTCGAAAAGGGGACTTTCAGGATTTTTCCACGTTTTGTCAGGTGGTCAGGGAATATGAGCTCCTCAGGAAGGAACTCCAGTCGATGCCCAACCACAGTGGACCGAACCGTGAACAAAATCCCCGCCCACAGCCAGCAGGTACGCCCAGAAGATATGGACCGTCTCATTACTCGACGCCTGGACCAACTAGAGAGCCCATCGCCGGTCCCAGCCAACCGTCAACGACCGATACTCCTCGCCGTCTGCCGTTTGATACTACTCAGCAACAGTCTGGGTCATCTTCCCGACAACCAATCTGTTACCGCTGTGGTGAATCTGGACATTACAGAAACAATTGTCAAAACCCGCTGAAGATATTTTGTTCTCGTTGCCGAAAGGAAGGAGTATTATCCAGAGACTGTTCCTGCAGGAGGCAGGAAAACTAATCCGAAGCTGTACCGAAGAGAGGCCGACACAGCTTCCGCAAATTTTTGCCTCTCATACCGAAAGATCAGAAGAAATGAACGACCCCCGACCGCACATAGACGTCGCAATTGGAAAACACAAATTCAAAGCCCTGCTGGATACCGGAGCAGCAAAATCATACATTGGTGATCAAGTAGCTAAGACTTCTTCCCAAAAGATGCAAACTACAGCCCGTCAAGCGACGCAGGCCCGTTTAGCTAATGGAAATTTAGTCTCCATCACCGACATTTATGAGCTAAAATGGAAAATCAAAGACGTCACAATGGAGGGTTCGTTAGAGCATTTCCCTGGTCTGATAACGGATATTGTGTTAGGACATGATGTCCTACAAAAGTATGATTTCCGTCTGGAATTAGGAACCGGAAAAATATACGTGAAGGATGAACTAGTAAGGGGTTCACAATTAGCCAGTCCGGTTGAAATGATGGAAGTAGTCAATACGTCCATGAAAGAAGTCGATGTTGTTCCGATCATCTGTGAAGAAATAATCAACAATCGTCTCACTGAGAACATATGTCTTGGAAATCTAGCTGTATCCGAAGTCTCTGAGTCTCCCCTGGTGTTAGGGGTTGACAAGGAGCAACCTGTTGTTGAAACTTCCGAATTTTCCCCGGTGTTGTTAGGGGTTGATTCAGAAAAATCTGTTTCCGAAGTCCCTGAGTCTATCCTGGTGTTAGGGGTTGACAAGGAGCAACCTGTTGTTGAAACTTCTGAATTTTCCCCGGTGTTTTTAGGGGTTGATTCAGAAAAATCTGTTTCCGAAGTCTCTGAGTCTTCCCTAGTGTTAGGGGTTGACAAGGAGCAACCTGTTGTTGAAACTTCTGAATTCTCCCCGGTGTTTTTAGGGGTTGATTCAGAAAAATCTGGTTCCGAAGTCTCTGAGTCTTCCCTGGTGTTAGGGGTTGATAAGGAGCAACCCGTTGCTGAAACTTCTGAATTTTCCCCGGTGTTGTTAGGGGTTGATACAGAAAAATGTGGTTCCGAAGTCTCTGAGTCTTCCCTGGTGTTAGGGGTTGATAAGGAGCAACCCGTTGTTGAAACATCTACGTTGTTCCCGGAAGACTTAGGAGATTTCGACAATTATGGTTATATAGGATGTCCGCTGGAAACCATAACTCCGCAAATAGAAAGAAATTTATCGACAGAACAGACAGACAGACTGAACATCTTCCTTAACCGAGAGTTACCGAAATTTGAGAAAATTCAAGGACCAACTACGCTAGTTGAGCACGAAATCCGCTTGCTGCAGCCGCGTCCGATCAAACAGAGATACCGTCCTCAGAATCCGAAAATGCAAGAAATTTGCAATACAGAAATAGATGCCATGTTGAAGGAAGGAGTGATAGAACCCTCAACAAGTCCGTGGAGTTCTCCGATTGTGATTGTGAAGAAAAAGGATGGGAAGAACCGCTTCTGCATTGACTTCCGTAAAGTCAATGAAGTAACCATGAAGGACGCCTACCCTCTTCCATTTATAAACGCTATACTGGATAAACTGCGAAAAGCCAAGTTTATTTCCAGTTTAGATTTGAAGAGTGGATACTGGCAGGTTCCGTTAACACCAGAAAGCAAACCCATTACCGCATTTACGGCACCGGGACGTGGATTGTTCCAATTCACGGTTCTTCCATTTGGCTTACACTCCGCACCGGCCACATTCCAGAGGCTAGTTGATCAGTTGATCGATCCAGATCTAGACCCCTATGCCTTTGCTTATCTGGATGACATAATCGTTCTGGGGGAAACGTTCGATCAACATTTAGAAAATCTGTCCGAAGTGTTCCGCCGATTACGACGAGCACGACTGAAACTCAACCCGGAGAAATGTCACTTTTGTCTACCGTCTATGAGATACTTAGGCCATGTAATAACTGGAGATGGAATCCGTACCGATCCCGAAAAGGTTGAGAGTATAATTAAATTCGCAGCCCCGAGAAATATCAGAGAACTAAGAAGATTTTTGGGAGTTGCATCCTGGTATAGAAGGTTCGTGCCATCGTTTTCTCAGAAGGTGGCTCCGCTAACGAAATTACTACGCAAGTCTCCACGATGGAAGTGGGCTGAGGAACAAGAAGCTGCTTTCAATAAGATTAAAACCTGTCTATCAGAAGCACCCGTTTTAAGCTGTCCTGATTTTACCGTACCGTTCACTCTTCAGACTGATGCCTCAGAATATGGGTTGGGAATAGCCCTTACCCAACAGAAGGATGGGCATGAGCATGTGGTAGCATATGCAAGTCGCACCCTGAGTCCTGCCGAAAAGAATTACTCCGTGACTGAGAAAGAATGTCTTGCTATTGTATGGGGGATTGAAAAGATGCGTCCTTATCTAGAGGGCTACCATTTCACGGTTGTTACCGATCATCAATCTCTTAGATGGCTGCATTCCATATCTAGTCCGTCCGGACGTTTAGCCAGGTGGAGTATTTTCTTACAGCAGTATGATTTCGAGATACAATACCGTAAAGGTGCGCTAAACCGTGTAGCCGATGCGTTGTCTAGAAATCCGCTACCAATGACCGTCGAGAACAACCCGCCGTCTACTCTATGTTTGACCGAGGTAATCGCAGAATGTTCATGGTACCGGAATAAGAAGGAAGAGGTTCTGAAGGACCCAGATAAATTTCCGGACTATTGCATTCGGGAAGACCGCCTGTACCGTCACTTCTGGGACATAAACGATTTCCGAGAACCTGAGGTGAGTGATCCCTGGAAGTTATGTGTAGCTAAGCCTGACCGAGACCGGATACTTCAAGAAAACCATGATGCTCCGAACGCTGGTCATCTGGGAATCGCTAAAACTGTCACCCGTATTGCACGACTGTACTATTGGCCAGGAATGTTTAGGGACATCACCAGATATGTGAGGAGGTGTCTACAATGTCAAAAGTACAAGCCGTCGCAACAAAAACCCTCAGGGAAAATGCAACCATCTTCGAATAGACAGCCTTGGCAAACCGTTAGCTCCGATATTATTGGACCATTACCAAGAAGTAAAAAAGGAAATTGCTACATCATAATATTCCAAGACCGATTCACTAAATGGGTACAGTGTAAACCGATTAGGAATGCTACTGCTAGTAGCATAAGTACCGCCTTTTATGAAGAAATATTGACGATATTCGGATGCCCCCGTACCGTGCTGACCGACAATGGAAGTCAGTATGACAGTAAGCTCTTCAAAGGAATGCTGAGTGGATTAGGGATCCGACACCGTTTTACTCCGCCGTATACACCGCAAGCAAATCCCGTCGAACGAGCCAATCGTACACTGAAGACAATGATTGCGCAATATTGCGAAGAAGACCACCGAGACTGGGATACAAGGTTGCCGGACTTGAAATTCGCGATGAATAACTCAAGACATGACTCGACTGGATTTTCACCGGCCTTCCTAAATTTCGGAAGAGATCCCGAAGTACCGAAATCCTTTCGAAGAGAAGTTGAAGAAGCTGCCGAGGAAAACCGAGAAGAAGATACTGGAGAAGACGACCTTACCGAAGAGGATCCGAAACCGCATCTCTTGCGAGTAGAGAAACTGCAAGAGTGTTTCGACCTAGTCCGTCTGAACCTGTCTAGAGCGTTTACCAGTCAGAGTCGTAACTACAACCTACGTCGACGAGACTGGAAATGCGCCATAGGAGACAAAGTGATGAAGAAGGAACATACCTTATCATCTGCCGCTGATCATGTAGCTGCGAAGCTAGCCCCGAAATTTTCCGGTCCGTATAGAGTCGTGCGAGTTATCTCACCGGTGGTGTACGATTTGAAGGATAACAAGGGTAAACGGTATAAGCACGTACATATAAAGGATTTAAAACCCGCCAATGAGTAACAATTTTGTTTAATGCTTATTTTTAATCTTCAGGATGGAGTCACTCCATGCTACGCCACCGCCGTCCCGTCCGCCACCACAACCGACCGAAGACGATTGGGAGATAATAGACCTAACTGAGGAAATTACCCCTCCCGCCTCTCCAGGACCAGACACCGACAATATGCCGTCCTCGCCATTCCCCGACAGCGACGACCTCTTCCTCGAAGAAGAGTGGTCCAATTTCGACTGGGAGATGTCTTCAGCACAATTTGAAGCCGAATTCGATGAACAATTCGGGCTGGTCCATTACAGTCCGGGCACCACTCCGCCGAGGTCACCCACTCCACCTACTCCGGGAGTGTATACGGAGAAGGTTCTGGTATGCACCCTCTATGAACGGACCACCGTCGTTCCGGGGGAAAAGGGGGAAACTCCGGGCCAGATCGAGATCCAAGAAATGGTGTCGCGATACGACACCGGGGTATGCAGCTCCTTTACGCCGCTCCAGCACGATCCGCCACAACCGTCCCCGCAAGTACCCCGGGAAATGCTGGAGCCACTAACAACCGCCGCCATCTCACTGGAAACCGACCCCGACATCCGCACTACAAGTCCCCAAGAGCGAGAAGTAGCGCCCCCGTCATGGGAAATATGGGAGTTTGCCCAGCAACTGCCCCATACGCAGGAATGGCCGAAAGCCTGGGCCGAAAGAGCGCAGTTTCTGCGCCCGAAAACCGCGGACCCGACCCAGTGGTTTAAGGCACGGGTATTCGACCGACAAGGAAGGAGACATAACCTCCGAATCCCGCCCCGGCCGTGAATAACCTCCCCGCCGGTACAACCACTCTCCGGTCCTATTTCAGATGACACTAACTAAAGACTTTCTACCCCCGTTTCGACATTTTCACTGCCTGATCACCTAGTTACGTTCCACCGGAGTCGAGGATCTTGTTGCGTTCTATCAATAAAGATATTAACTATCAGTTTATTTTATTGCTTTATTATCCTTAGCATTCTTGCATCCGCTTAAAAGAGCCCTTATAAGTATTACCAGGTTTACTGACAAGTGCTTGTTTGTTTAGAAGTAACATCGATTGGCTACCATGAGCTCCGCTGTTCCCATGGACGTACTCCATCTGTCCGATACTGATAGCCTTCCCGAGGACCGAGACGAGATGAATCCGTCAGCGCTGTCCGAGTATCAGGAGGACCAGACGAATCAGAGTGGCCGGGACCCCCTCAGGATGAGTATCCCCGCGATGATCCGGTATGCGTCCGAAGTCTGGTACCGTCGTCCGGATGAAACCCCAGCCAACCACCTTCGCCCGGGGGTCCATTGTGACCGGAACCATGGAAAGACGCGCACCTTCATCCCCATAACGCCGGATCTGTGTTGGAAATGCGGCACTTCAGGTCACCGTCGAGAGAGTTGTAGAAGACCATCGATTCTGTTCTGTTCCCGATGTGGACTCATCGGTCAGATGTCCCGAGATTGTCCGTGTGAAGGACCCAACCCCCGTACTCGATCAGTAGCCGTCCAGACCCACTTCGCAACTGGCTTCCGCCAACCTCGGGAGACGCGAGATGCCGGAATTCAGTGCAACCTAGGCACGGAACACCCCAGGCCCATCCGAAGAGTCGTGGAACTGCCCTGCCGATTATATCGCCGACAGGCATCCCAAGGAAGAGGACCTCTACCCGTAACTCAATCTACTACCACCCGACGCAGGATTTCCGGAGTCTAAAACGAACAAGTGACGTTCCCATAGAAAGTAATTGCTAAGTATTTTGTATTTTATTTAATAGTAAGATTTGTATCTAAAAAAAAAATTTAATGAACGAAATCTGCGCTTTCGTTCATTAATTTTTTTTTTACCGAAGTAAAGGGGGTGTGTAACGAGTTATCTTTTTTGAAGCATTGTATGATTTTGTTCCGATGGTATTTTAAGTTTAATAAGTGAATATAACTCGTTACTTACTTTCCAACTCTGTTTTCTGGTACCGTTTCAAGCCTTAATATTAATTTAAGTATTTATTTCATTAATAACCGAAAAGCCGTGATTTATCATTTAAGGAAAAACATAAAATGTAATAGATTCCACTTTTCAAAATTTAAATTATCAAGGACGCCCGGTATATAAACTATTTTATTTAAAATCGGAGTCGTTCCGTACAAATAGAAATACTTCTTGCTGTAATTAAATCGATTTTCCCTCACCACCGATATTGCCAAAATTTAGGTAGGAAGTAAATTATAAATTCAAAAACCGAGCGTTAAAAAGGCATTAGATTATGTGTTGATTGATTATATTAATTATTAAGTGATCGGCGATTAAAATTTCTTGTTTTGATTTTTGAAGTTATCATTCGGGTTTTGATACTCAGTTATTATTTTCGGTTAGCGAAATAAAGTTTTCATTTTCGGTATTACAATAAAGATTTTGTTCAGTTGTTTGGTAAAATTTATTATAGTGAAATATAATTTGGCCGTAGATCGAGTGTCCGACCGTCCAGGTTTTCTTCCAAGTAAGTGGAAATTATTTTATACACCCGATAAAGCATTTCACCGAGTTTCAAAGTTTTATATTTTAATTTCCAAAAACAATTTAGCAGTTTGGATTATCAAGAATATAATTCCGTATTTTGGTAAAGCCGATAGCCGGTAGTTTTTTTGAAGCAATAAAAACAATCCTATTCACGGTTTTTATTATCACGTTCTGTATATTGTTTCTCTGAAATTAGAGTCTGATGGAAATATCATTTTGATTTTAAATTTTAGGAATAGTTCCGTATTTAAAATATTATTCCGTATTTTTATAAGACTGATAAGCCGTTATATTTTTTTTTCGAAACGATAAAAAACCCAAAGTTATTTACAGTTTTTCTATCACCACGTTTTGTATATTGTTTCTTTGGAATTCCGGTCTGAGCCTTCAATACATTGAAGTAGCATTTTGATTTTAAATTTTTTTTTGGCGATACAGATTGTTATACCTAGTGTCCCACTTAAATACCCAAATACATATTAGATTCAAGTTGCATTCTAAGACATAGTTTTATTTTACTATTATTTGGGAAACCGCTGTTCTACTCTCCGACCAGTATTTTAAAATAGTTTTAGCACGTAATTTAATTTGATTTGAAAAGTTGTTAGTTTTTTTTTTGATATAAACGAGTCTTTTCACATTTTTCCATCTTTCCCGATTGATTATCCCTACCGCTAAAATATAAAATTTAAAGTATCAATTTCCCTGTATAAAAATTAGATTCTCAATCGAGTACGAGGCCGATGCCACTGATCGCTTGAAAATCTAATTTAGTTTGATTTGAAGGTTTAAAGTGTCAATTTCCCTGTATAAAAATTAGATTCTCAATCGAGTACGAGGCCGATGCCACTGATCGCTTGGTAATCTAATTTAAATTTGTTAGTTTCTTTTGTTATAAACTAGGCTTTTCACATTTTTCCATCTTTCCCGATTGACTATCCCTACCGCTAAAATATAAAAATTTAAAGTGTCAATTTCCCTGTATAAAAATTAGATTCTCAATCGAGTACGAGGCCGATGCCACTGATCGCTTGGTAATCTAATTTAGTTTGATTTGAAAATTTAAAGTGTCAATTTCCCTGTATAAAAATTAGATTCTCAATCGAGTACGAGGCCGATGCCACTGATCGCTTGGTAATCTAATTTACATTTGTTAGTTTCTTTTGTTATAAACTAGGCTTTTCACATTTTTCCATCTTTCCCGATTGACTATCCCTACCGCTAAAATATAAAAATTTAAAGTGTCAATTTCCCTGTATAAAAATTAGATTCTCAATCGAGTACGAGGCCGATGCCACTGATCGCTTGGTAATCTAATTTAGTTTGATTTGAAAATTTAAAGTGTCAATTTCCCTGTATAAAAATTGGATTCTCAATCGAGTACGAGGCCGATGCCACTGATCGCTTGGTAATATAATTTAAAATTTGTTAGTTTTTTTTTCGATATAAACGAGTCTTTTCACATTTTTCCATCTTTCCCGATAGATTATCCCTACCGCTAGAATATAAAATTTAAAGTATCAATTTCCCTGTATAAAAATTAGATTCTCAATCGAGTACGAGGCCGATGCCACTGATCGCTTGAAAATCTAATTTAGTTTGATTTGAAAGTTTAAAGTGTCAATTTCCCTGTATAAAAATTAGATTCTCAATCGAGTACGAGGCCGATGCCACTGATCGCTTGGTAATCTAATTTAAATTTGTTAGTTTCTTTTGTTATAAACTAGGCTTTTCACATTTTTTTTTCTTTCATCTTTCCCGATTGACTATCCCTACCGTGGAAATATAAAGTTTAAAGTGTCAAAGTCCCTGTATAAAATTTAGACTCTCAATCAAGTACAAAGCCGATGCCACTGATTGCTTGGTAATCCAATTTAACTTCTTTAGTTTCTTTCGTTATAAACTGGTCTGGTCACATTTTTCCATCTATCCCGATTAACCATCCCTACCGCGAAAATAGTTTTATTCCGTGGACTACCGTGATAGGTAATTATTGTTTTTATTGCTGCTTACCGCATAATTTACCAAAACTGCTTATACCGCTTCCGCTGTTATTAACAAATTGCATTTGCTTGTTTACACCTGTTTTATTGTGTCATTGCTCACATTCCTTAATACCGGCAAATTTCGCATGGTGCATAATAACATAAGGCTTGAACATTTTTGCTTACTGTTGATATATTGAATTGATTCGGTACCGTTTGATCAGAAATTGTTGAATAATAATCTGTATGTGTACATATTAAGTAAGTCTTGTAATATACCAATAAATACGATCAGCGTTTTCTTAATATACCGTAGCATCACCGTCTAAGGTTTATAGGTTCTGTAGGTGTGTTAAATTCAACGAGACCCCTGGAATTTTCCGTAACCTCCATCTGAGGCTACCTGGAACTCTTGACGCCGAGGGTCAAGGGGCCGTGGAGTAAACCACGTAAAATAATCTGGCGCCCGAGTATTTGTTTTGCAAGAGAACTTTGCATCGAGGGTGTCCAAAGTGACGCGTCAGTCGCTAAAAACCTGCGCAAGAGGTGAAGAAGAAGTAAGCGGCAGGGTAAGCGCGTCACAATATATATATATATATATATATATATATATATATATATATATATATATATATATATATATATATTATACTAATTTTTTTTCATATCAATTATTTTTAGATATGAGATTTATTCAGATTTGATTTATTTTTGTGTGGCTAGCCCAGTTGTTTATTTAGATAAAGTTTATTATTTTTATCTAATAATTATATTATTGGTTCGGGAGCATGAAACCCTGTCTACTCTTTGAGTCCTGGCTGCCGTAGATATATTACACCTATATAAAATAAAAAGAATCACTTCACTTTTAAAAGAATTTAAGGAAAATTTTTAATTCAATATTTATAAATTGCGACGCCTATGGATTACGAAACGAAATTATTGATTTTATACACCATCCTGTACGCATGCTTAACTCTCATCATGTGATTCAAAGCGAAGCAAACAGAACTTTCACGATGCGTGGCATCTGTGAGCTGTTTAGATGAACATAAAGTTGTCATCAGTGAATATAATGAGATGGTTATATATATATATATATATATATATATATATATATGAAAGAATTTATGGTGAAAAATATACATATACAAATTACAAATTGCTGTGGAAGAAATAGATTATACGATTTATATACACATGGAAATATTACATGAATACTTTAGGATGTATCTTTAATATGAGATTAGAAAATGGCGTAAGTATAAACTTTATTTATATTGAATTAGGCCTTTTTAATTAGTATTAAAGTCCGTTTTCTTTCTTTTTTAGATCGATCATTGCCGCAAAGTTTATTAATTTCATGAAATTATGCACTGATTTGAGTTTGTGATGTTCTAACTTTCATTATTGGCCAATAATATTTCAAATAAGCACAGACCTGTAGTTCTGGAATCGGGATGAACACCTCTGGACCCAGGAATACTCCATCGAAGTTCCAACACAGATAATTAGGAGAAATATTGATTATTATCGCAGTAAAACTGGATATAAATGTTTCTAAGTATTAGTAGTATTGTATTTAACATTCATTCATAAGTTTAGGAATGTAAATTGGGAATTTTCATGAAATTTTACATCAGCCTCTTGTTATCTTGACGGCGACTCCCAACTACCAACACTTCCCTGCCGATTCTCAATTTTTTTCAACAAACAAGTATTTTGTTTGTCAGGTTACTATTTAAATAAATTGGTTTTTCCTTCTTCGTTGATTGAAATCCGTTTTGTCTTTTTTTTTAAACCAATCACATATTGTTTTGAGCAGTCGAATTATGTTCACATTTATTTCACTTACAAAAAAGTTTGATACATGTACTAATGTAAATTCCACTTGGCATTATAGGTTTTTATTTAGAGTTCCTTGAATTTTTATCAAATAAATACTTTATAGTTAGTGATATACATAATTACCTTTTAATAGTCCAATACCTAGTTTTGTTTTTGACAATTTATTACTGTGACAATTATACTTATTTATGAACATAAATTATTTTATGTAACCTCTCTATATTCTTTGCTTTAAATTATTTATACTAATTCTATACTGTCTTATCAAATATTTCTTTGAATTCATTAACAAATTATTATTTATTGACTCTAAATTTATTCTACTTTGCTATATATAATTTTGCTCTATGTCTTTATTGACTTATCTATGAAACTTATTCTCTTAAATATGTATATGCTTTATAACTTAACTACTTAAACTGATAATAATTATGAATTGACTACACTAAGATTTGTTTTATTCCAGATGAACAGCTCACTACGCTATATCAAATAATCATTCATCATCTTGGGCAGCTTTAATTTTCTCCACTACATTTGTTAGGCAATTTCTAATTTTGTACAGTTATTAAGGTAATTTCTTTATTTATTTTTGTTGTAAACTAATTATTGATTATATCTTTAACTTATATGCTTTTTATTATGAATGGGGTTTTCTTTTTATAATGTTTTCTTAAAAGACATCATTTCAATCCATTTTCATATAAGCAAAATATTCCTACACAACTGAATTCTTTTAATATATATGATATCTGGTTCAATATATATATATATATATATATATATATATATATATATATATATATATTATAATGTATTGTAGTGTAGAGAGTATTTTATTTGTCTACGTTGTTGTAATATTATGGGAAATATTTTAATTTTAAGTTTATTAGGTTACGCCACTGGAAATGTATTACTGGTTGTCTAATTAAAACAGAGCAGAATGATAACCAAATTTAATACAAAAGAATGCATACATTCCTTCTCATTCCAAGGTGATAAGTCAAATAAAGAAAGTTATATTATGATGTGAATACGATTCTTAGACTAACTTATTACTTGATGATTTGATAGTTAACCTCACATTAATCTGATTTATGGAAATATTTTTAAGAATAAAAGAATGCATAGTGAAGTAGTTTTATTAGATGTTTATTATATGAAGAAAGATTGGTGTAATTCGTTAAGTATTTTAAAGGTGATAAAAATTTATTTAGTTATTAATAATATGGTTACAAATCATCAAGAGTTCAAAGATATCTCTGAAGTGAATATTTACTATACAGGTGAGCTAATTATTATTTATGATGCTAGGATTAAATTGAATAAGTTTTTATTGTTACGTTTGAAAACGTTCAGACAAACGCGAGTTTGTGAATTCAAGTTTTTCAAATGTTTATGGGATGGTTGTTTTAGAAATTATAACGAAAATAGGTACTTATCGGTATTCTGTGTATTCTGAAGATTCCATAATTACATTCCACGAATTGTTCTTGACGGCATCTCCATTCCTGGTATCACCTAGAAGTTTCTTTCAAAACTTTTAGTTACAATTTTCCAATATTATAAGTTTTTTTATTGTTAATTTCTATTTTAAAGTTCTCAAATTTCTATCTCTCCGCTTTCTTTCAAAATTCAAATCAATCTCCTCAAATTGTTTTTCTCACACTGGTTGTCACGTCCGTTGCTATGTCACTTGTTTTTAAAAAATAAATAAATAATAGGTATATCAGGTCAGGGTCTCGATTTCCGTATTGTTATGACAGTATTCATTTTAATTTGCGCGCACTGTTAAAATAATTATATGTACAGTTTTTTTATGACAATTGGTCTTTTCATTTATAATTAACAACAATTTCAAATTGTTAGAGTTCTTTATTTGATTTATTTTTTGATATTGTTTTCATAACATTTGTAAGGTTTTGATTTATTCATGACAAGAATGTGTTATTACTTATATTGTGGTATGAAATTTTGAATGTTCAACTCTCCCTTTTGTTAATTATATTTCTATCAAAAGTGGAGCACCAATTACCTATAAAATGATTCGTTTATTTCAATTGATGGGACCTTTTTGGCTCAGGTATTTATGTGTCTTTCTATTTACCTACACTCAGGAAGTATGTGTGATCGTGCCACTTTTAACAACCTTTACAAGATCAGTTCAGATTAGATGTAAAAGAGAAATTACTTGTTACTTGTTAGATAATTATTTTTATATTAAATTGAACTTTAACAAATATATACATTTGTGGTAGGAATGAAACTGTTCCACGATAACTTGACATATTTTGATATAACTTAAAATATTCTGAAATTTATGTTTTTTCTTTGATAAGAAACTTACTTTGCTAATTCTATTGTGTTATAATATATATATATATATATATATATATATATATATATATATATTATTGTGGATAAGATTGGTGAGAGAAATTTTAATGTTTAAATATGAATAGACTTTCTCTAATTTGTCCTACGTTGGGCCGACAAATTATTGTGATTTGTTACGGTGTGAGAAACTTTTGTTATTGTTAATGCTTCGTTGATATGAATTATTAGTTTTGTTTTGCCCGGTATATTAGAAAATTTTAAAATAGGTCATAAATTAATTATACCTTGCATGAAAAACTCTATGATCTCGAAGTAGGGTTCATATGTTAAAACGAAACTATTTTAATTTCAATTATCAGCGCCAAAAAAGTAAAATCCTTGCATTTAAATAAAGAAAATTTTTTTTAATCAAAAAATACTTGCTTCAATTTCTTTATAAATCCTAGAGACGGTCCTGTATGCTCGATTTCAAACCCCTCTACGATTCAGAAGCGTTTGGTCAATACTGCCAACTGTTGAATATAGACGGAGCAATCATCAAAAAAAATTGAAACTTCTCAACAATATAATTTCAAGTTTTTCAAGTGAAAAACGTTATTTAATATTTTGAAAACAAATACATTATTCATTTACAAAAAACTCATGAAAACAAACTATCTATGATGATCATTCTTTCAACAAAACATACACTGAAATGAATTATTATTATATGTGATTACAAAACAGGCAACATTATATACACATTTAAAAAAACGAATCTTGTTACAAAATTGTCTATGAAATAAAGATGGCGAAAATAATGATGGCCAGAGTACATGAAATATCAAAGTTCAAATATTTGCACAACACAAGTAAGTTTATTTAACCCTTTTTTATATGAATGAAATAGTTTTAAATACATGTTCACTCTTGCATTTTAATACACCTCATTGATTGTTTTTAGATTACCTCCTGGAAAGCCAAACAGCCTGTCGTGCTTGGACAATAGCTAAAGTTGATATTACATTTAATCCACATCAATACATTTTAAATGGAATTCCATAGTCTAGTCCTTTCTGAAATGTATCGTGGAGATACCATTCCCACGATACGATATTTTACTTGGTTATATAGATGAAATTTTACTGTCAGTACTCTATAATTTCTATCAATTATTTGTCAAATCTAGGTTTATTTACTTGATTTATAAATTTACTGAGTTACATTTAAGAATAATGCATAGTTTTTAATTATTTTTCTCTAAATTTAGCTTCTCACCCATTCACATCTACCAAAAAGAATTCTACCTAGTCAATAGTGTTCATTATCAACAAGTTTTTTTATTCAATTTTTTTAGTTTTGAATACGCTTGTCGCTAATCAAAATATTTCAAATCTACTCCACCAATCAAATTGGCTATAAAAATTCTTGTTGATAAATTCCATTTCAAGTCATAAATTGCTCATCTATAATTCTAGGTCATTCTGTTTAAAGTCTTAAAATGATTAAATCTTATATATTACTTCCTTTAAATTATATTCCAAAATATTTAGATGTGACAGCTCTTTTTATTTCAATTAGATCTATTCGGAATGACAATTCATTTCACAAATGTCAAACTTTATAAACTTAATGTTATTATTTTTACTTCCTACCTTGACAAATATTAAATAATTACACAATGTTGTCAGAAAATTTCTTTCAATATCTAATTATTATTTTTGAAAACAACTCAGAATGTTTTGACTTTTATTATGTGAGAAATAGATTGTTATAATGTAATATAAAGTTCAAAATTCTCACTCTCAAAGGCTAGAAATCATGTTATATACCTCACATAAGTGTATTTACAAAGTATATTGAAAATTTCCGTCATTATTCTTCAGTTTGCCTCTTGTTTACTTTCTCTATTGAATAATGAATAAAACAGATTGCCTCTATTTCGGATGATTTAAAAAAAATTTAAATTCTAAAATTTTGTATTTGCTCATAGTGTGTAGTATTTCATTCCATATTATAGTTTACAGAGTGTTGCAGGTTTCTTTGTATGTATATATATATATATATATATATATATATATATATATATATATATATATATATATATATGGAAACAAACTTAGGAAAACAGAAAATAAACTAAAGTAACTGATGTTGGTACAAGAGGAAATAAAATGGTGTTAAAATTAAATGTTTGGGAAATTCTGAAAATATAGTTGAAATAGATAGCGTAGTAGATGTGTAAATATATAATTAGAACAGATGGATATTAGGGATTATAAAGACAACAATTGAAATAAAATAAAACATAAATATAGTAAATGTTAAAAAGTATTTGAAGTAACATAATTAGCTGCAAAAATAATATAAATATAAAGAGGTTAATGGAATATATATATATATATATATATATATATATATATATATATATATATATATATATATGGCAGTGATAGAGATACAACTAATGGTATTACCAAAGCAGATAGAATGCTGGAAACATAAATACTATACATCCCAAAGTTTTTATTAAAATAATTAGAAGCAAAGTAAAAGGAATTAGGGACATTGTAGAGATGAAAATAATAATTAGGGGAATGTTATTGGGATATGCGTTATTATGGTTTTGTAATAGGGAGGAGCAGAATAATAAATTCGAGGACTTCGAGAAACAATTTTCAATGTATTTTTGGGGGAAATACAGCAAGCTAATTTTAGGGAAAGTCCCTATTTTGGCAAATTTGATTAAAATAAAAGTAAAAACTTAAATAATTATGCAATGCAACTTTATATTATAGCCCAATATCTTGAACCATGTTGGAAGACATTTTAATACAGAAGTGTCTGAAACTATAGCGTTACATGACATCAAAACGATGGACAATTTGTCAAACTACCTGCAGAGAGTGGGACGAAGCATGCAAAATGGAAATGGAGTGAACAGATACCAAAGAGACATTAGAAATGAATACACGAGAAATGATAGACATAGAGAAAATGGACATTTTAGAAGAGATAATTATGATAGGTATGAAAATGGAAATTATATAAATAGAAATTATGAAAACAAAAGAAATTATGGAAATGCAAATAGGAATAATGGCAATGATGAGAGAAATTATAGAAATGGAGACAGAAGTAATGGGTATAGGCAGCACTATAATAGGGGAAATTATGGAAATTTTGACAGGATAAATTAAAACAGAGATAGAAATGAAAATTGGCATCAAAATGGAGATGAAAGGAGGAATAGATAATATTATGTTACTAATTTATAAATAGTTAGTGTAGATATATGATAAGTATTAGAAGTATAATAATAGATTAGGAAATTAATTGCCATATTCAAAGCACTTACTGAAGGAAAGATAATATACAAATTCGTATTTGAAACAATACAAGAAGGAGAATTGATTTTAAATGAGAAATTGAAAATTTAAGAAGCTCTCAGAGACTTGAGAACTCTTAAAATTCAAATTTGAGGGGATTTGAAACAAACTCAAGGAAACAGAACATAAACTAAAGTAACTTATGTTGGTACAAGAGGAAATAAAATGGTGTTAAAATAAAAAGTATGGGAAATTCTGAAAATATAGTTGAAATAGATAGCGTAGTGGATGTGTAAATATATAATTAGAACAGATGGATATTAGGGATTATAAAGACAACAATTGAAATAAAATAAAACATAAATATAGTAAATGATAAAAAGTATTTGAAGTAACATAATTAGCTGCAAAAATAATATAAATATAAAGAGGTTAATGATATATATATATATATATATATATATATATATATATATATATATATATATATATATATATATATATATATATGGCAGTGATAGAGATACAACTAATGGTTGGTATTACCAAAGCAGATAGAATGTAATAATATTATGAATAGAAAGTGAAATTGAATGGATGATGGATAGACTTTGAAAATAAAGACATGGTGGAAGAAGAAGAAAAAAGGTTAATGTTAAGTATAATGGAAGGAAATAATATTAAAAATAAATAAAATAATTTGTATTATGAAGAAGAGCAATTGAGTGGAATTATAGATTATGAGGATAAATATTATATAATTATAAATAATTGAATTCATAGGAATGAGAAAATAGTATCGAGGGAATTGAGAGAGTACCAAAATCATATGCATGGAATGAAAGTAATAGGAATAGAATATTTTCAGTCAAATAATGTATCCATTATGTAATGAAATGGGAGATAATGTTAGAAGTATGAAAGTTACTGAAAGGAGGAATTATAAGGAAAACTTGTATATAGAATATAAATCCATTAGTTTTAACGAAGAAAGATAAATATGTAAACATGCCAGATCAATGAATTATACTATACTATATAAAGCACCAATATGAAGAGATACAATGGATAAGATCAATAATTCAAAATCATTTACTAAAAGAAAAAACGATGACGAATTGTAAATAAATAATAATAATTATGATTTCAAAATAATATAAAATGAAAGAGTAAATAGGGAAAAATAAAAGATATAGTTTTTTTTATTGCTCAGATAGAGGTATATTTGTAAATCTCACTTTCACAAATATACTAAAGTTTAAAGCATCTAATTGTATGGTGTCAAGTGAATTTATCGATAAAGTGATCTGTGTATAATAGAATACAATATTTATGCAATTGTTAACAAGAAATTTGAACAAAAAAGGAAAGGACTTACCTTCAAATACAGCTTATTTAGGAATCATTTATGCAATGATTTGTGAATAAATACCACATTATGAATCAAAATTCCTTAAATAAAAGAGTCAAGTAATCCATATTCTGAAATAATAATTGAACATTAGTATTAGTAAACAAATAATAAGTAAATTTTATGATTCAACACTCAGATTTGTTTGGTTAAATGTCTGACGTAGATGTCAAAAAAATATCAATGGACTGGAATAATGTTACAAATGGAAAAAGAAGCAGAATCCATAGATTTTTATATTTATTTTTAGTCAAGAAATATATGAATTTTGTTGTTCTTAAATAAATAACGATATTACTAAGGAATTAGAATATAGAAATGAAGGACAGTTTATGTAAAACAATAATGATAATTACATTTAGAAATATAAGTGATTTTAGATACAGACACTTTATCAAATATTTAAACATAAGAATTAGGAGATGAATCTGAAATCAGGACAGATATGGATTTGGATAGCAACGGAAAAAAAGGAGGGTGGTTGTTGAAAAAGAATTTTGAGATGCTGAGATGAAATAGAGTATTGGAGATAAAATTATAAGAAATTTAGATAAAAACTAAGAAATTTGTACTAAAAAGGTCCACAATTTATATTAGAAGTAGCTAATAAACTTCTTCAAAACAAATAAAGATATAAGAAGCTACATACAATAGATGAAAAAAGACATACAAGTTATTGGAGGTGATGTCAGAATAAAATGAATATTTAAAATTTATTCAATTCAATTGGAGATGATACTTAATGGAAAGATCCTGAAATAAACATTATAGAGCAAATAAATCTAACAAGCAAGAAACTAATAGAAATCACGAATATTTGTTTCCTGAAATAAGAAATCCTGTGCAGAAGCATTATAAGATCGGCGGACCTGTACACAGCTTGTTTTTGGGAAGATAACTCTTCAATAAAGGAAGATGAGTGGATTGTGAATCAGGTTAGTGTTTAATTTGTCTTTGTTGGTACCAACATTTAGGTTAGAGATGTACATCTATGGTAAAAGTCAAAAGAAATAGAATATGAAACTATTAAAATTAAAAAAAAAGGTTCTGATAAAACTGATAACAGAAACAAAAGTATTTACCATTTCTATTGAACAATTTTCATTTTTCGACTTAATAATTTCATATTAGCATATAAGATATTTCATCACTTTGTTTAAATTGATAATATATATTTCTTGACTCATATAATATATGTGTAGTAATAAATGTATTCATGAAATCATTGTTTTCATGTATATATTACTTCAATTGATATGAGTGACATTTGGAATCGATTATTCTACTGAATACTTCTAATCATCTATTTTTACTGTGAGATTTGGAATCGATTGCTATATTGAAATTTTCTATCCATAGGCGCACCAAATAATATAAAATAAAATATAGTAAAAGTTATTTGAATGATTCATATATAAAGTGTTGGAGATAAAGAGTTAAAATCACTTCCGGAACCCAAAGAGTAGTAAGAGTTTCTCATTCTCTCTACCTAAATAAATGAATATATAAAAAATTTCTTTATTTCTATTAATGAGCTGGCTACACTAAAATTAAATATATTAAATTAATTCTATAACAATAATAAAAATTCCTCACATACAAACAATCTTAATAATATATATATATATATATATATATATATATATATATATATATATATATATATATATTATATATATATATATATATATATATATATATATATATATATATATATATATATATATATACATCATCACACCTTTGTGCGTCCGATACACGGACGCACAATTATTTTTCAATTTAAGCTACTTTTTAGATAGTTTTACATCATAACAATCATTCTCACAAATTTTATGGTGGACGTCAAAATACGCTAAAATGAGTGAATTAAATATTATGTGAGTTCCATAAATTTCCGTACTGGCGCTACTTGTATATACACGATGTGTATATACTAATATATTTTTCAGCCAAACCAAGCGAATTATGCGTCCGTTAGTGGCAACACCGCAATGTTGAGAAGAGTGATTGTTTCTAAATATTTCTTCGTTCGTCGTTTCTTAAGAATCTTTTATAATCTTACATAGTTTACTAGAACTCTGCGCCCATATCAGCTATTGACAAAATTATGTCATCTTGTTAGTTGACACAGTTTCATTCAGCTTATGTCGCTGGGAAGATAATAAATACACTGCAACTTTTTGGGATCCGTAAGAGATGAGACGTGAACGTAAGGCAACTAATAACAATGAATTAGTTACTTATGACAAATATATAAAAATTTTACAGGTAACATTACAGAAACATTGCTTAAAAATTTTATTCTGATCGTCGATTTTATCACTAAGCGCTTACCCAATAGTTTTCAAAATATACAGGAAGTGTCATGTAAAATTTTAAAGTTGATACACATGATTAAAAATTACGTCATAAAGTTGAAGATGTCTATCTTGGTTGTATGGCTCGTCTCATTTTTCATTGATCCGCAAAGTCTCAACTAATAACATTTTATTATTTTGGAGATACAGGATGCATGAACTTCGTGGCCAGTGATTTAATGCCAGCAATCAAGTTTTATATAATTTTTAAGTTGGTTATTTTTGTATTATTTAAATTTTTTGATTGTACAGGTTGTATCTTTGAACATTTAACAGTAACTAAAAAACGACTTAAGATGTAAGAGCTTAAAAAAGTATGTTATAGCGAAGATATAAACTGATTATCTTTCCTGGACCACTCAGTCTTAGACATGTTTTGTTGACGCCGCAACTTATATTATTACCAAACATACTTTTTCCTACCGCTTCACGCATATGCTAGAAACAACATTTTTTCTTCGAGCGGACGTATACAAATTAACAAGTTTATCAGTTACCTTTTGGTTATTGATGTAATCAATTATTAGTTTTTAATGCAATATTGAGAAAAATTTCAATTAAACGTGAAAAATGATAATGAAATGCAATAAATAATACCTTGCGTGCCGAAAAGTAGTATTTAGCGTGCGGTAAGGTAGAATTAGGCGCCAATAGGTACAATGTTTTTTGTAACGAATAGTATTATATAAAATATAAATTTCAATTGATTTATTTTACTATTGACAGTTGGTAACATGATATATGTACAAATTTAAATTATTTGACACTTTCCACAACTTTCAAAAATCAAATTTATCAAAATGTTTGAGAGTGATAGTAGTGATAGTGAATTCAAAAAAGCGGAGCAAACAATTTCTACCTGGCACTGGCTGGATTCTTTGTATATAAATGACATAACCCTATTAATGCTCTACAACTTTGTCAACATTTGTGTGTACCATAACCTAGGAGTACAGAAAACGAATCCCACTATCAAAAATTTGTTTGAAGCAATAACCTTAGCACTACGATATTCTTGTGCAGAGTGCAAAAAATGTATCAAACTATAGTACTGAGACAAATACTTCTGATGCACCTACGTACGCCATAAATATTGCAATAGCTTTGAAGCAGTGAAAGCGGAAGGAAATTTACTCCATAGTTAATGCGGGAGAATCTGAAGCAAACTTGAAAACCTTGATTCAACTAATAAATTCTAACTGGCGTTTCGATATTAGTATTCAAGCGGCACAAGACTAATCGTTAGAAAATGGAACAAACAAGATCACTATAGTCCCAATGGCCAGTGACTTGAAGATATTCAAAGAATATTTGAGACGAATAACAGCAGACTCGAAAAAAAGACTACAAGATAATACTAATGATATAGCAGCATACATGAATTTGGTAGAAGCCATTTACTGTGAAATAATATTGTTAAACAGAAGACGTCCTGGTGAATTGCAGAGGTTGGTATTACGTGACTACATGCTCTCTGCAAATTTCTCTAATCATGAAGAGTTTTCTCACGCAATATCACCGTCTGAGAAAATTGTAATGTAATCTCTGAAGAGACTTGTAATAAGAGGTAAGAGGGATCGTGGAGTTCCACTTTAATTTAATAAATATGTCCAAGAACATATTGAAGTAATTACTAAAGCCACACCATACTTGTTTGAGAAAACTAACGTAAACTTCTTTGGGCACCTACGAACTGAAAGTCATTTGTGTGGGTATAAGGTTCTAGCAAAACACGATAAAGCTTCGGGCACAAAAAATCCGGGTGCAGTAACTTCAACTCGATTGAGGAAACATTCCAATTTTCAACTTGAAGGAATCGGAATTAGAGCAATTGTCAACTTTTATTTGCCACACACCTCACACGTCCATAAAAATTCACACAAATTACCAGATGAAGCGTACCAAACAACAAAAATTGCTAAAATATTATTACTCACGGAAAGATAAATCTCTAGAAGAAATCGAAATTAATAAGGAAGATGATCTTATGGAAGGACACCTGTTAAATGATGGAGATGAAGAGGACGTACTGAACGATATAGACGTACTGAAGGATATAAATCCACATAAAAATATACAAATTAATGAAACTTCCATATCTAAATTAGATTCATCTACTACCAGAAACTCCCGAAAAAAAAAATTGTATTCGTATCCCTTGGACCTCTTAGCAAAAAAGTATATGCAGGCAATACTTCAAACAACACATAAATACAAAACGACATTCAAAGAGGCATCAATATGAACAACTTATTGCCAATATTTCTCTTTGCCATAATAAAAACTAGCTTAAAATAAAAGTATTGATACAAAATATCTATGATAAAAAGTGCGAATGAAGAATTGATTTACTATGAGAATGTTACTTTAAGCTGCTAGAATAAATTGTTTTATTTATATTTAGATTTACGTTGCTTGAATTATATTATTTATTTTTAAAATTCCTACTTTTGAACTTACTACAGGACTGTTACTCTTTTGAATAATCTTTTGAGTTTATTATGAGTCTGTCTTTTTTTCAAACATCAACAATATTTTTACAGTGGTTTATTAATTACATTTTAATAAATCGCCCTTCTAAATACATTTTGCGGTTTATTTTCATTAGCTTTTTAATGTATCCAGCAGTATTATGTGACTTGGGCATGTTTATTTTATTGACTACATAGTATTTAATACTAAACAATCATTTAAGTTTACAACCTCTCACTTGTTTTTGTTCTGCTACTCTAAGCATAACTTGAACCATGCAATCTTTTTGGATTACAATTAGCATTAATAAGGAGTTTGGAACCATATGTTTATATAGATCAATAGATCGTTTGCTTTCCAGCATTTCGAGCAATTTCATATTGCTCACAAATTGTTTATCGAACTGTTTTTCACTGATGGTGAAGTCCTCTAGTAAAACATCCACTACCATTTTCAAATAGATGTTTCTTTCTGTCCATAGAAGGTGAAACTATTATAAAATGTCTTCAATAACAGATTATTTAAACTTTCAACTTGAAATGACTAGCTATTTTCATTAATTCATTTATTACCATTAAATAGCTTCATATTGGACATCATTATTTTTAGGTGGTTCAAAATGAGCAAGCTGTTTAATTTTTTCTAAAGTACACTTATTGTCGTAGTAAAAATCATTATTTTTTGTAACTAGGAAACCCAAAATCTCTGTTTCTCCCTATATACTCAATAACAGTGCCTTTGGGAGAACGATCCAGTTTTCACAAAATAGACCAATATTGTTCACCTTAGCGTCTCATAGTTTCGTAGCAATAGTGGGTTTTATTCCTTTATCAAGATATATTATTTCCCTAATTTTTAAATCACATATTGATCCAAATTTCCCACATTTATACTTGGAAAGTTCGCCCAGGAAATATTCGATACTAACTAATTTAATGTTTTTATTTCATTTTGAAACTAAAAGGATTGTTACGAAACAGCACACTGGTATAGTCCCTAAAACCGACCCTGTCTAGGCCAGGTATAATAGTTAAAATTATGGCGGATACGCAGTTATAAAAAACTGTTTACGAATGAGACTATTTTATCTAGAACTGGTTTTTGTGACCAGAGTTATCTAGAAAAGGCCAGAAAAATCATTTGTGTGTATAAGCCGCAGCCCGGAATTCTCTAGTACAAAAGGCACTAGTATATGAGGGGACTGATCAGGAAGAGTTAGTTAGTTGATAATTTGAGTTCGTGAGATAAACAAATAAGTTAGTGAATATAAATTAGGGAACTGTTTATATAAATTAGTCTAAGTGAATATACTGTACATATGAATTAAGTGTTAGTGATTAGTTAAGTGTTTAAATAAATTAGTAAGTAGCCATACCAAGTGTTTGAAATTTATCCCACCCGTTCATTGTTTAAATTAATAACAAAAACATTACATTGGTGTCAGAAGTGGGATAATATAAATAAATTGCTACGTAAAAATGACCAAGAGACTATGTGACCTCAAAGTGGCGAACTACGAGCAGAATTGGAAGATCGTGAGTAGGAAACGTCCGGTAAGAGAAGTGAATTAGTAGAAAGACTTAAAGTGGCACTGGAAAATGACGGCTTTGATCCAGAAACAGTTTTATTTAATGACGAGGCTTCCACCTTAATCTCGTCAATTTCTGCTAATATGGACGAGAAGATTTCTACTATAAAGAATGATTTTTCTGCAATGAAGAACGATATTTCTGCCACGGAAGAGAAGATTTCAACTAATGTGAAAAACGATATTTCTGCAATAAAGAACGATTTTTCTGATATGAAGAATGATATTTCTGCAGATATCTTATCATTAAAAAATGACATCGCTGCTGAAGTCGAGAATAAAATTTCGTCGCTGGAATCGGATATTGAGAATAAGATGACAACGATGAACGAGAAAATAAAATCAGACATGGAGAATAAGATTACAACGATGGGAAATCAGATGGACGAGAAAATCAAGGAGTTAGAGACAAAGATTGCAGATTTAAGAACACAAGACACTTCAGCAGAAGAAAAGAAGATCGAGATCTGCAAGCCAGAAACACAACCCAAGACAGATGATACTGGCAGTTTTACCCGAGTCAAGGCCCCAACGTTCGATGGAAAGATGTCGTGGACCAATTACGTAAAACAGTTTGAAGCAGCCGCTAGAGTGAATGATTGGTCCGATAAGAAGAAAGCAGTGAACTTAACTATCGCGCTTCGGGGAGATGCCTTAGATGTACTACAGACGATACCGCTTGAAGAAACGGATGACTTCGAGCAGCTGAACAAGAGGTTGGACATGCGATATGGCCACGAAGATCTAGAGCACTTGTACCAATCTCAGCTGAAGAACCGAAGGCAGAAACGTGATGAAGCCCTTCAAGAGTATGAAGTGGACATTGCCCGATTAGTTCGATTCGCTTATCCATCAGCTCCAGAGAACATAATAGAATGTCTGGGCATACAGGCGTTTATTGATGGCTTACGTGACCCCGATATACAGAGGACGCTTCGCTTAGCCCATCCCAAAACATTAGTTGACGCATTGACAGCTGCTCTTGAATATGAAGCAGCAACGAAGGCTTCAGGATATAACAAAATCAGGACCATCCAAGAAGAAGGTGACGAAGACAGATTTGACCAGTTCGTCACTTTAATGAGCAGTATGATTGACAAGAAGCCGAGAAAGATCAGATGCTGGAATTGTGGCGAGCTAGGGCATGTACGTAGTTCGTGTAAGCGCCCCCAAGACTCCTGCAAACCAAGAACCCCAGACACAGGAAAACTAGAACGGGTCGGCTACGAGGGGGCAGCACAGACCCATGACCGTTCCACAGCCCCTCTCATACTGATAGCTTCTCTTAGATGTCGGAACGACAGTGTATATGTGGATAGCGAAGTAAATGGCAAGAGATATGCTCTGCTGGTTGACACTGGGGCAACTAGAACCATTATACGACCAGAAATAATAAACCCCAAGAAGAAACTTCTACCAACGAGACTGCGACACTATTCCTAGTCAAAGGACGAGACGTTACCCTTTTCATGAATTAATTCCACAACTAAATTTCCGATTCTAAGAATCACAACAACAATTAATCGCCACATTTTGTAGTGCCTACGGTTATAATAAAGTCGTAAATATATGAACATACACTGGAGTTGAAAACTATAAATTGATCGTCACGTGTCATTTTAAAACTTTCGGCAATTATTTGTACGTGAAATAATAATACGAGTATTATTTACACACCAAATTGAGCAATAGATGCTACCACCGTTCAAAAGGGCGGTGACGGATTTTTGGTCCAAATAAAAAGTGACGAGATTTCCAAAAAATATGGGCATCCAAAATGACTCCAAATTTGAACAATTATTCTTCCTTTAGGGATCTTTCCGCGTAACCACTTACGTATTTGAATTTACAGACACCTATTAACACTGCTGTCCTGGAAGACGACCTTGAACATAAAATATTTCCGGGACCGTGTTGAGTCCCGAAACACTACCTTAAACATAAAACATTTCCAAGACCGACCTGGAACTATAGAATTGTCCCAGAACTATACTTTAGATGGGAGAAAATGTCCCGGTACCTTAGTCGTATATATATATATACATATGTATACATATATGTATATATACATATATATATGTATACATATATACATATATGTATATATATATATATATATATATATATATATATATATATATATATATATATATATATATAAATTCATTTCATTTCTTCAACCATTTATTTATAATATTGAAATGTTTATTTTCTTGGGTTCCTAGGTTGTTTGAAATAATTAAAAACGATTATGTTTCACATTTTTCTATGAAAAATGGATATAAATAATTTTAACGTTTCGCTTCTTCTTTAGAAGCATTTTCAAAAACAATACCATTCAAAAAAACAACCTAGGAACCGAAGAAAATAAACATTTCAATATTATATATATATTGTTGTAGATTATTATTTATCAATATATAAATACAGAAATTGTCATCTGCCACGCATTTGGGTTCATCAAAATTGTTATATTATTTATTTTCCTAGTCTTTTTCTTTAACTCTTAATAAATTATTTGTACTATGATGAATGCTCTTTAGTTTTAAATTTATTATGTTGCGCCACTGATTATGATTTGTTTCTAAACATAAATGTTATTTTCCCGACTATTGAGACTCTATTTAAAATTTGTTTTAGTTTTGATTTATAATGGGTGAGTCCGGCACTAGCTTCATTCAACTATAATCCACCCGTATATTGAATGGTGTATTATTGGTTGTCTAATTTAAACAACATAGAATGTTTTCTGAATTTAATGCTAAGATATAAAAAAAAATATCGACATCTCTTACTTGCTTATAATATCAAATAAAGAACGTAGATATGTGATATGAAAAATGAAAACGAATAACGACTCAATCTAAAATATTACTTGATGATTTTAGTAGTATTAAAACTATTTATCTATGGTAGTATGTATATTATTCATAAGTAAACGTAATTATAACCTATAATAAATGTTTATAGTTAATGTTTCAAATAGTTATTATATCAAATAGTGAATTTATCTAGTTACTCTGAAAAGGAAATGAAGAATTATAATGTTACTGACTATATACTGTGTGACAAAATCATCAAGCTTTTCTTCAAAGATATCTTTGTAAACTGTGACTAATACTAAAAACAGGTAAGTTTATATTAACTATACTTATAACTAAACGAATAAACTACCATGTTTGTAAACGTTCAAACACATAAAATATTAGTAAGTTCAGTTGTTTATTGTAACGCAAAAGAAATTATAAATGAAATAACTTATCTGTGTCCAATTCAGTTAATATATCACATAATGTATTACAGGTATCCATTTCATTCATCGTATCTCCAATTTGCATGTCTTGTAATGCATTATTTTGGGTTATTTGTATATTGTTAATTCCTTTGGAGGTTTTGATATGGTCCTTTCAAGAAACTTTCAAATGTTTCCCTGTTAATTTCTATTTTAGTTTCTCAAATTTTTTTACATGTCTGCTTCCATTTTAATCAAATATCTATCTCCTTCAATCTTTTTCAATAAATTTCGTTGCTAACCTCCGTTGCTATCAAACTGTTTATACTCAAATAAGTTTATATAACATATGGTGTCTTGATTTTTCTTATGAAATTCTTAAATTGCTTTAGTATTATTATGTCTTATGTCATGGATAACCAATCAAAGATGAAGATTTTATATTGTTGGTTTATTAAACATTTTTCTGGCAAATCTTCACAATATCACTTGTTACTTAAATTTCCGCGCACTTTAAAAGATAATTATTGTAAATATTATTATATACAGTATGTTGCATGACAATTACAGTTTGTTTTTTTAATTGCTCTAGTTCTTTATTTGAAATTTATGTTATTGATGCCTATGTGTTTAGATCATTGAAATAGCTTATATGATAATGCTGTTTTACTACATAACAATATACTGGATGTTTGTTTTAAATTAATTCTAGTGCAATAATACCTGTTTCATCCTATGCTGATTTCCTTTCTCTTGATGGATTAATTTATCAAAACACCCCCGTCCCAAAATGTGTGTTACTTTATTTGATTTGTCACCCATATAAAGTAACATGCATTTGATATAAATTTATTTTCAATTTTTGATTTATTCTGATTATTTCTAGCTTATCTACTGATAATATTTATATAATTGTGATATATGAAAAATTCCTCTTAATTGTTTCGTAACAGGATGTACTAATTTATAACTATTAATTCCATCATTAGTTATTTCATAGGGTCCTTCATAAAGTAATTGTAATTTCGCACATTCACCTTGTTTCAAATTTGAAACCCTTAATGATTTTAATAAAACTAAATCTCCCTTTTTAAATGAAATATGCTTTTTTATTTTATTATTCTGATGCAAAATTCTTTTTTTTGCTTGTTTATTCAACCTTTCTCGGGTATCTAATAATAATTGTTGATAACTTTGAATGTTTTCAGATATCCATGGCCTTTCTGGATGAGATTGTTTAAATAATATAATTGGTGCTACTTCAGTTATGGTATTAGGTGTATTATTCATGCACTCTATTATTTCTGGTATTTTAGTATCCCAGATTTCTTGTTCATGGTGAGTAAGTATTCTAAGATATTTAGTAATTTCTTTTACCGCTCTTTCTGCATTATTTGAAGATGGCCTCCGTATACTAGTATATACTGGATTTATATTTTTCTTCCTTAGCCATTCTTTTAATTTTGGATTATTAAAATAGGTAGCGTTGTCCATTATAATATTGTTAGGAATTCCTTGTTCCTTGAAAAATCTATTTAATAATTGTTTTGTGACAGTAGTATTTGTTCTTTTACTCGGATAAGCCATAATGTATTTGGAAAATAAATCTGTTATAGCAAAAATATGTTTGTTGCCATTTATACTTGGTATTCAATTTGATAAATAATCAACTACTATAGTTTCTAACGGTTTATTTGTCAGAATTGATTTCGCCAGATTCTCATTATGAAAATTTCTTTCTTTACTAAATTGACAAATTTGACATTTTCTAATTAATTCCTTTATCAAGGTTATGTCCCTTTTGCAGATGTAATTTTCTCTAAATATTAAAAATAATTTTCTAGTTCCAATATGTTGATATTTTTCATGTAGATCTTTAATAATTTTTTTTGCTAGATTTTCTGTTATTACATACAATTCTTGATTATTTATTACTTTAAGGAAAATGTTGTTTTTAACCAAACTTTTTGCTTTAATTTTATCTGGCAAATTTGGTTGATCATCGATTATTTCCTTTAATGAATAAATACCTTCTGTAGATTTTAAAATGTTTACACCTACATGTTTAATATTTTGTTTTTGGTCTCCTTCCATACGACTAATGGAATCGCTAACTATGTTAGTTTTACCTGGGATATATTTTATTTCAAAAGTGTACTCTTGCAATAACAGTGCCCATCTATGAATCCTATTATTCCCATATTTATTATCTAAAATCGTTGTTAAAGACTGATTATCTGTTTCGATTGTAAACTTATTACCAACTAAGAAAAATCTTAATTTTTGAACACAAAAAATTATACTAGCTAATTCTAATTCACAAATACTATATTTCTTCTCAGATTTCTTTGTCAATCTGGAAACAAAAGAGATAGGAATTTCTAAATCATTTTTATTTTGTATTAAGACTCCTGCTAACCTATTTATTGAAGCGTCTGTTTTTAGAATGAATGGTAAATCGTAATCTGGGTGATAGATTTTAACATTATTTATGAATAGTTCTTTTATTTCTTGAAATGCTGATTCTCTTCTATGATCCCATAAACATTTTTCATTCTTTCTAAGCAGTTCTAGTAATGGTATTCCTTTTTCACTCAGATTTGGTATTTAACGTTTGAAATATTGTAAAGTACCTAGAAAACTTCTTAGTGTCTTCAGATTTGTTGGTCTTTTAAAGTCTTTTATGATTTTAACCCTTTCCAAATCCATAGATATTGATACTTTGTCTATGGTATATCCTAAATAATTTATTTTGTCTTTAAAAAATTCACATTTTGCTATATTAAGTTTCAGTCCTGCCTGATCTAATTCTTTCAAGATTATTTCAATGTGTTTTAAATGTTCTGTTGCATTTTTGGAGAATATAACTATATCATCTATATAATGTAAAGTGAAATTTTCGTATTTATTAAGGATTTTATGTAGCGCTTTTAGCAGTGCTGAACTAGATGTATTTAATCCAAACGGTGTCAGACAAAATCTGTATACTACTCCATCTATAATAAATCCTGTATAATCCCTACTATCTATATGTAAAGGTATTAACCAGAAGCTGTTTTTTAAATCTAATTTGGTAAAAACTGATACATTTGAAATTCTCCCTAATATGGCCTCGATTGTTAATGGTTTTTCAAATTCAGGTGTTAAACACTTATTTATGTTTCTTGCATCCAAACATAAACGAACATCCCCATTCCTTTTAAAAACTACCACAATTGGGTTTATGTAAGAAGTAGTACTGTGCTCTATGATATGATCTTTTAATAATTGTTGGACAACATTATTGACTTCTTCTTTCTGTTTGTAAGGTATTGGATACGTTTTACATTTAAAATATTCAATATTTTTATTTAATTTTAATTTATGTTCATAATCTTTAGCTACTCTCGATTCATCATTCACTAGTCCATTATATTTAATTAACATTCGATTTACTTCACTTCTGTACCTTTCATCACAAATATATTCCATTCCTATCGGATTCAATCCATCTTTGGGACGTCCATTGCCTACTACCTTAGTACCCCTACCTATTTGTCCGTTATTTTTATTAAAATTATTATTAAAATTTCTTTCATTACTTTCTTTAAAAATATAATGTACCATCTCTTCTTCCTTCTCCTCTTCTTCGTAACTAATTGGTAATTCCATTCCTTGTATCCATATCTTTTGTTGTTCATAATTTATAATAACATTGTTTCTATGTAATTCATCAGAGCCGATCAAAACATCATATTGCATATCTACTACTAATAATTGCATTGTAAAAATTTTGTTATTAAAGTTCAAGTTAACGATCACACTTTTATTTATATCCGTTAGTTTTTTAGAGTTAATACCTACTAGATTTATTTTCTGTACCTTGATAATGTTTTTGTTAAGTTCTGGTAGTTGTTCTAAGATTTTCTTACTTATTATTGAAATATTCGAACCAGTATCAATCAAAATATTTACCTTTACATTTTCTATAGTACCTTTGATAAAAATCAATTTTTCATTATTTTGTTGCAGATTTCCCTCATCAAATGAAAATTCTCTATGATGAACATATGTATACAAATTCTTTACAACATCGTCACTGATTAAAAATCCCTTGAAGATTCAAGATCATCAGCCCTTTGAATTTCATCAGAAGCTGAAGCATGTATTATGGGTCTAGTAATAATTTTATTTGGAATATTTCTGGACTCTTTTTTATCAACTGTACTCAAGTTCTCCTGACTATTATGTGTATTAATAAAATTTACTCGTTTTTGTTTTTATAATCATTTCTTTGGATTTTAGAGTCTGAATTGCTGCGATTTCTATAATTGTTTTGTTCTTGATCATCATAATCCCTTTCATTGTAACGTCTATTTTCATAGTTTTCGTTGTATCGTCTTTTGTTTGCATTATTATAGTAAGTTCCACTTCTGTTTTCATAATTTCTTGTGTCTTTATTATCTTTATTATAGTGTTGATTAGGGTAATTATACATATTTGGTCTAGACTGTTCATTGTGATTTCTACAATTATTATTATAATATCTATTAAAGTTTGTATCTCTATCTGTCCTATTATTGTTCGATACCCTCTGTCTATTCTCATAAGTATTGCTGTTAATAGGTCTATTAGTATTATGTGTTATGCCTCTTTCTATCCTACTTAAATAATTATTTAACTGTTCGTAAGTCCTTATGTCTTGAATTGCTATCGCTTCAGATATATTTGGCTTAAAATGTCTTGAAATAAATAATATTAATTCCTCTTCTTTTATCTTGGGTTCTAGGAAGTGTGCTTGAGAATACAAATTCAAGGCATAATTTGTCATGGATGTACCTTTGTCTGAGTTATACTTGCCAAAATATAATCTCTCAATCAATTGTGATTGGTGACTCTGACCCCAATATGTATTCAAGAAAGCCATTTCAAAATCTTCAAATGAATTTAATGAAAATTCTTTACTATTATACCACATTAATGCTTGTCCTAGCATGCAATCACGCAATATTTCTCTAATATCGTCAAAATTATGAATTTGTCTTAATCTATTTTTAATTATTTTAAGAAATATTATGGGATGTAATCTTTTAATATTACCATCAAATTTATTATTATTGTCTATAGAACATGAGTATCCCATATTCATTGGTGCTTGAATTTTATAGTTAATTTCTTCTCTGATCTTTTGTTGTCCTATTTCATATAATCGTTTCAATTCTTCTACATTTTCTTCTATTTTCTTATTCATATTATCCATAGGTGTGTTTTCAACTCTATTCATACAATCTCGTTCTATTCTTAAAATTTGTTTTTCATTTTTGATAATTTTCTTGTTTAGTCCATCTAAATTATTTCTTGTTTCGTTTTCAAATAAAACTTGTTCTTTTTCAATATTTTCTACACTTGCTTTAATTTCTGAAGTCTTCTTATCTACTTCTTCAAATTTGATTCCAACATCTATCTGAAAATCTTGTAATCTATTAATGAACTTATCCATCTTTTCATGGAGTATTCTTGTTGTTTCGTTTTGTTCTTTTCTCGTTTGCATCAATTCTTCCTTCTGTTCATCTTGTTTTCTGCCTACCTTAGCTAATTCTTTTTTTTGCTCCGCTCTCATCTCTCTCATTTCTTGTAAAAGTCTTTTTAATGGATCCATTTCCTCCTTTTCTTCTGTATCACCCTGTATCATAATTCTGGCGAAATCCCCTTCTTGTCTTTCTTTTCCAAATTCATAAGTATTCGGGTCAATGCCTTCCTCTAAAATTGATTTTTCTAATCTCTTGAGCATTTTTGTTTTATCTCCAGTAATGGTAAGTCTTCTATTTTGTAATTCCTTTTTAAGTTCATCTTCTGTAAGGTCTGTTATTTTCTTGCCCATGTCTATTGTATATTCCTTTTTTTTTATAATTAATATAAAATTTTAGTTGTAGTTATTATTTGAATAAATATTTTAATAATGATAAATTCAATGCTGTTTTGATAATCTTACTGTTATTGAATTTTAACAAATATATAACGTGATAAATGGAAGTAATAGTTATTTGTGTCTCACTTTGGATATTAGTGAGTGGTTGTAAAGTATTATGAAGCCCTTTAGTTGGGTGCCATTATTGTTGTAGATTATTATTTATCAATATATAAATACAGAAATTGTCATCTGCCACGCATTTGGGTTCATCAAAATTGTTATATTATTTATTTTCCTAGTCTTTTTTTTTAACTCTTAATAAATTATTTGTACTATGATGAATGCTCTTTAGTTTTAAATTTATTATGTTGCGCCACTGATTATGATTTGTTTCTAAACATAAATGTTATTTTCCCGACAATTGAGATTCTATTTAAAATTGGTTTTAGTTTTGATTTATAATGGGTGAGTCCGGCACTAGCTTCATTCAACTATAATCCACCCGTATATTGAATGGTGTATTATTGGTTGTCTAATTTAAACAACATAGAATGTTTTCTGAATTTAATGCTAAGATATAAAAAAAAATATCGACATCTCTTACTTGCTTATAATATCAAATAAAGAACGTAGATATGTGATATGAAAAATGAAAACAAATAACGACTCAATCTAAAATATTACTTGATGATTTTAGTAGTATTAAAACTATTTATCTATGGTAGTATGTATATTATTCATAAGTAAACGTAATTATAACCTATAATAAATGTTTATAGTTAATGTTTCAAATAGTTATTATATCAAATAGTGAATTTATCTAGTTACTCTGAAAAGGAAATGAAGAATCATAATGTTACTGACTATATACTGTGTGACTAAATCATCAAGCTTTTCTTCAAAGATATCTTTGTAAACTGTGACTAATACTAAAAACAGGTAAGTTTATATTAACTATACTTATAACTAAACGAATAAACTACCATGTTTGTAAACGTTCAAACACATAAAATATTAGTAAGTTCAGTTGTTTATTGTAACGCGAAAGCAATTATGAATGAAATAACTTATCTGTGTCCAATTCAGTTAATATATCACATAATGTATTACAGGTATCCATTTCATTCATTGTATCTCCAATTTGCATGTCTTTCAATGCATTATTTTGGGTTATTTGTATGTTGTTAATTCCTTTGGAGGTTTTGATATGGTCCTTTCAAGAAACTTTCTAATGTTTCCCTGTTAATTTCTATTTCAGTTTCTCAAATTTTTTTACATGTCTGCTTCCATTTCAATCAAATATCTATCTCCTTCAATCGTTTTCAATAAATTTCGTTGCTAACCTCCGTTGCTATCAAACTGTTTATACTCTAATAAGTTTATATAACATATGGTGTCTTGATTTTTCTTATGAAATTCTTAAATTGCTTTAGTATTATTATGTCTTATGTCATGGATAACCAATCAAAGATAAAGATTTTATATTGTTGGTTTATTAAACATTTTTCTGGCAAATCTTCACAATATCACTTGTTACTTAAATTTCCGCGCACTTTAAAAGATAAGTATTGTAAATATTATTATATACAGTATGTTGCATGACAATTACAGTTTGTTTTTTTAATTGCTCTAGTTCTTTATTTGAAATTTATGTTATTGATGCCTATGTGTTTAGATCATTGAAATAGCTTATATGATAATGCTGTTTTACTACATAACAATATACTGGATGTTTGTTTTAAATTAATTCTAGTGCAATAATACCTGTTTCATCCTATGCTGATTTCCTTCCTCTTGATGGATTAATTTATCAAAATATATATATATATATATATATTTATTTATATATATATATATATATATATATATATATATATATATATATATATATATACACATATATATAACCATATAACCTTCGAAACATTTCATTCTGAAATGAGCCTAAAAATCATGCATCAATAATTTTATCTTCGCCAATGGATGAGCTATTACTTGAGAGACAATAATCACTATTTACGTCCGTTGCGTAACAGAATACTAATTGATTGCTAGATATTTTCGATTCTCATTTTTATACTAAATATTTGTATAATGTTTGGTTCAATATAATATTATAATTAGTTAAGCAATTGTTCGATTTGTATAACATCGACACGGTCGGAGTTCATATCAGTACGTAAGAATTGTTTCTGACATTCGGGGTTAATAACCACTCACATAATGGTATCCCTAACGTTTATGTAAATTTTCAGCGTCTTGGGAATTTATGCAAGGCTACCTCTATTTATCGGACTAATTTGACCGGACTGAAAAGTATTATTTCGCTTTTTAAATAAAAAAATAACCCACAGTCAAATTGACACTTAATTTCTATTATTTCTTCTGAACCTACGGTTACCTGGTATTTTTTTTTAAATAATGTAAATGTGTTTATTGAATAGATGAGACTTTCACTTGATGAAGATCCATACTGAACAATGAAATAAAACAATAAAGTTTGTTTAAATCTTCATTTATTTGAACTAATGTTCAATTTAAACTTGTTGACGCGTTTCACTAACACAGTAGCTTTGTCAAAACGAATAAAGGTAAAATATAAAAACGTCTTAATATATACAGTGCTAAATCTATTTACTAAGGTTAACAATGATATTGAAAGAAATTAACTGGAAATTCATTCACTACAAATATTCCTAAGCTATCTTCTAGGTAAAGAGGTTCAATAAAGGAAAGTGATTGATATCTATTTGGTCGTCAAGGAGATTACCTGAATATTCATTTTTGTTAATCTCTAGGGCCTCTAATAAATTTAAACTAAAGGATTTACCGACTACATGGAGAATTTCAAAATTTGGGTCGAAAATGTGTTGGTTTTCTAATAAATGATTTGAATAGTTAGAATCTAATTTTTTGTTGTCATACGTGTTCCGAAATTCTAGTTTTAAAATTTCTAAAAGTTCTACAGATAAAAATTTCATCACAATTGCCATAACCACATTTTAATTCATAAACTCCTGATTTGTTTAATTTTGAAGATTTAGATTTATTATTTTTAATGAATTTGGATAAATTGTGATCAGTTTTAAAGGAAATATTCATGTCTAAAGTTTCTAAAAATAATTTAATTTTTAAGGATGGTGTTCCAAAGTATGTTAAGCTTTTAAATTGTTTATTATCTCTATTTTTATCTGAAGCTTAAAACAAACTATATTGTTTTATTTCATCGTTCAATGTGTTTATTCTCCAACGTATTTTAATTTGAATAATCAAACTCAAAATTTAGTATTGGGTATACATCGTTGAGAACAAAACCATATTGATTCCGTTCGAATTTGGTGTAAAAGCATAGCTTTCTTTGTATTTTTATTTTTTTTGAATAGAAAATGACTAATGTTCAAACGCTTTTAGTCCTTACGTTCACTTTGTTTAATTTATTGAGCCCTAACACTCAAAATAATGCATTTGTAATGATGGTTATTAGTTTTAACAAATTGTATTACCTATTAACTGAGGTAATGAGGAACAACTCATTCACTTTCCCATACAATAACTTTATTACTCAGTCAGTAGTAGAAGTATGTGGAACATACAGAAGACATTGAGTTATCTTTCTTTTTGGTAATAAAGTAAGTTGTCATAAATATCCGTATCGTCATGTCGGTTAAAACCATGTTCTATTTGTTTATTTTGAATATTTTTTTGACTGCAAGTTTGTCGACAAATCTTTCAGAAAGTGAAGAAAATTGTATAAATGCTATATTCACTTCAAAAGAAGTGGTAACCGTGGACATGCATGTTTCTGGCTCATTTTGCCTCTTCAGCACGGCATAACCAAATAAGGATGTGACATTTGGGATCAAAGATGTTAATCGAAACTTGGGAAAACACAAAATAACGGATTTCAGCAGGGAAACCAAACGCTCATTTGTGTCTTCAATTGGAAGTTCCCGAGTTTTCAGGACAACAACCAACATCGACACGGAGGCGCATATAGCCCCTCCGCCATGAACCTTCCGTGTCGATGTTGGTTGTTGTCCTGAAAAATCGGTATCTTTCAATTGAAAACACAAATAAGCGTTTGGTTTCCCTGCTGAAATCAGTTATTTTGTGTTTTCCCATGTTTCGATTAACATATTTGCTCCCAAATTTCACATCCTTATTAGGTTGCTGAAGAGGCAAAATGAGCCAGAAACATGCATGTCCACGGTTACCACTCTATTTCAGTAGCCCTTTATTATGCGTGAATTACCCATGAATTTCTCATATATATATATATATATATATATATATATATATATATATATATATATATATTATAGTACTATGTTTTTATTATAATATATTATATTCTATATTGTTTTATCGTTGAATTTATTTGTAGCTGTAACTACACTAATATGAAAACACCTTTAGCTAAATATAACCTATAAAATTTTTAATGACAGCAGTTGTCAAATTAATATGCCCGGCTAAATAAATATTAAATTTTATATCCTGAAAGATAAATTAATACACAATATCAATCAACTCACTCTTTTCTCAGGGAGGGATCAAAGGTTTCAAAGAATAATTCAAAATTTATAAATTTCCAAATAATTTTCCAAATCACGTATTATACTATTCAAATCGAAAGTAACTGTTTGTCCAATACACTATAAGACAATTAAATTATCTTATGACACATATGAAATTACTGTCAGAAATTAAACCAAATGTCACTTCTTGTACTAAATTTTCTATAGGATGAAATTATCGAATGTAATGAGAATGATTATGAAAAGAGAGCCAAAAGGTGATTAGAATTCAAATTTATATATTATATTATCAAATAAACACTTACAGAAATTAAAACTTTTCAAAAAATATCACAAACGAATACGCAAAAATAGAATTTTCTATCAAAACCTTAATATTATAAACAATCTAAAATTAGGAATTCTTATCTAAATACTTTAACTAAAAGTCCAAAATGACTTATATGTCAATGTAACATTCCCCAATTTCCTTGTAAATTGTCTTTTTCAAAATTTGTCTTGAGTTTTAGTAGAATGATATATCAATAATGTTACTATAATTTGATCAAATATTTAATTCATCAGATGCATCTACTTTCGAAATATATTTTACTAAAGGCCTGATAATACTCGAGAAATAATATATAATATGGACTGGACTCACCAAACTGGATACAGATAGACTTGTTTGTATTCTAAAAACGTTTTAGAATATCTGGAACAATTTTCTTTATTACTTATTTAGAAACTGGAACAACACTCGCACTTTACCGCTGTAATTCTCTGCGAATAATACACGCACTGGCTTTCAAAGGCAAATTGTGTTAATTTGATAATAATGCTAAAAATTATTCTGATATTTTCAAATAAATTTGAGACAACTCTTATTCCGATGTTGTCTCTCGAGATATTAAAATTCAACTCTATTTGAAAAATTTTGAGACAACTCTCATTTCGATGTTGTCTCTCGCGATGTTATGAATCAACTCCCTAAACTGTTTCCATGAATAACTCTCTTCTCCTTTGGTTACCAAGAATTCTTTTTTTTTAAATACAAATTTACGTTTTTATACCAAGAGAGATTTTCATTATTTTTTATAAGTGCCATTCCGCTAACAGAGACATCTGTATTCTGGTTTTTCAAATCGTTTTACAATCTATCTGTCATTAAGTCTATTCCGCAGTAATGTCATATAAAATTGAAATGTAAAATTTTATTGGTATATTGAACCTTTCAAATTATTGATAATACAGTGTGTATCACTAGTATTACATCTAAATATGCATATTTTCTTTATTTCAATGTTTTTTTCTTTAGAATTTAGATAGAGGATATGTATTAATATATATATATATATATATATATATATATATATATATATATATATATATACATATATATATATATATATATATATATATATATATCACCTACACCATTGCCCTTAGGTGGACAGTATATTGTGCTGATCAAGTATTTATATTATTGTAGAATTGCTTAGTTTGTGTTTGTTACGAGGTTATTTAAATTCATGTTTATAATAAAAATGTTAGTCTTGTATTTGAAATTGTTGCGTTAGTTTTGTCTTAGAAATAAAGTTTTTTTTTGAAAACACGGTTTTAGTTCATTATAAATTAAGTGGCGCAGTCAGTAGGATAGTCAATCGAAAGTTAAAGCATATAACATTCGGTACGTTTCTACGATTTATTGACTATTCGAACAAGTGAATTTTGAATATTGGAACTCTTAGCTTGGCGAACTAAGTAACTCAACTAGAAGATCTGTGTTGTGCGAGAAACCGGAAGAATCAAGAGGAGATTGGTTGTTCCTGTGCAGTCCGAGCCAATGGAAATGATATTCGTTCTATTACTGTAAGTGTTTTTATGTTATATATGGGGAATATTAATTATTTTTTTGATACATCTGACGATTCTGACTCAAATTCTGATTCAAATAATTCAAATTGAGGCTCAAACTCTTCAAACACTAAAATAAAATTAACTTCAGCATCACCAAAACTTTTCCCCATAAATAATTTTAATAAAATGGCTACTCCACAACTACCTATTTTAAAAAAAGAATATCTGGATATGATACTAGAATTTGATGGAAACAATGCATTACTTCCTAGGTCTATTGAAATTTCAGAGAAATTAGTGCTTAAGTTTTATAATACTGTAGATGTAGGGGATTTTCAAAATGAATATTTGATGTCCAGCATCTTAGTGAATGCGTACAACAGTTGCACACAAATTCAATTGTTGTTATGATGTGTAATATATCACTTTCCACACTTGTTGGATTCCTGGACATGATATTTTTCTCGAATTTTTCACCTGTTTTTCCAAATTTACTGTACTGTTTATTAATAGTGAATGAACTATTTGAATGGTTTATTGCTTTTTCTGTTTTAAGTGTACAGTGTAAACAACTAAGAACGATTTTAGGTCATTACTCAGAAAAGAATCACGGTACAACTTTCAAAAAAAAATACCTTTAGGAAAAAGACCTTGAAAAATCGCTAGAAAATATTCTGAGTTTCTTAAATATCCGCTAGCGGTGGAATGAAAGGTGTCCTGAAAATGCAATTTTTGAAATCTTGAAGAGATTATGAAAAAATGTAATTAGGGACTTCTTACTATTATTCTTCATATAATGGGTGGGAAGGTTCAAACTTATGAACAAATGTATGACTTTTTCCTTTTTTAAGCGATAATAATGATTTTTGTGTAGGCTATTGTAACCGCTTACTTGTTCAATAATATAACCAGGTCACAGAATTACGCTGTCTAGATTGACAGTTCATAGGCAGCGGCTAGTACTCATGTGGAGACGGCGTGAGTTCACTTACGTGCTAAGCAAATGATCAGCACATTAAATTTATTTAGGTGTAAAAGGGCGCCAAGTAGATTTGCCGTAAATTTGATGGAAGTCCACTTCTAAAAATCTACTAAAAAGGAATGAAAGAAAAGACAAACCGAGTTTCAGTTATTCGTATGTATATTGAACATTCTGTACACTAATGAGTAAAGGCGTCGACAAATTTTGATGGTAGCTTCAGTGGTCTACACGGGTAACGTTGAAAAGTTTCATTGCTATAAAAAGCTTAAATGAAATCCGTTAATTCACTACCAGTTTTTTCTAAATTTAAAATGAGATAATTGGGTGACCTGCTGGGTCAGATAAAACTCGTGAAAGCTGAATAATAAGCACTATTTCTCAACATACCCCCTTGCTAAACCCATGAACAAAACATAATTGACACTATCACATACGCGCAATTTCTTTTATGACTCTAGAACCAAGTACATATAATATATAGTCCGAATTGAAAAAAAAAGGCTTACCCAAGCATACAACGAGAAGAAGGTACGACAAGGCGTTGGATCCAAAGCGCAAGCGAAGATATAAATATTTAGAAAAAATACGGGAAGTACCCAATCAGCGTAGTGAACATATTATGGATCAAATCCAACCGTACAAAGTATAAAAGTAGCATCTATAGTTATTCAACAATAATATCATTGTCAGAAACACATAAATACGCTATGACCTATAACAACACCAAAACGGGAAATAGATCCACTCCCAAAATTAAGTGTCCATAATTTATAAATAAAGTGAAAAAACGAAAAAAAGGTCACCCAGCTCGGTCCAGTTGAAACTGAGCTCTTCGGATTCCTAGTTGGTGTTCGATGTATCGTAAATCCGATTGAATACCTCCTGGTATGGGCAGTGTGCATTTCCCAAAAGTCGCTGTCGTAAAGTTCTTTACACCATACCCCAGATTAAAATTATGTAATGTGAATCCAATAGTCGTGAATAAAAGCCCTTTTAACTTATAAAAGGGTTATGCTTTAAACGTCCAAAGATATTCTAGCTGAACATTTATATAAAATAACAAACTCTGTTGATATATTTCGTCAATAAAAATTTGGTATTCTCACCAAAATCGCTAATTTAAAACCTCTTTGTCACAAAACCCATCCAATCCATCACATCAACAACGTTCAGAACGACAGGTAAGCCCAAGTAGTGTTACGAAAATCCCCAAAGAGATGTGGAAATAGCCAACTCAAAACGACATAAAATCTTGAAAACTGCAACAAGGCTTAAATTTCATATGGTCGGAAAAATATATCTCCGTAATGGGATGTTTCAAGGACACATTTCATAAATTCCGAACCACTCAACCACTACCAAGGAAAGTCGACGTCGTAAAAGACGAAAATATTTCGAAATATTCCCGACTAGACAAAAATCTCTTCCAAGTTGAGTTAAAAATGACAGTTTCACTATGAAAACCGAAATCTAAATTACTTAGTACTGACAACAAAACAATTCTTCCAGTTTCTTATCGCGCGCAAAAAGTACGAAACGAATGATACCAAAAAAATGATTTATACTTTGCTGAAAATTAACAATAAGTCCAATAAAATGTATACGACCACAAGCGTATCAAATGGGGCAGTTGGACCAATTATCACCAAATATGTCAATGTCAAATAAAAACGTCACAATATAAATGTGCTGGGACAACAAGTAGAGAAAGTGAACTCTTATGTCTACCTAGGTCAGGAAATAACATTGGGAAAAACTAATCAAGAACTTGAAATTAACCATAGATTTCATCTAGGATGGGTGGCCTACGGAATGATGCTACACGTTTTCAACTGCAACCTACCCCTTAAACTAAAAACCAAGATTTACATGTAATACATTCTCCCAGTAACAACCTACAGATGTGAAACATTGGTTCTAACAAAGAAAATCCTAAACAAATTAAGGATACACCAAAGATCAATAGAACGAAAAATGCTAGAAATATCATTTAAAGATCATAAAATCAATGAGTGGATAAGAAATAGAACAAAGGTCGATTATATAGCGAGGAAGAAGCACCACAACAAAGATGGTATGATGACATCAAAAGAACAGCCGGACTTAACTGGTACCAAGTGGCACAGAACAGGAATAACTGGAAAAATATGAGAGGGTCCTATATCCAAAGGATAGAAAATGTCTAGAAGAAGAAGGATAACTACTTCGAAGTAATTTAAAAGAGTTCTTACTGTTTGATAAGATTGGTAACAAAATTAGATAGTTTTTTATCCGTTTGGAAAGTTCAAATGAAAAATGGAGCATTTTTCCAATTTTGAAATCTGATATCGTAAATCTTATAGCTTGGAATAGTATTAGGATTAACGCTGTTTTCACTAAATTCCTATTCTTTTAACCCCTTTTCATCAGAATTTAAAGAATGCCTCATTACATTTGAAATTTTCGAGAAAAATGGGAAAATGGTCGACTTTTTGACATAGCGTTGACAAAATTATTCAATTTTGTTATTTTTTTACGCATTTCTTAATAAACAGGAAAAACTCTTTTAAATGACGCCAAGAACATTGATATCGGTTAAAAACCAAAAAAGGGTTATGATATTTCTTTTCAACAAGTTTGAACCTTCCCCCACCCCTTACTTGAAAAATAAGGACAAAAAGTCCCTCACTAAATTTTTTCACAATCTCATGAATATTTCAAAAATTGTGTTTCTAGGATATCTTTAGCATGCCTTTTTTGGAGATTATTATAGTATTATATGTATTTAAATGTTCATTCCACCCCTAACAGATATTTTAGAAACTCAAAAATGTTTTCCAGCGTTTTTCAGGGTCGTTTCCCTTGAGGTACTTTTTAAAGTTGTACCGTGACTATTTTTTGAAATATGGCCGACAGCTGGCGTCCTTAGTTGTTCACCCTGTATTTGCTGATTAGGCACACAATCGGCTAAGAGAATACACTGTATTGTTTTTGAAATGTTGCATTTAGTTCATTGGTAAGATGTTGTTTTCTAGACATTGCATTAAAATCTACAAAATGTTAGTAGGTATTTCTGAATGTAACAGAAATGTTGCTTTTAGTTCATTATAAAAAGTTCCTTTTGAGGAAGTTCTAGTAACATCACAGTAATGTAAGAAGGCAGCGCTTTAATATCGCTGAGATGTTAAGCTGTAACATCACAAAATTGACAGACCTAAGCTGAGGATAAGTGGTTGTATAGATGTGCTTTTGATGGAAACAAGTCATTCTGAATTAACATGACTAACATTTATTTGCATAGTGGATGACTTCTGTTATTCTGACGATGATATTTTAAAATATCGAAACAATTGTCAATTTTTTTAGAATTTTTATTATTAACTCTTAATATAGCGTAATTATTTAGAAACAGTTAGTTTCATTTATAACGGTAGTTCAATTACTGATGCGTCTAATTATAATTTCAACATTTCCAATTCTGTTAAAATCCCAAGTAATGTTAATATAATTGTGTAATTAATATTCATAAGAATGATTGTTATGTGTAATTGTCTATACAGGGTGGTCCTCAAGTAATTGTACATAGAAATATGGTAGATTCCTGATTTCAAAATATTACGATTTAAACTAATTTGCTTTGATAAAATGTTGCTAATAAGGAATATACAGGATGTTAAAGATTAAATTTTAAAATTTCTTTTTTGCAATAACTTTAACGTTTTTGGATATGTATACATAAAAATTTGGAAATAGTGGTTTATGGGCAAGAAAAATCATAATCTGATACTTACTTTAATGTAAATAGTAGAAGGCGCTACATAGGCGACATTTGTGGCATCAATGTGTCCTAAATCTTTTTGCGATATTTTTGTAGAAGAATATTATAGCCACGTTATTTTAATAGAAAAAAAGTATACTTGTTATTAACCTTAAAACCGAAAGGTTTACGATATAATCGCATTTTAGGGATCAGCTGCATGATTATCATTGAAAACATTTAGAAAACAAATTAAATAAAAACTAAGCTAAATAACATTATAACTTCAATTGCGTTACATTAAATGTTCGATATGTCCTCCATTCTCGTCGATGCATTCATCTACACGTTCCATAAAAGATCGTCTCATATTAAACAACATGATTGAATCAAAAACACCCGCTGCTCCGTTTATTTCTTCCCAAAGTTGGTCGCTGGTATTTTTGGGACTCTTATAAACAAGTTGTTTCATTGCAACCTATACACCGAAATCGAGAGGAATCAAGTCTGGACTACGTGCTGGCCAAGGAAAATGACTACCACGACCCATCCAGCGTTCAGGAAATTTGTTATTTGAATATGTTGTGACTGCTCTCGTATAATGCGGCGGTGCACCATCTTGCACGAACCACATATTTTGTCTTATATTCAGTAGCAATTCTTCCAATAAATTAACGGAATCATTTTGCAAATGACGAGGTGAATCGTATGGTCCTAAGAAATTGTTACCAATGATACCACACCATACGTTTATTATCAATTCATATTGGAAATGGCTTACTCGTTTATCATGGGGATTTCTGATAGCCCAAAGATGATTGTTCCTTAAATTAAAAATACCACGGCGGTTGAAGGTAGCTTCGTCGGTAAACAATATTCTGCACAGAGAAAAAAATTCGCCAGCCATTAGCGAATATTCACAAGAAAAATCGATTAAATAGGGGACAAATGACTTATTCATTTACCACAGAAAAAACCTTATTGCTAAAATTAAACATGTACAGTTAATATAGAGATCACTTATCATAGATATATTTCAAGTAATCTACTTTATTTACCGTAAATTATTTAGTGGCTTACAGTTATCGACCTAGATAACTTGCTACTAGCTATTTAATATAATATCGTTTATTGAATCTGACATATTGTATACCTATCCTTAATGATTTATCTATTTATCTCCAATAACTTTATAACCTATAATAGATAAAATGTATATTCACCTTAGTAAAGTTATGAGGACTAATTGAAAAGTTTATTGACAGTAATCGATTTAGTTATTAACCTAAATCTTGACATTTAGGCTTATACAGGGTGTCCACTTATATTTCCCCTATTTTAACTGTCTATAAATTCTAAACGGTTCAGGAGGGACATATGCGGTTTTCATGGAGTTGTTTCATTTTAGTACCTACAAGTTTCGTTTGAATAGATTGATTTTTTTCTATGGTTTTTGTTTACGAAACAACAGAAATGGCGAATTTATGACAATTTTTTTTATTGATTTGGTTAATGGAATCACCAGTATATTTTTTGTAAATTGATAAGGGATATTCACCTATATAGCGATGGAAACTTTTCAAAATCGGTTAGCAACTGACTGAAATTGTGAAAATCCGCCATTTTTGTTATGGCGTAATCGGAAGCGATGGGAAAAATCCAATCTATTCGACCAAAACTTGTACTAAAATGAAACAATTCAGTAAAAACCGCATATTTCTATTCTGCACCGTTTAGAATTTATAAGCATTTAAAGTTTATTAGGGGAAAATATAAGTGGGAACCCGGTACTGAAAACGATTTCAAAGTTGTAATTTTATATACCACACAGAGAAAAAAATTCGCTAGCCATTAGCGAATATTCACTTGCGGTAGCAAAAAAAATCGATTAAATAGGGGACAAATGACTAATTCATTTGCCACAGAAAAAACCTTATTGTTAAAATTAAACATTTACAGTTAATATTGAGATCACTTATCATAGATATATTACAAGTAGTCTATTTTATTTACCGTAAATTATTTAGTCGCTTACAGTTATCGACCTAGATAACTTGCTACTAGCTATTTAATATAATATCGTTTATTAAATCTGACATATGGTATACCTATCCTTAGTGATCTATTTATTTATCTCTAATAACTTTATAACCTATAATAGATAAAATGTATATTTACCTAAGTAATACAGGTTATGAGGACTAATTGAAAAGTTTATTTACAGTAATCGATTTATTTATTAACCTAAATCTTGACATTTAAGCTTATACATGGTGTCCCCTTATATTTTCCCTATTTTAACTGCCTATAAATTCAGGAGGGAAATATGCGGTTTTCACGGAATTGTTTCATTTTAGAATTTTCGTTTGAATAGACTGATTTTTTTCTATCGTTTTCGTTTACGAAACAACGAAATGGCAAATTTTTGACAATTTTTTTCATTGACTTTGTTAATGGAACGACCAGTATATTTTTTGTAGTTTGATAAGTGATCTTCACCTATTTAGCGAAGGAAACTTTTCAAAATCGGTTAGCAACTGACGGAAATTGTAAAAATTCGCCATTTTTGTTTTGACGTAATCGGAAGCGATAGAAAAAATCCAATTTATTGGACCAAAACTTGTACTAAAATGAAACATTTCAGTAAAAACCGCATATTTCTATTCTGCACCGTTTAAAAATTATTAGCATTTAAAGTTTATTAGGGGAAAATATAAGTGGGCACCCGGTACTGAAAACTTTTATATACCAGGTATGTCAAATGTATTTTATAAAATATAATTATAAATTAACAGATTTGGAATACAAACTTCAAATTTCATATTTTTTCCATCATTAGTTTTCTATATTTGCGATACACTCAGAAATGGGTTAAAAAAGCAAATTTATAAAAAAACATTTATTTTAAACTTATAAATAATTAACATATGTAATTAAAAAATAACTTTTCAAAATATGCAATTTTCTCAAAGTAACCAAAAATAAAAGTAAGTTAAAAATAATAAGGAACGTTTTCAGTCTAAGTACAACAATACAAATCATACAAAAACTTTAAGTTTTGGAATGATTAATTTTCTTAAATTAACCAAAAAGACGAACATAAAAGTTAAAAATAGTATAAGGAACGTTTTCAGTCTAAGTACAGTACAAATCATATAGGAACACGTAAGTTTTAAAATTATTATTTTTTTTTTAAATTATACAAAATAAAAAATAAAAATGATGTGTGATTATTAATCAACCTTATATTACGGACATGGTAATTACACGATTTAGACGAGCAGTATCTCGGAATTGGACAGTAGTACAGAATTGTAATTTTGGTGGTATAAAACAAATGCTGCAGCTTTTCTTTTGTTATTATGTTATCCAATGACTATTTTGTTATGGCTAACGTTACATCAGATTAAAACTTAATGGGACCACCTGCATATTTTTACAGTTTTTCTCGATAACACGATTCCAATAAATGGGACAAACATTTTTAATTAGCGGTAGCTCTTAAATTAGTCGTTTTACACCACAAGTGTAACAGTTTGTTGGAATCGTGATAGAGAAATGTAAAAATATACAAGTTGCCCCATTAATAAATTCGAATGTGATATAGGTACAAAAAGATAATTGGTAACATAATAACAAGACAAGCTGTAGAATATGTTCTAATATACAGCCCCAAAATTACAATTCTGTAATACTCTTCAGTTCCGAGATATTGTTTGTCTAAATCGTTGTGGGACACCCTGTATAAAGATTTGTTTTAACTTACGTAAAAAATAAGAAAATATTTAAAAAAAAGTAATGTAAGTTCTGCTATTAGAGTGTACATTCAAAGTGATCATCTGAAAATAAAATTGAATCTCTGAAAAACAAGATAGATTATCAGTTATCTTAACTTCATATGCAAACATATGTTCAATAAAGGCAATTACATTGCTTGTATTCCATTGTAGGCTTCGCCTAATAGTGAAACCAGAAACCACTCAACGCACAAATAAAAGAATCGTTCTGACATTCACTACACTCCACACATGCTGTTTGTTTGCTGATTTCCCGAATTTTAAAAATTAAATGACGCAATTTCTTGTCTGAAACCAACTTAACAGTCAGCCGATCAACCCGAGTGTTATCGGAATGTGTCCAAGACGTGATTCCAAATACTTAGATAACTAAATATTAATATTGAGCTCACTTACGATAAAGGATAGATAGTTAACGGTAAATGATTCAATTCTAGAAACTTTTTTCATTAAGTACAAATTAACGGACAAAACTAACTGTCTGTTTTTTTCAACTACTGATGAATAATGTTTCTACCACTAATAAAAATTTATTTGCAGCAAGCGATTTTTTTCTAGGAACTTTTTTTGTTTGGACGTGTTTTCTCTGTGCAGGTATGTCAAGTGTATTTTATAAAATATAATTATTAATCAACAGATTTCGAATACAAACTTCAAATTTCATAATTTTTCCATCATTAGTTTCCCATATTTGCGAAACACTCAGAAATGGGTTGAAAAAAGCAAATTTATAAAAAAAACATTTATTTAAACTTATAAAGAATTAACATATGTATTTTTTCGAGCAATTGAAAAATAACTTTTAAAAATATACAATTTACTGAAAGTAACAAAAAATAAAAGTAAGTTAAAAATAATGAGGAACGTTTTCAGTGTAAGTACAATAATATAAGTCATACAAAAACATTAGGGTTTTAAAATGAATAATTTTCTTAACAAAAAATAAGAAATTAATAGAAGTAACTTACAAGTAGTAAGGAATTAGTTTTAAGTCTAAGTACCGTCAATACAAAAACATGTAAGTTATAAACTTATCAATTGTTTTAAATTAACCAAAAAACGAAAGTAAAAGTTAAAAATAGTATAAGGAACGTTTTCAGTCTAAGTACAGTACAAATCATATAGGAACACGTAAGTTTTAGAATTATTAATTTTTTTTTAAATTATACAAAATAAAAATAATAAGGAACATTTTCATACAAAAAAATCCTGCTTAGAAAAATCTTGAAATCCAATAGGATTTCAAATCTGAAAATTTGTTTTAGAGATCTCTCTAATCGACTGCTGCAAACTGTAAGACAGTTTAAAATTTCCATTTTACCTAACCCAAACGAAAAAGTGTTTATTATTCAACCTTATATTATGGACATGGTAATTACACGATTTGGACGAGCAGTATCTCGAAACTGGACAGTAGTACAGAATTGTAATTTTGGTGGTATAAAACAAATGCTGCAGCTTTTCTTTCGTTATTATGTTACCCAATGACAATTTTGTTTTGGCTTACGTGACATCAGATTCAAACTCAATGGGATTGCCTGCATATTTTTACATTTTTAAGTTTTTCTCGATAACACAATTCCAATAAACTAGCACACTTGTGGTCTAAAACGACTAATTACAGGTACAGCTGTTTAAAAATGATTGTCCCTCGACAAATAAGACAAGCAATCTCTCATAACTAGGCAGTTCATTTTGAGTTTGTAATTAGAATACAATCCTGCAAAATTATAATTATATATAATTTATAAATTTAAAATAAACTCCCCATATCCGAGGTATTGCTTGTCCTTACCATCATGGGACAAACATTTTTAATTAGCTGTAGCTCTTAAATTAGTCGTTTTACACCACAAGTGTGCTAGTTTGTTGGAATCGTGACAGAGAAATGTAAAAATATACAAGCTGTCCCATTAATAAATTCGAATGTGATATAGGTACAAAAAGATAATTGGTAACATAATAACAAGAAAAGCTGCAAAATCTATTCTAATATACAACCCCAAAATTACAATTCTGTACTACTGTTCAGTTCCGAGATATTGCTTGTCTAAATCGTCGTTGGAGACCCTGTATAAAGATTTGTTGTAACTTACGTAAAAAATAAGTAAATATTCAAAAATAAATGGTTTCAAAGATTAAAACTAACTTTTCCGCATCTGTGGCCCTGAACAATATTCTATCATAAAATTTTTACTTGTATACACTTCGGGGGATGTATCGTGCTAACAAACCGAAATTTCTCTAAAAATAACCAAAAATGTAGTATATCTGGATTTATAGGACCCGCTGTACTCGCTCTAGTCAACTGAAAATTAATAGGGTACGTCTGTAACACTCCTTGAACAATATTCAATCATAAAATTGATCAATCGTATACTCTCTGGAGGCTGTATCGTGCTAACAAACTTAAAATTCTCCTAAAATGACAGAAATTTGGTACTCCAAGTACCATAGCACCCGTTGTACTAGCTTTAGTGAGCTGAATATAAATAGGGCTCATTTTTGAGATGCTCTGAATAATATCCAATCATAAAATTGGTCACTTGTATTTACTCCGGAGGCTGTATCGTGCTAACAAACTGAAACTTCTCCAAAAATTACAAAAATATCGTACATAAAGTACTGTAGCACACGTTGTATTGGATCTGAAGAGCTGAAAATCAATAGGGTTCATCAGTGAGATATCCTGAATAATATTCAATCATCAAATGGGTGACATCTTGAACTCCGGAGGCTGTATCGTGCTAACCAGACATGTAAGAAAAACTTAACGGTCAGCCGAGCAACCCGAGTGTTAACGGAATGTGTCGAAGACGTGATTCCAACTACTTAGATAACTAAAGATTAATATTGAGCTCACTTACGATAAAGGATAGATAGTTAAGGGTAAATGATTCAATTCTAGAAACTTTTTTTATGAAGTACAAATTACCTGGTGACTAAAGTTTGTCTATCGCTTTAACGGACAAAACTAGCTATCTGTTTTTTTCAACTACTGATGAATAATGTTTCTACCACTAATAAAAATATATTTGCTGCAAGCGATTTTTTTATAGAAACTTTTTTTTGGACGTGTTTTCTCTGTGTGTCAACGAAGGTGATCAAGATTTTGCCTGTTTCGAATAGCACTTGCAAATTGGTATCTTAACGGTAGATCTGCTGGCAATAAATTTTGTACCGGAGTAAAATGGCATGGGTGATACTTTTCGAGGCGTAGTCTTTTTAGAATAGTTTTACTGATTTCTAAAGCAGCAGATAAACGCCGTGTACTAAAGATATTTTTAAATCTTTGATGATTAGGTTGCTGCGTGTTTGGATATCTTCTTAAATATTCTCGTTTCGCAGCACGTCCATTAAAATTCTGCTGACAGTAAATAGCAACCATATCTCTCATATCTGTATTACAATAATTATTATGCCCCGGCATTTTCCGCTTTTTTTAAATTAACCAATGAAATGCAAACTTAATATTACAAGACTGACATAATATTGAAATAAATTGAATGCTTTGCTATCAAAATCAGCGTCAGCCTACTACGTTAATAGTTTTCGAAATGAATAATTATTACTTTGGGAAGAAATAAATAGAGCAGCGGTCTTTCTTGATCCAATGATGTTGTTTAACATGAGACGATCTTTTATGGAACGTGTAGATAAATGCATTGACGAGAATGGAGGACATATCGACCATTTAATATGACACAATTGAAGTTATAATGTTATTTAGCTTATTTCTTTTAATTTGTTTTCTACATGTTTTCAATAACAATCATGCAGCTGATCCCTAAAATGCGATTATATCGTAAACCATTAAGTTTTAAGGTTAATAGCAGGTATACTTTTTTTCTATTAAAATAACGCGGTTTTATTATCCCTTTACAGAAATACCGCTAACTTAAACAGCACACAAACTTAGGGCACATTGATGCCACACATGTGGCTTATGTAGCGCCCTCTACAAATTACATCGAAGTAGGTACCAGATTATGATTTTTCGTGGCCAGAAACCTCTATTTCCAAATTTTTATGTATACATATCCAAAAACATTAAAGTTATTGCTAAAAAGAAATTTTAAAATTTAATCTTTAACATCCTGTATATTCCTTACTAGCAACATTTCATTAAAGCAAGTTGGTTTAAATCGTAATATTTTAACGTCAGAAATTTACCATATTTCTATGTACAATTACTTAAGGACCACCCTGTATAAAGTTCATACGTTATTATTCATCCAAAAATATTGTATCTAAGAAGTACCAAAAGTGATTTAACGGGACTCGCCTATGGTTCGAACTGGAGAGTTTCTACTCATTCCATAAAATTGTTACGAAAATTAAGATATTGAAGCGTATTTTGATAAATCATCTAATTTTGGGGCTCAAAACTCTTAGTTACGACAATACCTATGAATCACTTCGAAAAACAAAATTTCCTTCCACTTATCTCAATATTTCCACATTCACTTCAACGACACATTCCACGGCGAATCTTAACAGGAAGTAACGTTTTTTTTCACCCGCCACTGGCTAGATCTATAAGCCTCTAATGATGACACATTACTTATTTACACAGCATTTAATGACAAACTTGCCGTATTTATTGCCAGAAATGTTTACAGATTGTCACTATTATTACATCATTTGCGGACCTATTACGTATAAAAAGCACCGCCTCAAATCGGGAGTTTTCAAGGCGGTTCCCGAATAGGAAGGGGCATATCTGACTCAACCTACTGGGATAAGTAACTTGGGTTGTCAGTTTGGGAATTGAGCTGTGAAGTTTCATCAACTCAGTGACATTAGTTTCTAAATAATAACGAAACAAGTGTATATGTTTGTTGTATAAGTGTGAGTTTAGTAATTGGAGTATTGAATTTAAAATGTAAGCATTTTTTTCTTTTTTTTGGTTATTTCAATAATAATTTACCTAACAAGTCCCGAAAGTGATATTTTACGGGATGAGTAGGGTCCAATAAAATCACTTTTGGATTGCGTCACGTACCTTCTGTAGCCATTTTTTTTTTGTTAAAAATGATATCGATGGATAATAAATGTACTTTATACTTATCGACAATTACATGTAGAAATCACTCTTATAAGTACATTACCTGTGAAAATTGTTGAATTTATGCATGAGATAAAATGATTATTTAATACCTATATTTAACCTATATTTAACCACAGAATACATCACAGTATAAACAAAACTAAAACATCGTAAAGAGTAAGCAGTTTTACCAATAAGGTTACACAACACCCACTATGCAAATAAATATTACAGTTATGTTAATTCAACATAATATTGAGATAATGTTCTTCCTTTTTGACCTATTGTTCTCATCACATGCACATCTATATAACCGCTTATGCCCAGCTTGTGACTGTTAACTTTTGTGATGTTTCAACTTAACTTCTCAGCGATGTTAAACCGCTACCTTTTTACATTACTGTGATGTTACTAGAACCTCCTCAAAAGGAAGTCTTTATAACGAACTAAAAACAACATTTCTCTTACATTCTGAAATGCCTTTTAACATCTTGTCGATGTTAATGCAATGTCTAAAAAATAACATCTTATCAAGGATCTAAATGCAACATTTCAAAAACAATACAGTGTATTCTCTTAGATGTCGTATGGACATTACTTAAACCTCTAAATAACATACTTCAAACATTTTAGATTACATCCTATAGTTTTCCCTCTTTAATAAGATATGCTTATCAAAAATAACAAAATTGAACAATTTTGTCAACGCTATGTGGAAAAGTCGACAATTTTCCAATTTTTCTCGGAAATTTCAAATGTAATGAGGCATTTTTCAAAAATTCTTATGAAAAGGTGTTGAAAAAATAGAAATCTATTCCAAGATATAAGATTTACGATATCAGATATAAGAATTTAAAAAACGCTTCAATTTACATTCTAAATTTCCGAGTGGATACAAAATTATCTAATTTTGTTATCAATCTTATTAAACAGAAAATATTTTTTCCGCCTACCTCTATCCAAAGTATACATTTCCTGGCCTCATTGTAGGGAGAAAAGTCGTACTTTTCCTCCCTAGGGAGGAAAAGTAAAAGTGACGTCATAGTACGTTATCAATGAAATCATTTTTACAATTTCGAGACTAAAGTGGTCACTTTAGTCTTACATGTTAGAAACTATGTTAGATCCAAGGGATATAAAGGAACAGTTAAAATCCTAAGGGATTTGATGTACAAATGAAAACGTACTCCCCCGATGCCTAGCGAAGCATTTTAGAAGTCCATCCTCGATACCCAGCCAAGATTCATAAAAGTCCATCCTCGATGCCCAGCCAAGTATTTTAGAAGCCCATCCTTGATACCCAGCCAAGATTCATAAAAGTCCATCCTCGATGCCCAGCCAAGTATTTTAGAAGTCCATCCTCGATACCCAGCCAAGATTCATAAAAGTCCATCCTCGATGCCCAGCCAAGTATTTTAGAAGTCCATCCTCGATACCCAGCCAAGATTCATAAAAGTCCATCCTTGATGCCAAGCCATGTTTCGCAAAATAAGTAGTATTTATTAAATTTGTTTGTGAGTTTCATAAATAAATTTTTGAAAATCTGTTGTTATTTGGGGCAGGCGGAAAAATCATATGTATAACATTGGTGTAAAGTGCCTTTTCCTCCCTCCAATGATTACTGCCCCTCGCTACGCGTCGGGCAGTAAACTTCATCCTCGGGAGGAAAAGTAGCACTTTCCTCCCTTGTTACACAAATAGCTATTAAATGCAGCCAAAATCATTAATATCGGTTAAAAAACGAGAAAGTTATACATTCGTTCATAAGTTTGAACCTTCCCCACCCATTATTTGGAGAATAATGGCAAAAAATCTACTTAATTAAAATTTTTCATAATCTCATCAAGATTTCAAAAATTGTATTTTTAGGACACCTTTAGTATATTTTTTTGGAGTATTATGTTTTCGAGTGTTCATTCCACCCTTAGCGGATATTTTAGACTGCAAAATATTTTCCAGCAATTTTTCAGGATCACTTACCTAAAGGTAATTTTTTTGAAAGTTGTACCATGATTCTTCTCTCAGATGTGGCCTACAGTCGTTCTTAGTTGTTCACCCTATACATTTGAAATAAAATAGCAAAAAAAGCAATAAAAGATTTAAAACGTTTATTCACTATTAATGAACAGTACAGTAAATTGGAAATAAACAGGTAAAAAATTAGAAAAAAAATATCTTGTCCAGGAATCCAACCTAAAAAGAATAAAATTGTGTAAGCATATTACATAACAAGTGTGGAAAGTGGAAACTATTGAACGGATTCAGTGAAAACAACTTATAAAAAAGGGTATATTATTCTGTAGTTGCCATAACGTAACATACTTTGAAACTAATTTATAGTCTTTTTCTTATTGTCTGACAGCACGCGAAAAGGTCACAGATGCTAGTCAGGTAGTGAACCATAAGTGTCACCGTTCATCTAAGGAATTTATTTACTGTTCAATTTTATACGCGATCTGATATATAAAGGTAATATAAATGTAAATTCGGTTAGTTAAAACAACTAACTGACCTTCATACATTTGTAGAGTACATACAGTTGAAACAATAAATTATTTTTGAAATAATCTTGTAACGCAACTATTATGACTGAGTATTTCATTAATTATCTTGAGAATTTGGCGCAGGTCAATTCTTGGGAGATATATTAACAAACCATTTATCAATTCATTCTCCAGATACTTACTTACTGATTTTCGAAATGTTAAAAATAACATTTCCAAGAAACATTACAATAGGGTCCTACTAGGGATTGTCCCAATGACTACTTTGCAGGTATATACGGTGAAACTTGGTCTTGCCCAAATTTGTATAATTTGTTTTGCTTAGAGTTGCTTATGTTCCATAAGTGTTAACTGTGTTGTGAAAAATGTCTTCAACTTTTACCCCAGTAAAGTGTAAGAGCGTGCTTAGCTTACAAACGAAGACTGTAGTGTTAAATGTGCATGATGCTGTTGTACATCAAATGCCGGCTGCTACTGTTAGAAATATAGTTTCGACATGTCCCAATATGACAGGAGTTAGTGAATCTACTATTTACAGGCTTCTAACAGAGAGGAAAAATGGAAATATATCTCCACCTAAAAAGTCAACTGGAAGAAAGCCATTTGACCTTGATGAACATATGCAAAATACGATAAGACGAAAAGTACATGAATTATATTTTAAAAAAGAGATCCCAACCCTTGACTTAATTCTAAGAAAGGTGAAGGAGGACGAGAATTTGCCTAACATAGGGCGAAAAACTTTGTGGAAAATATTACACAAATTAAATTTTACTTGGGAGAAGCAAAGTCGCAAATCAGTGCTAATCGACAACGAAGGAATAATATGTTGGAGACGCCAGTATTTACAAGATATCCGAAAATACAGACAGGAGGGAAGACAAATCTATTATCTAGATGAGACATGGCTCAATGAAGGACATTCAGTAAAAAAATATGGCAGGACAAAAGTATTCAATCCTGTCGTCAAGCTTTCATAGAAGGTTTATCTACTGGACTGAAAACTCCTATCGGTAAAGGTCGCCGACTAATAATATCGAATATTGGATGCAATCAAGGGTTCGTTGAAGGTGGTTTACTGGAGTTTCAGTCAACATCAATTAAAGACTATCTAGAAGAAATGACCTCAAATGTTTTTGAAGAGTATTTTACACAAATGGTCGAATTAGTTCGAAATAATGCTGTAATCGTTATGGACAATGCCACTTATCCTTCGCGATTAACAGAAAATCTTCCATCTACCTCTTGGAGAAAAGCTGATATCAGAAACTGGTTAATCGCAAAAGATATACCATTTTAAGATGATATGTAGAAAAAAGAACTTTTAAAGGTTGCTTTAGATCACAAGCTACAATTTAAAAAGTTTGTTATTGATGAAATAGCCAAGAATCGTGGGATAACAGTGCTTCGTTTGCCGCCATATCATTGTGAATTAATGTTTTCTTCTTTTTTTATGCTACTGTGATGTTTAATATGAGATATTACTGAGAGTTTTATGAACTAACATCGTACAGCCGTAATCGAAGGAAATTACTTAAAATCATTTCGAAAGATGTAAAAGTAACTGCAACATGTTATCATCTTAGAAACGTGTTAATTTGTAATATTGCAGTAACGTTCTGTATGTGATATTAATGAGAAGGATAAAAATTAACATCGTATGAACGTTTCCTATAGGAAGTTGCTAAAAAGACGTTCATAGGATGTGTATGTATCTGCCAATTCAAATATTATTGTTCACATCCAAAACATGTTATATTCACATGACATGGATGCTAATAGAGTTGGTAATAAAATTAAGACATATAGGAGAGATCTTATTAACGTTTTAAATAAACATCACGAAAAGTCTCTGAGAAGAACATCTTAAAAAGACTTGATATGTTTCTTGTTTAGTGGGCACATTTCGAAATTAAAAAATTACACATACTGGGTGTTTCATAGGTAAACCGACATATATTAACTGTAAATATCGGGCACTTAGATCATTCTAAAAAACCCATATATCATGGGTCGGTTGCCTTTTTTTAACCGAGATACAGGATTTTTTATCGGTTTTTTCTTCTTTCATAATTTTTGAATCACCTTGTACATTAATTTCATATTTGCTAGGCGAGTTTATATAAAAGTTACCAATCGATTACAGTACTTATAATTTGTAAATGCCAGGTCCGTATTCTAAAAGTATTAGGGGTGGGCGGGGCAAGATGGGCCCCCTAATTTTAATCGCTGCTAAATATGTTGTTTGTTGCATTAGCGATTTTAAATTTGAACAACTGGACATGCTCATGTGTTTTTTACTACTTACATACAGTTTAATATTTTTTTATTCAGCGATAATATAGTAAAAAACATTTTTTACGGAAGTGTATATTTCCCATCTTGCCCCGCAGGTAGGGTAAGATGGGAAACTAGGTGGGGCAAGTTGGGATATACATGATTTTATAGAATAATATAATTTTTTATTCAATTTTAATTATTATGTAGTACAAAGTGCACAAATATGTTGTACTTCGTCATCATCTTCCTCCTCCCCAGCACAGGAACAGTGTGCCCAATGTCTGCACTTAATGCATAGCACCCATCCTTCCGTTGACTGGGAATATAAATGGTTGCAATAAAGACATGCTGCGTCATCTTCCAAGTTTCCTTCGTCTTCCCCAGATGAGTCACTCTCTATAGTTTTGTTTCTCTTCTGTTGATTATTATTAAGGTGAATCTCATGTTTAACAATTTGGCGAGGAGTTTCAGATTTCCATTTCTTTACTAAATGTTTTCCTTTTTCGGAACTTTTTCTTTCAACTACCGTCTTTTCTGTGCTAAAATTATTTTTTTTTTCATTTTTCTTATATCTCGTTTTTGTTGCTCCTCTTCTTTATGCTTCAATTCTTCCTCTAATTCCTTCTTGTACGGTGACTCTGTTATAACAGTACATTTTTCTTTCTTCCCAACTTTTCGTTTTGTCGTCTGTTTTTTGTTTTCAATGTGTGGAATGGTAACAAGTTCCTTTGGCAAGGATATCTGATATGCAGTGGATAATGATGCACCAAAATTAAATTAGTTTTCCAAAACTGACAGTGCTCGTGGTAGCCGCTTTTCTGTCGATGCTTTTGTTGTATGGATAACATTTTGTGTTAAAAGTGATGTTTTCACGAATTGATGTGGCCAATCATCAATATTTTGGGTTGCTGCAGATAATTCTATTGTTGGTTGATTAGGTATTTCCGACTCTAAAACATCAACATCTTCAGCTGTTTGATGGGGTTTGTTTGTAGTTTCGGATGGTACAAAATCAATATCTGTGAATTTATTTGAGTTGAATGGAGAAATTCCCGCTTTTTCAAACGAAGTTACAGCTGTTACCATAGACGCTGCTCGCATAAACGCCGTTCCAAATAACTTAGAAGATATTTGATATAGGGTCACAACTCTCCCTGGATGATTTCGAAGCCAATTACTCACCTCCTGAGCATAATAGACACATAAAGGTTTCATGAAACATATGTCAAGTGGCTGAAGTCGGTGTGTGGAATGGAGACGAAAACACAATATAACCACCCCATTATTTCTTGCATAGTCAATTACCTCAATTTTTTTATATGAGTAGAATGTCCATCTAATAAGAGTAGCACAGGGCGGTCCTTTGTTGCACCAGAGAATTCTGTGAAGTGTGTAAACCAATTGAAAAAAATTTCAATTTGCATCCAGCCACTTGTAACGTAAAAACATACTCCGTGCACCTATCCACTTACCCCACTTACGTTAGCGACCTATTAAAAATAGATCGAACTTGTGGCCCCGAAATCAATTACTACCAATTCACCAAGTTACCAGCAGATCGTATGGCCGATCTACGCCACGAGGTATTTTACCCGCTAGACTTAAGTCGAAGAAGAGAGGTTCGTAGGCTGGTAACGAACAATCGAAATATAAGCTATATAACCCAAGGCGCCAGGTAAACCGTACCCGAGTAAATACCCCCGTTCAATTCCCTAACCAAAGTTTACCCCCAATTAGGTAAGTATTACATAAAATCAAACTCGTAACTCAACTCACAAGAGAAATGATTTATTCAAGGTGGTGGTTTGGTTTGAATACAGTTCTATATGGGTTACAATATTTTGGGGAGTAGTTATTCCCACAGTGGACACTTAAGGTCCATCAACCCTTACTATAAAAAATATAAACACATCGATATGAAATCCCTTATAGTTCAATATATACAATGATACACTTATTTAAAATCCTATATACACCTACTCAAAAATTGATAACACAATGCTCAGAAGGATTTGAAACAGAGACCAGTTCTGAGTAAAGTTGGTTCTGAAACTTGTAAGGGAAAAAATACAATCACACAATGTGAAAACGGTGAGAACCTGAAGGGTTACCCATACCGTGGCTTATCTACGCATATCAAATTGTAAACTTACCAAAAGCAAAAACAATATAAATTACCATAAACGTTCCGTGTGAGCTCAGACGCATCTTACCTACTCTGCTTAGAGTAATAAATGGAACCAAACCCTAAAAAAACACTAGCTCGTGTTGTCACTATACTCAATTGACAATAAACCACCCCGGGAGTTCATCACATTTATCCCAGTGTGAATCCTATCATTATCCTACTAATAACCATTTACTACAAGAGTGGGACGGCCCACTTTAAAAAAAAATCCCAAAGTAGACTTCAATTGCACCATCTATTTGATAACGTAAGTATATTACCCCCTATAAAGTCTAAAACTAACAAAACTCGAGATAACCGCCCCCTTCTAACAAGTACTTTACCCCCAACATACTATACAGGAGCTCTATCCTGAACATATAATTATATTACCCCCCTATAAAGTATAAAATTAACAAAACCCGAGATAACCACCCCTTACTAACAAGTACTTTACCCCCAACATACTATACACAAGCTCTATCCTGAACATATAATTGTCGGTGTCATCTTATTCGCAACACTATGAGGAACAATTACTAGTTACAGCAAATGAAGAATAAAATAAATCTCACCTGTTTGGTTAGGACAGGGTTCTCCGGTGTGCTGCTAATAGGTAATTAAAAGCCGTTACATGAACTTAACCACATGGCGATGTAGGTGACTAGGCTTACATATCCATCTGCATCTCACAGATGAGGTCTGGACGAAATACTATCTCCACAAACTTCTCTAACCCACACTACTCCACCCAAACCAAACTACCCCCTCAAATTCATGTTCCTCTGCGGGATTAATGTGGAATCTTAATACAAATTTGTTTTTGGGGCTCCCAATAAACACCTCAATTCAACACCACGCTGATTAGAAAGGAAAGAAACACGACAGGTTTCATTGACAACCCACCTTTCCGTTCGAAAGACACTCTCATTCGAGCTGTTTGGAGCACATATGTTCTATGACCTCGGAGTGAATTACTCTACTTGCACATCGCATAATAGAACCCCCCGTATAAAGAGAGTAATTGACTAATCAACAATAAACCCTTTATTCACTGATATACCACATCCCACGATTATATTCACAAAATAAAACATCACCCATTATACCCTGGTGTACATCCACAGTACACCGGTAGGCAACCTTCCGTACGAATAACAGATCTCTTAACGTTTGTAAAAGAAGACTAAACGAGGCTATTGACATATAGCAAATCAGCTGTTTGATTCGAATAATCGAATGTATTTGTTTACATTTCAATGGTACATAATATAACAAAGTTCACTCTTTTTAAGTGTATATTCAGATTACTGTAACTATTCTACTGAGTGTAATTTTTTTCTTTAAACTATTAACCTAGTTGGTGTTAAGCAAATTGACGGCCAGGCTATCGAATCACTGAATTAATGGTATAACTAGAAATTGTTGACATACGAAGCTAGTCTGACTTGTTGTTGAGGTAGGAATGTTCATTTATTATGACCAAAACTGCATGATTGTAGTCTTTTTATGAGACAGATTTATACTAACAAGAAAAACCGTACCACACGAGGATGACATTCTGCTGTCGCAGCAGAAGGAGCATCATTTGGAAACTATGAACTCATCCTTACTCTGGGAAAAATGGATAACGGTGGCATATAAGCTCCTGCTGCATTGCAATACATTTCCGCAGTGACGGTTTCACCTCTATCTGCCGATGTGAGGGATACAACTTGTTTCCTACCTTTTGTTGCTAATAACTTAGATTTGGTTTTAGGCACAACTGTAACACCTGTCTCGTCACAGTTGTATATTCTCTCGGTGGTAAAGTTATACTTATCAAAAAGTTGTTTAAGTGAATCGTGAAATCCATCCACAGCCACTTTATTGAAACCTATCGCTCTTGCAGCGGAAGTAGCTTCTGGTTTCCTAATTGACAAGTCTGGGTATCGTCTTAAAAAAGCTGTTATCCAATCTTTACCAGCTTCATTTTTACTTTTATCAAAATTGTGTTGTTTTTTCCGCAAGCTGAAAACCTAACCGTCTTAGCTCCATACAGGTTAATCCGAATAATCTCAATTCCATTAATTTTATGTAGTCAACAAGCTCTCGCTCTTCTTGATGTGTGAAAACGCGTTTATCTGGGCCTAGTTTTGATTTTATAATTTGAGTAGTATTAATTCTCGCTTGTTTTGTTTTACGTTCTAATGTTGATTTTGGTACATCAAAATGTGTAGATGCTGTCCTGTATCCCATTTGACCAGAGATTACAGCCTCTACTGCTTGCACCATGCTCTCTTCACTCCATTCTCCCCGTTATGATACACGTTTATAAGTACGCACCATTTTCTGAAATAAAAACAATACTTTTTTGCGGGGCAAGATGGGACCCTATTCTTTCTTGCCCTTCTCAAAATACCTCATCTTGCCCCACAGGAATTCAAAAAGTTAAACAAGATTCCCATAAATTATTGATAAAATTTGAATGTAATATGTCTTCAACAACAGTAATTAAACTACCATCAATCCCAGTAAAATACATTTGCATCAATACCTACATAAAACTCTCAGCAGATGCACAAAGGTAACACATTTATTTAACACACATGCGAATTTGATAAAATCTATCTTCCAACTAAAATCAGTGAACTTCGTACACTGTTACAGAAATTTTCGTTACAGAGAGATATATGGTGAGTCATTAGATACTAGTTTCAGCTATTTGCGTACAGACGTCACTATCTGGTTCGTCAGATTCGGTTCCCATCTTACCTCGCGCTTTCATTTTGCACCGCCCTCCCCTACCATTGTTCCGCCTCAAAAACAACACCCTGTATAATGAGTCTCACTAATTTGGTGAACATATATGAAAAGAGGACAACAAACTGATTCGGGTAATGTACTTTGCGTTGTGGCGCAAACGATTTTACTAGTAAAAATTTAAGCTCAGACTGTAAAATTGTGCCAAAACAATATTATTTCTAAAGTTTCAAGTTTTCACGTATACTATTTTATTTCAATTGTTAAACCTTTAAAAATATAACATATTTTCATTATTAATTTATTACAATTTTCAAATTCCAGGTTCGTATTTAAAGATTGTACTCTATTATTCCGCCTCAAACACAACACCCTATATAATGACTGTGACTAATTTGGTATACATATTCGAAAAAAGCAGCGAAAATTAAATACAGTGATGTACCTTTCGCTTTTGCTCAAATAAGTAAATAAATAAAGCTTTTATTCCCTAATAGACATTTTACTCAGCATTTTACAATGTATGGGACACGTCAAATTACAAATAGTCAATGGTAAATATTAATATTACAAACCTAATTGAAAGTACACAAATAACATCAAATGATTGGATAGTTACAAAAGAAAAGAAATCAGCAATCGAATAAAAACATTCTTCCAAAATCAATATTTTTAATACTTGATAACGATTGACAATCATTAATATCATTTGGAATTTTATTGAAGATTTTCAGACCAATAAAATTGGGAGAGTTATGCGCCATTTTAGAAAAATGAACAGGCAGTATAAAATCTTGCTTGAATCGAGTATCATAAGTGTGATTGTCTTCATTACGCACAAAAATATTGTTGTTCATGAAGGCGTACGTAGATATTTCAAATATAAACAATGAAGGGAGAGTTACTCTTCTAAATATTTCCTTACAACAACCAAATCTAGAAAGTTCAACAATACTTCTCATGATTAGCATTTGAGCAATTAATACATCAGAAGAGTTGACATATATACCCCACAGGCAAATTCCATAGCGGAGGTAGCATTCTGCTTTTGCATGATATAACATATTGAATTGGTTGTAGGTTAATATATCCTTCAAATGTCTAATTAAATGTTCTGTTGAATGTAATGTTGCTACAACATCATGCCAATGTTTTTTTCCAATTAATGTGTTAATCGAGATATATGCTCAACATTTTTATATGGTCTACCTGATTACGTTTATCATGTCCGATAATAGGATACTTTCTTTGGTGATGGTGAAATCAGACAAAAAAAATTTTGTCAGAGTTAAGAAAAAGTTGGTTGGACGAAAAGTAAGTAACTAAATAATTAAATCAACTTGCTCGACCCTTACTTCGTGGAATCTACTCATATTAGTGTTTTAAATGAAACTCAACGTTTCTAGCTAATTCCACAATATAATGAAAGATATTAAAAATTCTAAAAAATTGACAATTGTTTCGATAACTGAATATCATCGTCAGAATGACAGAAGATACATTTCATTTTATGCCTACCTGATGTTTAGTAGTTATTTTTTACTAGACCAAGAAGTGACCTACCTTGTGATTGACTTGTAATATGTTAATAGAAAAAAGAAGAAGATGTGATATTACAAATACTGAAGCTTAGATATTATTAGCCCTATGGTGATATCTTGGATATCATCTTTCCAATTAAGATCAGTATAACTGTGCAATGATATAGAAAACCAGGAAAACTATATCTACTGATCTTTACAATTATCACTTAAGAAGACAGTTTAATAGTGGAGAGCTTCCTAGATTCATCTGTTCATTGACGACTTCATATTGTAGGTTTCTTAAAGGTCTTCTAATTTCCAACTCTTCAAGGAAATCCAGTTCCTGTTTCTTATCACAAAAATGTAGTACTTCTAGTTATGTGTTTGGTGTCAATGAATTGTTGGTGTCAAGTAGATGTTTTGCGTAATGGGATTCATCTGGTTGTTTCAATCTGTATGCTAATGCTCGTAAGTGTTCACTGTATCTTATTTCAAAATTTCTAAGGGTCTGACCCAAATAGACAGCATTACATTCTGGACATTTGAGTTTATATATACCTGATTTGTTTAATGTTGGTATTTTTGTTTTAACATTTAACAATTTCGTACTTACGTTACTTTCTGTTTCAAAAGCAATCGTTGAATTCATTGCTAAAGATATTATCTTTGAAATATAATTAGAAATATCTCCTACAAATGTGATTGTATTATAAGTTTTTATTTCTTCAGTTTGTTTTGGAAATATTAGTTGTAATGCCACTTTTTCCTCTTTTTTATTAATTAGCTCATTTATCATATGTAATGGATAACTGTTGGATCTTGCTATTTGTCTAATTTTACTAATCTCTCTATCAAAATTTCATTTGTTCATGAGAACTGAAAATGCTCTATGTATCATTGAATGGTATACCGCTAGTTTATGTGCCAGGGTGTGATTGGAACTATAAGGAATTGTCACATCAATGTGTGTTGGTTTTCGGTAAATTGCATAATCAAGTACATTATTAACTCTTCGAATTTTTAAATCAAGAAAATTGATCGAGTTATTTTCTTCAATGTAAATGTAAATTTAATTTTTGGATGTAAATTATTAATGTGGTTGAAAAATATAACCAATTGTCGTTCACTACCTATAAAACAAGCTAATATGTCATCTACATATCTATACCAAAATAAAACATTTTTTGAAATTATATTTTCAGAGATTTTTCTTTCTAAACTGTCCATAAAAATGTTTGCCAAAATAGGTGATATAGGGCTTCCCGTTGGTAAACCTTCATTTTGAATATATATGTTATTGTCAAAAGTGAAATAATTCTGACTGATACATACAGATTAAGTATATCTGATAATATTTCTGGATAAATATTTTTATCTTCTAGTAATTTTCTTACAAGTATTAGACATTCTTTAGCAGGAATTTTAGTGAACATATTATTAACGTCAAATGAAATAAGCTTAGCTTTATCTTGTAATTTGAATGTTTTTAATTTTTTGATTAGCTCTATTGAATTTCTAATTGAGTACTTAGATTGATATCCGTAATTATTTAGTATATGGTTAAGCTTCTTTGCCAATATATTATTAGGAGTATTAACATAAGAAACTACAGGTCTAATTGGTTTCGTTATTTTATGCAATTTAACGGTTCCATATAATTGTGGACAATGAGGATTCTTATGTATCATGGACCTCTTTTCGTAATCACTTAAAAGATAATTTGAATTATTAACAATATCCCTCACATTATTAGAAAACTTCTTTGTTGGGTCTGCTCTAAGAACTTTTACATCGCTAGATTCTATAAAGTTATATATTTTTAACTTATAATTTTTAGATGTCAATATGACGGTTGTGTTCCCCTTATCAGATTTTGTAACTATCGATAATCGAGTTCGCTATCAATTAAAAACGGCACAACGAAAATTTCAAATAATTCATGCTTCACATAGAATCACACGAGGTTTAATTAACAGCCTCGGTATCATCATAAAAGCGATTTCCGGAGAAATCATGATCAATCAGATGCCGAAAACTGTAAAATCCCTTCAAAATAATGAAAAGAATATTATTTCGAAATTTAATCAACAAATTCCATTAATCACTCACTTGATTGACAATTTCAATAAAACCATGACTTCATTATCTAGTAATCAAAAATTAGTAGTTAAGGAAGAAGAAAAATTAAATACGGTCTAGGACAACTTAGTTCTCGAATTTGATAAATTCATTCGAATACAAAATAACCTAAACGAACTTAATATGCCTGTACAATTTATTATACAGTTATTAACTGATTCAGAAAACGCAATCTCTTTTGCTCGCATCAACACACTACATAGTAGTGTTATAAAATTAGGAGAAATTAAGTCCATTATCCATATAATGCTTCAACAATACAAAAGGAATCATTTATTGTACATTAACAAAGAGGATATATTAAAATATTATGATAATATTTCAATTGATGCTTATTTTTTATATCATATACTTGTGTTTATTCTGAATTTTCCGATCCTTTATTCTGAGTAATTCACTTATTATCACTTGTATTCAATCCCGGCCAAAAATATAACAAGAATTATACCCACTTCGCCATATCTGATAATAGGTTCTGATCTCTTCCATTATTCGAAGACAGTCTCCTCGAATCTCCGACGAAGAAGCTTGCTGCCTCTATGTTCCAGTTTCAAGTCAAAACACGTTAATTGAAGCAATTACCTCCTCACATTACATTGGCATCTTCCCGTTGCCAATGAAAGTGTCAACTCGCTGTTCAACCAGCAACATTCAAGGTATACATGGTGTTTACCTGTTTGAATTACCGTTGGGATGTGAACTCCACACACCTGGATAAAGTTACTGCAACGCCAAAGAAATTACATACGAAGAACCACTCACCCTTCCAAATATCCATATAGTTGCGCCTTATCTTCCAGCAAAACCAGAAGCAACTCAATAAGAAAAAATTCATCTAGGTGAACTCCAGATCATAAAGAACAACAACTCTTACAACCTATATCATATGAAACAAATTTCTTCCGACATTACACACTTCTGGACAACACCTGTATCCATTGTAATTAACATCTGCATCGTTATGATAATCTATAGGTATCGACATCGTTTTCAAAGCCTAAAAAGTAAAAAGACGAAGGAACATCATCCCCTTAACAAGAAGGGCATAATGTTTTATTGGTCCCTTATAAAACTTCTCCGAGGGATGGACAAGTTACATTGTAACAATGAATGGAACTATTATTCAGGGCGTCTCAAAGATGAACCCTATTGATAGTCAGCTCACTAAAGCCAGTGCAACGAATGCTCTGGTACTTGACGTACCGAATTATTGTCATTTTTGGAGAATTTCCAGTTTTTTAGCACGATACAGCCTCCACAGTCTATACAAGTGACCAATTTCATGATTAAATAGTGTTCAGAGCATCTTATAGATGAACCTTTTGGATTTTTAGTTCAACAGAGCGGGTGCTATGTTACCTGAAGTGTCTCATTTTTGTTTATTTTGGAAGAAATTTCGGTATTTCAACAAGATACGTCCCCGGAAGTGACAATTTTACGATATAATATTGTTCAGAGTATCTCACAGATGCGGAAAAGTTAGTTTTTATCCTCAAAACCGTTCATATTTTTTATTTTGATCTCCGTATTTTCACTGTTATATTTTTACGTCATGTGAATTGTAATTTTTGTTTTTAAATGGTTAATTTTCAAAACCGAAAATATTATTTGTATGATAATTTCAATAATTAATTTAGAATAGTTTTACGTTTATACATTACATATGGTGTTACATGAACTTTTTCAACAATGAAATTGGGGCAGTATAATTTCAGAAGACCGCAATGGGGAAAAATACGAAATTACTTATTTTTTGTTGTTTTTGCTTCAAATTTCGTACTTTCTCCTAAAATATCATTCTAATCGCATTTTCCAAATAACTTTTATGATATTTTGACATCTAACCCCACTTTTCGCATTTTCACATCGAATTTTTCTAATTTGTGGCCGTGACTGTGTTCACGTGACTGATGTCAAAATGTTATTTTAGGTTATCGACCATGCAGGATCGATCGCGTATATTAAATTTTCGTATATACTACAACTAAAAATGTTTCCCATATGTAGGGAACATTATGGTGGACACTGTATAATATGTGTTGCGTTAACGGTTGTTGCTCAACTTGCATCACTGGTTGTGAATTATTTTGGTACGCTCCTGGTATATTTGAATATGATTGAACGTACATGTTTGGCTCTGGTTGTGGTTGCATCTGTATAACTATTTTATTTCCACTTTTTCAATTTTAGTTTTTATATTGAACATTCTACTAATTAATAATATTGAAACTAATGGAGTGTTTTTATTCACTTACTTCCTATCAGTTTGTACCGAGTCTAGTATTGAAGGAATTTCAAAACTATTTTTGTCGATAACAAAATATGATGTTCACTCTATAAAGGTTTGCTACTCTTTATAGAAAGTTTAATCGGAAAAAAATTATTTTAGAAAATAGCACTTAACACATTGTTACTGTTTTTTTTGTATTCCAGATTTTCAAAACTAGAAGAATAATGTTCGCGCTTCCCCAAGTGGACCAATGTTTTTGCTTAGATCATTACAGTGAATGCGTTGCTCAGAATCATTTTCTGGCTCAAAGACTGTTGAATCCTTATTTTTCACAGTTCTGGCTGCCATTTCCGATTAAGATAACTCAACCCCGCCCGGAGAAACCACCTTATTCCTACATCGCCCTCATTGCCATGGCCATTTCCTCGTCACCAAAGCAAAGGCTCACACTTAGTGGAATTTATAGGTAATTTTCTATTCTTATTAAGGCTCAATGATAAGCTAAAAACGAATAAATGAGAAAACCTGATAGATTTGGATCGATTCTAATTTATTTTGATATAAATTGATGGGAATAATATTACTTGATATTTTCGTTATGAAATATTGTCAATCAGTCAAAATTATTTCAATTTTCTTAATTATTGTACTACTACTACTACGAATAGAGAATGAAAATATAAATTTTCCGGAAAATGGTTTATCCCAAAAAACCAATGAAAACACCTCAATACAATATTTATTTGATCCTGTTAGTTTGTGATATACAGGATGATAAGGTGGGCAGAAGTTATACACATTTTCTGGCATATATTTTAGCATCAAGTGTGATTTACGGTACTATTGTTAATTCGATTCTATGTATTTCCCTTTCTAGTACTTAGAAGTCATATATTCGATAAATGATTAAAAAACTATTTTGGTGAATTCCCCTTCTATAAATCACAACCTAGCCTTAAAAATAATAATGTATTGCGTTTATAGGTTCATAATGGACAATTTCCCCTACTATAGAGAAAACAAGCAAGGCTGGCAGAATTCTATAAGGCATAATCTGAGTTTAAATGACTGTTTTGTGAAAGTGCCCAGAGATAAGGTGTCACCTGGGGGTTGTGAAACGTCCGGTGGCGGTGGTGCGGGAGGAAAGGGCAGTTATTGGATGTTAGATCCCAAAGCTGCGAACATGTTTGAAAAGGGAAATTATAGAAGGAGGAAAACGAGGCGGCAAAGGATCGCCGAATGTTCGACAGGCTTATACCAGGTTAGTACAAAATATCAAAACTTATCATTAGAAAAATTGTATTTTTTTTTATTTATACCCATTATAGACATAGAAAAATTGCTGGAATTATTTACATATTTCATAAATATCACTTGTATTGATACGAGATGTCAAATTGAAACCAAAAGTTTTTTAAAAACGACAAATTCAGTAAGTCATTGGATCAGCAATCAGCAATTGAATAGACGCTTTTATAGAGATAGATTGTGAGCTTTGAACGAGACACGGCCTGATAAATTAGTATTCTACTACCGTCAAATGGGGTAAAGTGGATCAAAAATTTGAGATTTCTTTTAAAGATGTATATAAATCTTTGGAGCACAAATATTCAGAATCGTTAGTACCTTCCCTTTGATATTGCTAAATTTTAGCTTTCTTTTGTTTATAATTTTTAAATTATTAAAGGCCAAATGTTGATCCACTTTACTTCTATGCATGGGGGGACACCATGTAAATTCTCACGTAAAGTTCATTTCAAAAATGTGTAGGAGAAAGTGGACAACTAAATATCATTTTAAAAATTAGTTTCCTAACAAAATTTGTTATTAAAAAATAAAACAAAATTTATAGGGGCTTTAAACTCTGTATTAAATACAAAACAAGAGAAATTAAACGCAATTTAATCTACGTAAACTTTTTATACATACACAACAAACTTTTAAATCTTAATCTAGGTAAGTTATATGGTTAATAAAGTTTAAAACGTGATGAAAAATAGTATATTAAAGTATAAGTGGATAAAGAGGTCTTTCAAACACGCGCCATTATTCATCCTTATTCTTCATGTAATTGTTCGATAACTATTTACATTATTAAATAAAGTATATTTTGTTGTTTATAGAATTTTTTGTAACAATATTAGCAAGTTTGGGGTTTTTAAATGTAAAATAATAAAATTTCTGGGTTGTCGGTATCAAATTTCATCTTCCAGTATTTTACATTTTTTTCAGATGTAAAGTTTGATAGTAATATTTCTAAAGTATAAATCTAAATAGTTTTTCAAAATTGAAGAAATGGTTTTCCATTTTAGTTGTGGTTTTCTAGGTGAAATCAATAAATAATTGTATTATGAAGTCTTCGAAAAGTTCTTTTATTACCATTATTCATCCTTATTCTTCAAGTAATTGTTCGATAACTGTTTACATTATTGAATAACGTATATTTTGTTGTTTATAAAATTTTTTGTAACAATATCAACAAGGGGTTTTTTAGTGTAAAATATTTAATTTCTCGGTTATCGGTCTCGAATTTCATCTTTCAGTATTCAAATTTTTTTTTCATGTATAGTTTAATAATCATACTTCAAAAATAGAAATCTTAATAGTCTTTTCAAAATTGATGAGAAGGTTTTCCATTTTAGATGTGGTTTTCTAGATGAATTCAATAAATAATTTGTATTATGAACTCTTCAAAAAGTACTGATATTACTATTATTGATCCATATTCTTTAAATAATTGTTCGATAACTACTTATATTATTGAATCTCTTCATTCTACTAATTACTGTTATCTATTTCTGCAATTGATGAATTAAATGTAACTTTACTAGATTGTGCTTGATGGCAGATCTTCTCCATGAAGGACATTTCGATAATTTGATTGTCGAATTAGGTAGATACATATCCCTTTCTATTTTATAAGTATTCAACTGAAGACACAATAAAAAATACAAAATTAACCAACTTTTAACTATGCTCTATTTGTAAACAAACTGTCCACGCTGGAACGGATTTACAGAATTCGTCAGGATCCAGTACGCTGGAACGATCGTATTGCGCTGTCAAATTGAGTCCGCTTCAAATCCGCCCATGCAGACCCACCTTCAATAAGTACACTTATAGCGTTTTCAATTCACCTGCTTCGGCTGAACTGAGTGCGCACTCAGTTCAAAAGTTGTGTTCGATTATTGTTACCAGAGTTGCACTCCTACAGTTTCACGTTTTCGATTTACAAGCGGCACTGTCGGAGTGCGCCTTCAGTTCAATATTATCTGCCCTGAAATGAAAGACGGTGTAGTCTTGTTAATCCAGTTTTAAGTGGCGCCAAATACAAAAAAATTCGAATAAGCGATGCTTACCAAATTACTTTCATCTTCCGATTCTATAGTTCGTATGAAGAAATGTTTCTGATAAGTCCTGAAGAAAAAATCAACATACTTGATTTTACTAATATGATAGGAAATATTCAGATAAAGATGAAAATGTACCATTTTTCGTTGAAAGACATTTTTACATTTTTACTAAAGTTTTTTCTCTCTACTTGAAGAGTTAATTTGTATGTTTCATTTATTATAAAATATATATTTCACATGCTGCTGTTCATGTTCGTATGGTGTCTTTCTCCTTGCTGTTTGTTTGTTTTCCGCTTTTTGACCGAAAGTTGGGTTTGAAACACTGCACTCGAAGTTGAATGGGTGTTCGATTTAAGACGCACTTTTTAGTACTATCAAGTGAACTAGCATGCCCTCGCCAAGTTTTGTGACGTCATTTTTAGGCAAACTGAACTTGCTCTACTTGTAATTTCCACTAATTTTTTACAAGTGCTCAACTACTGATCACACTTGGCGATCACGTAATGAGAATGCGTCTAGTTTCCGTCAGATATCGCGGCACACTAAACATGGAAGAAATATGTATGTTTAGTGTACGAGTTTAACCATGAAAAAGTGAGAGAAAAAACATACAGGCGCAATATGAACTTGCATAGATTAGAGATTTACTACAATGAAAGGCTGAGTTCATTAAACATGAATTGCAATAAAGTAGTTCAAAACTTGTCAGGTACTGAGATGGCGCTGGTGTCGACTGATTAATTAAATGAAAGTTTTCAAAAGATGAATTTAGCGCTTTTATTCGGACATTAAGACAATAAAAAAGAGGGAAAGTTATCGACGAGGGTAGAATCATCATAAGAAAAAAATTGTGAACGCGAGAAGATGTTTACACTAAATGGTAAGTGAATATCGATTTTCAAAAACAAATTTACGCCGACAAGAGCCATATTTCATGAAGGCAATCACAAATTTGATAGTCATTGTTACAGTATGGTGAAAGAAGAAAAATCCTCATCATGGACAATGATTGATGACGAGAGAATCACAAAACAAAGATGGCCTGTTGAAAAAATAGAGCTTAAGATTTCATTCACAGCTCTGTAGAATAAATATTCATGAAAAAAGTTTTCATTCGAAATTGATTATATTGTACATTTATTGACACAATTATTCATCTTGGAATTAACATTCATGAAGAATCGATATACAGCAGTAAGAAAAGTTTATAGTTGCCAGATTATCAATAACTGAGTTTTAGCAGACGATGTAGATTCATGTGAATAAAAGAAAAAGAGAACAATCAGTTTGCTGGATGGCAGTCAGTAATTTAAGGAAATAATGACTCCATGTTAGCAAACTAAAAATTGTTTGTGAGGGATGTGGTGACTTAGAGGGGTGGAGGAGGCCACACTAAAATGTTCATGCAAAAAATCTGAAAAATACACTTCAAATTTGCTAGAAGAAAAGGCTGGCCACACTTTATATAGTTTGATTAAACAATATTTAAACAAGTGAAGAAAATATTTTGAATATTTTGTAGATAGTCTAGTATTAGAAAAAAAATATTTTCGATTAAAAACTATAATCTTGTCACAAAAGAAATGAAACTGAATGAACCATAGAACGAATTAAAAGATTAAACTACAAAAATAATTGAAATACTACCAAAACTGCTATCTACGGATATCAGTAAAACTTTGCGCCATGTACACGTCTCAATTGACTCTGGAAAGAATAAAATTCCGTTTAATAGCAATTAAAATACCTAATTAAATTGAAATCACAAAAATTTTGGAAATCACGTAAAATACCATGTCGTATATTAAATGTATCCACCTTTTTCTATTTTCAATTGATACTTACAAAGAAACATTCTTCCAAATAATTCTCAATTTATTGACTGAAATTTATTCAGATAAAATTTTTATAAGAGGCATGTAAGTAAGTACCGTTCTGGAATTAAAAAAGACGTGCAAAGGTATCGCAAAAATTTCATTTTTACATGAAAGCCTGTACCTTTTCTACATAATTTCCGTCAATATTGAGGCACTTGTCATAAGGTGGCAACAGTTTATGAATACCCTCTTCATGAAATTCTGCCGCTTGACTTGTTAACCAATGTATCACAAATGTTTTGACTTCGATATCGTCTTGAGGACGCTGACCGCCCAGGTGTTTCTTCAAGTGCAGGAACAAATGGTAGTCGCTGGGCGCCAGATCAGGGCTGTATGGAGGATGATCTAGAGTTTCCCATTGAAAAGATTTGATAAGATCTTTGGTCCGATTAGCCACATGTGGACGGGCATTCTCAAGCAGCAAAACGATACCCTTACTCAACTTGTCACGTCTTTTTTTCTGGATTGCACGACGCAGATTGTTCAACGTCTCACAATGAGACGCTGCATTTATTGTCTCATTACGAGGCAGAAACTCCAATAGCAATACTCCTTTTTTCTCCCAAAAAAATGTGCACATGATTTTCCGGGCACAAATTGTTTGCTTAAGCTTCAATTTTTTGGGTGATTATGAATGTCGTCATTCCATGGATTGTTGTTTCGATTCTGGTGTGACGTAGGCCACCCATGTTTCGTCACCAGTAAAAAAATGGTCTAAAAAATCTTCACCTTCATTGTGGTACCGCTCAAGTAAAGTCAATGCACTGCCTAAACGTTGGGTTTTGTGCAAATCCGTCAACATTTTTGGAACCCAACGTGAACACAATTTCCGGTAATTCAAGTTCTCGGTCACAATGCGATACAAAACACTACGAGAATATTGAGAAAAGCAGTCGCACAATGATGAAATTGTAAAGCGTCTGTTTTCTCTCACCTTTTTGTCCACTTCCTGCACCAAATCTTCATTAACGACCGAAGAACGCCCACTCCCTTCTTCATCATGCACATTTGTGCAGCCATCTTTAAATGCTCTCACCCATTTCCTTACCATTCCATCACTCATCATGTTTTGTCCGTAAACTTCACAGATCTCACGATGGATATCGATCGGTTTCACGCCTTTAGCACTAAGAAATCGTATAACAGCCCGTACTTCACAATCGGCGGGACTCACGATTGTCGGAGGCATCTTAAACACTCAGTAAATAACGTATAAAATGAAGAATCAGACTGTAATAGCGTCAGTGCATAGACAAGAGATGTAGGTAACCAGCGCGCATGCGCAGGACGCGGACCGTAGCGCTGCGGCAGCGGAATCGCAAAACGGTACTTACTTAAAAAACATGCCTCGTATATACATAGTTATTTTCCAACTAATTTTAAGCTGATTTAAAAAATCATTTGGCAAGAAGAAAAATTTATAAGACTTGGCCCAATTTTTGTAAACATTGGGCCAAGTCTAATAATTTTTTTTTCTTGCCAAATGATTTTTTAGATTAGCTTAAAATTAGTTGCAAAATAACTATGTATGTATAGAAATTTTATCTGAATAAATTTCAGTCAATAAATTGAGAATTATTTGGAAGAATGTTCCTTTGTAAGTTTCAATTGAAAATAGAAAAAGGTGGATAAATTTGATATACGACATGGTATTTTACGTGATTTCATAAATTTTTGTGATTTTAATTTAATTAGGTATTTTAATTGCTATTAAATGGAATTTTATTCTTTCTAGAGTCACTTGAGACGTGTACATGGCGCAAAGTTTTACTGATATCCGTAGATAGCAGTTTTGTAGTATATGAATATATAAATAAATTTTGCAGAAAAAACCAAATAAGACAATGGTTTACAATGAAAATATACAATTTAAAAGCTAATAAAAAAAGTGTTCATTGATACTTACGTTTCTCGAATTGTTGTTGTTACCATAGGGACTTTAAAAAACGCGCGTGTTTCAGGCTGAGGCGTGCTTTAAAAAGGTAATATGAGGCATCAATATAAAAAAAAATTTAAACTTCAAATAAAGTAAAATAAATCAATCAAAATTAAACATTACCTCCACAAAATTATTCTACTGAAGAGAAATCTCCATTCCAAAAACAATACCTTCCACGTTTGACACTGCTCATAGTTAACTTTTGTATAATTTGTTCCCTAGTAACAGTTGTTATGTCAGCAACAACAGGGTATACAAAAAATATGTTTTTTAGCCGTGTTGTTTTCTTAACGAATTCATGACAAACTCATTTTTTTCATCGAGATTTTCTATTTTGCCAACAAATTTTCTGTCATGTTTATTTGCAACAAAATTAACGATTACGTAATCAACGATTTCTAAATTTTTGTCCGCAAGATTAAAGCACGGTAGATCAATTTCAGCCCCATCACCATTGTCTTCTCCATCCACTCTGCCGTCAAAGTCTGAGTTTGCTTCTAATGGATTTTCCAGGATTTCGTCTTCGTCTTCCAAATACCTGATAATATCTTTTGCTAGGATGCTTCAACCTGCAGGAACCGACATTTTTTTCCCACGTTTTTGGATTCCATCCTTAGGTCCTGCTCCGTAAGACTCTAAGTGACTTACAAGGGCACCGGACCAGGCTTTTTCCATGGGATCTTTCAACGGGACATTTCTGGTTACATTTTTAGTAATTTTGGAAAGAACAGCGTTGGGGTTAAACGGAATTATACCACATACCTTAAATCCTGAAATCGAATTTTTTTAAGAATTCACTCCGACTTTCCCGATTGCCTATTTTAAAAGCCTTGGAAACACGGTCTTGGGGATAACCCCTCTATTTTTTTGCTTCCATCCCTCCAACACATTCCGCCATGCAGCCTTCAGGGGCCGAAAATGGGCTACATCAAGTCGGTGGAATTTGGGGGCAATAACACAATTCGAATTTCATTGGCTTCACATGGTTGAATACCGTTAAGAGTTTAACAAACATCTTAGGCCCAACCAAATTTTTTGTATGCGGAAATAAATTATTGTGAAATTAATCTTCAAATATTGTAGAATAGAACCATCCACTGGGGTTCTGCTGTATCTGCTTCCTGGGTAGCCGCCTCCTGACCACCCGGGGTAAAGATGCTTGGCTTCATAAAATATGTACAGGGGCAATAATCATCCACTTCCCGATATGGAAAACATTACACTGGTACTGGTCTTAGACGTATCTATTATCCTATGTGCATGTTTAACCCCGCGTTTTACTACGACCCTTACTGAACCAGGGTCATTGATACTGAACCAGGGTCATTGACAAAATTACTTTCATCATAATTTATGGCGTTACATGAATGTACATTCTCCAATGTTTCTTGAAGCTCAGAAAAAGAATTATTCAGCATCTCATGGTCGACGGCTGCTCTGACCCTTTTAGTGATTTCAGCCAATTTTATTGTGAGATTAGGATTTCGTGTCATAAATGCTCTGAACCAATCCGAACTCAGAAATTGTCATTAAATCTCTTCTCTCGGCGCCTCAGTTGTTCAGGTATTGTTGCCGTATATCTGATGATTTTAGGGGAGATCCCCAGTTTTCACATATTAGTAGGCCATCCGTAAGTAACTTTTCCTCGGCCTCCGGCAAAACTGGCTGTCTGCCATATTTTAAAGGGTGCTTACGGTGAACCCGGTTGTATAACGTCGTGTATAGCACGCCATATTGTTCCGCAGCTTCCCGAACATTTAATCTTCCTTTTTCACCGCCGCCACTACCCTTATTAGGAATGCTTCATTATAGTTTTTTTTTTGCCGGCTGCCCCAATTTTCTTCTTATATACTCTTGGCATTTTTCTCTGGAAACGCCAATAAGGAAAATATGAAGGAATATTAAAACCTAACGTTTAATTTATTTCAAAATTCTGTGATCAACTTTATCTCACAAAGTTACAATTTTTTATAATTACTCGAAAAAATAATAGTTAAATTTTTTTTTGTAAGTTTCCATCGAATAATGTGATCTAAATACAGTATATAATTACCTCAAATCGCCAAAAAATCCGTAGGGTATCCACTTTTCTTACTGCAAGTACATGTTTTCAACCAACAATAATTTCACGGCAAACACGAACAAAACTGCAATAGTTAATGCTACCAGCCTCAAACATGGCATTGCCTAAACACAATGCACAGATCATATAACTACTATTAGACAAAGAAGATAGTTCACTTGAAGTAGGCTCTAGGTACCGAGTAACAATACAACGGCGCTGCCATAGCAGTGGCATAACAAAACTTTTTGTTTTGTGAGTGACATAGATACGGTATAACGAGAAAAACCTACTTACCCTCTCAGTGCTCGTTATAGGTATGCGGGTTGTCTCACGTGGTACAACCCGTGCTCGCCAGTCGACTAGCTTCGAGTCGAAGAAGGGGTGGATTCTTCAAAAAAAATTATTAAGTTCACAAAAAGGGCGCCAGAGAAGTTTTGGCAAGCACCCAAGACTTCTTAAGTTAGCTCACAACTCCTCAGTGAGTTAACAACACTCACTACACACTCCAAAAGTTAAACTTATAGGTAAATTATCATAAGTAAATAAAAGTCAGCCAGTATCCCCTGATCGAAGATTTAATTAGTCTTTGTGGACCAAAGGTCTCTTTTCAAAATATTTATCACAATGTCACTACCAAAAATGTTACAAATAACGTCTGAAATCAGCTGAAGGCTGTAATCTGAGAACGTAGATGGGCTGAAGGCCGAAAACTACATAAATCCAAAAATTTCTAACTAATGTATCAGTTACAACTCAAGTAAATAACTGACAATCAGATTCTATAAATTCTGAGCAGAGCTGAAGGCTTCAAACTCAGGGTGCAGAAGAGCTGAGGGCCCCAAACTACACCGATGTCTCAATTCTAAAATTCTAGAGAATCGACCAAATTGTTCATGTACAATATCCCAAAAATACAACGATAATATATATATATCAAAATCAACAATGTATATTTACAAGGGTTCACACTTCCGCAATTTATACCAGTATCAATATAAATATAAATAATTGCATAAGCCAAAAATTTAAATAGCAACGAGTTTAGCGTTGCAAGAGAAAATACAACTCAAAATTATGTACGGTGCAAGTTATATACATAAAATCATCAGAAATAGGCAAAAAAAACCACTAAATAACGCAATACCAGATACGTACCGTAGTGTCTTAGCGTATCTTAATCTATGAGCAAAGATTTCAAATTTTTCAAATATCAAGTACAAATGTAAGCGAAATTATACTAATTGCCGCAAAAAAAAAGAAATAAAAACTTTATATGTGAAGCATAAATGTGAGTTTACTAATGAAGTTGAAGAAATAAGAAAAAGAAAACTGTTCACTTATCCTTTTCCGGCACCAGAACAGGACCTGAAGTTGCTCCAGAATACTCCAATTCTCCTGGAACTGGTCTCACTGACCCATTAAATTCCAATCATTAATGTCCACGTACAAAACCCCCCTCTAAAATAGAGAAACGAATTAGCCTCTACATAGGGTTTACATTTTACCCCGGTCAAATTTTTGACGTACCCCCCGTAATATCCCATCATACTGACTATATTAAAAACACCCGAAATTCGCAAATAATCATACATCATGACTTTCAACTGTATAAAAGCCACCTACACTGAGGTTAAAAACTATGTAACTGGTTTTTTTCCGCTTAGCAGAAAAAAACTGCGATACCAAAAAAAACCCATAATAAAAAAACTATGTCGTTGGACACATCCCTGAATATTTATACAACCCCCGTGATATATTCTTATTTCAACAAAATAATAAGCAATGAAGAATATGAACTAATAAGAATTTATGAAATGCATCGAAACTATCTCGTGAAATCCAGATTACATACTCCAATAAACTACGAATCAAAACTAAAATTTTCTACGTTAAAATACCTATAAAACTGTTAATTCTGAGAAAGTATTTTCAACCATTTACCTTGTTAACGAATCCTTCTAACTAATGCCGTTTACGGAAATTTACCTCAAAACGCAATTCCTCTAAATTTTTATGGAACCCACAGTTATCGACCGTTTTTGGAACAGAAACCTATCGGGTCGGAGCAGCCAATTGTTGGTTCCAGCCGTATTTCTCTTCCCCTATGTCGGAATTGTCGGGTTTTCCAATAAAGCACTCATGACTCCCAGAGCACATGCGAAAATTTTAAGTTGAAGCGGTGTGTTTACACCTTGACGGCAAATGGAGGACTGAAATTTTTAACTTCGTACCGAGAGCGCTGTGACTTCTCCCAGTCGACAGGTTAGCCAATATTAAATTTACGACAGCTCGGCGAATTTTTCGCGTTACAACGGTCATTGATCTCTGGCGGGAATATTCAAAATTTTAAAATGCCGGTAGTTCTGAAAATTTCAAATTGTCGGGTATATGTTTCAATTTTGTTGTACTAGTAAAATATTTTTCACGATCTTAGAAAGTTAATATATGAGAGGCGATAGGAATAGATTTTCTTAGATCGTGAAAAATTCTATACAAATCAACTGGCTATATTGCATATTGAGAACATTACTACTAGTAATTATTGGCACCGTTTCCAGTATTTTTTTTTCTAATTTACAGCAAGCATGGTAAACTAGTTTAATTTGTAAATAATTTCATGCTGCATATTTTACATTATACTATTTCAGTCGATATTCTTTTCTGCACAATTTACAAGGACTTATTTTTGTACTGGGAATTTACTCAAATATAAATAAGGAACAAAATGATAGATACTATTTTCAGAGACATTTAATTGTACATTTCACATAATTTATAATGTATAACTTAAAATTATAATTCAGAACATAACCATCACATTTAAATACGAATACACACAAAACAATTCTAATATTACTTCCAGATATTTATTGTTTAAAAAGGACACATCTTTTTCTATGGCCCACCCAGGAGACGTAAGTTTAAGACTTCATGCCTCATTAAGATTTCCCATTAAAGACATGCCTAAATTTTGTGGTATCACGAACACTTATTCCAAAATTTATTGAAATGGTTCTTTAATTCACTAAGTGACGGCACAAACACTTATTTCAAAATTAGTTGAAACAGTTCTTTAATCCATCATGTGGCTTCACGAACAAATTCCTTTGAAATGAATCAAAGAGATTTTTTAATTTGCCAGTGACCTGACTTAGATTAGTTTCCAGATCACTATATCAGAAACGAGATCTTTGAAGGCTCTAAAGCAACAATAATGACAACTTTTTTATGTATTCCTCTGACTAGCCACACAAAAATGGGTAGAACATACTCTTACATTTACTTACCTATGATACGATAAATACGGATTCAATAGAGCTTACTTATTTCTTAATCAATAAACAAAAATCAACATGAATATTTATACATCCCCTACACAGGTTGACAACATAAAAAATTATTTCTATTCAATGATTAAAATGTACAATAAATTACTGAAGACAAAGCAAACAAAAGATTTTAATGAATACATACATGTCTACTAATCTGTAACTGTTAAAGCTTGCAAGTTTCATTCCATTTTGTTACTATCACGTTGTATCAGGATTCAGGATAAAACGAAGATTATTATTTTATTATGTATCATCCGGTAAATGGAGTTTTTGTCACCTAAGTTAGTGAAAATTAGATATTGACGTACCTATAAATATGTTTTTTTTTTTTAATGTTTAAAGTCGCATCCACCCAGAGGGTTATTAGCGACTGCTGTATTTATTCAACGATTCAATACATATACATTACATATACAAATATATAGCTACATACACAATACAGTTATGTACAATTTACATTTCTAATTATTTCTTAAATTTTGTCAAGTAAGTTAATCGTTTTAAGGAATGCGCACAAGTTTTCAACGTTACATTGTTCCCCTAACACCACCTTTAGGTTAGATTCTATTGACCACTGTGTTCTCGCGGTTGAGTGACGGACACTCCACAAGAAAATGTTTTACCGATAGGTTCTTTTGACACGATTCACATACAGGTTGGTTTGTTCTTGTGATGATGTGTGAATGAGTGGCGAATGTATGTCCAATTCTTAATCTGGTTAAGATCACTTGATGCCGTCGGCTCGCTGGGTTATTATTCCATTTTTTCACTGATGTTTTTACTTCAGAGAGTTTGGATGATGAGTTATTCCAGTATATTTGCCAGTCGGAGGTAATAATGTTTTTGTAAAATTGCTTGAGATCTGCAAGAGGTGTCTTATTCTCAATCTCGGCATTTTGGGAAGTAGCGCTTTTAGCTAGGTCATCTGCTTTTTCGTTTTGTGCGATGCCCACATGTGCTGGGATCCACATAAATTCAATTGTCCTTTTGACGTTATTAGCCGTGAAAAGTTCATTTTTTATATACGAGACAATTGGATGTAAATGTTGGAACTGTTGTATGGCTGTGAGAGAGCTCAATGAGTCGGTTAATATTAAGGTTTTGTTTATTTTTTCCGTATTCGCATATTCTACTGCTTTCCAAATAGCATATAATTCGGCAGAAAACACGGAATTAGTCGGCGCTAGTGTGAATGAGTGTTGTATATTCTCCAGAACCATGGATGCACCCACACCTTCTTCAGTTTTTGAACCGTCGGTATATATATGTTTATAGCTTTGGTAATTGCTTATTTTACTTTGGAAGAATTTCCTAATCGTTGAGTGGTTCATTGTAGATTTACTGAATTCAGTCATACTAGAGTCACAACTTGGGGAGATGAAACACCAGGGAGGGAAGGATGGTTTGTAGCAGAGGTTGTAAGGGAGAGGTAAGGATATGTTTAGTTTGCTTTGGTAAGAGTATAGTCTTTCATGGTATGGGGGATCAAGTCTCGGATGCAGTTGAAACATGTTTCTGAAACGATTTGCAAATACGTTTCGATGGACGGGTTTTTCCGGGATCGCTGCGACAGATGCCGCATAGCTGAGAGTTAGATACATTCGTCTTCGGTATAAATCTGGTTCACCTAGTTCGCATAGAATACTGTCAACCGGGCTTGTGCAAAATGCTCCTAAGGCAATTCTAACGGCATTGTTTTGAATAGTGTCCAATTGTTTTATTATGTGCCTTTTAGCGGAATTATAGATGATGGCACCATAATCTAATTTTGATCTGATGATGGATCTGTATATCTTGGTTAGCATTGTGCTATCTGCTCCCCACATTTTTGAGGATATTGTTCGCATGAGATTTAGGTCTCTTTGGCATTTAAGTTTCAAATTTTGAATGTGTTTTTTCCAGCTGAGACTTTGATCGAAAAACATTCCCAGGAACTCAATTCCATCCACATATGAAATAGATTTCTCAAACAATTTAAGATTTGGAAGTACTATATCCGGGATGCGTTTAGTGATTAACAAACTTTTGGTTTTCTGTGCCGAAAATTGTAGTCCTGAAGTTTCTGACCAATTTTCTAACTGAGTTAGAAAATATTGTAGTTGGTTATACAATGAAGCTATGTTCCGTCCTCTCGAGTATATTACTAAGTCATCTGCATATAGCCTAGCTTTAATATTCGTATTACAGTTTTGGATGATATCATTTATAGCAATTAAAAATAGAGTCACACTTAAGGAGCATCCCTGTGGTATCCCATTAGTTTGGGTTTTTAAAGGCGAATATGAGCCATTAGCTCTGACCGTAAAAACGCGATTTTTCAGAAAGTTGCAAACAAATTTTAACATATTTCCTCTTATGGACCAGCTTTCTAATGTTTTTATAATCTTGTGACGCCAAACGGTATCATAGGCTTTCGATATATCAAGGAAAATTGCTAACACATATTGTTTATTAGCAAAGGCTTCATGTATTTCTGATTCTAGATCCACTAAGTTATCAATTGCTGATCTTCGTTTTCTGAAGCCGCTTTGTTCAGGAATAAGAAGATTTCGACTTTCCAAAGTCCACATTAATCTGTCATTGATGATTTTGTCTAAAATCTTACCCATTGCACATGTGAGAGCGATTGGTCTGTAAGAGCTAGTGAGTGTTTTGGGTTTACCATGTTTATGCATTGGAATAACAATAGATTTAAGCCAAATCTGAGGAAAGGTACCGCTAGTCCATATCCTATTGTAAATATGTAGTAGCAGCTCCTTGGCTAGACTTGGGAGTCTTTTGAGGAATGTTATTGGAATATTATCTGGTCCAGCTGCTGTTTCTTTTGATGAGTGTATTGCGTGATTTAATTCCTGCATTGTTATTTGTTCGTTGACTGGTTCATAAGAATTTTCTTGTAGCTCTACGAAGGTTTGTTCCTGTATACGTTTGAAGTTGAAAAACTTGTTTGTGTAGTTGCTATCGCTAGAATGTTTTTCAAATGATCTTGCGAGGGTTTCACAGATTTGTTCAGGAGTAGTGACGGTGTTATTTTGATATTTTAGGACATTTATGTGGGACTGGTAGTTCACTCCAGAAATCTTTTTAATATTGTTCCACACTATTTGTATTTCTTAAATGCCTTTTTGTAGTTCTTTGTTGCTTCTGCACATTGATTATTCCACCAAGGAACAGCTGGATGTTTTTTGATAATTCTAGTTCTTCCGATAGCAAGTTCTGCAGCAGTTATGATAATGTCGGAAAGCTTTTCTACCATCTCATCTACATCTGAGCTCAGAATATCAGTGATACAAATGTTGCCGAGTTTGTTCAGTATTATATTATTGAAGTAGTCCCAATTGGCTAAGTTAAAGTTCCATTTTTCCGGAGGTGGGACTTCATTTGCTGAGCTGCCATAAATAATGATAGGGTAATGATCGCTATCGTAAAGATCTTGCAGGACGTCCCAGTTGAATATCAATGATAAAGTAGGATCACAAAGGGAGAGATCTATCGCCGATTCTGCGCCAGTGGCCGTATTAAATCTGGTTGGTCGACCATCATTCATAAGATTTATATTTTTTTGGTTAATTATTTGTTCCAGTGTATTTCCAAATTGGGAGTTGCTTTTTGATCCCCAAATATTATTATGGGCGTTGAAGTCGCCAACTATAAGTCTTGGAAGTGGGAGTTGAGTTAATAAATCTTCAATCTCTTGCAAACTGGGTGAAGAGTTTGGAGGGCAATAAATATTACATAAAGATAATTTCGTTGGTCCATCGATGCAGACAGCGACAGCCTCGAGGTTCGTTTTTAATTGTATGGGTACTGCGTCTATAGAATTTTTCACGTAAATAGCCACGCCTCCACTTGCAATAGACTGGTTTGCTCTATTTTTATAAAAGCAAGAATAATTATTCATGTGGTAGATCTTATTAGAGAAACGTGTCTCCTGAAGACATATTATTGAGGGGGACTGTTCGGCCGGTAACATTTCTAAATGGGCGTATAACCCGTTTAGATTCCATTGTAATATAGTTGTGAATTTAATAGGTATTTGAAATTCTTGAGGTCGAGCACAAGGGTATTGATGATACAGACGAGTCGCTATCCTCTTGATTACTAGATTCTTGACTTAATTGAGATATAATTTTTTTAGAAATCCTGGTACATTTACTTTTCATTTTTTTATCTGTGAAGTAGGGATACATAGTGTGTAATTGATCAATGAGGCCATTAATATCTTCTGTGTATAACTTGGCTACGCTTAGTGGGTCCGGTGAACCATGTACATTTTCGAAAAAATCACAAAATTGTTGGTAGGTAAGCACATGTTTGTCTGTCGTTTCAAAAAATGTCTTTGTTGATTCCATTTGTTTTCCGATATTTACTGTAGTTAGTGTTTGAACGTTAATTTTTGCTTTTTTTTGGAGTTTTGTTATTCTGGGCTCCGTGAAATTCATGTCGATGGTTTGTTCAACAGGAGAAGGAGTTTCAGATAGGGATCGTTTGGTTTTGTTATAGGATAAGGATGTAGCTGTGTTTATTTTAATAGAATGTGAACTTTGTGGTTCAGTTTTAGAAGTGGTGTCAGAAATAATTGAGTTTTTATTGGTTCCTTCTAGAGATGAATCGGATGTCAGGTTTTCGGAATGCAGTATTGATGTTGGTGTAGAAGAAATGAGATAGAGAGTTGCTGCTGGTATATGTGTTTCTGCAACCGTTGATTGTTGTGGTGTTGGTGCGGTTACATGAGCAGGTGGTAGATCTGTTGATGTGGTTGCTGTTAGGTTTGTTGGTAGTACTTGTGACTGTGTATTAGGAAGCGTACATTCTGTTGCAACATGTCCTTTCTGCTTACAGTTATAACATGTATAGTCGTCGAGGGAGAGAAATATTCGATAAGAGGTTCCTTCGTGATTCACAGTAATGAAATCTGGGATTTGAATCTGGTTCTGGTCTACAGGTGAAATATAGGTTTGCCTACGAAAACTTAGAATGTGCTTGAATTCTGGGTGTGAAGTACCGATGCGAAGAAACGTAATCTGCGACATTATTTTAATGCCAATTCGTGTTAATTCATTTTCTAATAGTATATTTGGTATAGATGGACAAACATTTGACAGTAGTAATCTTTCCGCAGGTGTTATTAATCGCCGAGCTTTAATCGTAGTTTGTCCAAGATTTATTGAGCCATCATTGCTATTCATAAATGAATCAACCAAATTTTCATTTGCCAAATAAATGCAAATGCGGTTATTGGAGATTCTGGAAGAGAAGATTATATTTTTTGGTTCCATGATATTCCCTAAAGAAATGAGGTATTCCTCCAATTTTATGTTATCAAGTGAAGGGAAAACTATTGCTTGTTTTTTGCTTGGAAATGTTGGTGAATTTGTTACTGTTGCATAAGATTTAATTTGAGGTTGAGTGCCCCCTCTATAAGGGACGCTCTCATTCACCGATTCATCCATTTTGGTAGATGTGTTTCATTGGTGTTCTAACTACGGCTCTGTCTAATGTGTAGAAATATAAACTACTAATGAGTTTTTGATTATACTAGATTGTGAATGTTGATATAACTCGTTGTTAAAAGTATGTCTATGACAATTATAATATAGAGAATTAATTAAAAACTCACAGATTCCGTACTAATACAGAAGATGCTTAGATCTTGAATACTAGACACTGTAACTAAATTATTTCGCACTGAATTTAACTAATTTTATGAATTATCGGAGCTGATATTAAACACAACCGGTGCTCAATTTGCCAGGACCGAACTCCATAAATATGTTTCAAAGTTAGTAAACTCCATAATATTTGTTAATTACTCTTGATTAGTCAAATTTTGTGTGTCTATATATTCTGAAAATGTTTTGATGTGTTGAGCAGCTTGTATGAGATTTTTCCGTGCAATAGGGATTGACTTGTACAGTGTTACTTTTTTGTAACGTTCACATCTTCTCACAATGTCCTCACATGTTTTAACTATAAATAAATAAAAACAATATAATTGAACTAAGGCACAGAGCCTTAAGAAGTATACCTTCATAATACCACAATATTAAATTATCATTAAAATAATGTAATTTAGTTTGTTAATAATTTTTAATGTTTTTATCACTTTGATTTTTGTACTTTTAAACCTGCAGGTGTGTTTCTTATGTATACTATAAAATATTGCAATTTAATAAGTATTGTCCTTGCCTACATAAATTTCTAAAATATATGCTAGTTTTATTAGGCCAGAAAAAAAAAACAATTTATTAGTACTTCAACACAATCCTGTACTATTTATTATTTTTTGAACTTAATGTTTAAATCATCTTATTTTGTAATGAAGTGTAAGAATACATGAAAGTACAAATTATACTAATATATTACCTAAACTTTCCATCGATTTTCCATTAGAACTTTGACTGAAATCTGGTTGTGTGCCGCCACTTTCTAAAACAACAAAAATAAAATGAAGTGGCTATCAAAAATAGTATGTTCATTTTCATTCTTTATCAAAAACCATTCATCGTCACAAAACACAATAAATTATTGAAATATCCTCAATTATATCAGGAATTCTACTATATATCCATTGGTAATTAGGAATATTATATTATTTAATAATTATTTACCAGTTTGTCCCAAGTATAAAGTAGGTACAGCATCTCGTTTTAAATTTGTTTTCTTATTTTTGACTTGGAATTTCCAATCCTTAGAAAAGTGGACATCACAAACTCTATAGTTCCAAATGACTTTATCTTTATCTTGGGTGAGTAAATAATCATGGTTAATGTTATTCATCCACATACGGAAAAGCCAACAAAAAAGAGATTGCTAATTATAAGGAAATTCCTATCGGCACATATAAGGTAAATTAAAGCAAAACACCTTATTCAAAACTATTTCTATTGTGAACAATGTGACAAACAAATTTATAATGTGAAAGCTATGGGAATATATTTTTTATATACATAAGAATATTAAAATTAACTGTCTCGACTCTTACTTCGTGGAATCTACTCAAATTAGTGTTTTAAATGAAACTTGCGGTTTCTAGTAATGAAAATTGTTGAAAATTCTAAGAAATTGACAATTGTTTCGATAAATCAATATCATCGTCAGAACGACAGAAGTTACATTTCATTTGATGCCTACCTGATGTTTAGTAGTTATTTTTGGCTAGACCAAGAAGTGACCTACCTTGTGATTGACTTAATATATGTTAATAGAAAGAAGAAGAAGATGTGATATTACAAATATTGAAGCTTAGATATTATTAGCCCTATGGTGATATCCTGAATATCATTTTTCCAATTAAGATCAGTATAACTGTGCAATGTTATAGAAAACCAGAAAAACTATATCTGCTGATATCTACAATTATCACTTAAGAAGACAGTTCATTAGTGGAGAACTCCCTAGATTTAACTGTTCATTGACCACTTCATATTGTGGATTTCTTAAATGTCTTCTAATTTCCAGTTCTTCAAAGAAATCCAGTTCTTGTTTCTTTTCACAAATATGCAGCACTTCTAGTTTTGTGTTAGGTGTCAATGAATGATTGGTATCAAGTAGATGTTTTGCGTAGTGGGATTTATCTGGTTATTTTAATCTGTATGGTCGTGAGTGTTCACTGTATCGGATTTCAAAATTCCTAAGGGTCTGACCCAAATAGACAGCATTACATTCTGGACATTTGAGTTCATATATACCTGACTTCTTTAATGGTGGTATTTTTGTTTTTACATTCAACAATTTTGTACTAACGTTACTGTCTGTTTTAAAAGAAATTGTTGTATTCGTTGCTGAATATATTATCTTTGAAATATTATTAGCAATATTTCCTGCATATGTGATGGTTTTATAAGTTCTTATTTCATTAGTTTGTTTAGGAAATATTAGTTGTAATGTCACTTTTTCACTTTTGACAATAAGATATTTATTCAAAATGAAGGTTTACCAATGGGAAGCCCTATATCACCTATTTTGGCAAACATTTTATGGACAATTTAGAAAGGAAGATCGTTGAAAGTAATATTTCGAAAAATGTTTTATTTTGGTTGTAGATGAGATATTAGCTTGGTTTATGGGTAGTGAACGACAATTAGATGTATTTTTCAACCACATCAATAATTTAGACCCAAAAATTAAATTTACATTAGAACTTGAAGAAAATAGCTCAAACAATTTTCTTGATTTAAAAATTCAAAGAGTTAATAATGTACTTGATTATTAAATTTACCGAAAACCAGCACAGACTGATGTGACAATTCCATTTATTTCCAATCACCCCATGTCCCATAATCTAGCGGCATATAATTCAATGATACATAGAGCTTTTTCAGTTCCTATGAACAAATGTAATTTTGATAGAGAGATTAATACAAATAGACAAATAGCAACATCCAACGGTTATCCATTAGATATGATTAATGAGCTAATTAATAAAAAAGAGGAAAAAGTGGCATTACAACCAATATTTCCTAAACAAACTGATGAAATAAAAACTTATAAAACTATCACATATGCAGGAAATATTTCTAATAATATTTCAAAGATAATATCTTCAGCAACGAATACAACAATTTCTTTTAAAACAGAAAGTAACGTTAGTACAAAATTGTTAAAATTAAAAACAAAAATACCACCATTAAAGAAGTCAGGTATATATAAACTCAAATGTCCAGAATGTCTATTTGGGTCAGACCCTCAGGAATTTTGAAATCCGATACAGTGAACACTTACGAGCATACAGATTAAAACACCCTGATAAATCCCACTACGCAAAACATCTACTTGACACCAATCATTCATTGACACTTAACACCAAACTAGAAGTGCTGCATATTTGTGAAAAGAAACAAGAACTGGATTTCCTTGATGAATTGGAAATCAAGAGACATTTAAAAACCCACAATATGAAGTTGCCAATGAACAGTTGAATCCAGGGAGTTCTCCACTAATAAACTGTCTTCTTAAGTGATAATTGTAAAGATCAGCAGATATAGTTTTCCTGGTTTTCTATTGCACAGTAATACTGATCTTAATTGGAAAAATGATATCCAGGTTATCGCCATAGGGCTAATAATATCTAAGCTTCAGTATTTGTAATATCACATCTCCTTCTTTTTTCTATTAACATATTATAAGTCAATCACAAGGTAGGTCACTTCTTGGTCTAGCCAAAAATAACTACTAAACATCAGGTAGGCATCAAATGAAATGTAACTTCTGTCATTTTGACGATGATTTTGAGTTATCGAAACAATTGTCAATTTTTAGAATTTTCATCTATTTTTATTATATTGTGGTAATAACTAGAAACCGTGAGTTTCGTTTAAAACACTAATACGAATAGTATATTTTTTAATGCGAAACTTTGCGTTGAAAAAAGTTATGAATATGCTATGCTTCGTACGTCCTACATTTTTAGGTCTTTATAAATAAAAGATTATAGGTTGGTAATTTAACTTACCTCAAGATTTTTAGGAGAAGGATGCATTGGCTTTTTAGTATTCTTAAAAGCACAATTAGGTACACAACATGTGAATACCATTATTAAAATGAAATAAGAATCGAGTATAATATCAATAATATTAAAAAAAGATAAGAATGATGAAATCGAAAACACAAAATAATGAATATTCAGTGCTTTGAAATTTAAATAATCAAACATAAAAGATGATTTATCTATTAAGTTGACGTTAAGATTGACACGGAACCATCATGATATCGAAAACAGCAGATTTTACCAACAATAAAATACAACTTATTACCAACTGCGGAACAGCAGCGCTTAGTTGTTGTTAGTCAGAACTAAAAAGTGAACAACCCCTGTCTAAATACTCGTCTTGTACACTTTTATAAATTTGTCTAAATTCGCGACGGGGCAGCACTGGCGTAACGTGAAGTTGAAGGTAAATCACTGAGTTCGAACTGTTAGAGTTAACTTTCCCCATAGTATTCACTTTCCCCCATTTGACGGTACTATTTGGATAGTACTTTTGCCATCCTGATATTCTAAAAATAATGATGATCATTTAGCTTGAGATGGGCGAAGATTTATATACTTTATCAAATATCGTAAAGTTAAATGACACTATATGATAGTAAATGATCTCAATATTTTGGTTTTTCTGAAAAGTGTTTTCATATATAATACCACGAGAGTGAAAATTTTGTCGGCAAATTTTTTCGATTGTCATGAAAGTTTGTTGCTTTGCAATTTTGCCAATGACATTTGTAACAAAACCACGAGCCGTCAGGCGAGTGGTTTCGGATTAAATGTCATGCGCAAAATTACCTAAAAGCAACAAACTTGAATACGACAAGAGAAAAATCTTACCTTAGAAAATTTTTAATTGAGTGGTATTCGACATGACTATTTAACGAGAGAAAAACTAATAAATCATATGTTTAAACGTTTTATTTATTGCAAACTTCAATTATACAAAGCCAAAAAAATAATAACATTATGAAAAAAAAATTACTTATTTATGTAAAAAGTACAATTATTATGTACGTTGTAACATTATTTTGGGGATTGTCTTGCATCATAACCTGTGATGAATTTAAGTTAGAAACTGTGGATTCCTTTTCTTTATTTTTATTTTCTCGGAGGTTTTCACACTAGCTTCAGTAAAATCAGTTCCATCTCTTTTTCTCATGTTAAAACCATAATCTTAAAGAATTTTTGCTATAACTTGTTCAGAAGTATCCTTTTCTAACGTATAATTACGTGCGTCCAGAAACATTCTAAACTGTTCCCACGCAGACTTTTTTGTCTTCATTGTATTTCGCGGTATACTTTGCTTAATTGTACTCTCTTTTTCATTTGTGGAATTATTTCCAAATCTTGTATTATTCATGTCAATAATACTTATTTAAATCTTTGAAACAGTTTTAATAATTTTTAGACAGTTATTAAATAAATAAACAACTTAGTTTCCTTAGAAACCACTAACAAAGATTTTATATTGAATTTTATCACAGAGTGATAGAATTTTATACACAGATTTGATATATTAAACGTCAAAAAATTGCCGCAACAAGACAAAAAATTGCCAGTTCAAAACCTTCAAATTTTGTCAGTTATCAATTTACTCTAGTGAAATAGTCACTATAAGAGCTCCATTGTAATCTTTTACATCTTCAATGTTCATAGAATATAATTCATTGAATCAACCAGCTCCTATTAGACCCATAACTAAGGTTACCTCAAAAATTCATTTGGCTAGACTGGAAAGTGCTAAGCTGAAAATTACGTTAATGTAAGACTACCTTTGTCATTAGATAGGTATGATCAAGCGCTTCTTTGATAAATTTACTGACTTCTTCGGGGGTGAAAACTTAAAAAATTTTCTGTTGATGGCTCTCGGACTGACATTTTAAAAATGCTTGTAATGTAACCTCATGTAATTCTCTAGGTGGATACTATGGTAAATATTCAATGTACTTTTCAGCAAGGAATAATATGCTCACAATGTTCATGACTTATTTTTTTGCAAGCTCAAGAAAATACACCTGGATAACATTTTAAGAAAAAAGACGATGTTTTTTGTATCAGTTGCCAATCCATAAAACATCGATCTCGAAAATTATTTTTTAATTGTGTATTTACAATCACATTGTACCAAAAATGTTGCTACGGAAACACTTAACAACCACAGTTGAAACGATTTTTATTTTCGAGGTTGTCCCTTCTCGAATGGATATTTTTCATATTTATTTGTTGTATACAGGGTGGCTCATTAGTGTGTGGAAGTGCAATAACTTACTTAGAATAAAAAATTCAAAGAAAGATTTCAAATGAAAGTAGTTGTATGTCCGCCTATAGACATTTATAAAGTATGTTGAGATATACTGGATGTTCAGCCTAAGCGAAACAACACGAAGTTTACTATTTTTTATTAGGACATCCCATATTTTTGTTTACCACCGAATTCAGCGTAATATAAATTGCGACCTTGTCAAGTTGGTGCGAAAACTATGAGGATTTGACAAAAATTGGTACACTATTGATGCTGCCTAATAAACGTTATCAATGATAAGCAACCAAACTCATTTGGTAGGAACGAAGGTAAAGGATATCTGAACAGATTAGAAGTTTCGTTTGGGATTTGGGGTATTTTTTGGATAATCAATAATTCAGGCGATTTCAATTAGCAAAAACTTCATTTTTTCAAATGGAACACAGTATATTATTTTACCATCTTTTAATACTAATTTATCCCTTGAAATCATGTCTGTATAATGTTCTCTCTAATTTTCTAACATTACCCTATGTGCCTAATCTGTCAGAAAAAATACACAATATATTTAAAAATGGAAAAGTCACTGTAAGTCATAAAGGACATAATCTATTAAAAAGTAATTTCAGTAAATTAAAAACTACCATCCCCAAAAATTGAAAAACACATGTGGTATACGAAATACCCTGTAACAATAGCAATGGATTATACATTGGTCAAACCACTCAATATCTAGAAAATAGAATCAATTGACACAAATATGACAAAAAAAATAAGACATAAAAGAAAACCATCATAGTTTTAATTTTGAAAACACCAAAATACTTAAAACTGAAAATAACAAAACAAATCTGGAATTTTATGAAATGGCATATATTCAAAAAAATTAACATTGCATTAACTCAAAAACTGATGAAAATAATCTGAGCAAAATATATCACAACTTAATAAATTAACAACATTTCTCAGTGTACTATACTTTAATACATTTTTCGCTGTAGAGTTTCATATATATTTTATAAACATAATTCAGTTCAAACCAACAACAAAACACAAAAAAAAGAATTCAACCAAAACTTGTCTTTTTATTCTCACCTTAAGTTGTAAATGTCGATTATCCGTTTGTGAATGTTTGTAATTTCATAACGTGTTATTTTTGATAAATGTTTTAAAACAAGGATGACTTTCCTCAAACCTTTGAGGAGTATATATGCATCGTTATGTGTTAAGCTATTTTGATTTGAAAGATGTTTTACAAATATTGACACTGCCTTTTATCTTTTCGTAGTATTTTGATAAAGGCTAGACTGTATAGCCGAAACGTTAATAAATATGTTTCTAGAACTCAATTTCCGTTAGATTTATAATAAGGACCTATTCCGAATAATAAAAAACAATATTTCAAAGAGATTCAAAAACTTTCCTTCAAGTATATATATATATATATATATAAATATATACAAATTGAAAAATACAAATTGAAGAATTATAAATACCTGATAAGACTGTCCATTTTCCAATGTGGAAGTTATCTACACAAATAACCATTATAATATTGTCTAGAAGATAACATATTCATACCATAGCATAACATATGAACTATACCTCGGTAATTGCCAGTGAACAAATTAATATTGGATAAATGCAATCCATATTCCGATTCATATCTAAAATAAACACAAAATGTCGAGCGGACAGTAAAAATGTTGGGTTAAGATTATTGTCAATGTCAATGGTTTTAATTAAATAACAAGAAGAATGTGGTGTTAGATGTATGTGGTTACACAGCTATTCGATAAATATAAATATACTAATTGACATTTAAAAGAAAATATTCCTTATAAATTCAAAAAAAGTGTATCTGGTAAATAATATGGTTTACAATGTAGATTTAGTTGATAATATATGTAAAGAAGGTATAACAATTAATAAAATCATTAAATTAAAATAGAAAGGAAATGTGATTGGTTCAAATAAATTCTCTAAGACGGATTGAACTTTTTAGAGATAAAAAAAGAATATCGATACCGGTTAACGGATAAATAGGGAGTTTCTTTTTTTTTGTTATTTTTTTTTAATAACACACAGACACGATACTAAAGAAAAACCACACTTTCACACTCTCTTCCACACAATTTATTTTTTTATACTTAAATTTATTTTGAAGGTATACCAACTAATATGTTTACCACTATGTTTCCTTTCTAAATTGAAATGTTAATTATAACTGAATTTTTGTAATTTTGAAATGTGTCCAAATTTGTTCTCTTTCGCCTTTATTTTTATTGAGTTTAATTATATTGGATTTTAAATTGAATATTCAGTTATATATTTGTTTATATATACATATATATATATATATATATATATATTTATATATATATAAGATAAATACTTTCCAGGGGAGTTTTATGAATTTTAAAAATCTTTCGAAAAATAAATTATTATGTTACAGGTTTTTTTTCTCTATATGCCCATGATTTCTGACTCCTTGTTTCTGGAATATCTTCTGCTGCACTCCTAACTTCCTTTCTTAACAATTTATTTTATTTAAATTCTCCAACAATAAAAACTTTTACAATATCCGTCTCTGCTCTTCCAATTTGCTTTATATTATTCTGATGCTACTTATTGATGTTTAATATTTATTATTTGACTTCTGCTTCTCTTGTTACTTCGTTTTCTTTTAAATTGTATGAATTAACTTTTTCCAAAATGATATTTCTCTTTTTATGATGTTTATTCCTTTGTTTTGGTTCACTTATCTATGTATTCGTTTAATTATTATAATTTAGGGTTCTTTTTTAAAATTTTCTCTTGAATTCCAATATTTCTGTCACCCTTCTCTCTAAATCTCTCCAAAAATAACTCCCTACTTATCCGTTACCCGGAATCGATATTCTTTTTTTATCTCTAAAAAGTTCAATCCGTCTTAGAGTATTTATTTGAACCAATCACATTTCCTTTCTATTTTAATTTATTGATTCCATTCTTCGTTATACCTTCTTTACATATATTATCAACTAAATCTACATTGTAAACCATATTATTTACCAGATACACTTTTTTTGGAATTTATAAGAAATCTTTTCTTTTAAATGTCAATTGGTATATTTATATTTATCGAATAGCTGTGTAACCACATACATCTAACACCATATTCTTCTTCTTATTTGATTAAAACCATTGACATTGACAATAATCTTAACCCAACATTTCAACTGTCCGCTTGACATTTTGTGTTTACAAAGTTTATTATAGATATGAATCGAAATATGGATTGCATTTACCCAATATTAATTTGTTCACTGGCAATTACCGAGGTATAGTTCATATTTCATGCTATGGTATGAATATGTTGTCTTCTAGACAATATTATAATGGTTATTTGTGTAGATAACTTCCACATTGGAATATGGACATTCTTATCAGGTATTTATAATTCTATAACTACTCTATTTGTGTACGTGATAATATATATATATATATATATATATATATATATATTGGGGTAACGGAAAGGTAATTAAAGAAAACTCTTCTTACTGTTTTTCTTGCAAGCTCTCGGAAACGTTTATTTCCATTATCAATGATTAGTTAATTGAGATTGTTATAAATTGATAAATATAATTATATTTGACCTTTTAAAAATTTTTTTAATCATAAGTCATTTTGACAGATTCATGAATGTAAACATTTTCTTTATATGCTAAAATTTATTTCGAAAAAAAAAGAAGAAAATAGGTTAAATTTGTAATATATGTTAATAGATATTCGAATATTCTTCTTTTATTATATAAAACTCAACCTCAAATTATTATAGATGCCATCTTAATAATTTCTTCATAAATTCATTTTATTCAAAATTATTGAAAATATTAAAATCATTTACCTAAAATAAAATTATTTCTAAAAATCATCAAATTTTCATTTAGATAGTTTTAATTATTTATAAGAATTTAAAATTTACTTATTTTTATTATCACTCAGATTATTATGGTCACTTCTTTTTTTAATAGTATTAGGCTCTTGAAATATATGAGCCATTTCTAAGAAAAGTATTTTTTTGTTATTTGGTTGTATGTCCAAAATATTAACAGATTCAAAATCCATAAAGTGATAATTATCAATTAGATGTTCAGCCAAGGCACATCTTTCAGGATGTAACTTACAATCGCTCTTATGGAGACTTATACGGTTCTTTCATTCCTGGCCAGTGTGACCAATCTATTTATTATCACAATTCTGCGTGGAATAGAATATATTACATTTGAAAGATTCAAAATTGAAGTTTTGTCTTTCAAATTAGTGCAAATAGACTTTATGGTTAAGCACGTTTTATTGGCAATTTTAATGTTGTTCATTGGTTTAAAAATCCTACACAACTGTGGTGTTATCTCTTTAATGTTTGCTAAAGGAACATAATAATTTATATTATCTGATTGTTCGTTTCTAATATTAATGTCTGCAATGTCTATAGTGGGAGAATAATTAAATAGTATGTTTTCAACTAATTTATTTAGATAACCATTTTCCAAAAATAGATGATATGAAATTTTTAAGTTCCTTTTATGAAAAATAGGATTAGATATTTTGGTTATTCTATTTCTCATTTGTTTGATCAAGTTAATTTTCATGGAATATTTATGGTAAGACCAATAGTTCATAAATCGTCCTGAGCTATTTGGTTTTCTGAGAATTGACTTGATCAAACAAATGAGAAATAGAATAAACAAAATATCAGATCCTATTTTTCATGAAAAAAACTTTATATCATCTATTTTTGGAAAATTGTTATCCAAATAAATTAGTTAATAACATACTATTTAATTATTCTCCAACTATAAACATTGCAGACATTATTATTAGAGACGACCAATCAGATAATATAAATTATTATGTAGCTTTAACATACATTAAAGAAATAACACCACAGTTGAGTAGGATTTTTGAACCAATGAACAACATAAAAATTGCCAATAAAACATGCTTTACCATAAAGTCTATTTTCACTAATTCTAAAGACTAAACTTCAATTCTCAATCTTTCAAATGTAATATATTCTATTACATACAAATATTGTGATAATAAATATATTGGTCACACTGTCCAGAAATTGAAGAACCGTATAAGTCTCCATAAGAGCGATTGTAAGTTACATCCTGAAAGATGTACCTTGGCTGAACATGTAATTGATAATGATCACTTTATGGATTTTGAATCTGAATATTTTGGACATACAACCAAATACCAAGAAAAGACTTTTCTAAGAAATGGCTCATATATTTCAAGAACCTAATACTATTAACAAAAAAAGTGACCATAATAATCTGAGTGATATTTATTATTATCTACTAACAATTGATAATAAAAATAAGTAAACTTCAAATTCTTATACATAATTAAAACTATCTAAATGAAAATTGGATGATTTTTAGAAATAACTTTATTGTAGGTGAATGATTTTAATATTTTCAATAATTTTGAATAAAATGGATTTATGGAGAAATTATTAAGATGATATCTATAATAATTTGAGGTTGAGTTTTATATAATAAAAGAAGAATATTCGAATATCAATCAACATATATTTCAAATATAACCTATTTTCTTCTTTTGTTTTCAAAAAAAATTTTAGCATATAAAGAAAATGTTTACATTCATGTATCTGTCAAAATGACATGATTAAAAAAATTCTTAAAAACTTCAAATATAATTATATTTACCAATTTATAACAATCTCAATTTACTTATCCTTGATAATGGAAATAAACGTTTCCGAAAGCTTGGAAGAAAAACAGTAAGAATTATTTTCTTTAATTAACATGCCGTTAGCCCAATATTTGTGGTTTCATACCTAATTAGTCGGCAAAGACTATCTCCTATATATATATATATATATATATATATATATATATATATATATATACGTAAATATATATATATATATATATATATATATATACGTAAATATATATATATATATATTGTATAGGATTCAATATTTATCTATTATTTGAAACTGAAAAATCATTAAACATGTATACCAACTCTATCAAAGGGTAGGGTTCAATTGCGCCATTCAAATTTACTCTAATTATTAGATTTTGAAATTAAAATGAACAAACTTATGATTTCAGGAATTTTTTTAAACATAGAAATTTATAAACAGAAAATGTGTACAGATATACTACAAAAAAATAAACTTCTATTACTATGGAACAATTAAAAATGTTTTTTTAAATAAAAGCCTATTTTGATTTAGAGATCTCTAATAAAATATTTTGAAACGGTACCTTTTATTTACTAAGTTTGTATCCACTTCAAAATAATCTTCACTAGCAATTTATTTCTGTTGTACTGTCCAAAATATTATTGAAAAGCTCTTCTTAAATTTCACACGCAATGCCTTGATTTCTTCCCCCAGATATCTATCCTTCAACTGGATATACAATTATCTTCTCTCTTCTTCTAATGATTATTAAATTGGTTCAAATTTCCATGTTTATCAAGCATAAACGTGTTTTATCGTCCTTGTAGAAATAAATTATAATATCCCTCGCCTCTTTTTTGACATTTTTAAATCAGAAAGACTTTTCGCTCCTGTATATTGCAATTATCTTCAAATTATTATTATTATTATAAAATTGGTTTAAATTTCTTTCTACTATACTTTGAATATCAACTTTTTGTATCGTTCTTATCGACGAGATCAATTATAATACGACTTCCAACTTTGACATTTTAAATCCCACTGACTTTTTTGATTTCCATCATAATCTATCTCGTTGAGGGTTGCTATCGAAACTTTTCTATATCGTATCAATTGTATACATATTGTGTGATTAACGACGATTCGCTGTTTATATAACAATAAACCATGAAGTTTTAAGCCGTATATGAAACATGAAAATGACATTTTAGTATTAGAAATTAGCATATATAGAGATGAAGATTTTTATACATATAAATATTAACATAACTTATTTACTATTTATTAAAATTCCTGAAATCCCTTGCATGAAATAACCTCATTACTAACTATATGAAAATTTGATACGTTTCTTTTAAATTATTTTGAATTTCATTCTAATTTCAACGGATGCTTTTGAAATTACATCATGTACTGAATTATTAATTTTAATTTCCATTGTATCTGAATCAGATTTCAATATTTTCGATCCTGATGGTTCAAAGAGTTCTGTTTCAATATCTTTGGTCAGATTTTCTTCAGTATTATAGTGAGGATTTTATTCACTGTTTTTACTATCAGCATCTATAATCAATTTAGACATGTTTTTTTACAATTTATGAATATTCGTTAAAATGATGGCTAATAAAGTACAAGATGGAAAAATCCATATGACTTATTTCAGTAATACTATTAATCCTTATTAAATTGAATACAACCAAATGAAACTGCTTCAACTCCCCCCATTTATATTTTAATATATTCAAACTTATTTGATTATATTAATATTTAAATCCTTTATTTTCTTATAATCTCAATTCAATAAATATGTTTCTTTCTCATTTGAATGAAATATCTTAATCTAAATATTTACATGAATTTTGGTTCATAATATCATCAATTTCTCCCCCCTATCCAATTTAAACTCCAAAACGTATATACATCTAACCTATTTAATTTGACTGCTGATGATACTGGAATACACTCTCAATATTAAATATCCCCCTCATTAACCCAGTATCTGGACGTGCCAGCTTATAGCTATTTTGAGCATTTTCATTTACCATAATTCATATCAACATGTCTTATCATTTTTTCTATTATCCAACCTTGTTTATATAATTTCTATCTATATATGTTTTTAAATATTACTTGTTAATCATAAAACTTTTATTTACATATCGTTTTTATATCCATCCTTTACCATGTACAATTCCCTTCCGTTTTCTAGATTTCGTTCCTATAATCCTGTCATATAATTCAATTTTATTTCCTTTTCCTAAACTTCGTCTTATTCTCTTCTCTTATTGTTTGATTCTCTTTCGGTTTCCTAAATTCCACTAACTTTTCCACTATATTTTTTTTAAATTCATTGCCCCATATCTCATTATCTTCATCATATATTCTTGTTTTTGTACTTTCTTCCCACAAATGCATTACAATTTGTATCTCAAATTCTTCCGTATCATTGAGATTGCTTTTTAATATTTTCGTTTCCACCATAATATCAATTCGATTCATTTCATTTCAAATTATCTTAATAAATATTCTTGGATCAATTTTTTTCAAATTTCTATCTATCAAGTTTCACTCTTATTTTGACATTTCCTGTATAAATTATGCCTCCACTATTTCTTCTTATATTCTCTTCTATTTCTTCCATAGTGTCCCTCAGTTTCCTATTCATCTCCTCCAGTTCCTTATTAAACTGTTTACCCATTGTTTCATTTCGTTGAACACATCTACCTGTTTTTTCCTCTACTATATCTTCGAAGTCATTGATTTTTTTTTCACTTTTTCTTGATAGCTTTGCATTACTTCCTCTATTGTTTGTCCTTGAAATTTAATGTATTCCAATTCTTTTGTTATATTTTCATTTTGTTTTGCAACTTCAGCCTAAATAGTTCCCGGTAAATTTTCATTTATACATTTCCCTAATTCATGAATTTCTTCCACCATATGTTTTTTTATCCCTTCTCTAATTCGGATCGCATTTTCTTGTATTTCTATACGCAAATGTTTATTTTGTTCAACCGTATCTTCCTTCACCTTATCTATCTGCTTCCTAAATTCTTCATTTTCCTCCCTAAGTTTATTAATTTCCTTCAAACCTTCCATCTTCACCTCTTCTATTTTCTTTTCCATCCTGTTCATGTTTCCATTTGAATCATTCATGTTCCCATCCAAGAGTATATCGTCTGTTTCAATATCTTTGATCAGATTTTCTTCAGTATTATAGTGAGGATTTTGTTCACTGTTTTTACTATCAGCATCTATAATTAATTTAGACATGTTTTTTTTTTCAGTTTATAAATATTCATTGAAATGATGGCTAATAAAGTACAAGATGGAAAAATCTATATGACTTATTTCAGTAATACTATTAATCCTTATTAAATTGAATATAACCAAATGAAACTGCTTCAATATATAAATATATATATATATATATATATATATATATATATATATATATATATCAAAAATCTAAGCCAAATATATTATAATAATAACATCAATTTATCAAATGTCCCTTGTATATTGTAAAGAGTTGTCTCTAAGGCAGGTACTTTCGATTTTATTGTTTTTGAAATTATTTTATTAGTTACCAGTTTTTGTCGTCTGTGTGTGTACATTCAATTTTAATCTTTCAATCGTTTTCAATAAATTGATACAGAATTTACAATTTACGTTTATAACCTGATGCCCCAGAAAAATGGAAATAAAACTATATTAAGGTTAAAGAAAAACAAATAGTTTATATATATATATATATATATATATATATATATATATACATAGGAAGGTTCAGACAGGAGACCTATAGACGCCTCCGTGTCTCTGTTGGTTGTTGTCCTGAAAACTCGGGATCTTCCATTTGAAGGCACAAATGTGCGTTTGGTTATCTTGTTGAAATCCGTTGTTTGAGTTTTCTCATGTTACAATTAACATCCTTGCTCCCAAGTTGTACACCTTTTCTTGGTTATGCCGTACCGATGAAGGCTAATGAGCCAGAAACATGCATGTCTACGGTTACCACTCATTCTCTGTAACCTCTTTTGCGTGATATGCCCGCTAATTCTGTCTTTGTTATATATATATATATATATATATATATATATATATATATATATATATGTATATATATTATAAATATTCCATAATCCTGCAATTATTTCCATTCTAGAGAGTACTTCTAATCATTCGACAATGGAAACAATGCGAATACACGGGAATATTTCTAACGACAAACTCCTCAAAACTCGAAAGAGTCCAAAGTTCTCGAATAAGCCAATAACAAGACTGAATTTACATACTGTGCTTAAACTTTCGTTAAGTTCTCGAAGTTTTCACAAAGAAACTCCCACTCATATTTTAATTGCTGTTAAGCTCAGCGCTTTCGAAATAGTAGTTATCCCCTAATTATATGTAAATATTCAAAAGAAACTAATAAAAATGCATTCTCGGGCTTTTGTTGAAGGGTCTTTGAATGAAATATCAATCAAATGCGAATTTATTTCTGGAATAATGGAATATTTGAATGTATACTGGATGTAGAATTAATTCTCCATTCTAGACTTGAAGTTATCTACACTGTTTCAACGGTTACTGCATGGACTCTACCCACATTACTTTTCAAATGAGACTACCTGTTTTTAAATAATTCCACAATACAATGAAAAAATGATAATAATTCTAAAAAATTGACAATTGTTCCTATATTACTAAATATCAACGTCAGAATGACAGAAGTTACATTTCATGTGAAGCCTACTTGATGTTTAATAATTATTTTAGCTGGACCAAGGAATGTCCTACCTTGTGATTGATATAATGTATATGAATAGAAAGAGAAAAATATTTAATATTACAAATATTAAAACTTGGATATTATTAGCCCTATAGTCTAAGAGCCGCGACGGCCAGGCCTTAGATAAATAATCAAAACTATATGTTTCTCTGTGTATGTCCACAATACAGGTAAGAACGATCCCATGCTATGAAACTTGGGTTGCCTGGGATCATTCCGAGTATATGGTGACTTCTAATTCCACTCAGCAAATCCGTATGCTTTCTTTGTAGCTCCTTGTTGCAATGAGTACTTGAAGTTGAAAGTTTGTAGGGGACCACTCTAGTTTCCCTCTCTTGCTCTATATGCAGAGGGATTAGGTTTAGGATGGTCTCCATGAAAAGTGTAGTAACTGACCATGCAACTACTATCTTGCAAGTAATGCTTAACTCAAAGAACGCATCATGTGTAAATAAAAAACATTATGCTGAAAGTATTAACATAAATAAATTAAACAATGTCCTAAAGAATACAACGTGGGATTGAATTTATAGTACAGCCAATGTAGATACTGCAACCAATAAATTTGTTACTATACTTAGCAACATGTAATGTGTGAAGCGACTAATGAAAAGAAAACACACAAAAATTACACCCTGGCTCACCAACGCATTGCTTAAATCTGTCGATACAAAAAAATAAAATGTTTGAAAAGCTACAAAAAAAATCCCAATAATCTATTACTTGAAACGCAATACCGAACTTATAAAAATAAACTTGATTCTTTGATAGCAAAAAGAAAATACGACTATTACACCACGGAGCTTCAATAAGAACCATAATAATCCAAAAAAATTGTGGGACATAGTTAATAATATAAGTAAAAAGAAAAAACCAAAACACACTACAAATTCTGTTTACAATGATAGCGACCAATGATTTAAGATAAAAAAGTATCGCTAATGAATTTAATAAAATATTTGCCACCATAGGCACAACTTTAGCTAATAATATAAATAATAATGTTTATTCATCATAAATGTACAATCAAGTATAATTTTGATAAAACAATGTCAAGTGAAATAAACAATGGCATCACTGAAGGAGCAATCGTAGAAAATTACTCCTTGTGCGTGATATAGCCTCTAAATATAATAAAAATACTTAAGAATAAAATATAAATTTGAAATTAGATAAAGTATAAGTATAAAACATATGGGTAGAAATTGCATCACATAAAATAAAATATCAGAATTGTTAAAATTATCACTTTCAGGTAAGTTACACATAAAGTGTTTATCATAATCGGGTTCAGTGTCTCATACACATATATTACAGTCATACGATTTTGATCCCATGTGAGTATCACATAAGATTTATTATCACAATTGGTAAAAGGGTAACATCCAGGTAGGTTTCACATAATGTGAGTGTCATAATCGGGGTTGAGGTCACATACACATGCATTACAGTATTATAAGTTTGATGAATAATTTGTTGAGGGTTTAAATTATTTTTTGGAATATCTGTCTATCATAGCATTGAAGCCAATTCTTAATTTTTATTTTAAAAATTTCGTTGCTTCGGCTGGTTTTTATTGTTTCAGGTAACAATTCCCAAATTTTTGGACCTAGAAAGCTGCAGTGCCTCTGACCCACTGTTTTAATACATTTCGGTACCACGACGCTGTAGTTTCGCCTTCTTGTATTATATAGATGATCTGGGTGCGTTATTTCAATTTTATTATTGTAAATTCCTTGTAACATATTTTGGCAATAGAGTTGTCTAATCTCAAAAATGCCGCATTCGTTATACAAATTATCGGTAGAGTACGTCTTTCCTTTGCCAAGGATTATTTTGAGAATCGTCTTCTGCACAATATTCAGACTATTTAAATGCGTATCATTTACGCCTCCCCATCCTATAATACCGTATATAAGTTGAGATTGGATTAGGCTATAATATATAGTTTTCAACTGAGAATTTTCAAGGAATTCTTTCAACAGTTTGAATCTTGATATGAATCCACGTAGTTTTCTTGTTAGGTACGATATATGTAAGTTCCATTTCATATGTCTGTCAATTTGTATACCAAGGTATTTTATTGAGCTGGCTTCTGGAATGGATATATTTTGATTTATATTTAATGGACCCATATTCGCCAAGTTATTGCTATAGGAGGTGAAAGGTAAGTATTTGGTCTTTTCCGCGTTCACAGTTAATTTATTGTATTGGAACCATTTAAAGATGTTGTTGAAGTCTTTTTCCGTCTTTGCTTTCAGTTGTTGCCATGTGTTGTCACTGTAAATTACTGCCATGTCATCAGCATAACTTATAATATTACCTACCGTTGTCATTTTCAACAGACTGTTTATGTAGATAGTGAATAGTAGGGGACCTAAGACCGTGCCTTGAGGAACCCCGTAAGTGATTGTCCTCGGAGTGCTCACCACACCATCAATATCTACTACTTGTTTTCGGTTCGACAGGTATGATTTCAAAAGATCGTGCGGTTTACCCCGCATACCAATTTTTTCCAGTTTCTCTAGAAGCCTTCTGTGACAAACAGTATCAAAGGCTTTGGAAAGATCAACAAAGATACATAGCGACGGTTTAGAAATGTCGAGTAATTTGTAAATGTACGTTGTCAGTTTTAGTATTGCATCTTCGGTTGACCTCCCCTCTCTGAACCCATACTGATTATCAGATAGAATATCATGTTTTTTCATGAAATGTACCATTCTCTTTTTTTTTATTTTTTCAAAAATTTTTGCTATGTTTGATATCAAAGAGATGGGCCTATAATTTGAAATTTGCAGTTTATCCCCACTCTTAAAAAGTGGTTTGATAACACCAGTTTTCAAAATGTTCGGAAATATTCCATTTTCAATACAGCTATTTATAATGTGAGTGAGAGGGACTGTTATGAAGTCGGCTATTTGAATCAGAGTTTCTGCAGTAAAACCGTCATGCCCAGGACTTTTTTTGAGTTTAAGTTGTTTGATTATTTGTGATACTTCTCCAGTGTTTGAGGGGTATAAGAACATATTTTTGTTTATTTCAGTTGTAATGTCTTGGAAGGAATTTGGTTTTTCGATTTTATTAGCTAGTTTTTGCCCTATTCCACTATAGTGTTTATTGAATTCATCACTAATAACCTGTTTGTTTTCAGTGGTACAATTTTCTTTTATTTCTATTTTGGTTATTTTTGTTTTTGGGCGAGTTTTGTTGCAAATCTCATTGACACTTTCCCAGAGCCCTTTTGTTCTACTTTTATTCTTCTTAATTTCGTTTTGAAAATATTGTTTTTTTGCTTCTTTCGTAAGTTTATTTAAGTTTCGTTTGTAATTATTGTATATTTGTTTTACTTGTAGGTTATTGGGATTTTCAATTAGTAGTTTATAGAGATTGTTCTTTTCTTTTATTGATGTAGATAGCCCTGATGTGATCCATTTTTTTCTAGTTTTATCTTTATTTTTTATTTTGATTTCAGATGTGTGTTTTTTTACATGGTATTTCAGTCTGTTTATGAATATTTCACATTTGGAGTTGACGTCGTTTTGTTCATAAATGTTTGCCCATGTTTCACTTTGTAGTGCCACCCGTAGCCTGTTGTAATTTATATATACTTTTGTATTTTTGAATTCTTTATTAACAGTTCTCTCACCCACATCTATTGTTAGAGCAATAGGTCGGTGGTCACTAATTTTATCCTGAAATATGAATGACTTTATACGATCATGCATTTCTATATTTGCTTTTACAAAGAAATGGTCGAGGCACGTGGAGCTATCTGGTCGAGTGATATCGTTTATATAAGAGATGAATTCGAAGTATTCCAAATTATTTTTATATTCATCAATGTATTCATTTTCTGATAGTAAATCTATGTTCATATCGCCAGTTATTACGTGAATATCACTTGATTTATTGTTTTGTAAATAGTTAAAAAAGTGTTCATTGAAATCATATGGACATGAACTAGGAGATCGGTATATCGAAGTTATTTTAATTTTTTTTTAATTTAATTTTATATTGAGTTCGAGAAGTTTAATGTTTCCTATGCTAATATTTGTCTGATCATAATTGAGTTCATTTTTAATGAATATTATGACTCCATCATTTTTGTTGAATGATGATTCATTGTACACTGTGTTAAAACCTTTTAATCCATATATACTGGCATCAGTGACTTTAAAAGTTTCTGTCAATATGATTACATCGAAGTTGCTTTCTAGTTGGTTTAGGTAAATGAACAATTCATCTATGTTTTTGGAAATACTTCTTATATTGGTATGAAAAATTTTAAAGTTACTGAGTCCTTTCTTCAAATATGTATTAAAGTCTGTGACTTCTTTGATATTGTGTGCTTTGACAGGATCATTTTGATATTCTCTTATAAATGTGTCCATATTTGGTGTGGATTAAAACTAATATTATCAAGTAAAAGTAATAAAAACAAAAACAAAACAGTGACACATATTATTTAACCCCGCAGTATCAACCGGTTTATGATTTTCTAATGTTACTCACTATTTTTATTAACCGAACGTGTTCTTGGCTTTTCATGTGTAGTTTTGTGCTGTTGAGTTGAGTGTGTTGTTTTTTTCGTGGCAGGAATCTTCGGGGTGCTGGGTCCAGTTTGTAGTTCCGGTAGAATTTTCGTGTTTTGTTCCAGAATTGTAGGTGTGGAAGGTGCGCTATTTGATTTGTTTTCCAGACCATCTACTTTTTCTAGGTCATCTGCTCCATACGATATTCCGTCAACAATAAGTTTGTTTCCTTTTATGTAGTGCTGCGTATATTTTCCGTCTTGCTTGGCGAGAAAAAGATGTTTTCTCAATATTTTATTCTCGGTTCTTTGTGCCGGTGTTTGGTCGTGGGTTATAGATATGTTCCTTCCTTTCAATTTATTTGAATTTTTTAGAACTTCTTTCTTTTTGAGGATTGAAACAAACTCGATCTTTATTGGGCAGTTATCCGATTTACCGAGTGGGTAAACGTCGCCAAAATCACTTTCCTTCAATTCTATCCCAATCAAGTCTCTGAGGTCCCGACACAAATTCCCCGCAACAACCTCTTCTCGCTTTTTATTGAGACCAAAAATCTCAATATTTTTTTTATTTTGTGCCCTCTTTAAGTATTCCACTTCTTCTTTGAGGTAACTATTTTCTTTCTCCAGTTTTGATACAGTGCTTTTCAAGTCTTTTATGTTTAGTAAAAGCCGGGTTTCACTAGCTTCGATACAGTTTTTCAATTCACTACGGTTTATCAAGATTTCGTCACGAATGATTTTGATCGCCTTTTCCAGTTCTGTCATCTTAATTTTATCATAAAGTGTAAGATCTCTTTTATGCTGATCCCCAGAATAACTTTGGGATCTGGCAACACCGCTAGTCGGAACAACCTGAATACTGAGAGATTCTAGGGTACAAAGTTCAGTATCGGGCAGTTTCAGTTTTGTGAAATACTTGATGGCAGCCTTGGGACACTTTAAAAAACTAGAATGTACTTACAAGTATTATGCTTGGGTATAAAATGAATTGATTGTGGTACTTGCACTAATTTAAAGTCAGTTTTATTTATAAAACATGAGTATATAACAACACCAGAGAAATCACATGTTTCTTTGCAACGTTGTCACATACTAATAAAGATATAAATTACGTACCAACTAGAAAAAGCATCTGTTTGCTATAACATCGCTTGACTCCAATAAGTTACTCACTATTATTCGTGATTTAAAAAGTAAAAAAGCAGTTGGAGCAGATAATATTATAGCGGAAACAATCAAATCAGTCGCGGAGTACATAGTTGAACCATTAAAATTTTTAATTAATGAGTGCTTCCAACAGGTCGTATGGCCCTCAACTTTTGAAAAATCAGTAATAATCCCAGTGTATAAAAAAGGTAACAAAAGTACGATCACAAATTACCGTCCGAATTCTTTATTACCTCATATCTCGAAAATATTTGAAAAAACAATTAATTTCGTACCTAGATAAATATCAAATACTTTCTAAAGAGCAATTTGGGTTTGGAGGAGGAACGTCAACTGAAGATTCTATTTTAGCTTTAACATCATAAATTACGAAATCTTTTAATGAAAACAAAGCTTGCTCATGTATATTCATAGATCTGTCCAAGGCTTTCGGTACCGTCCACCACGACTACCTCCTCAACTCACTAGAGGACATGGGTATTAGGGGTAACTGCTCGAAATTATTTGAAGAGTATCTACTCGACAGGCAACAAAGCGTTAAGATAGATGAGGTCTATAGCGAGTACAGGAAAGTTCAGTTTGGGGTACCGCAAGGCACAGTCCTAGGACCACTTTTATTTAACATTTATCTGAATAAAATTTTCTGATAAGGTAGCGCCGGTCACGTTATTGGTTTCGCTGATGATACAGCTATTTTTTCATACTGCTAACTCCTGGGATGAGCTTAAGGAAAAAGCAGAAAATGATTTTAAACGTATTAGAAAATGTCTGTCTCATAAACTACTCAAAATAAATTTAAAGAAAACAAACTATATCCCATTTAGCTGCTATAAATCTTGCCTAGCCACTTTCAACCATATAACTATCAATGCAGATGATAGTAACTACCGCATCCAAGCTGTAAATAATGTTATGTATTTGGGTGTTACAATCGACTCACATCTTAGGTGGGATTAACATATATAGTTAACCGTAAAAAAGTTACAAGTGATATTATATGAAATTAAGTATTTAAAAAAACTACTTCCTGCGCATTCCTTAAAACTTTTATACTTTATACTATGCTCTTGTCCAAAGTAACCTTCGCTTCGGAATAATGGGATGGGGAGAAGCATCAAAAACCCACATACACTTATTGGAAATGACACTGAAACGTTTTTTAAAGGTGATTCTGAATAAACCATACCAATATTCATCTAATCAGCTGTGTATAGATGCAAAAGTGATGGATATAAGGCAATTGTTCTATTATTGTACAATTACTAAATTTCGCAAGACAAAGGATTCATTCCCAACAACTATACATTCCTATGATACCCGCCAGAAAACACACCAAACTGTACCCCATATGACAAAAACAATCACCAAACAATCTTATACTTACTTGGCTCCAAAATTATACCACACGTTACCGGAATCATTACAAGTAATAAACAGCGAATATTTATTCAAAAATAAATTGAAATTGTATATTTTGGAGAAATCCTGACATGAGGTACATAATTGTATAGAAATATCAATGTAGTATAGACAAACTCAACAAATTAACCTTAATTCTTTTCTCTCGTAAAATGTCAAAAGTTAGAGGTTACATGTAAGATGTAAGATATTAGTTATTTTTTCTTTTTTGTTTGCTAATGTGCTATGTATTTGATTTTTATAATATAAATTTTAATATTCTATTTCCACTCGAAACAAGTGTTCACTCACTTATCGAGTATACTTTTCTTATCATTCGTTCATTTTGTCTTTATAACCTGTATCTTTTTAATTGTAAATTCTTTGATTAAGAATAAACATACATACATAAGAAATGAATTATTATGTCAGACCGATTAAATCTCACATTTGTCTGGTATCAATGATTAATTTTATATTAACAACAACAAAATTCTTACTGCTTCTAAGGCTTCATCTTTTAAAGAATAATGTAATTTCAAAAGCCTTCCACCGTCAGTGTGATGACGTATTTCTACTTTTCTATTGAATTTACTTATAAATAATTTCCAAGTTTCTGGTTTGTCTTCGAATATTGGAATGTCCCTGTCCATTATCTGTAGATGCTTTGTTGTACTTAAATACATCAATATTCGCCTTCCAGCCTGGCACGCTTTTGCACAAGGTTTATCGAATTACTAGCTTAATATTGACACACTAAAAACAATGTCAGGTTTTGAAATTATGGACAAATAGATAAGGCTACAGATTAACCTTCTGTATGGCAAATTTTGAAGTATTGGGTCAATACAAAGTATACTTCCATCGGTGTAGCTACTGACCTACAGGCTTTCAATCCAAATTACTTTAATAGACGAAGAATCATTTGTATATGGCTTATTTTAAAACCAATTGTAGTCTGTTGTATTTCCATTCCAAGAAATGAAGTAACACGTTTGGTCATATTGACAATTAACTCCTGTTTTACTTTCCTCATGAAATCTTCAACTTGTTCATCAGATCCTGTTATAAGAGCATCGTCCACAAAACTCACTAAATAAACTTGGTTTTTAATATAGAGACAATAACCAAATTGGACCTTTTAAATTGTAATTCTGAGATGATTTGGTTAAAGTTGATATTCCAACTTTTCGGGGCATTGGGAAGTCCAAACAAGGAGCGATTTAACTTTAAACACGTTGCGTGAGTTTCCAGTCTCTCAGGTAGTTTTATATACACGTTATTGTCCAATGTACCATTCAAGAAGGCAGTTGGCACATCTAATTAGCTTATCTTCCATCCTCCTTGAATTGATATGGAAATTAATATCTTATGGCAGGTAACCTACATACAGGTGCAGAATTTCTCCAGTATATGGTACTTGAAAGCCTCTAGATACTAGCCTTTCTTTTTTTTTGGTTCCATCATCCTTCAATTTCAAAATTCATTTTGTATCAATCATCGCTTCGCCCCATATAAATTTGACAACCTGAGAATCCAACATTATCATATTAACTAATGTGCGGTTCAATCTTTCAGATTTTCCACTCATTTGAGAACTGTATGGCATTGTATATTGTATAATTATACCCTTTTGTCGACAAAAATTTTAAAAGAGATTCTTTGAGAATTCACCACCATTGTCCAACCTAAATCTCTTTACCTGACACCATGCTGTGTCTCCATTTCAATGACATATTGTTCTAAATTATTGCAATCTGCAATAACGGGATTTTCAAACGGATAAAACTGACTTTCAAATTTGGATTTTCTGGTGTTTAGTATCTCTCCTACTTAACGCATGCCACTATTTGGGTCAACTTCCGCTTAACGCATGCCACTATTTGTATAATCATTATGGAAAACGCATCGTAGAGCGTTGAAAGGGGATATCAACCGAGGCATTGCAGCGAAGCAGACATCAGGATCTCTGACTGTATAAAAATTGTAAGTACTTATGCATTCTATTCTTATGAACGAATCTTATAAATGTCAATAACGTGGGAAGATTTTGAAGATAAGTTAAAATTAATTGTAGAAGAAGTAAATAAACATGGAAAAAGAGTTTTGAAAAAGGAAACTCCTAAAAATCCAGATATTTATATTGAAGTAATTAATAGTATAATAGGTCTTTACAATAATTTTGCTAAGGTAATAGCTAAAAATTGGAAAAATTTAAGTTTAGTACAACAATAGAGTTGTAAAAATTATTCAGATAGGATTAGAGATGAAACTTCTAGGGTATTTCAAGCGTTAAATTGTATTATTAAAATACCTACCTCTATATTTGAGGAAATCGATACTAGTGTATTACAAACAATAAGCAAACAGTTGAAAATGGCGACAAGTATGAATGATTTTTTCAATTTTGCGAGTAAGGTTTTACCGACGGAATTCAACGGAGAAGTAAGTAAGTTGCAATCATTTTTAAACTCATTAGATTTGTTACAAATGAACGCGACAGGTATCGAAGAGAATGCTATTTTACTAATTAAGACGAGATTAACGGGAAAAGCCAGAAGTTTGTTCACGACGGAAAACTCTATTACAGAAATCAAGAATAAACTAAAATCAGGAATAGGAGGAGACAATCCAACCCTTCTTTTAACGAAACTTACTAAAGTAAGACAAAATGGAAAAGATGTAACACACTACGCGACGGAGATAGAAAAATTAGCAGAGAGACAGCGTATGTGTCGGAAGGAATGCCCGAACGACTAGCCGAAAAATATACTAAGGAAGCAACGATTAAGGCAGTAACTACGAATGACACAACGGATGCAACAAAACAATAATAGGAACGGGAAGTTTTGAAACTACGCAGGAAGTACTATCCAAATTAGTATCAGTGAAAGGTATAGTAGGACAACAACAAGTTTTGCACATGAAGGATAACAGGAATTTCTTCAGGAAGTCAAACTTTGACTTTAGGAATAATCTTAGGAGAGGAAACAACAGAGGATTTTATAACGATAATCATTCAGGAAGGACATTCCGACAGTTTAATCAAGGAAATAACTACGGCAGATACGAAAACTCTAATAAAGATAGGAAATTCAATAGGAATGGAAATAACAATAATCGAGCTAACAATAGTGTAAGAATATGTGAGATAGAGAATGAAGAAGCAAGAGAGGATCAGAAACAATTGGGGTTTTGAATGACGAATGCATGATTTCAGGAAGTTATTCAGCATATTATTTAGATTTATCACTTTCAAACTTTATATTTAGACAAGCATATCCGATAATACCTACAATTTCATATTAGATACAGGAGCAGACATTTCTCTGATGAAAATTTCTAGAAATATTCCGCATCATTTAATCAAAACTGAGAATAAAATTATCATTAAGGGGATAACTGAAGGCTCAGCAAAAACTTTGGGTCAAATTAACATTAAACTCTATATTAACAACATAAACTTAAGTCATTGCTTTCACGTAGAGGAAGAAAATTTTCCGATGCCAACAAATGGGTTGATAGGAACAGACTTAATGATTAAAAATAATTGTTTATTAGATTATTCACAATCAGATTTACATATAAATTGCAAGTTTAAGAAATCGGTAACCATACAACTTTTTGGTAATCCTGAATACGATACTTTAGCAATACCGCCTAGATGTGAGGTGTACAGGCTAATAGAGAACTTTAGAAATTTGAGAAAGGATACAGTAGTGGAGCAACAGGAAGTAGCACTGGGAGTATTTTTAGCTAGATCCATAATATCGGGAAAAAAACCGTACGTTAGAATTTTAAATACAAATTATGAAAGTGTTTCAGTTAACACTAAGAATATTGAAATATAGGATTTAGATTTATTCGAGGCATACACAATTACGAGTGATAGTAGTAATAGAATGAAAGAATTGAAGAAATCATTAAATTTAGAAGTACCAGAGTATGTAAGAAACGATCTAACGGAACTGTGTGAGAATTACGTAGATATATTCGCTTTAAATATTGATACACTAACGGACAATAACTTTTATGAGCGAAGGATATCAGTAAAATATGGATACACCGATATACATAAAAAATTATCGCACACCACATTCACAAGCAACGGAATTAAATAGTCAAGTAGAGAAACTTATAACACAAGGAATACTTGAACCCGCAGTATCAGATTACAATAGTCCAGTGTTATTAGTACCGAAGAAGTCGATGAATCAGGATAAGGCATGGAGACTTTGTATAGATTTTAGACAGCTAAATAAAACTGACAAATTTCCTTCACCCCGTATAGATACAATTTTAGATCAATTAGGGAGAGCAAAATGGTTTTCTGTTTTAGATCTTATGTCAGGTTTTCACCAAATACCTTTAGAACAGTCTTCTAGAAAATACACTCCGTTTAGTACAGAAAAAGGCTCATTTCAATTCACAAGATTACCCTTTTGGCTAAACATAAGTCCTAATAAGTTTTCACGAATGATGTCAATAGCATTCTCAGGCCTCACGCCGGAAAAGCATTTTTTTATATGGATGATATGGTAGTGATAGGAATTTCGGAAAATCATCACTTAGCCAATCTTAGGAAAGTGTTTGAAGCATGTCGTAAATTCAATTTAAAGTTAAATCCACAAAAGTGCCAATTCTTCAGGCGGGAAGTCACATATTTAGGTCATAATTTATCAAAGGATGGTGTTTCACCAGACAAAGCAAAATATTCAGTCATTCGGCATTATCCAGTACCCAAAAACGCTAGTGAAGTCAAAAGATTTGTAGCATTCTGCAATTATTGTAGACGGTTCATTCAGAATTTTGCCGCAATATGTATCCCTCTAAATAGGTTAGCTAGGAAAAACGTGAAATTTTAGTGGTCAAAAGAATGTGAAAACTCATTTCAGGTCTTAAAAAATGCATTAATCAATCCACCAATTTTAAAAAACAATTCATCTTAAGTACAGACGCTTCAAATAGCGCATATTCAGCAATATTAAGTCAGAACTACGAAGGGATTGGCCTACCCATCGCATTTGCATCACGGAGCTTCAAGAAACGTAATCTTAACAAACCCACCATCATAAAAGAGTTACTAGCGATTCATTGGGGAATCAATCATTTTAAGTGTTATTTATATGGGTCACCACATTTCATAGTAAAAACATATCATAAGCCACTAACTCATTTATTTGCAATGAGAGACCCGACGTCAAAACTCACGACCGTAAGACTCGATTTGGAAGAATACGATTTTGAAATACAGCATGTCAAAGGTGTAGCGAACTACGCAGATAGTATATCAAGAATATCCATAGAAGAACTCAAGGATTTATACATAAATAATTCACATGTCTTGGCAATCACAAGAGCACAAACGCGAAAAGAAAACGCTCAATCAGAAAAGGATCTGAAGATTAACGAAGAAGCAAAGGAAGAGAGAATAGAAAAACCTTCAGTAATCAAAGTTTTAAATTATCTTGTGGCACATAAATTAAAAATCAATGGTTAAAAAATATACAAGTATGTATATGCGAAATACCAAAAACGGTACAGCAGAAAGAAGAGTTCCAAAAGATTTTAGAAAGATACCACAATGATCCAATGTTCGGAGGACATGTGGGAAATAATAGATTATTAAAGAAACTAAGAGCATATTTTAGGTTGAACAACATGGAGAAAGATGTGAGGAAGTATGTAAAGAATTGTCATAAATGCCAAATGAATAAAGCAACGCTTAGTCATAAGGAAAAATTTGTCATCACAGATACATCTATAAAACCGTTTGATATTATTAACATAGACACAATAGGCCCGTTTGTAGAGAGTAACAACGGGAATAGTTATTGTATTACAATATTATGCGAACTAACTAAATACGCAGTCATGATACCGGTCAACAACAAAGAGGCATACACAATAGCAAAAGCAATATTTGACAATTTTATACCAAACTATGGACTGATGAAGGAGGTGAGGACAGAGCAAGGAACGGAATATAAGAATGAAATAATGAAGAACTTAGCGGAACTTTTGAAAATAAAACATAATTTTTCAACAGCATACCACCATGAGGCAATAGGCAGTTGTGAAAGATTACATAGGACGTCTATTGAGTATATGAGAAACTTTATCAAAGATTCTAGGGATAACTGGTGCGAGTTTGTAAAATTGTTTGCATATTGTTATAATACAACACCAAACACGTATCACTGATACACTCCTTTTGAGTTATTATACGGGAGAAAACCCAATTTACCAGAATTCTTGAATGTAGAAATAGAACCGTGTTACAATCTTAAAAGATATGATAAAGAATTAAAATATTAGTCACAATACGAAAATGAAAGAGCCAAACAGTTTTCAATAAAAAATAAAATAATTAGAGTAAATAATAGTGAAAAGGAATCCTCCCCTGTAAACTTTAGATTAGGAAAATTAGTAATTATAAGGAATGAGGGGAGAAACAAGTTCGATCCACATTATTCAGGTCCATTTTAAATAACGGAAATAAAAGGCGTAAATTGTGAGATCACATCTCAAAACAGTGAACCACAGACTGTTCATAAGAATCGATTGTATAAATAAAATAGCGGAAACAATTGTAAACAATATGAAATGTGAGCAATAGCGGAAACAATTGTAAACAAAGTGAAATGTGAGCATAAACAAACAAGTAGTGTTTAGTAAACAAAAACAATCAATGGAAACTGCTACCGTTAAAGGTAGTATCGAAAAATTAAAACGATAATTTTTCTCTTCCGAGAGGGGATGATGTGATGATCCCGAAAAGACAGTATTGTAAAAAAGGCATTAGCATAGAAATGTGTGTTCAATGCGACGAAATGCTTCTTGACCCCTAACTTTTTCAAAAGCTTCATTATTATCTGAACCCTGGCCCAAATTATGTTGGTTTCAACCTGGTATTCTACTCCCATGCCATATTGGCTTTCCCATCCTTCACTTTCACTATCAGATTGAGGCAAATATTCACTTCCACTAGACACATACGGTTCATTGTCATTATTCTCAAGAGAACTTCTCAGTCTGTCTGATCGGCTAATAAGCTTAGAAAGATATTTTAAATATTTCTATAATTTACGGTACCTACTTATTTATGGGACATTCTATATGCAGCTCAAGACTTTAGATACTTCCCACCATCAACGTCGGTAAAACAACTTATTTTTAGGACTCCCTTCTGCTTTATTGAACATACTTTAACTGTTTTTAATTATCTGGCTTACGGGATCTCTCACGAAACAAAGTTAATTAAAAGTGTTTACGGCTGAGATTAAAACTTTTAGAAACGTACCTACCACTCACATTCAACAGTTTAATGATAACGAACAAAAGTTTTAATAAAATATATATCAAAATAAAAACGGTCTTAATTAGTTATTGTGGTTATACGTTTACCAGAAGTTAACAAACAAAAGTGGGGTTGGGTTTCAAATTGAAATAAAAATGTACCCAAGTCTTCACATTACTGGAAGAAAATAAAAGATCACTGTCGGTCTAATAACTGAGTCCCCATTCGTTTTATTATTTTTACCTTTGATCCTAAATTAGTGGCTCTCAAACTTTTGACTTTTCAATCCGAAACAAGTTGGAAAGCGCCACGTTGTATCGTATACAAAGACTTCTAATCAGTAATTTCAGTTTAATTATCAATTATAATACCGAAAGTGTCTAGTAATTAATACAGTAACAAAGCAATGAAACATAAGCAATCTATCCAACAAAAATTTTGGATGAATACGTCAGAGACAAGATTTTAATGAATTTCAGGAGATGTCAAAATATAGCTATTTATTGTACAAGGGAAAAAGTATTTGATTTTAACTCGAGGTTTTGTTTTCTTCCTACGCGACGCAGAGGTAGACAAAAAAGCAAAAGCTAAAATCTAATATTTTCCCGTGTCTAATAAACAATATATTGAAGTCAGAAAATTATCGATGTGAAATTTGAAGTTTTAAACTGTTGGCGCTATCGTATTTCTCTTGGGTGCTTTGGGACACCTTCTGTAGATGGCTGGATATTCACCTTCGCAGTTGGCGCAGATTGCAAGACTGTTCTTCGGTCTTTCGCAGTGACGGTGGCTTCCTCCGCATCTGACACATTCTGTGTCCATGTGGCAGGTTGACTGTCCATGATGATAGTCTTGTCAGTTGTAGCACTGCAATGGCCCATTGCTTCTTCTAGGGTTTTCTTGTCTCACCTTGGAGCTGAGAATGCACTCGACGATCCTTCATTTTTTCTAGGTTTTCTTTGTTGTGATCCACCATGAAGATTGGAAGTCTTCGGTTTTCTCCGAATATGGAGTAGAGTTAGATGATCTGAACTGGATTCCCTGTCCTTGGAGGTCGTCTTTTATTCCTTCTATGTCCTCATCAGAAGACAGTCCTTTGATGACAGTCTTCGCCACCTTTTCTTTGGGATCGGTGAAGGTGTATCAGTTAATGCTTTGGCCTTCTAGTTCTTCCAGGGGTGCTTTGTCAGTCTCCTGTAGTTTTCTATTTTTTCTAGGGGACCTTGATCCCTGGTCTCTCGTTGTTTGTAGGTCTCATCTGGATTCCTCTTGATTATGATTCGCTCCTTATCGTCCTTCAGCGTGTTCATTATTATTGATCGTGATCTCTTTGTTCTTAGTTGTGCTGGTTTAGTTGTCTTTTCTGTTGGCTGAGGCAGGGCTGGCGCTCCCTATTTTTCCTCTTCTCTTTGTTCCCTCTGCATTTATCTCATAGGCAGAGATGATTATTCTTCTACAATGGTGGTTTCCACTGCTACTTCTTCTTGAATCCTTGTTGAAATTGTGTTCGGTTGGCTTCTTTGTGCTGTGCCGTCGGTTCGCTTCCGGCTTCTCGATCTGTCTTTGTTTCCTAGCAGTCTCAGCATTTTCTCTTGGAATTCCCTGTTTTATTCTTGGTATTGCCTCGCTTCCTTCCTGGATTGTTGATTCTTTCCATCAGCGAGTTAATTGTAGCCTGCACTTCAGTGAGTTGCTTCTTCAACTCTTGGTTTTATTGTTAGACTGAAACAGTCAGAGTCTGACCCTGCTTCATATCATCATATTTGTAATCGTTTGAAATCATTTCTGTCAGCCCAGAGTTTTAGTGATCACTCTGCCATCATCTCACCGACAACTTGATGCAGGCTGTAACCAATATGTCGGTTCATCTTGACAGCGATTTTATATTTATCACGATTTATCACGATGACAAAAGTCCTGTAATTAGTTTTCTAGTTAGATTTTTTCTTAAGGGTTTATTTTCTTTCTCTTGTGGTTTTTATTGTAGATAGAAGTGACCGTGGGACTACTGATTTTTGCTTTGGTTACATCATATTGGGGTGTAAGCCTCAGTTGTTATAAAAACTGCCAGATTTAGCTGATAAGGGCTATAACTTATCAGGGTTCGATTGTAGTCGACTCCTTGACTTTGTCTAAAACATTTTACTAGTGTTAGGTTAAAACAAATTTGCTCATTAGTCTATACATACTTGTCTCTCGAGACAGTTGTATGCTCGATGTTCATTTATATACCATGACAGGACTTCAGTAAGTATTTCCATATCGTTCAGAAAGTTCTGTTTAACACTTGGTTGTCATTAGAATACATCGTAAACATTTACCCGTAAAATTCGTTAACTGTTTGATTACATCTGATTTGTGTGATAGTTCCGGGTATTTTGGCTTTGTATATTAACATCTGCTGGGGTACTACGGTTCTACGATTGTTTAAAATCATCTAAATAGTTCCTAATATTTAAGAATCAATGTATTTGTTATCTGTTGAGAAGTCTGGTTATGTTGGAATTGACTATTTCCTCGATGACAGATACGTCTTAGATAGCTGCGTTCGTTTGTCGTTTCGCGCTGGGAGTTGTCGAGATCTCTGTCTAGAATTTGTGGTTTGACTTTACGAGTTATAGATAACTCATTATGCTTACAGATTTCCTCTACGATGTGCTCGTAGATGACATGCGAACTTTTATTATTAATATTTTTGGGTTATCTCGACTTTTGTTCGATGTCTTAAGCGGATTGTGGTTCTATCATCTGTGGCTAAGACCAATTCCTGTCAGCTAGATTGCTATTGGTTAGAAAACTTGCTCGAGTTGCGTCGTAGGGAGAAGTTAAGTAACATGTGTTATTTGCGTATCCTTGACTTTCTTTTCTAATCTGAACTCCGAGATGGCTACATGATTATCAGTAGAAATCATCCCATTTGGGGATATTAATCAGGATTGTGTAAATTTATTTGGGAAACTGTTGGTGGCTGTATTTTTCAGAGATTTGGTGGATATTGGCCGTTTTTCGAAACCACGCTACCTGACCTTTTTTGAAGGGATTTTTGACTGGAATCATAGCGTCGTTGGGATTTGGATAGCTTCTTTTCATCCTCGTTTTTGGTGAGACGATTGTAGGAGTTTCATACCTCAATTAGAGGTATGTAAAAGAGATCTTATATATATTTTTTGCAAAGTATGTTTAGAAATTTTTCACTAATTTTCTATTAGAGAAAAGGATTTAAATTTGTAACTATTTATATATTCAAATTCGTTGTGAAGTATATATATATATTTTTGTACAGTTCAGGAGTATTTTTGTCGTTTTGAACCACAAAAAACATATCTCTGTATTTTTTATGGCTGCTTCCTAACTATGTTCTACATATGATTGTATATTTGATATTCTTCACATGAGTTTCGTTCTCAAATGATAGGTAATAGATGTCAAGTAGTTTCTATATTGTCTGATCGAGTGATAAGCATAGGATATCGGCACATGTACATGCGATATTCTTAGTTGAATAGTTGAAATGTATCATTCTGTTTCAAATCTCTACGCACTGCGGTAAGGTGTGATCACATATCAGATAATTCTTGGCTTATTAATGTAGTTTTTCGTTTTGTCAATCAGTTGCTATGCTTAAGAGTAATGTCATAGTTATCGCTTAGATTTTGTATATATTTTATTCACATAGTAGTCATTCACGTTTTTCAAGTAAAACTTTAACTCGATTAGTAGAAGAGTAGGGAAGAAACATTTTCTGGTTTCATATGTAAACAGAGTTTTTCTATGCCGCAGAGGCAATACTTCAGTATATTAGATAATAACTCTTTGGGAAAAAACAATTTCACTTTAGCTATTATTTTCATCTTATTTTAACAACTCATCTGGTGTTGATAATAATATAGTCTGGACATATAGCCTTAAGCTAGTTCAGTCAATGAATAGTTTCATCGTTGATAACATTTTAGTAATTCAATGTTATCTGTACATTTAAGGGTTTTCCTGGAAGGATACCTATTTTTTGGATACTTACCTTTTCCTGGACGAGTAGTTTTTCTGGGGTACTTTACAATTTGGTTCTGCCTGGACGGGGGTGATGAGGCGATCACCGTTCTTTCGGACGAGGAGATGAGGGGATAACATGGGGTGAATATAATTGTTTATATATATATATATATATATAAACAATAATATCTATATATAAAGAAGATGTAGGAATATCGCGTGATATGTTAACAACAACAACAAAGAGAATCATGGGTAATTCACGCAAAGTAAAGGGCTACTGAAATAGAGTGGTAACCGTGGACATGCATGTTTCTGGCTCATTTTGCCTCATCAGCACGGCATAACCAAATAATGATGTGAAATTTGGGAGCAAAGATGTTAATCGAAACAAGGGAAAACACAAAATAACGGATTTCAGTAGCCCTTTACTTTGCGTGAATTACCCATGATTCTCTTTGTTGTTGTTATGTATATATATATATATATATATATATATATATATATATATATTGTTGTTATTTTTTTTTTATACGTTTATTATAGTTTATTATATAATTTTATTAATTTTCCTTTTTTTTTATTAATGAGAATGAAATTTATTTATCTATGATTTTTAAATTCTATACATATATATATGTATGTATGGCTAGCTCAGTGATCTTTATATTGTTAATATTTTAAATTGTTATATGTATTTATATGAATGGTGAACATGAGAACACTTTACTCTCGTTGGGTCCCGGATGATATGAAAATATATGAAATTGTATAGTTTGAATATTGTCTTACCATAATTTACTCAACATGTGCTTAGAATCTGTGCGCGGAACATACCTATTTAACCTCCATGATATCACTCATTTTATGTTCTGTGGATGGTAGAAATGAAATACAGACAAGTCAACAAAATTTAGTTTATATAATGGTGAATCGTGATAAAATTGAAAAACATTATGATTATAATGAAAAATTTGTGAAAACCCTTACTACTATTACTAAATTACATGAAATGGATATTCTTAAATTGCTAAAAATTGTTCATAGTGAAATTTGGCCAAATAATTTATAAGTCTGACTTTTTATTATGGTATACCATGTAAATTATTAAAAAAAAACACTGACCTGTGTATCACTTAAAAGTTTAGTAAGTGCACTCTGTTCCCGATTCTTCCTCTGGTATCAGGCTGGACTCTCTTCTGGAATCGTGGACACCAACTCGATAGGTAAGTCAATAAATTTATTAAATTGTTAGCTATATTCGCCTTATACAGTTTAAAGATGCTTCTGAATGTTCTTCACTATCAATTATAGCTTTAATGTGATAATATAATCAAAATTCTTGCATAGCGTCCCCAATCAGATTTTAAATTCTATATATTTCCACAAATAATTATGTTTTACTGTTAATTTCTGGTCTAAACGTTTCTCGTATTCTACTTTATCTTTTGTATTTGTTTTTATTTCAAATTTACATGATTTTTGCATAATTTCAATAAAATTTTAAGAAAAAATTCTCTTACATGTTCATCCACTTCGAATCACCCCAGATACCTTCCTTCTCTTCTTTTAAATCAACAACTCCCGGTTGCTAGCATTGTTATTTCAAACAAAACACTACCAAGTTGCTAGATATTACAACCTTGTTTATTAGATGTTTTATATTAAATTTATCTTTTCTTTCCCTCATTATTATTGTTCCTAATTATTTGTGAAAATTTTAAAATAATTCATTATACTTTTCTACCTCTTAAATAGTTCCAAACTATGTCTTATAATTTAATACACTAATAACATCTCTCCCACTTTAAATGAACATATCAATAAATCTACAATCAATAATTCGTTATAATCCTTTATAATATTTTTCAAACCCTTTCTGTTATTTTACTAGACCATTATCTTATATAAACTCATCCTATTATTCAGTACAATAACCTTTTTTATATAAACAGCTTTAAAAAAAAATCAATACTTCAGACTTCGAAATATGTCTGTGGTTGACTATTCTGCTATTAATCTATGATATTTTTCATCTGCTTTGAATTGACATTTCAATAGTTGACTTTTGACAACTGTGAATAATTCGTTTGTATATTCGTATCAAAATTTTCTGTTTATTATTACCCAATAATAATTTTATTTTATTTCAGATTCTTTTAATATTCTAGGTGAAATATACATGTCATCCTCTGTGCTGTGAATAAATTATGAATTTATAGTGTATCAAGGAATGAAATTTGCTTTGATGACTCACGATGTTTACAATATGAAAAATTCAGGTACTGATTTCTAATAATACTAGTGTATTTATAATTATAAAAGATAATTGATATCATTGACGTTCAATTGGATATGAGATATATTTCATTATATCGGTTCATACGTAAAAATGATAATTATATATATTTTTGAGTAGATAACCTCTATTCGTCCTTTGACAATGTTACAATTTCATATATTTTTGGGAGTTATTCTGTTTAAAATTTATGACGATAAGTTTAAATCCCCTCAAATTTAAATTTAATAAATATTAACATAGTTAATCTTTGTTTGAATTTGAATTTCCCCAAAAACAACTTATCGTTCCATCACTATTTGCTCACATAATTGGCAACTTCTATACTAATTTTGGTTGTATAACTATCCTATCTTAATCTACTATTTACAAACAACTTATTTCCTATGAATTTAAATGTTTGTAATATTATCTATTCATCGTTTTTAACACCTATTCTTTAAGAATAGAATTTATAAATGTGTTCGATATTAAATATACCCCTTAATATTTTTGTATTTGGATATACTAATCTATAACCATTCTGACCATTTTCTGTATCAATGATATACGGACCTTCGAATGGGTATAATAGTTTCGCACATTGACCTTCCTCTTTCTTCGGTACCTTTAAAGATTTGACAATGACCATATCCCCTTTATTAAACTTTATTGGCTTGGGCTTCTTTTTGTCTTGTTTCTTAATATATTTCTCAGCATTACTTAAGATTCTTTTATTGACTTTTTCAAGTACACTTGCCATTGTTGATTGTCTATTTAAATTCCAGTGACGTTCAGGTTGTATACCCTTCATGATATAAATTGGATTCTCCCCCGTTACTCCATGTGGTAACTCATTTATGAACTTTTCGATAATATCCAATCGTTCATCCCATCTTTTATGATTTTCTTGGCATAACATTCTTAAATACTTAATGATTTCTTTGATATATCGTTCTGCTGGATTAGAACTCGGTTTTCTTATACTTATAAATTGTAACTTTATCTGTTTATTGTCAGTATATTGTTTTAGTTTTCGGCTCTCAAAATACGTCGCATGATCAAGTATCACGGTTTCTGGTGTTCCAACCTCTTCTATGTACTCTTTAAAACAATCAATTACGACTTTTGCATTTGTCCTCTTACATGGATATATTTTCACATATTTACTATATACATCTACCATTACTAATAAGTGTCTATTGCCCATTGTACTTTCAATTAAATTCCCTATAAAATCAATTGCCACTATTTGCAACGGTTTACTTGTTATAATTGACTTTGTTGTCATATAATTATGAAAATTCTTTTCTTTGCCTATTTGACAAAATTCACAATATTTACAAACTTCTTTTACAATACTTAAATCTTTCTTAGCTATATAATTTTCTCTAAATAACATCCACAATTTTCTTGTTCCTATATGTCCATTTTCTATATGTAAATGTTTAATAATCTCCTTAGCATAATCTCTTGTTATTATATAAACTTCTCTATCCTCAATCTGTTTATACCATACATCTCCAATTTTCACTGCTCCTCTAGTATTTATACTATCTATTTGTCTTTGATCCTCTTTTACTCTGGCTAGAGTAAATATCCCTTCAGTTTGGTATAATGTATTTACTCCTATTTGATATTTCCTTGGCTCGTTTCCATTATCGTTTACTCTACTTAATGCGTCCGCTACAATATTTAATTTTCCAGGTACATATTTTATATCAAACTCATATTCTTGTAGGAGTAGAATCCATCTATGTATCCGATTATTAGCATATCTGTTTTTTAACATCGATGTTAGTGCCATATGGTCTGTTTCTAGTGTAAATTTCGCTCCTAGTAAGAAAAATCTTAGCTTACTTATACAAAACACCACACTAGCCATTTCCAACTCAGTTATGGAATATTTTCTCTCCGCTGCTTTTGTTACCCTGGATATGAAACTTATGGGAACCTCCTCTTCATCTTGGATTTGTATCAAAACTCCTGCTAATCTTTCCATAGATGCATCTGTTTTCAAAATGAAAGGTTTATCATATTGTGGGTGATAAACTTTGAGTTTCTTCAAAAATATTTCTTTTAGTTCCTGGAAAGCTTTGTCCCGTCTTTCATCCCATTTCCATTTTATGTCCTTCTTTAATAGTTCAATTAGAGGAATCTCTCTTCTACTTAAGTCTGGAATTAGTCGCTTGAAATAATTTAGAATCCCAAGGAATCCCCTCAAATTTTTTAGATTCTCAGGTGTTTGATATTCCAGTATCGCTTTAACTCTTTCTGGATTCATCGTTACTCCTGTATCACTTAGAATATATCCCAGATATTCTACCTCCTTTTTATAAAATTGGCATTTATCCAAATTTAATTTCAATCCTGCTTCTTCCAATTCTTTAAGTATGATTTTTAAATGTTCCTGATGTTTTTCTTCTGTTTCAGAAAATATAAGGATGTCATCGATATAATGCAACGTGAAGTCTTCATATTGGTTCAAGATAGTATGTAGAGTTCGTACCAGTGCAGCACAAGAACTTTGTAACCCGAATGGTACTACACAAAATTGATACACAATTCCATCCACCATAAATGCTGTATACGGCCTACTTTTTGGATCTAAAGGAATTAACCAGAAGCTGTGTTTAAGATCTAGTTTTGAGAAAATATTAGCTTTTGTAATTCTACCAAAAATACAATCTATGTTTAATGGACTTTCATATTGTTTCTTTGTATAACTGTTAATATTTCTAGCATCTAAACATAACCTAATTTCTCCTGTTTTCTTCTTAACACATGTGATGGCACTGATGTATTGAGAATTTGATCTTTCGATAATTCCATCATTCAACATCTTTGTGATTTCTTCATATACTTCCGTCTTCAGCCTGTATGGTATTGGATATGTTTTAATTTTGAAATTCTTTATCTCTGCTGTTACTTCCAATTTATGTACATATCTGGATGCTACACGAACTTCCTCATTAAATAGTCGCTTATGATGTTGTAGAAGCTCATATACCCTATCTTGATATTCCCTGTGACATAATTCTCCTGAAACTTTTATTTCTTCCCCAATTTGATTTATTTCCCTAATATCAGGATTTTGTATATCATTGTTTGTATATTGTTTCATAAAATTTATATTTGAATTTTGATATCTAATGCATCCCTGATTATAATCTATAATTATCCTATGTCTATTTAATTCATCATTACCTAATATTATATCATATTTTAAATTTCTAACGATTAATAGTTGTACTGGAATAATATTTGCATCGATTTTTAAATTAATTATAATAGTTTGATTTGTTTCATAAAGTTTTTTATCATTCGCCCCTACTAATGATATCTTGTTAGTATTAATCACCGTAATATCATCTTGTTTTATATTTTCTATTATATTATGATTTATAATTGAAACTTCAGATCCTGTATCTAATAAAATTTTGCATTTTACATCTAATAAATACCCTTCTATAAATATTAATGTTATATTTTCATTACAGTGTGAACTTTCATCTATAAATTCTCTTGGGTGTTGATAATGAGAAGAATAGATAATATTACGAACGCAAGGACGATTTATGCAAAATTTCTTTGCAAATTTTCCTCTTGATTTGGATCATTGTTTGATCCTTCCTGCTCTTGTATGATGTGATTTACTTGTCGTCTATCTTCCTCTCTATGGTTTTCTTCTTCGTAGTTTCTTTCTGGGTTCCTTTGATTATAATTTCTTCTATCATTGTAATTGTTTCTTCCTTCCCCTCTATTCTGTCGCCAATTTCCGTTCCTATTTCCATCATAATTTCTTCTGTCGAAGTTCGCTTGATTCCCTCTATTTTCATATTGCCTACCACCATTATTTCTATCTCCATTTCCATGATTTCTGTCTCCATCTCTATGATATCTGTCTCCATTTTCTGGATTTCTTCTATTCTCAAAATTCCTATATCCATTATTCCTATTTTCATTTCTATTATAATTCTCTCTTCTGAAAATTCCGTTTCCATTCTCTCTTGTCCTATCATTTCTTATGTCTTCATTTCTATTCTGATACCTATTTATCCCATTTGCATTTAAAATACTTCTCTCCACTCTCTGTAGGTAGCATGACAAATTATCCATGGTTTTAATGTTGTGGAGTGCAATAGTCTCCGATACCTCTGCATTAAAGTGTCTACCTACGTATAAAACCAATTCCTCTTCTTTCATTACCGGTTCTAAATACTGTGCCATATTATATAATTGCATTGCATATGAATTTAAATTTTTCCCTTAATTATAATCAAATTTGCCAAAATATAATTTTTCCCGGAAATTTGCTTGTTGTAATTCCCCCCAAAAATAATTTAAAAATTGGTTTTCAAATTCCTCCATATTATTTATTTGTTCCTCTTTATTGCAGAACCAGAGTAATGCATGGCCTGATAACATCCCTCTTATCGCTATTTTTTTCTCCATCAAATCCCTTATTCCCCTCAATTTACTTTTTACAATTTTAATAAATACTTTTGGGTGTATTAGATTAATATTTCCGTCAAATTTAACCCCTAAATCCATATTCCCATTGTATATAACTCCTCCTCCATTTCTTCTGACAGTATCCTCTATTTCTTCTACCGTTTCTTGTAGTTTCCTATTCATCTCTTCTAATTCCTTATTAAATGATCTACCCATGACTTCGGACCTTTTTTCATTTGTTCCTGTTTGTTCATTCAGCCTAACATTTAAATCCTTAACTTTTTCATCTACCTTCTGTATTATTTCTTCATTTATTTGTCTTTGTACTTTTATATGTTCTACTTCTCTGATTATATTTTCATTTTGTTTATTAACTTCTATTTCTATTTTCTGGATTTCTTTAATACTTTCAGATTTCACATCTTCAATTTTCTTTTCCAATTTGTCTATGTTTCCACTCATCTGGTCCAATTTTTTATTCAAAGTACCTTCTATTCTGTTCATATTCCCATTTATCATGTTGATATCTCCTCTCATTGTATCTATGTTTCCATTTATCTTCTCCTCCATGTTATTCATATTTCCACTTATGATGTTGATATCTCCACTTAATTTTTTTTCTATTTTATTCATATCTCCCCTCAATTCGTCCTTCATTGTAATCAAAAATTGCATAAATTGATCATTGGTAACTGTTCTTCCTTGCGATTCCTTTCTTCTATCTTCCTGTTCATCTACTTCCTCATCTCCTGTCGAGTCTTCCTCTGGTACATTCCCTCCAGATTGTTGTCCCTGTTCTAAATGGAATACTTGGTAATCTCCTCTACCACGACTTTCTTCTCTTTCTTGCTCAGTTCCACTTTCTCCTCCTACTTGTTTTCCGTCTCTCAGTGTCATCTTCCTGTCCATGGTATTTATTTATAATATCGTTACTAATTTTATTTAATATTACTTGTATATGTTTTATTTATACTCCTCACTAAATCCTACCAATTATTTCTAAATCGCCCCACGTTTTTGGGTGCCAATTTGTTGTTATTTTTTTTTATACGTTTATTATAGTTTATTATATAATTTTATTAATTTTCCTTTTTTTTTATTAATGAGAATGAAATTTATTTATCTATGATTTTTAAATTCTATACATATATATATGTATGTATGGCTAGCTCAGTGATCTTTATATTGTTAATATTTTAAATTGTTATATGTATTTATATGAATGGTGAACATGAGAACACTTTACTCTCGTTGGGTCCCGGATGATATGAAAATATATGAAATTGTATAGTTTGAATATTGTCTTACCATAATTTACTCAACATGTGCTTAGAATCTGTGCGCGGAACATACCTATTTAACCTCCATGATATCACTCATTTTATGTTCTGTGGATGGTAGAAATGAAATACAGACAAGTCAACAAAATTTAGTTTATATAATGGTGAATCGTGATAAAATTGAAAAACATTATGATTATAATGAAAAATTTGTGAAAACCCTTACTACTATTACTAAATTACATGAAATGGATATTCTTAAATTGCTAAAAATTGTTCATAGTGAAATTTGGCCAAATAATTTATAAGTCTGACTTTTTATTATGGTATACCATGTAAATTATTAAAAAAAAAACACTGACCTGTGTATCACTTAAAAGTTTAGTAAGTGCACTCTGTTCCCGATTCTTCCTCTGGTATCAGGCTGGACTCTCTTCTGGAATCGTGGACACCAACTCGATATTTTCGAATACAGGTAAGTCAATAAATTTATTAAATTGTTAGCTATATTCGCCTTATACAGTTTAAAGATGCTTCTGAATGTTCTTCACTATCAATTATAGCTTTAATGTGATAATATAATCAAAATTCTTGCATAGCGTCCCCAATCAGATTTTAAATTCTATATATTTCCACAAATAATTATGTTTTACTGTTAATTTCTGGTCTAAACGTTTCTCGTATTCTACTTTATCTTTTGTATTTGTTTTTATTTCAAATTTACATGATTTTTGCATAATTTCAATAAAATTTTAAGAAAAAATTCTCTTACATGTTCATCCACTTCGAATCACCCCAGATATATTCCTTCTCTTCTTTTAAATCAACAACTCCCGGTTGCTAGCATTGTTATTTCAAACAAAACACTACCAAGTTGCTAGATATTACAACCTTGTTTATTAGATGTTTTATATTAAATTTATCTTTTCTTTCCCTCATTATTATTGTTCCTAATTATTTGTGAAAATTTTAAAATAATTCATTATACTTTTCTACCTCTTAAATAGTTCCAAACTATGTCTTATAATTTAATACACTAATAACATCTCTCCCACTTTAAATGAACATATCAATAAATCTACAATCAATAATTCGTTATAATCCTTTATAATATTTTTCAAACCCTTTCTGTTATTTTACTAGACCATTATCTTATATAAACTCATCCTATTATTCAGTACAATAACCTTTTTTATATAAACAGCTTTAAAAAAAAATCAATACTTCAGACTTCGAAATATGTCTGTGGTTGACTATTCTGCTATTAATCTATGATATTTTTCATCTGCTTTGAATTGACATTTCAATAGTTGACTTTTGACAACTGTGAATAATTCGTTTGTATATTCGTATCAAAATTTTCTGTTTATTATTACCCAATAATAATTTTATTTTATTTCAGATTCTTTTAATATTCTAGGTGAAATATACATGTCATCCTCTGTGCTGTGAATAAATTATGAATTTATAGTGTATCAAGGAATGAAATTTGCTTTGATGACTCACGATGTTTACAATATGAAAAATTCAGGTACTGATTTCTAATAATACTAGTGTATTTATAATTATAAAAGATAATTGATATCATAGACGTTCAATTGGATATATATATATAACCTCTATTCGTCCTTTGACAATGTTACAATTTCATATATTTTTGGGAGTTATTCTGTTTAAAATTTATGACGATAAGTTTAATATATATATATATATATATATATATATATATATATATATATATAATAACAAGATGTACGAATAGTGCGTGACATATGAACAATAAGCATCGAATAGATTAGTGGGTATTGCGTGCAATACCCACTAATCTATTCGTTGCTTATTATATATATATATATACAGTGCTATTCAAAAGTCCCATCCCTCCCCTCGTATCTTTTGAACGGCTACATTTACATCAATAAAATTTGGAGGGTGAAAATGAAGTGTTGTAAACTTCTCTACGGATGGTAACAGGTGACGTAATAGTAATAGATGACGTCACAGTGCCACTCTGGCCAATAATTTTAAATAGGACCTTATGGCAAGTGATATCTCGTTTGAAAGGCATTGACATTGGCTACATAGCCATATTAATTTTGTTTTGGTTTAAATTAATTTTGACGGATGAATTACATAAATACAAAAATTAATGGGATTATATTTTTAAATTTAATTAATCAAATATCAACAATGGATTCTTATGGCACGTGTTCGAAATGTGCTCCCTCTACTTCCTGACAGTAATACATCCTATAAGTAAACTCTTGTCGTACTCGTTCGAATGTGTCAGCTGAAATAGCATTGCATTCTTCAGTAATTCTTTCTATCAAAACGCCAATGCTATCTGGTGCCGTAGTATAAACCTTGGATTTCAAGTACCCCATAGAAAAAAATCTAATGGTGTCAGATCTGGTGACCGGGGTGGCCATTCTATAGGACCTCGCCGGCCGATCCATCTACCTCGATATTCTTCATCCAGGTAACGTCTTACTGCACCATAATAATGTGCAGGAGTACCATCTTGTTGAAATGTTATTTCCAGATGGCCGAATTCATCTTGATTATCCTCCAGAATTTCAAGAACTAACGTCTCAATTGTATTTTGTAACATCTCCAGATACACTTCACCGCTTAAATTTGAATTTAGGAAAACAGAACCAATTATGTGGTTTCCCAAAATACCTGCCCAAACATTGACTTTGTCTGGAAATTGGGTATGTTCTTCACGAAAGGTGTGAGGATTTGTGTCACTCCAATACCTTACATTTTGTGTATTCACATTTCCATTGAGGCAAAAAGTACTTCCGTCACTAAAACAAATTATTCTGTGTAATGTGGGTTATGACTAATTTTATTTGTCATACGTTGACAGAATTCGAGTCTTCTGTCGGGGTCGTCATCCGAAAGGTGGTGCACCATTTTTAACTTGTATGGATGAAATTTATTTTTAGCCAACACTCTCTGTACTGTACTTCTACTCACTCCACAGATAGACGCAACTTTCGTTGAAGAGGAAGTAGTGTTTACTACCATTTCAGCAACTATATCAATTTTTTTATCATCACTAAATGTTGGTCGACCAGATCGTTTGGCATCTTGAACACTCCCTGTTGCTTCAAACTTGTGAAGAATCACCCTCAAATAGGTTCTCGAGATATGGCGATCTGGGTATCTCTCATTGAATAAACGTTCCGCTTCATGGAATTCTTTCTAGATTCACCAATTATTAAGATAGCTGCTACTGTGTCGGCTTGAGTACGTACCATTTTGCCTATGTAAACTCTTAAGCGTCTCGTTGACAATAATAAAATTAAATATATAGGCTATTTAGAAAAACGTCAATTTTTTTGACAACTAACCAGAGGCGGACTGAAAAATCTTCAATATTTAAATGTGAAATAATAATTTTGGTATGTATTTAATTTATCCGTCAAAATTAATATAAACCCAAACAAAATTAATATGGCTATGTAGCCAATGTAAATGCCTTTCAAACGAGATATCACTTGCCATAAAGTCCTATTTGAAATTATTGGCCAGAGTGGCACTGTGACGTCATCTATCAGGCACTGTGACGTCATCTATCACTATTACGTCACCTGTTACCATTCGTAGAGAAGTTTACAACAAGTTATTTTCACCCTTCAAATTTTATTAATGTAAGTGTTGCCATTCAAAAGATACGAAGGGGGAGGGGACTTCTGAATAGCACTGATTATTTCTTTTTTGTAACATATATTTTTTTAAACATATCATGTTCATCAACCTGAGTTACAGTAGATCGCCTTGGTACCAAAGCTATCCCCTGAATTAAGGTTTATATTATTATTTTTTGCACTGATGACGTATGTTATATCCTAGCTGAGTGTGAGCACATGTATAACTGATAAATAACTCGTGTTTTGTATGGCCCAGTTATATTTCATCTTGTCCTTTTTTTATTAGTTCACATGTATAACTGATAAATGGTGTTCTGTATAGCCCAGTTATATTTAATTTTTCGTTTTCTTATTAGTTCACATGTTTTATTGATAACTCGGTGCTCTGTGTAACCCAGTTATTCTTCAAATAATTTTTTTTCACTTAATAGCTAATTCAGTGACTTGACAGACGTTATAGTCCAGTCATTTTTCATTTTTTTACTCATCTTCCGGAATTGAATCCACTATTAGAAACATTCCATTTGATAACAAAATTTCAGTATCTGTCTTTTACATATTTTTTTGTTTGTTGCCTAATTACAGCGAGAATAAACATGTTGGTAAGTTTAGATACCTATTTTATTCATTCTTTCCTATTCATTTGCAAGGTTAAGGTAAGGATGAACATGTTGCCCGAACAGAAACCTGGCTGGCGCCCATTTTATTTTAGAACATCCCGGATATCTGATAGGTTTCACTCCCACTCATCGACTAAGTGAGCTGAAGGCCCGATAGGTTGTCGCCGGGGACAGCTGGACTTACCTGTAGCACATGGGGTCGATACTAGCGAAGCTAGTGACCAATTTGGGTGATTACAAGATCATTTTTCATTTCTTCCCTCCCACGCAAGATTTAGATTCGTCAATCCTGGCTGCCTCCCGTTCCTCTATGGGTGCTAAAAATATGTATTCTTGTTTTTTCTTACCTCCTATAGTGTCCGTTTGTTCAATTCCTGGCCTAATTTTAAGACGCGCGATTCACGTCAGCAATTTTTATAAAAAAAATAATATTTAGTGATGAAAAGCGAAGTTTATTCCATAAATAAGAATGACTTCGTGAAAACGTTTCAACAATTATCAGTGGTGTTGACAAACACAACTTTCATTTATATGAAAATGCGTTAACTACGGCAGCCTTAGCAGGTAGTTTTCTTTGAAAATTTAATTTAGTAATTTAAGTGACGCAGCTTCATGGAAAATATTAATATGTAGACACACCATTGCCATTAAAATGGACATTTCAAGTATTGCTTATAATTATACACAGCCCTAGTACTATCTTATGACGTAAGAGAAATACACTGAGCTGACTTCAAATATGTTTTCAAAGGCTTCAAATCAACTAATCCACCTACATGTTTTATCGTTATTCTTTTTTTGTGAGATAGATAGATAGATATGGATTATAGACGCATCGGTATCTATGACCATTTAGCGTCTTTACTCTATGTGATATTATATGAGTTTTCTCGTATTTCATATTAACGTGTATAAGTTGGTATCTTTTAAGTATCCTAGTAGTGGTTCTAAGTGTTTTTCTGAGAAAAGTAATTTGATGTTTGTAGGTAGATCATATTTGATTCTGTATGGTGTATATTTCCTGCAATGCATAATTATATGTTCAACGGTAATTCTAGAGTTACAGGTCTCAGCTTTGTATGTCCAATTCTTAATCTTGTGAGGACTATTTGATATTTCCTTGGTAGGTTATGTATTTGCCTTTTGGTTAAGTGAATGTCGTGGATTTCGTAGAGGTTTTTGTCTCCTTCTTGAAGGTCCCACTCTAACTGAATTAGGTTCCTAGTTAGTTTAACTGAATGATTGTTCAGATCTTTTAGGTTTAATATATTTATCACGTTTGTGGTATGCATTTGTTCTTTCGCCAGGAAGTCTGCCCTATCATTGCATTTAATACCTATATGACTAGGGATCCAAAGGAGTATGATTTCTTTATTTCTAATTTTTGCTTTCTCTAACTGATGTTTTATTTTCTTGGCAAGAGGGTGACCTGGATTGTATGCTTTGCTAGAGTCAAGAGAGCTCATTCAGTCTGTTGCTATCAACCATTGGTGATAATTAGTAGCTGTGATAAAATCTGTTGCTCTATGTATTGCAAATAGTTCCGCTGTAAGTATTTCAGTTGATTTATAGAGGCTGAAACTGTTTTCTGGTGTTTTTGTGTGATAAGCGGTGCCTACTTTTTCATTCGATATGAAGCCATCTGTGTTTATAATTTGATGTTCTTTGTAGTTGTCTATAATCTGATGAAATTTTTGTTTGAACAGTATAGGAGGTGTGGAATTTTTTATGTGTATTGGCAGCTCCTTATTTATTTGTACGAGGATATATTGAAAAAATTCTTAGCCTACTATAGAACCAAACAAAATTTCAATGTCAAAATATTTTTTGACTCAACATAGTCTCCTCTTAATTGGATACATTCATTACAGCGAACCTACAACCTTTCAAAAAAAATGTTTCTTTTTGCTCTGCAAACCAGACCTCCACAGCTTTTATTACCTCCTCATTGGAAGAAAATGAACGACCTTTTAAACTTTTTTTCAGTTGAGGAAAGAGATGATAGTCGGACGGAGCCAAATTTGATGAATAAGGGGGGTGTTCTAGTAATTCAAACCCTCAATCAAGCATTTTTTGCATGGCAACATGAGATTTGTGTGCAGGGGCGTTGTCCTGCAAAAACAAAACACCTTTGGATAGCTTTCCGCGTCTTTTCTCTTTAATTTTTTCCCGTAGAGTGGTCAGTAATGTCGAATAGCAATCTCCAGTTATTTTTCTACCCTTATCCAAAACATCAATCATGATTACTCCATGGCAATCCCAAAAAACTGGAGCAAGAACTTTTCCAGCACTTGGACACTTCTTAGGTCTTGGAGAACCAGAGTGTCGCCATTACATCGATTGTTGCTTTGTTTCTGTATTGTAGAAATGTACCCAAGTCTCATCCATACTAACAATTTGGTTTAAGAAGTCTACATCGTCTTCAAATCGAGCACAGATCAACGCGATGCTTCTACCCTTGCACGCTTTTGGTCAACATTCAAACATTTGGGGATCCCTTTTGCAGCAATTTTTCTCATGTCCAAATTGATGTGAACTATATGATGAACGCATTCGCATGAAATATTCAGTGCTTCAGATATCCGTTTTAGCCCAATTCGACGGTCTTTTAAAATCATGTCATGAACTGCATCGATATTTTCGGGGACTGACACAGAAACTGGCCTTCCCGATCGGTAATCATCTTCAATGGAAAATTTACCTCTTTTGAAGCTTGCAGTCCAATTTTTCACGGTCGCGTACGAAGGACATTGATCACCAAGGGTATTAGGAATATTGTCGTAAATCTGTTCAACTCCTAACCCTTTTAAATACAAGTACTTGATGAGGGCTCGATACTCCAATTTTTCGATTTTCACAATTTCGGTGGACATCTTTTTTCTTTTTATTTATTGCGTAACTCTGGTTCACTTTTTTGACGTCAAACTTTACACTGACACTTCTAATAAGTTATTGTTCGTTGCTATTGTAACGGAATATATCAAGAGTGACTGATCGTCACTCGCGTCATGTCACGTCTCGACTCCGCCCTCTTTTTTATATTTTTGCGCTAGACGACATACACACTTATACCGAAAATTTCGTCTTTTTCCTCACCCCGCAATTCCATTTTTTTTTAATTAGTTGAAAAGTATATTATCTACGGGCAAAGTATGCATACATTTGCTATATAATTCATATATGATCTTCCATTTGCAGCATCAATTATAATTTTCCATGTATTTATTAAAAATATATTCAGTTCTAAAAAATAAAAGTTGTAACTTTTGTAAAAATATTTCTAAAGTTGTACGTTGGTCATGTGTGGTTTCGATATTTCGGAAAGAGAATCAATGTCGCTACCGGTGATTCATTTCTTGCAGGTGTGGTGGTCGATGATTGAGTTTCATCCGCACTGATGCCCTGAATCTGGAATCGGGGCGCTATTATTGACGTCGTTCCCAACGCCATACATACGCAAGGCTATGAATGCTCTATTTGCGAATAGTTCATAAAAATGATATTCTCGAGCATCGTTCCTAAAATCATCAAATTGTATCGTCCCTCACAACAGCGTCAGTTGACGTTACAATACAAATGTCATTTTGTTATGTCAAAAATAAATATAAACAAGCTTTTCAAATATGTTTACCAATTTCTCCTATAAAAATGAATTCTACAATCAGGTAATCAGTAGTATTGAACCCAAATTGAACATTAGTATACCGAACAACTTATGAAAGCCAATTTGTTAATTATAAATACTAAAAAATGCATACCAGAGAGGAACGAATTTACCTCAATATCTGTTTCTGAAACTAAGAAAACACTATAATTATACATAAAATCTATTAAGTGGATAGACATTGCAGAGAATGAAGATATATTTCAGACAAAAATTTCACAGAACTTTTGGTTGTGTTAATAGGAAGAATTTGACATAAAGATTTTGTCATCATAGTAACTTTGTATAAGTGTTTATTTTTGGATTGATATGTATGTGCAGGTGAGTTAATTTAATTTTTCATAGTATGATATTTTACAAATGCACATAGATAACATAATTTCTTTAAGTCAAAGATTTTGTTTATATTATACAGTGCGTCACTAGGGCACATGCTGGAACTAGACATAATAATCTAAATAATGCTTCTTTGTATAATATCTAAGGGACCTATAAATCTGAACAGTTTTTTCCAAATTGAAGAGAAGGTTTTCCATTTTAGTTGTGGTTTTCTAGGTGAAATCCATAAATAATTCTATTATGAAGTCTTCCTAAAGTTCTGTTGTTACCATTATTCATCCTCATTCTTCAAGTAGTTGTTCGATAACTGTTTACATTATCTAATAACGTATATTTTGTTGTTTATAGAATTTCATCTTTCAGTATTTTAATTTTTTTTATGTATAGTTTAATAATTATATTTCAAAAATAGAAATCTGAATAGTCTGTTCAAAATTGAAGAGAAGGTTTTCCGTTTTAGTTCTGGTTTTCTAGGTGAAATCAATAAATAATTCTATCATGAAGTCTTCGGAAAGTTATTTTATTACCATTATTGATCCTTATTCTTGAAGTAATAGAAATCTGAATAGTCGTTTCAGAATTGAACAGAAGGTGTTCCATTTTAGTTTTGGTTTTCTAGGTGGAATCAATAAATATTTCTATTATGAAGTCTTCGGAAAGTTCTTTTATTACCATTATTCATCCTTATTCTTCAAGTAATTGTTCGATTACTGTTTACATTATCAAATAACGTATATTTTGTTGTTTATAAAATTTTTTGTAACAATATTAACAAGTTTGGGGTTTTTAAGTGTAAAATATTTAAATTTCTGGGTTGTCGGTCTCGAATTTCATCTTTCAGTATTTCAATTTTTTTCATGGACAATGATTGATGACGAGACAATCACAAAACAAAGATGGCCTGTTGAAAAAATAGAGCTTAAGATTTCATTCACAGCTCTGTAGAATAAGTATTCATAAAAAATCTTTTATTTAAAATGGATTTTATTGTACATTTATTGACACATTGATTTATCTTGAAATTAACATTCATGAAGAATCGATATACAGCAGTAAAAAAGGTTTATACTTGCCAGATTATCAATAACTGAGTTTTAGCAGACGATGTAGATTCATGTGAATAAAAGAAAAAGAGAACGATCAGTTTGCTGGATGGTAGTCAGTAATTTAAGGAAATAATGACTGCATGTTAGCAAACTAAAAATTGTTTGTGAGGACTGTGGTGACTTAGAGGGGTGGAGGAGGCTACACTAAAATGTTCATACAAAAATATGAAAAATACACTTCAAATTTGCTAGAAAAAAAGGCTGGCCACTCTTTATATAGTTTGATTATACAATATTTAAACAAATGAAGAAAATATTTTGTAGATAGTCTGGTCTTACAAAAAAAATATTTTCGATTAAAAACCATAATCTTGTCACACGTTGAAGAAATGAAACTAAATGAACAATAGAACGAATTAAGAGATTGAACAACAAAAATTATTGAAATACTACAAAAACGTTGCGCCATGTACACGTCTCAAGTGACTCTAGAAAGAATAAAATTCCATTTAATAAACATTAAAATACCTATTTGAATTAAAATCACAAAAATTTTTGAAATCACATCAAATACCATGTCGTATATTAAATTTATCCACCTTCTTCTATTTTCAATTGATGCTTACAAAGAAACATTCTATCAAATAATTCTCAATTTATTGACTGAAATTTATTCAGATAAAATTTTTATATATACATAGTTATTTTCCAACTAATTTTAAGCTGATCTAAAGAATCATTTGGCCAGAAAAAAAATTTATAAGACTTGGCCTAATTTTTGCAGCCTAATACCAAAAAGTTTGAATATTTGGTATCCTTTGTACCGCGGAGAATGTTCTTCTAGACAATTAACACATTGAGGGGGCGGATTGCATGGATTTTCTTCATTAGATGCTTTTCCGCATCTGGGGCAGATGGCTTGATTTCTGCATTCATCCAATGTATGCCCAAACCTTTGATAGTTAAAACAGCGGAGGGGTTCGGTATGTAAGTGCTGACCCTTATGTTTATCTATCCAGTTTTGATTTTTTCAGGCAGTTTGAAGGTTTTGAAGGTTAATAGTAAGGTGCTGATGGCGATATTTTTGCATCTATTTTGGTATTTAGTCTTCTATCACACCTTGGGGTTGCAAATTGTCCAGTATTCCTTCTGTATCACAGTTCAATAAGTCACTGCAGGTGATACTACGTTTAGTGTTCTATGGGGTTCGACTGTAACTTCCAAATCATTCAACTTGTTTATTAATTTTGTTTTCTCAGATTGTGCTTGATTCTTAACTACTAAAGTAGTTGTAGTATTCCATTTCTTAGTTCTTTCTTACTTTGAGTTTTTCCTATTAAAGAGGTAAGTGATTTATTGATGGTGAGAGGTGATTCTTTCTCAAAACTGTCTTCTTCTCTGGTGATTATATAGTACTTTTCATGAAATATTGGATTTTCATATGTTTCTCGTGAATATGTTCGAGGTCTCTTTTGGGACCCGTGAAAAAGGAAGAATTCAGAAAATAAGCTCAAAGATTGATCCCACGAGTAGCCTAGAAATTATTCGGCCCATCGAAGCAGAGCCTGGATACCTCGATAAGGCTAAGTTTTATCCAGAGGGTATCTAGATAAAGCGTTTACGACTCACTCGGCAGAACTATGCATCCATCGGCACGGTGTCTCACACCTTGAGATTGCCAACATTTAAGGAAAAATACAGGACGTGACTGGGGTACCTCGGGAGTGTCAAGCCCATGCCATCATTGAGGAAAAAAACTTACCTCTCAGGCCACCTGAGGTTTTTTTTGTGACACATACTGTATTTCGACAAACACCGAGATATTTCGAAAACAATAACAAATAGGTCTAGGAAATATTGAAGGAAGAGACATAATTTTTTACGTTAAATACGAAAATGTCATGATATATAAGGTATTTCATTTAAAAAAATATAACTTTGATATACCAACATGTTTTTAATGTCCCTCTCTATCTATAAAAATTTTTAAAAGTTAGTTATTATTGATCTACATATATGCGTATAAAAATATTTTTTAGATGTTTATGACTTGGGCACCAGATTCCGTGCAGCTTCACCCTGTATACTTTGAATTCATTGCTATTTGCTGTTGTGGAGCAGTTTATCTGTTTAATCTAGTTTATATGACTTTTGAAAAATAATGTTGTTCTCTTTTTGGGAAATACATCATATCAATTCTTAAAACTCTTCGTTTTTTTCTAATAGATACGATTGAAAATATTAAATGAAACTAATTTTTCGAAATTGCCTGCTGGTTGACCACAAAATACCTTTCAGTGAACGTTGGGTAAACAGACAACTCGTGAATACTTATGGGAGTAATGAGTCAATTAAATCTCTCACTAAATACTGTTAGCTAGGATTTTTTTCAAATATGCAGTGTTAACGTATACGTTAACCAGATGTTTTACCATAAAATTTTATTTCGACTTCCAGTTGTTTAGAATGTCATAAAATTAAACCTATGGACCTCAAATTCACGACTTGAATAAACATTTCAACGGGTGTGCTGTATTAGTTATGTTACTAAAAAAACGAATGAACAGAGAAATTCATGAATGAATGTAAAAGGGCACAATAAAGGTGAAAATAGGTAATACAGAGAATTGTGAAATTCAAGTGTATCGTGGACAATAACAAAAATATTAAAGTATTTAGAGAAAAGTTGATAATAATACTGTTAGAGGCAATAAAACAAGAACAAATAAGATAGTTTGACAGTGAAATAAGATGAGACGAAAGAAGTTTGGCCAGTCAAGTATTGCAAACTGAAAAAATAAGAAAATACAAATAGGCAGAATAAGAAGGAAAAGGAGAAGAGCTACTATAGGAAAGAAATGAGGTTACTGGAACAGGAGACACAAAAATAATGTCGAAGATATTACTAGAAATTTCAATTCCAGCATAGATTAACATTGCAATACTCAAGAGCTCATGGATTGACTAAGTAATAACCTACGTGGAATAATTTTAGATGGTTTTTAATTAATTAGAAGGGAAACATAAACGTGAAATGTGGCAAAACAACGTACTGGAAGGGATGGGTTTCATATTTGAAAAAAATAATTAAAGACAGATTTTAATGGAATCTAGTAGAATTCAGGAATGGTGATTCAAACACAATTAGGATTTACAGATATCAGAAAAGGACAATTATTTAGTTGTTAGAATACTGGTTCGTCGCATATGATACCCTAGAAAAAGGGTTGGGATGACTCAAGCGTCAAGTGAAAAACAAACGCGTCATCAAAAATAGGTAAACGAATTACGACTTTGCATGCAGTTAAAAGTTCGAAAACGATAAACTAGTTTTAAAATTTTTTATTTTATTATCAAAGTGCAACAGAATAACTGACTACAATAATATGGTTTCATACAATTTATATGGTTAATAAAAGTATTATATTTCTTGCTACATTGCATTGTGCAAGAATGTAACTCCTCCACCCCTAGATGGAAACGCATCCCTCAAGGATGTGGTTTCAGGACATCAAACGACAATTTCTACTTTCCTTGGACGTTGGCTTCGTTGATGGTAGAACGAACAGATTTTTCTTAAAATCCAAAATCCTAGAATGGAACCCAAGTTTGAGTATAACAGGACTGTCTATAATATACTTGTTCTGGAATAGTAAACTGGAGTGTCAATATTTTCTAAATATTCCTCATGAACTTGTAGCTTGGTTTGAATTTCTTGATTTTCTTCTAAACTGATACTTCTAGGGTCCAGTGACGGTGGATCAACTTCTTGAAGTTGCTTTCCAAAATTAGAGCCAAATTTATTACGTCAACGTCAACCAAATTAAATTTGCTTGACTTTGTTGTAACAAACGTTAGGGATTGTATGTGAACAGTACAACCTGCAGCGAATTCTAATAATAATGTCCCATGGATGGGTATTGGGTATGTTTTCTTTTGTCTCTTGGCAATCAATAATGGCTACTTCTTTCTTAGTTGCGATGATAAGCCATTGTCGATCGGAAATTTTCGTTATTAGAACTGTGTGTAACGATTTGGTCGACAGGTTTTGACCTCTGCTTTATAGGTGCGTAATTGCCCAACTAACAATTTGAGTCATAAATACTCTATTCTAAGGAAATCTTACCTATCCTTGATAATAATTTCGTATTTTTTACGAAAATAATACCTTTATAGTTAGATCATACAATAGAGTAAATTTATAAAGTCAATAATACTAAAGATTCACTCAGAGTATTACCTATAACGTAACAGTAACAGTTAAAGTTATTTTTACGTAAACGTTACTTTCAGAATTACTTATATACTATTTTTACTTATAAGTATAATTTCGGCGGTAATAATTACCGTTTAGCTTTACGTAAATATTACCTATAAGTTATTTGCACTTATAAGTAATTGTTGTGGTTATAATTACGTTTCTAATTACACTTTACAGTTAGGTTCACTGTTAAGTTGCCAATACTTGTTTTCATGACGTAAGTGTTTCAACAGTTTATTACTGACAGGTTAGTGACTTGTTTGTCAAATTATTGGTATTTTGTTAGAAATCGCTACTTCAAAAATTACTTTTTGGGTTTTTTACCTATATGGATATATTAAAAACAACTACACAGTCACGATTACTAAATGAATTAACCATGAAGTAAATCTAACTTGAGAATCAGAATATGAGAAATAATATTTGTTTCCTGTGTGTTAGTCCCAAACACAGAACAAAGTAAACAAAATGTTAATTGGAGTTTATATGATTTGTATATTGTTTATGATGCCTCGTAATGCCCGAAAAAAGAGATTGTTTAGACATTCGACTACATTTTACAGAAAATTAAAAACAGCATTAGAAAATTTTAGCGAAGTGTCAGTAACAAGTGATAAAAACAAGAATAACAATTTATCTATAAATAATGTATTACCACATGTTGAACAAGACGAATCAATGTTTGAAAATCGTGTTGAATATAATGATCCGGAGAGTGAAGACGAATCAAATTGGACAGAAAACACTGAAAATGAAGGAGAAAGTTTGACAAAAATAATGGTTTTAAGAGAACGTCTAAGAGAATGGGCATTAAAACACAAAATAAATCATAGTGCTTTGAATAATATATTTTCAATTTTGCGCGAGGAAATTGATATGAACTTGCCTCTCGATAGCAGAACTTTATTAGAAACTCCTAAAAACGTACTTATTGAAAACATGGGCAACAGAAAGTTCTGGTATAATGGTATAGAAAATTATTTACTACATGTGCTTTCTGCTATTACTGAAACTATAACTATTTCATTGATATTCAATATAGATGGCCTACCCCCTTTTAAATCCTCTACAGCTGAATTATGACCCATTTTATGCAAAATTGAAGAAATGGAGGACTTACAACCTATAGCAATCGCAATTTATTGTGGATCCACAAAGCCTCCATTAAAAGATTTCTTATCAAGATTCGTGGATGAGTTGAATAAATTATTAATTTCTGGAATAAAATGTGGTGAATCACTTATAAACATTAAAGTTAAATATTTTGTTTGCGATACCCCTGCTCGGAGTTTTATTAAAGGTGCGTATTAGGCTAATAAAATCAATGTAATCAAAATATCTTATATGTTACTGTCTTATTAGGAGTTGTAGGATTCAATGCTTACTATGGTTGTATCAAATGTGATTGCAAAGGCGAGTATGACAAAAAAGGAAGACACATGAGTTTTCCTAAAATAGATTGCATTCCCAGAACAGACAAGTTTTAGAAATAAATATAATGAAGATCATCACAAACAAGATTCGCCTCTACTGAAATTACCGATTGACATGGTAGAAGATGTTATAGTTGCAGATTCTTTACATCTGATTGATCTTGGTAGGTATGTAAATAAATGTTTATACATATCTATTTATACAATACTAATATTTTAGGTGTCGTACGAAAATGTTTAAATGGATGGGTTCACGGAAGCTATAACTTTAAAACAAAGTTTTCAGCATATAATATAAGAATGTTATGCGAGAGACTTGAAAACTGCAATACTCTTAAGCCAGCTGAAATCCATAGAGCAATTAGAACGGTTACATCTCTAAAATATTGGAAAGGTTCTGAATTTCATATATTTATATGTTATGTGGGAATGGTAGTTTTAAAAGGACTTTTACCCGATGAAGTATACCACAACTTTCTAATTCTAGTGTGTGCTGTAACTATAGTTTCTTGTGATACGCACCTACAATATATTCAAGTAGCTGATCAGCTATTCAAAGACTATATAGAACATTACAAACGCATTTATGGGCTTGACTCCATAAGTAGCAACGTACACAACCTCTGTCATATAGTTCCTGATGTTAAAAAATTTGGAAGTTTATTAAAAATAAGTGCTTATCCTTTTGAAAATTTTCTTGGTTATTCAAAATCACTTTTGCGAAATGGAAACCGTCCCTTAAGTCAAGTTGCTAAACGAATTACTGAATTATTTGAGTTTAATATGCCAAACAACTTAATTAATTATCCAGTGCTTAAAAAAGAGAATACTTGCAGAAAACATGAACTAGATAGTTGTACTAAGGTTTTTTATAAGTTGGAAATAAATAAAAACTTTGTTTTAACTAATGATATGAAATATAAATGGTTTTTGACGAAGAATAATGAAATTGTGTCGATGATCAATGCAACATTTAAAAATGATATTATTTATGTTAATGGTGCAGCAATAAAAAATAAAGGAAACTTTTTCGAACAGCCTATTAAATCTTCTTATTTAAATATTTTTAAATCGAATGGGGAGACGGTAAAACCAAAATTATTTGCACTCGAAGAAATTAAATGTAAAATGTTTTTATTAAAGAGCGAAGATTTTATTTTTGTACCATTACTCCATACATTGTAGATTAAAAAAATAAACTGTAGAACATTAGTTTCATAAAAAGGTATATAATAAAACAATAATTATTTCTTTGGAAGTTTTCTTTTCGAAGTAATGACCTATATCCTACAATATTTTAGTTTATCTATGTTTATGTAGCATATTTAAAAATGTATAACACAGAAACTTAATATGTATTATAAAACTAAACAAAATAACAGAACTATATGCAGTGTTTCATTAAACTTCTTGTATAATCTCACTAGCATCCACTTCTACTCGACTGTTTTTTTCCTGACTTTCTGTTTCCTGAGTCTCATAAGCTTCCACAGATTTATTCTCATTTATTACTTGGTCCTGCTTAGCCATTGGCTTTTTACGCAAACTACGAGTTTTGGCATGTTTCAAAATTTTATCTCTAAAAATACTTATTGTTTTTTCTTTTGTAAAACCATTGTCAGCTGTTTTAAGTACATTAAAGAATATATCAATAATTGCTTCATATTTTTGAAATGGTTTCTTTCTTACTTCCTTGTCTCTTGATATGCCCGTCCATGAATATTCCAACAAACAATCGGGCACAAAAAGTATATCTACTAATTTGTAAGCAATTTTAACGCCATCCATGGTACCTGATGTACCACCAATTGTTTGCAAAAATGCAGTTATCTGATGTCTAAAGACATTATGAATTTGTAATGATTTATTCAAATTTTCCATTTCTTCAGCCGTTTGAAGAGGGAAATTAAACATTTCCAAAAAATTTGGCTCAATTTTTTCTTTTGATATATCTTCATTATGGGAACATTTTTTTACCTGCAGCAAAGAAAACATTTTATCCAAAGCTATATTCGTTTTAATTTGATATTCAAGCACACTTTTATTTAATTCTGAAAAATTTGTTTTCAAATCCTGTAATGCTTTTTTTATATCCATTACATCATTTATGTGAGTTTTCGTATTTTAAACACTAGTGTTTAAAGAGTCGTTTTGAGTATGACAAATCCGTGCTCAAAGTGCAGTTTTAGTAGAGGAAGTAGAAAAAGTACCTTGTATTTCATCGGTTTGCAGCGCTTGAAGTGGTTGTTTATGGTTAGAGTGAAAAAAGCGTTAAAAAAAGTGCCAAAACGTCAACTTTATTTCACGCTTGCCATGAGCTAACACAATGAATCTTAGCTGGGCATCGAGGATGGACTTTCATGAAACTTGGAATACGTATAATTGTAATTTACCGAAGGAGTTTAATTAAAATATCCCAAATTTCTATTTGAATTTATTTTTTTGTATAGGGCTGTAGAAAAAATAATGTATGCAACATGTGCATAAAGTGTCTTTTTTTCACTCATGGAATTGCCGCACTCGCCTGACGGCTCGTGCGGTCAACTTTTTCCATTCTTGAAAAAAAGTACCACTTCATGCACTTGTTGCATAAATTACTATTACAGCACTAATTTTATCTGGATTCGGTAATACGCCTTCTCCAGTAATTTTATGATCTGATGGTATCCGTTAGCTAGATCTAACGTTGTATGGTACTGGGCGTGCTCTAGTTTGTCTAAAATATCGTTTATGACCGGAAATGGAAATTGATCATCGATAGTATTCTTATTTAGCTTACGATAGTCTATTACAACTATATTTCTTTTTATCGTTTAAATGTTATCGCTTTTTCTCGACAAACCAAATCGGCGATTTAAATGGTGATTCTGAATGTCTTATTATACCATCCGATAACATTTTACTTATTTGACTAAATACTTCTTTTCTATAAATTTGCAGACAGTTATACTTTTTTGTATAAACTGGACTCATCAATAAGATTAATTTTGTGCTTAATTTGATTTGAAAAATATCCCTATACTCATAACAAAGATTTTTAATAGCCTGTATTCTTCATTATTACAATGAGTTCATTTAATATATTGTGGAATTAACTAGAGACCGTGAGTTTCATTTAAAAACACTAATAAGTTCATTTAAGTAATCTCTCTATAAAATATCAAGTTCATCTTCATCTATATCCACTTTTTCAAAACAATTTAAGTCTGTAGTAGATTTCAATCCATTTTCTTCAATTAACTCTACTTGAAAGTTTTCAGTAAAAGTTACTTTAACAGACTTTTCACTACTATTCGTAATTACAGTGGAAGCAAATGATGAACCCACAATTTTCACCAGACACTCATGCATTTAAGCTTTTTCTAAATTATTATAATTTAATGAATTCGGCCCTGACCGAATACAGAGAATCTGTGTTCAATGTGGGCTCTGATTATTTTCAAAGTTGTTAAGTGTTAACAAAGTAATAATTGTGGATTTTGTGTAGGGATACTTTTACAACAGAAAGTGCATTTGCTGGTATCTTCAAAATCAAATTATTGACAACAAAGTGTACGATATCTGTGTATTAAACCGGTCTCATTAGCTGGATAAATACTATCGCAGGCCCATACACCTGTTTTATCAGGTGACAGGGCTGTATTATTTTCGGACACTTTATCATGAACCCCAACCAAAATGTTTCAACTCTTCCACATTCTCAGTCTGGATCAGATATTTCCCGAACCTATTCATCAGCAGCTTCAAGCCCCATTTTACCTTCAAAAGAACAAGCAATCGTTTTCAGTGCAATAGAAAACACTTGTCATCAAGATTACCTAATTCCTCTGGGTAGTATAATCCAGCCAAAAAACATAATCTTTTCACCCCGGTTATCAAACAACCGGATATGCATGTATTTGTCCAATGAACAACTAGTAGAAACTTTCATGAATGACTATGGACAAATAGAAGTTAATGGAATGGTAGTCAGTGCTAGAAAACTAATATCACCAGCAGAAAGAATCGTTCTCTCAAATGTGTGCCCATCTATACCTCATAATATACTGATGAATGGATTACAAAAAATTGGTTTAGCCCCTGTTTCACCCATGACATTCCTGATAATTGGTGCATCTCTACCGGAATATACTCACATATTGAGTTTCATTAGACAATTATTCGTCAGCCCACACAACTTACAGCTTCCAGATTCATTTATACTTGATTTCGACAAAACTTGCTACAAAATAATCATTTCTCAAGACAATATATTTTGCTACAATTGCAAAAAACAAAGCCACATAGCATCTCAATGTCCTGAAACTATAAAACAACCTACAGTACTTCCCACATGTATCAAATGAAATTCCTTCAGCACCGTCTCAAACAAATACGGTAACGCAACCAACAAATACAAAAGCTATCTCTGATAACCCACAAATACATACAACTATGGAAACTTCTCAAGTAACTGTCGATACAAGCCAACCAAAACAAAATTTTGACGGACTCGTTTCACCTGAAGTGAGTCCACCTATCACACAGTGCAATGAATTCCCTGTACCAAAACATAAGTCACAAGTAGAGAAGCCAAAGTTCAACTCTAACTCAAAAAATCATATAAGGTATCAAAATTTGTTGAAAAATGGAATGAATAAAATTTGTGATAACCTTTAACAAAAAATGAAGGGTATATAGTAATTATTATAGTTTCATCATGAAAAGATGATGCATGAGCGGTACGTACTGAAAATTTTTATGAGCAAGATCCGGTTCAAGAAAACTTTGGCCTGACCCTGTATCTAACATATTTAGCATTTAATTCTGGTATAATAACCTAAGGCAACGCTGAATGAACAACATTATTTATATTTATCATTTTACATTGTCTTCCGAGGCCATTTGATAAAAAATTTCATCATAATAATCTTCGCAACTATTTTCTTGGAATTTATATTCTCCTTAGATTGTGAAAAACTACGAGATGGTTGATTTTCATAATGTAGTGATTCTACGCATTGATTATGTAATTCTTCAAAATTAAAATAGCGCGGTTGTTGTGGTTTATTCTAGAAAAAATTATATGCCATTTTACTCATATTATTAGAGAAGGTTCTGGTCTCATAAAATTATTATGTCTTGCTGGTATTGAGCGATTTTGAATGTTTTGTTGAGGTCGAGTGTTTGAATTAAATGATCTGAGAGTAAATTGTTGAGAGTTTGCATTTGCAAAATCAGATCTTGGATTTTGAAAGTTAGGTGTTTGATTAGAGCAATTTCGAAAATTTTATCTCGGATTTTTAAAATTTTGATTATATTGAAAGTTTCGGAAATAAGGCTGTTGTGGTTGAGTATTTAAATTTGAAATGAATAAAGATTGAACGTTAGTCAGATAACGCCCTGATAGTTGGGACTTTTGTCTATGCTGAAAATTAACACTTGGTTTTGTGTTTGATAAATTTCGATTTTTAAAACTAAGGAAGTACTCCTCCTCTCTGGCGTAAGCCATAGCATCTTCAACAGGATTTTTTAATCTTATAACTAATTGCATATGATAATTTAGACCAATAATGGAGGTATTTAAACACAAATCTTCGTGTTGCTGAATTTTTAATAACTTAGAATTATTTGGGTCGTTCGACATATTTGTTTTTGAAAATTAAATACTACGCGCATGCATCTTGAATTTTTAGTCCAAAATTTTGTACTTTCTCATTCTTTTCAGGATGCATCGACATTATATCTTGGATGATAAAATCGATTGATCTTTGGTCAAAAAAAGTAACTAAAAGTGAATCTTTAATCATTGTCCAGTTATCTAATGCTGTTCTAGAAGCTATTAAGTTAGCAGCTCCACCTATAAGTTTCCCAATTATAGTTTCAAATAGACAATTATTTATTGCAGCATTAGCATCATCACGATTTTGATGATTCGTTAAAAATGTTTGGCATGCTTTAATAAATTTAATAAGTTGTTTCGGGTTTCCATAAAAGTTTGGAATATTATCTGCTTGTTATTGAATTAACTAGTAGTTTGGTTGAGCCATTTAGTTTAATTTTAAATTTGTAATTCTACCTTTATTATCTTCCACGATGAGAATCAGAAAAACACCTATACATAAAAAATAGTAATTAATTATTAAGTGGATACACGTACAGAAAAAATGTATTCTTTATTTCTAGAACCTTCCTAACTATACTATGGACGTTTGGACTATTCTTGTTCCTCTGGTCACTGGTGAGCTTTTATGAGCACTCGAGTTTCCGTAGGTTCGCACCAACTAACTGTTAAAACGGAGAACTCTACGAGATTTCAGCACTTTTCGTACAATTTTGGCCAAATCCCACTGATGGCGCCAGCTGAAAGTTTAAAAACGATAATCTTGTTTTCAAAAATGTTTATTTTATTATTAACGCGCAACAAAAGAACTGACTACAAAAATATGGTTTTCTACAATTTATAGGATTCATAAAAGTATTATATTTCTTGCTAAGTTGCATTGTGCAATAATGTTACTATGCTGTATGTAATAGTATGAGAGCTAGGCAAAGTCGACTAAGCAAGAATTTCAGGTTGGCCAGTTGTTAGATATGGTATAACTCTCACTCTACCGGATTACGGGCTTTATGGCTGGTGGTACAGGTTGCGTTCATCAGTGCATCGTAACTGTACATGTGAAATGATTATTTTTCAAATAAATTTGAGGTTTTTTTGTTAATTATTTCAATTGGACTTCTTCACGCATGAATCTATTATTGCCAGTTAACTGGTTAAATTGTCAAACTGTTGAAAATTCTTACTAATAATAGATGTACAATATTATTTAAAATTTCTGTTGGAAATAATTAAAAGGTAAACAAACATTTTTAATAACTTCTATCTTTTTTTTATTAGAATAAGACCTTTATTTTTCATAAATTTTCATTCAAATTTGACATTTCATTTAAAATCACAAATGTTTTCTAAAACGACATTGAAATAAAATATCAAATAGAATACAAATTATAAGTGAAACTTTTATTCGATTCCTCGCATCTTTTTCAATAATGGATACAGACCTATTTTCTTTATCGGACGAAAGTGATAGAGAGGAGCAACCAAGATATCGAAGAATTCGATTCATAAGACCTCGAATTCATGTCTAGGAGAAATATGTTGATGTTGTATTTAAGGTTATTTCGTTTTCGTAAATACATATTTTAGAAAGAATTGGTATTAATTTGGAATCAAAAGTTCATGGTAACCGTTCCATAGAACCAATGTCCCAACTACCTCTAACATTGCGATTTAATGTGTTACCGTCTTAATTGTTCGGTACCAATTTCTCCAAGTTTCCTTGGATGGGACCAGGATAACATATTATTATTTGGAACGGTACTGGACGATAAACAATTAGGACGTATGCGAACGGTACTCTTGTTTTGGTTGGAGAGCTAAGAGTCGTGGGTTTATTTGTGGAACGTTAATCAACCGGAAAGGTAAATAAAGGGCGCCAGAAATTTTAATTCATAGGAAAAATTTCGAAAACTGCGATAAGCGAGAGAAATGATAAAAAGTGAGGTATTTTTGGTAGCGTATCTGTGGACGCTAGGGAAGTACTCACTAAAACGCGGTTTATGATGTTAACCAGTTTATTAACAGGTTTTACCAGCGTCAGTGATAAAAACATCAAAAATATTTACAATATGTGTACATGCATAACCTGGTACCGCAAACAGAACTAATATATACATAAAAACAATAAAACAAATTATCGCTAAACACTACACGGTAATTGTTCCAGAAATGAATAGTCTCCAATAAACAACAAATATACAACTCAAAATCATGTACATACCCAAACGATAAATGTCGCAGAGAACTAAAAAATTAAATTATTAACGAAATTATTTTCCGTTTATTCAGAAAAGAAAATGTAGGATATTATATTATTTATTTACTTGGAAACAAAAAACACATAGGCTTTGTGAAAGTTATGTCAATATCGGGAAAATAATTTAATCTAGATTTGACGTGCACGCCGAATTTCCTAACGATTATTCTATAAAACATAAACAAAGGTTCTCTAAAACAATGGCAATATTAGTAATCAATAAACTCGTTATCGTAATAAAATAGCTCTGACCGTTTGGTTCTTTCGCTAAAGAAATAGCGTGACACTAAATTAATCTTTCCACCATCGACTAAGAACGGGTGCGATCACTCCAAGTGGGAGAGATACTAAATAATCATTTACGATACCTGAGTCCAATTGTTTCCATCCAATCACCACATTTAATTTAAAAATATAGGATAGTAGGTGATAAGTAATCTACCCTCACCGCGTGATGGAACAGATCACAGACACTCGGAAATCTTCGGTAATTTAATGTCGGTAATAAACACAACAAACATACACATCGGTAATTTCAATTCGACGACCGAGCACAGGAAATACCGGTACTTTAGTACGATACGATACGATAACTCAATTTTGATAACTAAGAAAATCACCACGGCTTCGGTGAAGTATTCTTCGTAGACTCAATCTCAATAGCGGCACTAAATAATGATACGATAATTCACGCTGACACTACAAGAATTTTTTCAACTACTTGCGTTGAGAATCGGCCGCTGACTGACTCTCGTGACGAGACTTTTTGGGATCGATAGCCTTTTTTTTGAAATTCTTTCCGAAAAATAACTGTAAAATTAGTTCTAAAAAGCCATATAAAAAGAATCGGGCAATGAATGCACAAATTACGCTGTCTACCCAGAATTTCATAGAAGGTACCTTCCTTTTCCGAAAGTGATACTAAAACTATTGTGTACTCTTCGTACCTTCTTGAAGAGCACCCAATTGTCACTTCGTTCAATTGAAAATCCCGATTGAGCCGTAATAAACCTTTTTCGGCGTTCAAAGATGTATTATACTCCGGTAATTTCATGTTTATTGGTCGTGTGAAACGATCTTCTACACAGTTCGAAGAAAATATTGTTACGCCATATAAGAATAAGGCACATAATATTACGTTGACCAGGCTCAGTACACGATTCAACTATATTAAATGATAGCCCTTCAGTTGTTAATTTGAGTTGTGGAAGATATGGCAGAAATAATTCTCTCCTAGGTGATAGTGGATATCTATGTACGACGTATTTATTAACACCTGTGTTGAACCCAAGAACTTCAGCTGAAGAAGAGTACAACAGAGCCCAAATTGCCACGAAATATATTGCGGATAGGTGTGTCGGAGTTCTTAAACGAAGATTTGCCTGTTTGTCTGTAAGGCGAACGTGTATACCACAGCAGCAGTTATAGTTGCTTGTGCTGTAATACACAATATTGACATTGATCTTGGGGATGTTTTTGAAGATAATCATGATGATTATCTGCATATTATTGAAAATAATGATGTTGCACCAATTCGCCAACGCAAATGTGAACACAACAGTTACAAATACCATTATTGAAGGTTATTTTACCTGAAAATAAGCTTTGGTCATTTCTTTATATTGTGTTTTATTTGAAACTGAATTAGCAAATTATTTTTTTATAGTAGCATTTTCAACCGAAAAACTTTCTGCATCTTTAACGTCGACGGTGTTTTTGGTTTGATGGAGAGCGTTCTCGCTCAACGTCCGGTTTTTGTTGTATATTTTTTCTTTGATACGTTCTCATCCCATGGATAGCTAGGAAGGATTGTGTCGTCTCTGGCAGAGCCCTACATGCCACGGAAAGGCTAATTACAAGAGGGTTAAAACCTCAGTTTGCATTTTGTTGGAGTGTCATTTAGTTGTTCAACATTGCTGTAACTAGTGATTAATATTATTAACGTATCCGGCAGTGCGACAACGAGGCAGACACTCGAAGCTACCTACAAGCAAGCAGCAAGTAAGCAAACCAACTACAAAACAATGGCCAACTTACAACCAACCCCGCCGTAACAGATGCTTTTCTGTGAGTTGAGTTTGATATGTTTGTCATAAAGGTGCATTTTATTTTAACCCTTACGTTCATGAATTAATTTGAGAAAATTAAAAATTCTGATTTTTTGGACAGTGATTAATCGATTTTTTCAGGATTTTTAAGCCTATTGCAAATTTGTGGGAACCCCTAATTAAGGGTTGCAAGATGTAGTCAATCGACTACATTGTGATCTAGTGGTAAATTTGGTTTGTATGCAGTTGACTACATTGTAAGCAAATTATATGGTAGGTTTTATTAAAAAATAACGATGGTTTTAAAAACAAATTCTTTTATTTAATGTGAAATTCAGGAAACAATTTTTATTCTTTGTTAAACATAAATGTAATGCACGCTTTTGACATTTTCCTCGTGAAAAACCTTTGCGGGAAGGATAACTCGCCTCTTGATGTATGGGCTAATTGTTCAAACCATCATAACGTACTTCCTGTACAGGTCTTAGTTCTTGGCTCCTTTTTGAGGAAGATGTTCGATTTTCAACTTCCGTTGGTGGGCGACCACGTTTTTTGTTTGGCGCTTTGTTGCTAATTATTAGAGTTTCCCAATAAGGGCTCTGAAATGCAGTAGATCCAAGATATCTTTTTGAGGTATTTTAAAATCTGCAGCCTTCTGACGGTATTCAAACCAGTCATTTGCACATGCTATATCTATAGCATGTGTAAACATCCTCAACGTCCATTTCTTTGATCGAATGAAAGTGCTGTAAAGTACTATCATAAAGTCCAACTTATCTACCCCTCCGATTGATTTATTGTATGTCCTCACTACTTCTGGTCGTTGAATGAATAGATACTCTTTTTTTACTTTGTACTTTGAAACGATCAGCTTGACCTATACCTTGAAAAGAAGATGCCATATGCAGCGGCTTGTTATCAAACCATTTGGTAACTATGACCTAACCATCTCCTCTGATTACTTCGTTCATGGATCCACGTCCTCTCTTTTTTATATCTGCATACGATTCCAATGGAGGTTGCCTAAATCCGTCGATTCTAGCAGTGTAGATACAATAAATAACGTTAGTCAGATAACGCCCTGATAGTTGGGACTTTTGTCTATGCTGAAAATTAACACTTGGTTTTGTGTTTGATAAATTTCGATTTTTAAAACTAAGGAAGTACTCCTCCTCTCTGGCGTAAGCCATAGCATCTTCAACAGGATTTTTTAATCTTATAACTAATTGCATATGATAATTTAGACCAATAATGGAGGTATTTAAACACAAATCTTCGTGTTGCTGAATTTTTAATAACTTAGAATTATTTGGGTCGTTCGACATATTTGTTTTTGAAAATTAAATACTACGCGCATGCATCTTGAATTTTTAGTCCAAAATTTTGTACTTTCTCATTCTTTTCAGGATGCATCGACATTATATCTTGGATGATAAAATCGATTGATCTTTGGTCAAAAAAAGTAACTAAAAGTGAATCTTTAATCATTGTCCAGTTATCTAATGCTGTTCTAGAAGCTATTAAGTTAGCAGCTCCACCTATAAGTTTCCCAATTATAGTTTCAAATAGACAATTATTTATTGCAGCATTAGCATCATCACGATTTTGATGATTCGTTAAAAATGTTTGGCATGCTTTAATAAATTTAATAAGTTGTTTCGGGTTTCCATAAAAGTTTGGAATATTATCTGCTTGTTATTGAATTAACTAGTAGTTTGGTTGAGCCATTTAGTTTAATTTTAAATTTGTAATTCTACCTTTATTATCTTCCACGATGAGAATCAGAAAAACACCTATACATAAAAAATAGTAATTAATTATTAAGTGGATACACGTACAGAAAAAATGTATTCTTTATTTCTAGAACCTTCCTAACTATACTATGGACGTTTGGACTATTCTTGTTCCTCTGGTCACTGGTGAGCTTTTATGAGCACTCGAGTTTCCGTAGGTTCGCACCAACTAACTGTTAAAACGGAGAACTCTACGAGATTTCAGCACTTTTCGTACAATTTTGGCCAAATCCCACTGATGGCGCCAGCTGAAAGTTTAAAAACGATAATCTTGTTTTCAAAAATGTTTATTTTATTATTAACGCGCAACAAAAGAACTGACTACAAAAATATGGTTTTCTACAATTTATAGGATTCATAAAAGTATTATATTTCTTGCTAAGTTGCATTGTGCAATAATGTTACTATGCTGTATGTAATAGTATGAGAGCTAGGCAAAGTCGACTAAGCAAGAATTTCAGGTTGGCCAGTTGTTAGATATGGTATAACTCTCACTCTACCGGATTACGGGCTTTATGGCTGGTGGTACAGGTTGCGTTCATCAGTGCATCGTAACTGTACATGTGAAATGATTATTTTTCAAATAAATTTGAGGTTTTTTTGTTAATTATTTCAATTGGACTTCTTCACGCATGAATCTATTATTGCCAGTTAACTGGTTAAATTGTCAAACTGTTGAAAATTCTTACTAATAATAGATGTACAATATTATTTAAAATTTCTGTTGGAAATAATTAAAAGGTAAACAAACATTTTTAATAACTTCTATCTTTTTTTTATTAGAATAAGACCTTTATTTTTCATAAATTTTCATTCAAATTTGACATTTCATTTAAAATCACAAATGTTTTCTAAAACGACATTGAAATAAAATATCAAATAGAATACAAATTATAAGTGAAACTTTTATTCGATTCCTCGCATCTTTTTCAATAATGGATACAGACCTATTTTCTTTATCGGACGAAAGTGATAGAGAGGAGCAACCAAGATATCGAAGAATTCGATTCATAAGACCTCGAATTCATGTCTAGGAGAAATATGTTGATGTTGTATTTAAGGTTATTTCGTTTTCGTAAATACATATTTTAGAAAGAATTGGTATTAATTTGGAATCAAAAGTTCATGGTAACCGTTCCATAGAACCAATGTCCCAACTACCTCTAACATTGCGATTTAATGTGTTACCGTCTTAATTGTTCGGTACCAATTTCTCCAAGTTTCCTTGGATGGGACCAGGATAACATATTATTATTTGGAACGGTACTGGACGATAAACAATTAGGACGTATGCGAACGGTACTCTTGTTTTGGTTGGAGAGCTAAGAGTCGTGGGTTTATTTGTGGAACGTTAATCAACCGGAAAGGTAAATAAAGGGCGCCAGAAATTTTAATTCATAGGAAAAATTTCGAAAACTGCGATAAGCGAGAGAAATGATAAAAAGTGAGGTATTTTTGGTAGCGTATCTGTGGACGCTAGGGAAGTACTCACTAAAACGCGGTTTATGATGTTAACCAGTTTATTAACAGGTTTTACCAGCGTCAGTGATAAAAACATCAAAAATATTTACAATATGTGTACATGCATAACCTGGTACCGCAAACAGAACTAATATATACATAAAAACAATAAAACAAATTATCGCTAAACACTACACGGTAATTGTTCCAGAAATGAATAGTCTCCAATAAACAACAAATATACAACTCAAAATCATGTACATACCCAAACGATAAATGTCGCAGAGAACTAAAAAATTAAATTATTAACGAAATTATTTTCCGTTTATTCAGAAAAGAAAATGTAGGATATTATATTATTTATTTACTTGGAAACAAAAAACACATAGGCTTTGTGAAAGTTATGTCAATATCGGGAAAATAATTTAATCTAGATTTGACGTGCACGCCGAATTTCCTAACGATTATTCTATAAAACATAAACAAAGGTTCTCTAAAACAATGGCAATATTAGTAATCAATAAACTCGTTATCGTAATAAAATAGCTCTGACCGTTTGGTTCTTTCGCTAAAGAAATAGCGTGACACTAAATTAATCTTTCCACCATCGACTAAGAACGGGTGCGATCACTCCAAGTGGGAGAGATACTAAATAATCATTTACGATACCTGAGTCCAATTGTTTCCATCCAATCACCACATTTAATTTAAAAATATAGGATAGTAGGTGATAAGTAATCTACCCTCACCGCGTGATGGAACAGATCACAGACACTCGGAAATCTTCGGTAATTTAATGTCGGTAATAAACACAACAAACATACACATCGGTAATTTCAATTCGACGACCGAGCACAGGAAATACCGGTACTTTAGTACGATACGATACGATAACTCAATTTTGATAACTAAGAAAATCACCACGGCTTCGGTGAAGTATTCTTCGTAGACTCAATCTCAATAGCGGCACTAAATAATGATACGATAATTCACGCTGACACTACAAGAATTTTTTCAACTACTTGCGTTGAGAATCGGCCGCTGACTGACTCTCGTGACGAGACTTTTTGGGATCGATAGCCTTTTTTTTGAAATTCTTTCCGAAAAATAACTGTAAAATTAGTTCTAAAAAGCCATATAAAAAGAATCGGGCAATGAATGCACAAATTACGCTGTCTACCCAGAATTTCATAGAAGGTACCTTCCTTTTCCGAAAGTGATACTAAAACTATTGTGTACTCTTCGTACCTTCTTGAAGAGCACCCAATTGTCACTTCGTTCAATTGAAAATCCCGATTGAGCCGTAATAAACCTTTTTCGGCGTTCAAAGATGTATTATACTCCGGTAATTTCATGTTTATTGGTCGTGTGAAACGATCTTCTACACAGTTCGAAGAAAATATTGTTACGCCATATAAGAATAAGGCACATAATATTACGTTGACCAGGCTCAGTACACGATTCAACTATATTAAATGATAGCCCTTCAGTTGTTAATTTGAGTTGTGGAAGATATGGCAGAAATAATTCTCTCCTAGGTGATAGTGGATATCTATGTACGACGTATTTATTAACACCTGTGTTGAACCCAAGAACTTCAGCTGAAGAAGAGTACAACAGAGCCCAAATTGCCACGAAATATATTGCGGATAGGTGTGTCGGAGTTCTTAAACGAAGATTTGCCTGTTTGTCTGTAAGGCGAACGTGTATACCACAGCAGCAGTTATAGTTGCTTGTGCTGTAATACACAATATTGACATTGATCTTGGGGATGTTTTTGAAGATAATCATGATGATTATCTGCATATTATTGAAAATAATGATGTTGCACCAATTCGCCAACGCAAATGTGAACACAACAGTTACAAATACCATTATTGAAGGTTATTTTACCTGAAAATAAGCTTTGGTCATTTCTTTATATTGTGTTTTATTTGAAACTGAATTAGCAAATTATTTTTTTATAGTAGCATTTTCAACCGAAAAACTTTCTGCATCTTTAACGTCGACGGTGTTTTTGGTTTGATGGAGAGCGTTCTCGCTCAACGTCCGGTTTTTGTTGTATATTTTTTCTTTGATACGTTCTCATCCCATGGATAGCTAGGAAGGATTGTGTCGTCTCTGGCAGAGCCCTACATGCCACGGAAAGGCTAATTACAAGAGGGTTAAAACCTCAGTTTGCATTTTGTTGGAGTGTCATTTAGTTGTTCAACATTGCTGTAACTAGTGATTAATATTATTAACGTATCCGGCAGTGCGACAACGAGGCAGACACTCGAAGCTACCTACAAGCAAGCAGCAAGTAAGCAAACCAACTACAAAACAATGGCCAACTTACAACCAACCCCGCCGTAACAGATGCTTTTCTGTGAGTTGAGTTTGATATGTTTGTCATAAAGGTGCATTTTATTTTAACCCTTACGTTCATGAATTAATTTGAGAAAATTAAAAATTCTGATTTTTTGGACAGTGATTAATCGATTTTTTCAGGATTTTTAAGCCTATTGCAAATTTGTGGGAACCCCTAATTAAGGGTTGCAAGATGTAGTCAATCGACTACATTGTGATCTAGTGGTAAATTTGGTTTGTATGCAGTTGACTACATTGTAAGCAAATTATATGGTAGGTTTTATTAAAAAATAACGATGGTTTTAAAAACAAATTCTTTTATTTAATGTGAAATTCAGGAAACAATTTTTATTCTTTGTTAAACATAAATGTAATGCACGCTTTTGACATTTTCCTCGTGAAAAACCTTTGCGGGAAGGATAACTCGCCTCTTGATGTATGGGCTAATTGTTCAAACCATCATAACGTACTTCCTGTACAGGTCTTAGTTCTTGGCTCCTTTTTGAGGAAGATGTTCGATTTTCAACTTCCGTTGGTGGGCGACCACGTTTTTTGTTTGGCGCTTTGTTGCTAATTATTAGAGTTTCCCAATAAGGGCTCTGAAATGCAGTAGATCCAAGATATCTTTTTGAGGTATTTTAAAATCTGCAGCCTTCTGACGGTATTCAAACCAGTCATTTGCACATGCTATATCTATAGCATGTGTAAACATCCTCAACGTCCATTTCTTTGATCGAATGAAAGTGCTGTAAAGTACTATCATAAAGTCCAACTTATCTACCCCTCCGATTGATTTATTGTATGTCCTCACTACTTCTGGTCGTTGAATGAATAGATACTCTTTTTTTACTTTGTACTTTGAAACGATCAGCTTGACCTATACCTTGAAAAGAAGATGCCATATGCAGCGGCTTGTTATCAAACCATTTGGTAACTATGACCTAACCATCTCCTCTGATTACTTCGTTCATGGATCCACGTCCTCTCTTTTTTATATCTGCATACGATTCCAATGGAGGTTGCCTAAATCCGTCGATTCTAGCAGTGTAGATACAATAAATAAACTTTTTTTGAAGGTATTGGATGGCATTATAATAGGAAAAAAATTATCAAAAAAAAGTTTCACAGGTACTTCATCAATACGGGCACATAGTTTTGTGACTACTGCCCCACCCAATCCAAATACGTCTTTTCCAACAGCATCCAATTGAGTAGTCGGACCATGATATATTACAAAATCATGTAACATACCACTAGTTCCACACATGGCAAATATATTTATGCACCCTGGACTGGGCTTATTTTTTATATATTGTTTTACATCTCAGCGGCATTTGAAAGGCACAATTTGTTCGTGTATTGCCAGCTCTGGTTCTAATGGTAGTAATAAGCATCTAGCTCTGATGGTATTGTAAAGTGGCCTTACTTTCCAAAACCTGTCTGAGGAATTTGGTTCCCTGGTATGTGTGTCGACAAAATGTAAATGGTTTCTGATTAAGAGAAATATTTTCAGAGCCATATTGTCGGCAACAATAGGTACCTACTCCAATAGCATATGCAGTATTCCAGTAAAACTTTACCCGAGGATAATGTAAGTTTCCCATAATCATATGGATTCCAACGAAAGTATGTACCTCGGTGACAGATATAGAAGCAAATCGCGAATTCTGCTGTGTGGCATACAAGTTTGTATATTGCACCATTGTCTGAAATAATTCCTCAGTAAAAAACAATTTGAAAAAATAAAATGGACTTTCAAGTTCCACTGCATCACTTTGCACATTTCCCTTCCATTTGTAGCTCGGAGTCAAGAATGTTACATTTTGTTTCCATTTGATGTTTTTTTTATCAGTCAAATGATTCTGCTTCATGAAGATTGCTATTTTTTCGAGCTTTATTTTTTTGCTGCATTGTTTGGAATCAATCGACGGAATTTCAACTTCAATTGTATCGTCAGGTTCAACGTCAAGGTCAGCCATTACTTCTAGGTCCGCATTATCTTGAATATTGAATGTTTTGGACTCTAAAAAGTATCAAAATATACCTAAATTTTGTAACGAAATAAAAAATTATACAATTTACCTTGCTTACCAGGTGATCTCCAGTCAACTCATCATTGTCGTCACTAAGATATTCTATATCTGATAGATTATCAGCTATTTTAACCAGTTACTCGTACGTTAACGGACGTTTGTGACTCATAGTAGCTTCTAAAAGTTAATTATTAAACAAATTGTATAATAACCTGATCATAAATAACATACCTCAATGGTGCTGTATAGTCACAATGTAGTCAAATGATACACCCGTTTTTCAACAATTATATTTTAGTCTAATCAACAAGTTCAAAAACGTGTTAAATAGAAATAAAGCTCCTAAACATATGTGCCATAGCTCATTCGATTCGGAATGACGTCTAGAAAAATGTTTTTTAAGGGTATATGAGCACATAAAAAATTGAAATTGTTATTAACAAAATAAGATAAAAAAAAGGTATTTAGTTTTTCGTTAATAACTTTTAAAATAATGATATTTAAGGAATTTTGAAAAAAGATCCTGAAAGAGGAGAAAATTTCCAATAAAAATTTGCTAACTCCCGGAACTCTATCTATATTATTTATAATTTTTTTAAACGCTGAAAATAGGGATCCGCGAGGACGTTACGGCATAGGCGCGCCGCCTAAAAAGCCGGTATATCACCTAAAATATTTTTTTTAATATTAAATAACAATTTAGAAATTTTAATTCATTATAGTGTAATCTAGACACTTGAACGAAAAAAACCTAGGTGAAAAAAAATTTTTTTGTCGATTTTTCAAAAAGTTACACCATTGTTAATTAACTAATTTTTTTCCAATCTCTGTTTTTATAAATTACGGTATAAAAGTTTAAATAATTGGTCTATAAATGTTTCCCTTCGTGGAGCTCTTTTTGTTTAGGTACTTAATAAAGTTATGCAAAAAAAATCATTAATGTTAATTATTTTGTTAATTATTTTTTTTTTAAATCAACTAAAAATGAAATTCCTAAAAAATTTTATGAAAAAAAAATTTTTTTGGTAATATATTATTATTGCTGTTTTCGCATCTGATATAGGTATTAATTGACATTGGAAAAAAAATTTTCACGTCATTTGTTAAGAAATTGTTTATAAACAAATGAACTATTTTGAGATTTAAAAAAAAATTTTTCTGCTATCTTATAGCATAGGTGAAATGATGATTTTTAAAAAACAATTTTTTTCTTAAATAAATATTTTTATTGTTTATAATCATTTTTTTATATTTCAATTGTTTAAATAATTAGTTGAGAAATTATTTTATTCTTAAAAATCATCATTGACCCTTTTCAATGGAATAACAGGGAAAATTTTTTTTTTATAAATAATTTAATTGTTTATTAACTTAACAGTTAGTTATAAACAAATAATATTAACCGTTATATTTTTTTTCGAAAACTTCAAAAAATTACAAAAACAATCATATATAACAAAATTAAGAAAAAAATTTTTTTTGTTTTTTTTACAACACTTTTAAATATTATACAATAATGAAATTACAGCCGTTACATAATTTGTCTTGGTCAAGTTAAAAATTGTTATAACTTTTAAACTATTAGAGATAGGGTAAAGAACATTTAAGTCATTTTTTTGATAACATTTTTTAGAAATTTCATTTTTAGTTGATTTAAAAAAATTATAATTATCAAAATAATTAACTTTAATAATTTTTTTTGCATAACTTTATTAACTACCTAAACAAAAAGAGCTCCACGAAGCGAAAAATTTATAGACCAATTATTTCAACTTTTATACCCTAATTTATAAAAACAGAGATTGGAAAAAAATTAGTTAATTAACTTTTTGAAGAATCGACAAAAAAAATTTTTTTTCACCGAGGTTTTTTCGTTCAAGTGTCTAGATTACACTATAATTTATGATTTTACACTATGAAATGATGATTTTTAAAAAACAATTTTTTTCTTAAATACATTTTTTTATTGTTTATAATCATTTTTTTATATTTCAATTGTTTAAATAATTAGTTAAGAAATTATTTTATTCTTAAAAATCATCATTGACCCTTTTCAATGGAATAACAGAGAAAAAATTTTTTTTTATAAATAATTTAATTGTTTATTAACTTAACAGCTTGTTATAAACAAATAATATCAACCGTTATATTTTTTTTCGAAAACTTCAAAAAATTACAAAAACAATCATATATAACAAAGTTAAGAAAAAATTTTTTTTGTATTTTTTACACCACTTTTAAATATTATACAATAATGAAATTACAGCCGTTACATAATTTGTCTTGGTCAAGTTAAAAATTGTTATAACTTTTAAACTATTAGAGATAGGGTAAAGAACATTTAAGTCATTTTTTTGATAACATTTTTTAGAAATTTCATTTTTAGTTGATTTAAAAAAATTATAATTATCAAAATAATTAACTTTAATAATTTTTTTTGCATAACTTTATTAACTACCTAAACAAAAAGAGCTCCACGAAGCGAAAAATTTATAGACCAATTATTTCAACTTTTATACCCTAATTTATAAAAACAGAGATTGGATAAAAATTAGTTAATTAACTTTTTGAAAAATCGACAAAAAAAAATTTTTTTCACCGAGGTTTTTTCGTTCAAGTGTCTAGATTACACTATAATTTATGATTTTACACTATGAAATGATGATTTTTAAAAAACAATTTTTTTCTTAAATACATTTTTTTATTGTTTATAATCATTTTTTTATATTTCAATTGTTTAAATAATTAGTTAAGAAATTATTTTATTCTTAAAAATCATCATTGACCCTTTTCAATGGAATAACAGAGAAAAAAATTTTTTTTATAAATAATTTAATTGTTTATTAACTTAACAGTTTGTTATAAACAAATAATATTAACCGTTATATTTTTTTTCGAAAACTTCAAAAAATTACAAAAACAATCATATATAACAAGGTTAAGAAAAAAATTTTTTTTGTTTTTTTTACAACACTTTTAAATATTATACAATAATGAAATTACAGCCGTTACATAATTTGTCTTGGTCAAGTTAAAAATTGTTATAACTTTTAAACTATTAGAGATAGGGTAAAGAACATTCAAGTCATTTTTTTGATAACATTTTTTAGAAATTTCATTTTTAGTTGATTTAAAAAAATTATAATTATCAAAATAATTAACTTTAATAATTTTTTTTGCATAACTTTATTAACTACCTAAACAAAAAGAGCTCCACGAAGCGAAAAATTTATAGACCAATTATTTCAACTTTTATACCCTAATTTATAAAAACAGAGATTGGAAAAAAATTAGTTAATTAACTTTTTGAAGAATCGACAAAAAAAATTTTTTTTCACCGAGGTTTTTTCGTTCAAGTGTCTAGATTACACTATAATTTATGATTTTACACTATGAAATGATGATTTTTAAAAAACAATTTTTTTCTTAAATACATTTTTTTATTGTTTATAATCATTTTTTTATATTTCAATTGTTTAAATAATTAGTTAAGAAATTATTTTATTCTTAAAAATCATCATTGACCCTTTTCAATGGAATAACAGAGAAAAAATTTTTTTTATAAATAATTTAATTGTTTATTAACTTAACAGTTTGTTATAAACAAATAATATTAACCGTTATATTTTTTTTCGAAAACTTCAAAAAATTACAAAAACAATCATATATAACAAAGTTAAGAAAAAATTTTTTTTGTATTTTTTACACCACTTTTAAATATTATACAATAATGAAATTACAGCCGTTACATAATTTGTCTTGGTCAAGTTAAAAATTGTTATAACTTTTAAACTATTAGAGATAGGGTAAAGAACATTTAAGTCATTTTTTTGATAACATTTTTTAGAAATTTCATTTTTAGTTGATTTAAAAAAATTATAATTATCAAAATAATTAACTTTAATAATTTTTTTTGCATAACTTTATTAACTACCTAAACAAAAAGAGCTCCACGAAGCGAAAAATTCATAGACCAATTATTTCAACTTTTATACCCTAATTTATAAAAACAGAGATTGGAAAAAAATTAGTTAATTAACTTTTTGAAAAATCGACAAAAAAAATTTTTTTTCACCGAGGTTTTTTCGTTCAAGTGTCTAGATTACACTATAATTTATGATTTTACACTATGAAATGATGATTTTTAAAAAACAATTTTTTTCTTAAATACATTTTTTTATTGTTTATAATCATTTTTTTTATATTTCAATTGTTTAAATAATTAGTTAAGAAATTATTTTATTCTTAAAAATCATCATTGACCCTTTTCAATGGAATAACAGGGAAAAAATTTTTTTTTATAAATAATTTAATTGTTTATTAACTTAACAGTTTGTTATAAACAAATAATATTAACCGTTATATTTTTTTTCGAAAACTTCAAAAAATTACAAAAACAATCATATATAACAAAGTTAAGAAAAAAATTTTTTTGTATTTTTTACAACACTTTTAAATATTATACAATAATGGAATTACAGCCGTTACATAATTTGTCTTGGTCAAGTTAAAAATTGTTATAACTTTTAAACTATTAGAGATAGGGTGAAGAACATTCAAGTCATTTTTGTGAAGGATTTATTTATCTGTAAAATGAATTCAAAATCGATTCTGTAACTATTATTTATCACTTGTTATAAGCATTTGTTTATAAAAATTTTAGATTTTTTTTACATCTTTTGAAATTCCATAGCTCATAAATTGTTAAATAATATAGATACAGTTACGGTCCCAAGAACTATTCTATGATAAACTATCTTCCTAATTACGCATAAATTATAGCAATATCCATTTTTGTTTAAATAATATATTAATTCAAATTTATACTTACCCAATTTATATTCTGCTACAGATCATTTTGCATTTATTCATCACTTGAATTATTAATATTCTTCATTCATATTACATTATCATTAATGTAACTAATTAGTAAAATGTAGCAGAATATATATTGGGTAAGTATAAATTTGAATTAATATATTATTTAAACAAAAATGGATATTGCTATAATTTATGCGTAATTAGAAAGATATTTTATCATAGAATGAAAAAGTTCTTGAGTCCGTAATTGTATCTATATAATTTGACAATTTATAAGCCATGGAATTTCATAAGATGTAAAAAAAATCTAAAATTTTCATAAACAAATGCTTATAACAAGTGATAAATAATAGTTACAGAATCGATTTTTAATTCATTTTACAGATAAATAAATCCTTTACAAAAATGACTTAAATGTTCTCTCCCCTTTCTCTAATAGTTTAAAAGTTATAACAATTTTTAACTTGACAAATTATGTAACGGCTGTAAATTCATTATTGTATAATATTTAAGTGTTGTAAAAAATACAAAAAAATTTTTTTCTTAACTTTGTTATATATGATTGTTTTTGTAATTTTTTGAAGTTTTCGAAAAAAAATATAACGGTTAATATTATTTGTTTATAAGAAATTGTTAAGTTAATAAACAATTAACTTATTTATAAAAATTTTTTTTTTCCTCTGTTATTCCATTGAAAAGGGTCAATGAGGATTTTTAAGAATAAAATAATTTCTTAACTAATTATTTAAACAATTGAAATATAAAAAACCATTATAAACAATAAAAAAATTTATTTGAAAAATTTTTTTTTTTAAATCATCATTTCACCTATGCTATAAGATAGTAAAAAAAAATTTTTCTAAATCCCAAAATAGTCTATTTGTTTATAAACAATTTCTTAACAAATGACGTAAAAATTTTTTTCCAATCTCAAAATACCTATATCAGATGCGAAAACCGCAATAATAATATATTACCATAAAAAAATTTTTTTGATAACATTTTTCAGAAATTTCATTTTTAGTTGATTTAAAAAAATTATAATTATCAAAATAATTAACTTTAATAATTTTTTTTGCATAACTTTATTAACTACCTAAACAAAATGAGCTCCACAAAGCGAAAAATTTATAGACGAATTATTTCAACTTTTATACCCTAATTTATAAAAACAGAGAATGGAAAAAAATTAGTTAATTAACAATGGTGTAACTTTTTGAAGAATCGACAAAAAAATTTTTTTTCACCGAGGTTTTTTCGTTCAAGTGTCTAGATTACACTATAATTTATTCAAATTTTTAAATTGCTATTTAATATTACAACAAAATTATTTTAGGTGATATACCGGCTTTTTAGGCGGCGCGCCTATGCCGTAACGTCCTCGCGGAACCCTATTTTCAGCGTTAAAAAAAATTATAAATAATATAGATAGAGTTCCGAGAGTTGAGACTTTTATATTGGAAATTTTCTCCTCTTTCAGGATCTTTTTTCAAAATTCCTTAACCCTAGAATACTATCGTTATTGGATGATCGCTTAATACTATCGACACGTAAAATTTACGTATAATAAAAAAAGGTCATGATGTTTATAGTATGTATTAACAATATTTTTTTTATACAAATCTAAAACATTAATGAAAATATAATCAAAACTAACAATATTTTTAGTAAAAAATAATAACAAAATAGCAGTTACAAATATTTTTTAAGCACAGCTAGGGCATATTTTAACTTGGTGCTCCCCACATATTGGTTTTTGGCATTTTAGACAGTATGTTGTAGTCATTCTCTTCTTAGCGGTAGCACATTTATGGCAGTATTTTCTAGGACCTTTATTACTATTTTCTGGTCCTTGAGCTTCCTTTTCCTCACATTTCTTTCCCAGGACATCCTCAATAATTTTTTTCAAGTCATTACTCATGTTATGTACCGTTTGCAATCGACTAGTCTGATGAGCCTCTGTTAGTTCTTTATGTAGCTCTAGCATATACATTTGCCTAGTTATTGGCTTTCCTCCTCGAGTAATAACATTGTGTGAGTAAATCACATAAGAGTTTATGCAGGCTATGTTTATCATATTATAAAAAATGCACATAGGCCACCTTTTGGTTTTTCGATTTGCACACATGTTTTGACACATCTGGTCAAAAGTGTCTACTGCTCCTTTAGTCGCATTATATGTGTGAATAATTTCTGGTTTCTTGGTATCTTTGTTAGTAGTTCCAGATGATGTGTGCATTGTAGATAGTAGTGTTACTATTTTATTAGCTTTTGGTTTGTAGGACACCAATGTACTATTGGAACTGTATGCGAATAATGATGTTCCTATCTGGCGGTTTTTATCAATTTCGACCAATGCTGGTGGGATGTGGGGCTTATTCTTCCAAATTGTTCCAACAATTGTCAAGTTATAAGGCCTAGAAATCAGTCTATCAGCTAAAGGTACATTAGTGAACCAATTGTCCATTGTGACGTTTCGGTTCGTACCGTAAATCGGAGTAGTTAAAAGTTCAACAAAATAATCCGCCAAAGGACGCCTGTTAGTCTGAGTAGATTTGCCAACATATGGACTGGCATTAATAAGATATTTTGTAGAAACGTCACATAATAAAACCAATTTTAGTCCGTACTTCGCCGGCTTATTTGGAATGTACATCCGGAAAGGACAGTGGCCTCGAAATCCTACAAGTTGCTCGTCAATAGTGACATACGAACTGGGCTTATATTTTGTCCTACAAAGCTCAATAAATTCGTCCCAAACTTCAGATATGGGAGCAAACACAGTAACATTTCTTCTTTCGGCCCGAGTTTCCTTATTATCAAACCTTAGACAAGCAGTTAAAAAATCGAATCTTGATTTACTCATGGTTGCTCTGTAGCGTGTCCCACAATAGGAAGTATCAAACATCATTTTTGATGATAAATGGTTATCCTTCATAGCTGCAGCAAGTATATAAATTCCCAAGAGAGCTTTTAGTTCAACCAAATTTGTATCAGAAAAAGTTTTTGTTGACACTTTGTAATTTTTATTCGCTCTATTAATTTCTTGATTGGTGCATAAAACTATTTTATTTAGCATATCGTCCGAGAAAAATAATTGAAATATACGCAACGGATCTAAAATTTGCCTTACTTCAGCGACAGGACCCGGCCTTATGTGTACAATATTTTTTCCAGGAATTTTTCCTTCTACTTTGGCTCTAGAACTCCACTTATATCCATTTTTTCCTTCCAAAGTTTCAAAATTAGGTATCAAAATATGTTCTTGGGTTTCCTGAGGGGTTTCTTTGAGTTGCTAAAAATAATTATATAGGTAAGTAAATTGTTTTATTTTAGTAGGTTTGCATAACTTACTACTTCTTGAGATTGTAATGTAGAAGCTACTAGTTCGCCAGAATCATAAGATGCTTGTCTTGGCTTCTTTTTAAGTATTAGAGATTCTTCGGGTACCTTAGGAGGTTTTTTGAGATGCTAAAAATAATAATAGGTTGGTAAATTGTGCTATTTTTTAACATTATAAAACTTACTACTGCTTCCTGAGAGTCTGATGTTGATGCAACTGGATCTTCAGAAACAGCAAGTGCCATTTTTACTCCCTTTTTAATTAATGGAGGTTTACTGAACTTTTTAGGTTCCCAAAGTTTTCTCAAACAGGTTTCCAAAGCTTCTTCTGGATCCTCCTCTTCGGGCAAATAATCTGGGTCGCACAGACTATCATCAGATTCACTATCTGTAAATTTTTCTTCGATCTCAATATTATCTTCTACTTCACTATCACCACTTTCATATAAGAGTTGTTCAAGTTCGGCATCTGTTAGTCCTTTTCTACTCATTTTCACAATATAAAATAACCGTACAATACTATCGATACGTCAGACTTACGTATTAAAATTTATCTTTTAATACTATCGACACGTAAATTTGACGTGCAGAGATTAAGATTATGGTACGGCATGCACACTACCACTTGGAAAATTGTACTAATCTGTGCAGAACATCTGGAATACATTATAAAGAGAGCACTGCTAGCGGCTGGAGTGGGAATTCGAATGGGCGGGGTTGCTGCAGAAGAGTTTTTGCACAAATACGTAATTTTTACGTATGATAGTATTCTAGGGTTACATATCATTATTTTAAAAGTTATCAATGAAAAACTAAATACCTTTTTTTTATCTTATTTTGTTGATAACAATTGCAATTTTTTATGTGCTAATATACCCTTAAAAAGCATTTTTCTAGACGTCATTCCGAATCGAATGAGCTATGACACATATTTTTAGGAGCTTTATTTCTATTTAACACGTTTTTGAACTTGTTGATTATACTATTTCACACAAAATATCTCCACTTTATCCAACCAAACATTCACTAAAGAATTTCTTAAAAGTAACAGACTGAAAATACGTTGATAATTGTGACATCTTTTGAATACATACAAGAGTACTATCTGGGTGACAAATCATAGCGTGCAGGTACCTGTCATATTCAAACATTTTCGTTTTCTATGTTTAGAATCTTAATGTTAGATGGCAGTGCCATATTATGTTATGTTGTAAGGATGTAGTCAACTGATTACATTATGAATCAAACAGACACGAGTACTTTCTAAGATCATATGGGATTTGAAGAATTGACGTAGTCAATTGAGTACACGGTGAACGAAAGGATTAATATGTAGTATGTCCAATTCTTAGACGGTTTACAATAACTTGTTCTCTTCTTTTATTGGAAGTTTGGTTCCAATTTCGGACATTATTTGTTTCAAATTGGTTTCAGTGCATTCCCAGATGAATTGCCATTTTTAGTATACGCATTCTTTCATTGAAGATCTCTGATCGATTGTTTTAATTTGCCAATCTATATATACTACAATTTTTTGGCAGAGGCAGAGCAAATTTACACTTGTAGGCTCCAGCTTTTCTTGTAGTTATTTTGGATGCATCAGTGTAAATAAAATAGAAATTAGAATATTTTGATGCTAATTCGTTAAAGGAATTTTGAATCTGAGAGTGAATAGTGGCCTGTTTCTGATAGGATGTTAGCGAAATTTTCCTATACAGTATACTCGAATTATTCATGGAGGGATATCTCAGAGAATGTTATAATTTCCGAAATATCACTCTTCATCAATTACTCTGTGTAAATTGAAATTCTGTTTTGTTTCAGAATCAAGCAATATCACTCATGAACAAACCTTATCATATAACTACGCAAGTTGATGAAAACGGTGAAGAATTGCCGAAAAGAAAGAAAAACGCCAGCCTATTCACTATAGAAAATTTAATCAAACATAACGGATAATAGGACAACTAGAATCAACCTATTTTTTAATTGTAAATAATTCTTACCAAATTGATTGTGATTTTTGTTGCATTATTTTATTTATTTCAAGTTTTTTATCAATAAACTGTTTCTGATAAGGAAATATTTAGATGTATAATACAATGCTTATTTCTATATCTGTAGTAGTGTTATAAGTTAAGAAATAGATACGTTTTTGTACTAAATGTTGTTTTTTTCTAAGATAATCTTGAGCACGTATGTTGTGAAATTTAGACGAACCTTTTAATAAACATGTTCACTGATTTAAATCTCTGTAGATTTTCCTGGTTTTCCAGAACATAAATTGTAGCCACTTATCGTTTCGATAACAGCTCGACTTCTCACAAAGTATTATCCCTACCAGGCGCGGGAATCGATCCTTAAATGCAACAGTACAGAAAGCAACATGTTGGCTTGTTAACGTTCTCTGTTACTACTATAGATGTCACTACTCGTAGGTTTGAGGTATATACTAATAAAATCATTTAACTCATGTTTTTTTTACGTTTTGTTCTAAATTATTCAATAAATATTTAAAAAAAAATATTCGAAACGTGAGGTTTTTAATGTTATATTTAGCATATATTTTTCTGATTTTTGTACGCTGATAATGAGGAGAATCAATTTTCATTCTTTCAATTTGTAGAGTTAATGATGATATAACGAAATGAAAGTGATATTTATAGAAATGGTTCACAACAATTAAAACTAGTTGCAAAAAAACTTGATAAAGATAAGCTACTATTGCTGCATAAAGTGATGTATCTCCTCCATCTTGTTGATACCATAATTAATGCCTGCGAGAGTAACAATATGGAACAAAAATTGTGTGTATTCAGATAATTAGTCGAATTAATAAAAAGAAAGGCATTGCTTAAAAGAAAAAGATCAAAGTAAAAGGCTTAGTTACAAGTAAAAGGTAGAAGTAAAAGGAAACCCTTGTCTCCAAATTAATAATGATTACCTTATAAGGTAAATGTACCAAATTCCGACATCTCAAGGAATAGATTCACTCACTTTCTTTGTATTTTTTTTCATATTTGTGACACCGGATTGAAAAAAATTAATCTGATTTCTTGAACATTCAATTTATTTATGTTAAGAACTGAAAACAATACAGAAAAATAAAGTTTTTCTTAAAAAATGAAATATAAAAGTATAGTTCATCCTAATTCGGACACAGATATCCAACTAATTTGCAAAAAAATGACACCACCCCCAGGTACAAAAAACGGACCGTGTCGGTATTCGGGACAAAAACCTAATTGTGACATGGGAGTAAAAATTGTTATAGAAGTTGAAATTGTTATATATTTATGAACTTTTCAATTACAGGTACCCTGAATAGACCTCTTTTATTATTGTTTATTAGTAGAGGCTTGCTAATTTTTTCTTCAATATCGTTAAATTTGTACCAAATAACATCTTTTTTACAAGGCCACTTCCAGCTGGTTCCACTTGGAGTCATAGCACTTACGTAAGCTTCCTCTTCGTCAATGTAATTACCAATAACATAATCTCCTTTCTTAAAATTTTTCTCTAGGTCTACAATAATTTTGTCTTCATGAGCATTCATTTTTCCGTTGGCACTCTTTTGTTGTGGATCTTTTTCATTGAAATTCGTCTCTTCTAGTTCGGATCCGTTACTCATTTTCTGTTTTCTTGCGTCTTTCGGTTTAGCTGACTTTTCTTTTAGCTTTTCCAGGCGCAATTCCTCCCTATTTTCTTTTTCCTGTTCTATCTGTTTTTTTGCCCGTTTCTCACCATTATAAAATGCCTTCCACTGTTCTGAACTAGCAACAGCAGGTATTTTAACTAAGTTTTTTCATACCTTCAAATGGTGACGTTACTATAAATTTACTAGAACTAACTTCTTTTTGGCTTTGGTTATCACTTCCTTCTATTAAATTAACTTTCACTCCGACTTTTTTCCACCCATGGTTGTTACTTTCTTCTACTGAATTAACTTTCACTTTATTTGTGTCTTGGTAACTTACCTTTTCTACTTGGATAATCGTTTCTGTAGTTTGCAACCTTTCCGTTTGTATCACTTACTTCTCCCTTATTTCTATCTCTTTTGGTACTTTATTGCTTGACTCTATTATTTCTGTCGGTTGTAGCGTATCTCCCTCTATTACCGGTTCCCGTTTTGTTTCTTTTAGTTCATTATTGCTTGACTAATATTTCTGTTCCTTGTAGCGTATCCATCCTCTATTACTGATTCCAATCTCATTTCTTCCAGTTATTTATCACTTAATTTAATTCCTTTCCCTTGTAGCATATATTCCTCCATTAATGATTCAGGTCGTGTTTCTTTTTCGCTCGTACCTATATTGATTAACTCTTCTATTTCTATTCCTTGTTCTTTATCTACTACCAATTCCATCAATATTTCTTCATTAGTTTCAATACTTTCCCCTCCGGTGTCGTTTGCTAATGATTCAATAATTTCAATGCTCTCGTTAGTTGTATTGAACAAATACTCATCGAGCCACTCGGCTTCTAGAACAGAAGAATCTTTTGGTACATTGTCCGCAACTTGCAAGTTCTCATTAATGTTCTTTCCATTTTGTATATTATCTGCTGAAGTTTTTTCTTCGACTTGCTGTTCTAATTTTTTCCAAAAATTATATAGAGAGTCATCTTGTATTGGACCTGACCATTCACTCACAGTGGAAAGAGAAAGTTTAAATTTCTCAACTGTACCTTTCTCAAAAAATTTCTCAATGAAATTCAAATTGTGTGTATTGAATTCAACAAACTCCAGAGTTTGGAGCTTCACTACATTGTCTGTAATTGTAGTATTGGTTGTACATTCTGCAGTTACCAGCTTACTATAATCTATTGAATTTGCATCAAATGGAAATAATCCAAAACTTTTAAAGTCATTTTGCACCATTGTAGGTGCAATGACGTCTCTAATTACAGTATCCAATAACGGAGCAAAATTATAAATTCGAATTTTTTGTTTATTAGTGTATATTCTAAATTTAGCAACCGCTTTCTTCCAGCCAGTTTTGAGGGGTTTGACGACGTCTACATCCATAGGTTGCAGTAAATGAGTAGAATTAGGGAACAGACTAATTAAAATGATACCTTTTTCTGAACCAAAGTTGCTAAGATGCAATGTCAAGTGCGACTTGTGCCCATCTACATAAAATATTACAGGCAATGGTATGTCATTTTTAAGAATCCATGGGTACAAAATAATTCACGTTTATTAAAAAAAACTTTCGCCTGTTATCCAACCCGACTCCGACTTTCCCAGGCCCCAACCGTTTGGCATTAGTGCAACAACACTTTGTGGAATTCTTTCATAGAGGAACATCACCATAGGAGGCGCTAACTCTTCTGCCACATTCGCTGTAAAATAAAAACAGTAGGTAAGTAACATAAGTATGTGAAAAAAATGGGAGAATAAGGGTTCTGGAATAAGACAATTACCCGTAACAAGAGTTGTTAAACATTCCTTCTCATTGTTAGCTGTACTGTTGTAAACGTTTTTACTTCCTTTGAGTGCAAGAGCTTTCGATACTTCTGGACATAAGAGTCATTCGTGTAGAGATGGCCTAAAAGAAATACCCATCTCACCATTATCAAGTCGAGATGGATAATGAAAAGGTAAGATTTATACAGTGCAACCTTCAACACAAAAAGGTGGCTTCGGCAACACTGTGCCGCCACCTAGAAGTGACGCAGGACACGATAGCACTTATCCAAGAACCCTGGATAAGACAAACCAAAACTATGGGTCTAAATAATCTAAAAGGTTTAATTTTCAGCTTTCCAAGCAATCAGCAACCTAGGACGGCCATATACGTCCTTAGAAATTTTAAGACCTACCCACTGAAGCATTTTTCGTCCTCCGACCTAACGGTAGTGAAGGTTGAATATGCACAGAAAGGTCAAAAGAAAGTGTTAATACTGGCATCCGCATACCTCCCCTCAGACGCAGCTAAACCACCACCAACTAAGGAGCTGGAGGACCTTGTGGAACACTGTCTCACCCAGAAGCTTGAACTGGTCATAGGCTGCGATTCAAACTCTCACCACGTAAGCTGGGGCAGCAAAGATATTAACACTAGAGGTAAGTCTGTTTATGATTATATAACTAACAAGAATCTTTGTATTCTAAATAGAGGCATTGAACCAACTTTCATTAACTCTCGTAGTCAAACGCGAATAGATATTACCCTATCTACTATTAATACTTCGAATATAATCTCCGGCTGGCATGTATCCGATGATATTTTAATGTCGGACCACCGCTGGATAAAATTCGAAATAAAACTTGCGCTTACAACCTCCACAATGACTCGGGACCCCAGGAAAACGGATAAGACAAAATATGTCCACTGTTTGAAAGGGGATCTGCGAGGAGTCGAGGATGTGTTGCCCAACAATAAAGGAGATCTGGAAAGTTATTATGAAACAATTCAAAACTCCATTATTAATGCCTACAAGATGTCTTGCCCACTCAGGTGGATCGATCTCGATGGAGCCTCCACTTCGTGGTTGTGCAATGAGATTGAGCAGCTCAGGGGGACGGCGAGGAAATCTTTTGATAAGGCTAATAGAACAAGACTCAGAGAGGATTGGAACTCATAGAAGTCTCACCTCAGAGAGTATGAAAAAGTCATTAGACAAAAACAGAGAGAGGCATGGAGAATCTACTGCGAGGAAATCGAGGATTTCCCCCAAGCAGCTAGACTCCAAAAAGCCCTCTCAAAAGATCCTCACCGTCATATCGGTATACTAACCAGAGAGGATGGCACTAAAACTGCCAACCTAAAGGAAATTCTTCAATTATTGATGTCAACTCACTTCCCGACTCCAGAACCACAAATACGGCGGCCTGGGAGGATGAGGAGAATCACTACCCGACGGACGATGACTGGCGTATATCACGACAGATCGTCGGCGCGGACAGAGTGAGGTGGGCCATCTTAGGCTTCTCCCCATTTAAATCCCCGGGAACGGTCGGCATTTATCCAGCCCTACTTCAGTGGGGCCTGGATGATCTAATGCCGCACCTGGTAGGAATCCTCAGATCCTCACTGGCACTGAGGTATATTCCAAAAGGTTGGAGAGAAGTCAAAGTCGTGTTCATACCAAAACCAGGAAGAATGGACTATTCCATCCCAAAAGCATGTCGACCCATTAGCCTTACATCGTTTCCAATGAAGACTTTAGAGAGGCTGTGCGAACGATACATAAGAGATGTGGTGATAACACGAAATCCACTGCATCCAAATCAACATGCATACACTCCAGGGAGGACCGCCGATTCGGCTCTTCATCTAGTGGCGGGCTGCATCAAGAGATCGTTGGAAAATAAGGAGTCTACCCTGGGTGTATTCATAGACATAGAAGGCGCATTTGATAGAACCACTTTTCCTGAAATAACAAATGCACTTTCCAACAAAAATATCCCTCAAATCATAAATGGCTGGATATATAACATGCTCTCAAAAAGAGCAATCAGAGGCTTGGTTGTAAAAGGTTGTCCATAGGGAGGGATGCTCTCGCCACTACTGTGGAACATGGTCTTAGACTCCTTGGTCAGCTACCTCAATGATAACCACTTCTACACAATAGCATACGCAGATGACCTAGTGATTCTGCTAACAGGAAGATTTGAGGAGACACTCTGCGCTTTAACGCAGGAGGCCCTCAATATCATAGAACAATGGTGCAGAGACCATTCGCTATCAATAAATCCAAAAAAGACTGAGATTGTCCTCTTCACGAAAAAAGGAAGCTTGCAAAACATCAAGCCCCAAAGCTCCTAGATACCAAAATTAATTTCTCTTCAGAGGTGAAATATTTAGGGGTCACCTTTGACAGTAAGTTAACGTGGAACTCCCAGAGTTAAAAAAGCATATATTTCTTATGAGCAGTGTCGTAGAACTATCGGCCGCACCTGGGGAATGTCATCTAGGGTTGCTGCCTGGATCTACACTGCCCTCATCAGACCTATGCTAACGTACGGCGCGATTGCCTGGGGAGCTAAAGAAAACCAGCTGACAGTCGTCCGTAAACTGGACCAAATCCAAAGAACAGCATGCCTCAACACAACAGGAGGCATGATAACCTTACCAACAAGAGCTATGGAGGTAATCCTCGGTCTCACTCCCCTTGACATATACATCAATGAGGTTGTTTTGATGACCATGGCACGTCTGCGCTCTACTGGTATAGAACCTGATGTAGGATCCGGTAAACTGAGACGTAACTTGTGGCATGAGGCCCTCAGGGAGATCCCACTGCTGCAGGCCAATACGGACTAGATTCCACCGCGATATGCCTTCAACAGGCCCTACAAGGTAATCTTTAAAAACAACTCGCAAGACCTATTGGGCTAAGGATGTGATATTTTTTCAAGATCCCTGAATCTAAACATAAAATGGGCAATGGGCTGCAATGCAAGTGTTGCTCAAACAGAGCTCACTGCTATCTGCATCGCTGCTAAAAAGATTACCAAAAGGAAAACCACAGGTAATAATATATTCATCCTTACGGACAGTAGACAAACACTACTAGCCCTGAACAGACCACGTATTACATCAGGCCTAGTACTAGAATGTCACATGGCCTTAATCGAAGCCTGTAACAACAACACGGTCACTTTAGGCTGGATCAAGGGCCATGAGAAATCGAAAGGAAGTCGTATTGCAGACTTGCTAGCCAGGAAGGCAGCCTCCCAAAAACTCTTGGGACCTGGCACTTTCATCGGTCTATCGGCGTCAGCGACGGCCGACCTATTAAAGGAACACTCCCTTAATAAGTTTAAGGGTAGATGGGACGACGCAGAAGGCTGCAGGCTTGCCAAGGAACTGCTACAGTATCCGGATAGCAAAGTAGCCAAAAAATACGTGACTATGAACAGGCGGAACCTACGAACAGCCACGGGTATTCTGACTGGTCACTGCCACCTACGAAAACACCTTCACAGACTGGGTCTATCTAACATCCCACTTTGTAGAGGATGTGAACAAGAAGATGAGACTGTCGAACACATCCTTTGCGAATGTCAGACACTCTCTCATTTTAGGTTTCAAGTATTCGGCGAGCACAGGCTAACATACACCAATATGAGGGAACTTAATTCAAGCGACGTTATCGCCTACTTCAAGGAAGTAGGCTGGATGACGAGCTAGAAGGAAGTTTTGAACCTCAGAAGGATGCACAATGGGCCAATTGTGGCTTAAGTGCTGTGGGGCCACCCGCCCTTCAAACCTATACAGATACAGAAAGGTAATTTATTTGTGTATATATCTATCTTATTTTTGAAAATAATGGTTGTAATGATTGCTAACATATGCCACTGCTTACGTCAGTAAATCGGAGAAAAAACAACTGAAATTATTTAGCAGAAAAACGTTAGGTTCTCATCTTACATATCTTTACACAATACCAATACAAATCAGCATATTGCAAAATACAACAACCGAAAGTTATTTGGTGCCAACCTCATCATCAAGTGTCTCCGTTCCGTCAGAAAATAATACAAAATCAACCAAAGCCAGTATGCAACCAAGGAGAAAAACAGCCACAGATAAGTATGAAACCGATGAAACCAAAAATTTAACCACAAATGAGTTTCAGCGATTAGTTTTACTCCAACAATGTCAAACATCAGCTTTGTAAAGGGAGCCCAAGTGACCATCTATGTCGCTGTGATATAGTATTTGAAGATAGAAAAGGGAGTATTACTATATAGTGCTTTCTATGATTCCGCTATGTTTCTAAGACAAAACATGTTCCTTATTTATTGCAAACGTATAGATACTATGTAAATAATTTTCAGCAGTTACGTATTAATTCTACATAACATCGAAGTAGATTTTTTACCTTATAGCGATAATGCTTATTGAGTGCGAATAGAGAGTCTTATTATGTGGTTTAGATTTAGAGTTGTTACATTTCATATACAGAGACCAGTTCCAAATTTGATTACTTACTAGAAAAAGGAAAAGAATTCCGAGGTTATGTCAGCAACGCAATGCTAGCGTGAATCAATGAAGAGATTTCTGTTTTTTGAGTGTTCATGAAAGTAAAAAGATAGCTGCTAAATAGTGCATTAGTTCTCATTTTTTGTGTAAGTATGGAAATAAAAAAGAAACAAATCAGATAACAGATAAGTATATATTCAAGTTATTATCTAAAAGACATCGGCATAGTGATACGTCTACAAAATGTCGGAACTGATTATTCCTTGTGCAATGAATTATCTGCTTCTATTGCAACAGGTAATTTTTTGTTTATGAATTATTTGACCCACCTATGTAAGCAAAAATTTTGAACTCTTGGCATTCATCCACTGCTTTATGTCTTCATATTTCTAAATGCCTCATTTGTTAGATTCACAGAATTAAAAAACAGTAATTAATTCACTCTTTACACACAATTCATACTTTTCGTTTTCTGATTAGATTATCAATAGTAATACAACAAGTGTAATGATGATTATCGAAATACAAATTTCTTCGATTTTGAGAAACAAATTGCTGTTTGGAGACCGCACGAGCGCGTAAGCGCGAGTGTGGTTTCCTAAAACAACAATTTGTTTCGAAAAAGAGAAGAAATTTTCGATAATCATTAATTAGACGAGTTGTATTTGTCAAGATTATTTCACGAAAACAATTAAAATTGGCCTATGATGACGTTCGTTGCAAAATTCCATGAATGGTTTCCACACGTACTTTCTAGATCACACGGTATTTTGCGGAATTTGTTCTTTTACTTTTTTTTGAATCTCTATTAGATCAAACAGACCAAAACGGTTTTTAGAATTCATTCTTGATACAATAATTCTGACGTTTCTTTATTAATTTGACATTTTCTGTCAGTCACTAGATTTTTAATATCGAATAAAACAACCAATGACAACGCGAAACACACAGATAGGAAAATTGCATGTATCCAATCAGGTGCCGAAATACAAAATCGAAAACATGGTGTTTTCAGATATCAATCCTCATATTTAAACCAATCGAAGGCGCCTATTTTGTATTGAGTGAAATAATCAATAACATGGCAACAGGTATTGAAAGTGACTATTTTTAATTTCTTTTATCGTCAATTTTCTTATAATAAAACATTTTGGAAACTGAAATAGGTATTCAGAATGATTCAGGTACAAATTAATATGTTTATGTCACACCGTGAATACAGTAGGTATAATAAAAAATTTCCGCAGATTGGGTCTGTCAAGGTAAGCAGCGAGAGCAATGAGGAAAACCTTGAACAAAGGAAAAATAATTTTTTTATTATCATATAAAAATATATTAATAAATACAGTAATTTGAAGTTTAAGAAGCAGTTTTATTGTTAATATGTTTTTCAGTGTAGCGTGACCGTAAAACTTTTGCCCTCTAGAGACGCAGTTAACACAAAGCTGAAACATCTCTGAAAGGTAATTAACACAAAACTGAAACATTTCTGAGACGTAGTTGACACATAAGTAAATCATCTCTGAGACATAACTGCGACAGATAAGGGACATTATTTGGCGCTTGAGAAAAGAGTTTGGCTCCCTTTTTAGGTAGGACATAGGAGGTTCCCCAAAGCTCCAACTTGGGGGCCTCTCTTATTTGTAATCTTTATTAACGATTCACTAATAGCTCTAAAATATTCAGAATGTCTCTTGTTCGCTGATGATCTAAAAATTTTCAAACGCATACAGACGGTTCGGGACTGTATATTGTTACAAAGAGATTAAAATGGTGTTTTTGAATGGAGTTCTCTAAATAAATTATACTTTAATGTGAAAAAATGTTGCACTCTATCTGTGACACGTTTGAAGGATTCTATTATTTTTGAATACCAAATGGATGGGGAAACTTTGGTGGGCTGTACAAAGGTGAGGTATTTAGGCATCACATATGATCACAAGTTGTCTTTCACTGAATATATAAAAAATATAGCAAAGTCTGCGAACCGTCTCTTGAGTTTTGTAATAAGACAAACTTTCAATTTTACAAATATAGATACACTAAAAACTCTTTATTATACCCTAGTAAGATCAAAATTAGAGTTTGGTGTTCAAATATGGTTTGGTGAATATCAGACTACTTTATTCATGTTGGAGAACATTCAAAATAAATTTTTAAGATACGTTTATTATAAAAAGCATTATACTCGCCCGGATTATAATGTAGTTAGGAGTGTTCACCTTAGAAATGAATTCAAAATATTATCTCTAGAAGACAGAAGAAAACTAGTAGTAGCACTCATTTTTTTATTTAAAATTGTTAATAATAAAATAAATTCACCTGAAATTCTATTTTTAGTAATATTTAATGTTCCATCAAGAAGAACACGCACTGCGGTAATGTTCAATATTCCATTATTGTTGACTACCACCAGGGCTCTTGTGACCATGTGCCGATTAGCAAATAATTTCAATACCCTTACGGACTTAGATTGGTCAGTATCCCAAAATGTTTTTCGTAAGACAGTTTTGAGACAAATTGTTAATTTATCGATATAGCAGCTATTTTCGTCTCATCGCTGTCATTCATTTTGATTAGATGTGTTTCACATTCTCTGTCATAGGTTTATTTTTTGGTAACTTAGGTTATAGCATAGATTTGAACTTACCTATGTTTGTTAATGTATTATATATGGATTTTTGTTTTGTTTTTATATTATCCTTGTAATCAGACCGCAAGGTCTGTTTGGATATAAATAAATCACAGAGATATCCCTGTTATGTTTACGCGCTTTCCACGTGATGTCTGTGTGATAGAACAAGTAACACCTGTGATGTATCTGGAACGTAGTTGCACTGTGAAATGGTCAATTGGGAGTATTTCCAAAAAACTTACAAAAGTTACAAAGTGAACATTGTAATACTCGTCAAAACATAGGTGATACTTTGCAAGACAACATTATTGTTGTAGAAGTTTTTACAATTTGAACTGAATAGCATTATTAACCGTTACAAATAATATTTACGTATTTTGAATATATTCCTTTTTATAAGTGTTCATTAAAACCAATAATAACTACATTAGCTGTCTAATGATTGCAGCCTAATTTTGCCTCACCGCTTGTCCTCGGAGAGAAAGACGCAGTTTATTTTCATCGTTGTCATAATTAATAGGAAAGTATTCATCTTCTTCAGGAATATCTTCAGGTCCTTCAAAGTCAGGATCTCTTAAATATTTTGCAATGTAATTCATGCCACTATTATGTTTGGGACGTTTCTAAGTTTCTCCCGGCAGACCTATTGTAATATGGGAAATCGTCGTTTTAACTGCCCAAAACACCTTTTGATTACAATCCTTTCCGATCTCAACAGTACATTTAATACTCTCTCTGTATGATTAATTGGATTTTTGAATGGTGTCATCAACCAGGGCTATATTCCATATCCACTATCACCGACCAATACCGCGTTCTTTGATGTATGCATAACTTGTCTAACGTGGGAGTTTTCCCAAATTCGGGCATCGTGCACAGATCCAGGCCAACTAACGCCAACAACGGTAAACATTTCTTCTGCATTACAAGTAGGTTCAATATTTGACGTTGGTTTACCGTTCCGATTTATGTATTCGTCCCCATGAATTCGTGGTTTAAGAATTCCTACATGAGTGCTTTTAGAAAGCGATATTTTGTTTGTCACAATTCCTTGGCCTGCAGGATTTCATTTTCAGGACTGGGAAATTTTATCCAATTATCAGCTTTTGCAATAATACGGTCCACCACAGCCTTAACAGTAAGTGATACTGTACCTTCAGTTACTCCAAGTTCTTCTCCGATTCCACTTTGATAACCAGGATCAGCTAGGTATCGCAAACATATCTTCATTTTTTGCACTGCTGACAGTGCACAGCCTCGGGTCTCTCTAGTTTCATGTGAAAATTGGTTTGCAAGACATTCAACATTATTCTAGTCAAAGCGAAATAACGTATTTGAATATGTGCTGTTTTGAGTACAACGAGGTTTGTAATGTTTGACGTCTCTCACGTTCATCAAATCAACCATAGCAAGAGTAAATCACATACACGACTTTTACTACTACGATTAATCTGCATCTGGCTACATGCATCAATATGCAAGGATTTGTTTCAACAAGTAAGTAAGTCCTTTACTTTATTGTTCTGCATTTACTTCAATCTAAAGGTAAAAGTCGACTGGATAAGGATTTGCTTTTGCTAAAAGAGGAAAAGGTTCTGCTTATTTTTCATTAACACAACTTAAAGTAAAAGGTCCATAATTTGTAAGTAAAGGGTTTTACTTTGTTTTATTACTTCGACTTAATGAGATAGCGTTCACTTTAATAGAATGTTGAGTACGGGCCATTTTGCTTATTGCTTGATTTATGTACAGTAAACGTTGTCTTGAATCTTTATAAAAAGCTATGGAGGAAATTGGTATGAAAGACTTTGAAAAACTGTCCTATAATATTTTTACAATTGATAACATATTTCATAAAGGTTTAGAGGGATAAAATGGCATTTTGGTTTTAAGATTTAAAAAATGCACCAAAACGCTAGTCAGTGTCATGACGTGGTTAGTTATGTCACGTTTGAGTAAATGAACGAAAACATGAGACGTTCCGTAGATGCTCATGGAATAATTTAGTTATTTTGGGTTGTTAAAATAAATATGAGTTCCAAATTGTACAGATGATGTGCAGTCCCTCGGTGTAATAACACATCAATAAACACTCCTGATAAGTTAGTTTTGTTCGTTTCACAAAAGATAACAATACGAGACAATTGGCTTGAACTTGCAATATTTAACAGCGTTATTGCCCAGTTTTACCTTTATTTTTGTGAAGATCGTTTCTACGTAAGTATTTAATATACTTTGTAGTTTCTAAAACAGTATTGTTATGAAATCATACACTGTTGAAGTCCCTCCGGCCGTGCCCAATGGAACATTTTCGAAAGTTCAAATTTTGGCAAAGGGGCATGGATTTTCAAGAAGAACGGGAGCTTCTTAGAGGATGATTTCGTGATTGATTCTATCGGGATTGTTGTGAGATGACATGCTGTATATATATCACGATGACAAATCAGTCGCAAGAAATTTCATATGACTGTGAATTGTCGGACAAGTTTGAATGTCTATTGAAACGTTAAACCCTTATTATTCACTTTACAAGTCGTAAACGCCCATTAATAAAAGAAAGTTTAGCTTCAAGTGCCTGCTCAACATAAGACCAAAGTTAAACGGTTCAAATGAACTTTATGATCTTTTTATAAAATAGAGATTATGGAACTTTCCAAAACTATTGAGATGTTACTAAAAATAACTTTGAGTGATCTACGATCCTTCAATTAGGACTGTGAACAATATTTCAAACCCTTCCATAAATGAATAGGGAGTTAATTATTCGAAATGGATGTTTTATGGATTGACATAAATTAACTAATAGGACACTATTTATCGCTTCACGGTAAAGTGGGTTATCAACTATATGTCAAAAAATATCACCATTCAACTGACAGAGTTATAGTCTGAAAGATAAGGTTCTACCCCCAAAAAACTTGCGAATATCTACAGCAATTAACCAATTCACAAACAGTCAGTTTCTCAACATCAGGCAGTACAAAGCTAAATCCACTCTGGATCGGTCGGCATAAAAATGTTTGACAATTCCTCGCGTTCGATACATACAGTGTGCGTAAACTATATCTCTATCAACCTGAAGTGTTAAAATATCTCTCGCTTTACGACGCAATATGAAAACGTGCAAATTTCTGTGACTTCGTTCCAGAATTAGCAAAAAAGTATTCATATCTGCCACACGAGCATTTAGTATCTATAAGAAAACTGTAACCAACTATCAACTAGCTGTGGACATTTTTGTTGCTCTATCTTGTTACTATTTTGTTGTGAAGTGATTTACGTGTTTAAATTTGTCGTATTCAAGTGTTTTATTTAACGTTACTTGAAATAACGAGTGGTTCTTCTTACCACAACCTGGCAATTTCATTATTATATGAGTAGCAGTTAATTTTAATTAATTTTTCATAGAGTAAAATTTTATCGAATTAAATTTCTAAGGGCAATTCGTTTTTTGTAAATATTTTTACCAAATTCTTCAATTGTTTGAATAAATCAGAAGTTTTAATTATGTTTGGATGCATCGCCTGAAGTTTAGCAAATGTAATCGAATTTTCGATATCGTTCAAAACGGAATTAATCAATTCATACAGATCTATGATTAAGCTAATAGCCTTCTAAGCATGTGCATAATATTCGTAATCTGCTTGTCTGTTGATTAAATTATGGATAAATTTAATTTTTGCCTCCAAAGTTCATTCGTTATTGGTTATTTGTTCAATGATAATGAATTTTGATTTCTTATACTACTAGCTAAATTATTTTGGTTATTTTGTATTCCTTTGATGAGAGCTTCAAATCTTTCTCCATCGTTCGAATCTAAATTTCCAGTGCTAGATTTAAATATTGATCCTATGCCGTTTATAAGGCCTCTTTTTGTTCTTGAAGGATGGGGTAATATTTCTGCCAGATTATCGTTAATCTTGGTTTCTGTGAAGTCAAGCAATTTACAATAATTTGAGATATCATTAGCGTATTGGATGTTTTGATCAGCAAAGGCCCTAATTTTTGCGGCTTGGATTTGTAATTTATTTATTTCTAAAATAATTGGGTTCAAATCATAATAGTGTATAAGTCCATAACTATGCATTTTAATTTTTACGGTTCCTAACTTAAAGGGTAGCAACTCGAGATTGTTTAATATATTTCTAATTGTTATTTTGTCCTGGAGTTCCATAGTTCCACAAAATCTGAAATAAAGCAGAATTATTTATTCTATATTATTGTCTTAATATTACGTTTGAACGTTGTGTTAAAGTATCGTACATAAGTTTCTATTTTTCAGGTTTTTTCTGGGGACGTTTCAAGTTGTCATATGTACATTATCTCTATTTTCAGTTGAAGCTGTTTTATGTGCAAGGTTGACGGTTTTTATTCGATCGGTAAAGTGTATTTATTAGCGTGTTTTTGTCGTATGTGTTTTCTTACATATACTTTTTGATTAGGTTCAAATATTTCCGGTTTATCTCGATTAGTGTTTAGTTTAGAAGTAAATTTTTCTTTTCGATTAATTGAGTCGGAATTAATTTTTGAGTACAATATTTATGTTTTTTCTTTGTTATTGTGGATGTAATCATTTAAGAGTATTTTATTTATGTCAATGTCATAAACATCATTATTATTAATATGTCCGTTGACTATATCTATCCGTTTCATTTTTGTACTCGAATGATTGTAAGCGAGTATAGCATATAACGTTTTCATTCTTACTGGGAGTTTTTGAGAAACCTTTAGTATTTAGGAGTCGTATATGTTCTATTAGAGTTGAGTGGAGTCTTTCTATTTGTCCGATGGATTGAGGATGATTGGCAGAGGTAAAATGAACTTGAATTTTATGAAGGCTCAATAGTTCTGTTAATACGAAATTTTTTAATTATGTGCCATTATCAACTGTGATTTATTTCGGTATGCCGTGATCAGAGAAGAATTTGATAAAATTGTCTACCACTTCTGTACCAGAGGCAGAGTTTATGTGATATGCTTGGGCATATTTAGAAAAACTATCAATAATAGTTGAACAATTTGTTTGTTCCATCGTGAAAAAATCTAAATGAATAATTTCGAAAGGAATCGAGGCGGCTGGAGTGATATTTAATTGCATAAGTACTGGATTTCGTTCATATTTACTTTGATGGTAAATTTGACATTCGTTTATAAATGTTTGTACGGATTCTTTTAGGTTAGGCCAATAATATTTTTCTTTTAATCTTAAATAAGGTTCATCTATTCCTCGGTGATTTGTTTTTCCTTCGTGCTAGTTTTGTATGATAGTCTTGATCTCGTCTTGATATGTTACATCTATCAATTTTGTGGTACAACGTTTCAATTGAATTGAATTTGATCTGAAATATTTTTGTATTATTGTCCAAAATGGTTCGTACAATTCGCGGCTTTCGAAATAAACGTGATACTGAATACTTGGTGAAATAAATTCTTTAATAAAATTGATAACGTCTTGTTCTAGGTTATTTTTTGATATTTGCACAGTTATATGCTTCTTTTTCTCAAATAATATTCTACCTTTTGGTTTTGCTGAAAAATGTGAAAAGGAACAAATTATAATTTGATTTTGTCCGACGTTAACTGCTCATTTTGCGATAGGGATACCTATTACCCGATTTTCTTCAGCATTAGAATGAATCGTAAGACTCGTTTTTGTCTACGTTGATTTCATCGTCGTTGGGTTCATTTTGACGGTCAGGTGTTATCTGCTGTAATGCAGTCAGGATTGTTGTCACTTGAGTTTGTTGTCGACAAATTTCCATTGTCTAGGTCAGTGTCGGGATTCACTATCATGGATATAGTATCTAGGTCAGTGTTATCGTCTTGAGTTACTTCTGTTGTTGGGATTTTTAGTTGATTTTCAACTGTAAATGGCGAAGGTGTATTGATACTTCGTTGTAATTGAGGCGGAATTGGTTAATTGCTAAAATTTATATCGCGGCTCAAAACATCGTCAACATTTTTCCAAAAATTTTGATGATTAATAATTTCGTTCGTTTCTTTAGTAATTATTTCTATTCAAGATAATGCATCCACATTAGTATTAAGGCTTCCTCGTTTATATACAATATTATGATTCAATTCGCCATCTAATGATTTTAGAATTTGGGTCTTTTAGAGAAAAAAGCCATTGGAGTAGTTTGTGGTCACAAACAATCGTAAATTTATTGCCATATAAATGAGGTCGGAAATATTTGGTGGCCGTTACAATGGCCAAAAGTTCTTTTTCTGCGGTATTGTAATTGCGTTCAGAATCGTTAAGGGTTCGAGATGCGTAAGCGATTGGAAGGTCTTTTCCGATAGGACCCTGGGAAAGCACTGCACCGAGTGCTACATTACTGGCGTCTGTGGTCAAATTGAAAGGTTTCGTGAAGTCGAGATACTGGAGAATTGGATCAACGGTTAGAATGTTTTTGCATGTTTCGAAGCATGATGAGAATTCGTCATTGTGTTCGATTGTCGCGCCCTTTTTTAGGCATTTTGTCAGTGGTTTCGTTAAGTGGGCAAAGTTTTTCATAGAACGTCTATAATATCCCATCAGTCCCAAAAATCCTTTCATTTGTTTAGTAGTTTTGGGTATAGGGTAATATTTGATGGCTTTAATTTTATCTGGGTTGCATTTCACTCCAGAAGGGGTGATTACATGTCCGAGATAAGCTACTTATTTTTTCAGGACTTCCGATTTATCTAATTGAATCTTGGAATTAGATTCCCTAAGTCGATGAAATACACGTTTTAGTCTCTCTATATGCTCTTGTAATGAAGTGAAAAAAACGATTATATCGTCAAGGTATACAAGGCATTTTTCATTTTGTACGCCTCGTAGTATATTGTCCATTGCCCTCTGGAAGGTAGCTGGCGCATTTTTCAAACCGAATATAATCCAGAGAAACTCCTAGTGTCCGGATTCGGTGCTGAAAGCTGTTTTCCCTATATCTTTTTCAGCCATTTCTAGCTGATGAAAACCTGAGGTTATATTTGGAATTGGGTACTTGTCAACAAAGTTTTTTCATTAAGACGTCTATAGTACTACATGAAATTTGGCATTACCAGAAGCGTATTTTTTCTTGGTTACCTTCCAAATTGGCGCATTCCATGCACTTGAGCTTAGTCGGATAATTTTATGTTCAAGAAATTTATGAATTTGTTTATCTACTTTTTTGTACACAAAAGGATATCGATATGTTTAAGCGTAAACAGTAATCTCGTCTGTGGTTAGTATTTCATTTTTAATTTTGTTCGTAAAAGTAAGTGGTGTGTTCTCGTTATAAAATATGTCAGAATATTCGGAACAAAGTTCAAGTATTTTGGATTTTTCCTCATTGTTTAAGTGATTTGTTCTAATATTCTTTAGATCTATAATTTGTGTAGAAGTGTCTTCTAGGTAATTTCATTTGAAATTCTTAAAAGCATTTTCATAAAATTTTTCTACAGGAAGTGGTTCTAAAACACTCAATTTAACTGGATTTGTTGTGATATTTAGAATTGTAGTAATGGCTTCTCCATTTCTTGAAATTGATAGCGATTCTGGTATCTCACAATCGTGAAATTTTTGGTGTGGAATGATGATTTCACCCTTTTTTATACTTGTTTTTATTTTGATAACCTTTTCAGTTCTAGGTTCGATAGTAATAGAGTTTATGTCTTTCTGTGTTTTATAAAAATTTAATTTAATTCTACTATGTGGAGTTATTTCCCATCCACTAGAGAAGTTTATGTTGGCTGTCAATAATTTCAAGTTATCTAGGCCAATAAGTCCTTGGAATATACGATGGAATTTGAATACATAGAATTTGAGATTTAAAGTATCAGACAAATTGAAAATTTTTGAAGAAGGGATTAGAGTGCTATATTTATGGGAAGATTCTTGAAAAACAAATTTCTCTGTAGATGGGTCATGAGTTACGTTATCTGAAAAATATTCAAATGCAATTTCAGGATCTATGAAGACTTTTCATGATCCAGAATCTATTAAAAGTTTGATATTATACCCGGGAATATTATATAAGGCAATTCACTATTATTTCTTAAATTTAATGGAATTTATTCGGGGGTACGTTTTCTCTAAATTCTGAGGCGTTTCGTGAAAATTTGTAGAATCTTGATTTGGATAATCGTAATAATCATTATTGTTTCGTTCTTTAAACTGATATTGTTCGTTTTCATATTTTGAGTTGTCAGGATAATAAGATTGTTCGGTTCCCTCGTCTTGAATATCAGCAATAAATAATTCATTCCTCAGCTATAAAATTGTTTTCTGGTCGAGAATTTCGGAAATTATTTTGATTTGAAGGACCTGAGTATGAGTTTCTAATTGGTGAACTCATTGGGGGATTGTTGACTGTATTTCTTGTGGAAATACCCATGGGTGTTGATTTTGGTAAATTTTAATTTTGATTTGCTTTGAATACATTATGGGTCTGTTGAGGTTTGAATACTTGAGAGTTTGTGGGAAAACGTTGGGGTTGTCTTGGATTTATGGGGCGAATAGGTATACGTTGAGATGGAAATAATATCTGTGCTCTAAAGTAATTATTAGTCGTTTGAGAATTAAATTGAACTGGATTACTGTTAAAATTTTGTCGTTGTACAAAAGATTTACCAGAGTATTGCGCTTGCTTTATATTTGTTTTATGAGTGAAATTTTGGAAATTATGTACATTGTCCTCTTTGAAAACATGTTGTAAAGCGTCGGGCAAATGATTTGGTTTCATGCATCTAATGGTTGTACCTAACGGTTCTTCAAGTCCTGATAAAAATGTCGGTAAAGCTTTATTATTATATCAATTTCTTTTTAAATTTTTTGAGCGATTTTCGATTTCATGAACGTCTACATAAAAGATTAAAACTCTATCAAAGAATTGCTGTGGTTTTCCATTTGGTTGTTGTCTCATCATTACTAAATCCCTATTCAGACAAGTTTCGTCTCTTTGATCTGGCAATTTCTCGTTAAAACATCTCTTAACTCATTCCAAGTAGATACATTTTGTATATTTAAGACTAATTTAGCATTACCAGTTAATTTATATATTATACAATTCAATAAATACACATTTTGGAAACAACTTGGTATGTCTATTCTGTAAAATAAATCAATTATTGATTTACAGACACTTAGATATCTGTTCAAATCATTGGGATTGCCATCGAAATCTGGCACACATTTTAGATATTCTGGTCTGAATTCGACCATGATTAAATTATTATTAATGGAACTTTTATTTAAAATTAGTGAGTCAGTTGAAGGTCCTAATTTTAAACTTGGGAGAATGTTTGATAAATGGTCACGTTCAGACATAAAATTTATTGTACTTACAGTAGTAATAGAAGAAATATTTCAAGTATTCCTATAGAGATATACTCCGGTTCGGCAATTTTTGTCTTCCTCAGATGAATATCTCTGCAAAATTGGACTATTGTCGTTCCAATTCCCCCAATTTCGTGCTCAGGATCGTTTCAATGTGTGATATACTGGGTTTCCTGACGTTCTAGAGGCCATTATAAATTCCCACTTGCACAAAACAACTAAGTCCATAGATTCCGATACTCAGTCAATCGTTAAAATGAAACTTAACACGTTCAATACGTATCAATTCTGAATATCCTACTGACTGCGCCACTTTCAAATTATTAACTTGAAATGAAGTTTTTAAAAATGTCTATTTCACAAAAATGATACTTTTAGAAATACGATAGAACAATGTGAAATATAGTAACTGACTGACTTTTAATTTACAAACAAGTAATTTTATATAGAATATTTATGCTAATTACGGGGTCTTCGTCTTACACCGTGGAACAGCAACTCATCGGTTTCTATGGAAATCGTTGATATAATTCATGAGAAATCTTAAGGTTTTAGGTACATGTGCATAGCACTTTCAGCCACATTCTAACAGATGAAGTGATAGAACATAGAAAACGATCAAAATAAATAAAGAGCGGACTACAAACATCAATATTCTACGGTTTTAAAAGAAACATTTAAAAACGATCAGGATACTGCCATCGTGATAACAAGTCACCACAAAAACCCGTGTCAAGGGATGACGCTTCTGTCTAAGTCCACCTGGGTATTAGGGCAATTATTATTATTACTTACTTCAAACTTGATCTCGATATACTCTCAGAAGTCTAATAATGTGTGAACCCACTTTTTAATTTTTGGTGAACGATAAAAATCGATAAAAAAGTATTAAAGTTTTTTTGTATTTTTTTCCCTGATAAAAAGTTTTTTATAATATTTTTGTTACAGATTAGATGTTATGTAATTTTTCAAAGATATGCTACCAATAAAAGTGAAACAATATAATATAATGAATAATTTATTTATTAATTCAATAAATATTTTTCATCACTCCCTAACCATAGCTGTCAGTCCCTAGATGGCAAAGTTAAAAAAATGGTAATTTTCTCATGAAAGAATAAATAAAGTGACTGGCCCTTTTGAGCATGATTTAATAAAATAATCAACCAATATATACATTAATTGGAAATTCAGAAGCTTCTAAAACATGGTGAATACAAATTATTACCAAAAGTTCACTTAATTTTATGGAATCGCCCTTACAAATTTTATTGCAATGTACGTACAGGAAAATTATCTCCGTGCATACTGTGGTGCCATTTTCCGCGCTAGCGGATTGATTGTCGCCTCTAGTTAGTAGCTCTCTGGTTATAATGTATCGAAGGCTTCAGTTAAGTCCACAAAACATGGATACCAAGGCTATTTCATTTTATAAATTATAATATGATTATGGTTGATTATTGCTAAATGTTTGAGAAAAAAGAAACAAATAAACAAATAACATTTTTCATACCAATATAAGAAGTATTTCCAAAAACATAGATGAATTGTTCATTTACCTAAACCAACTAGAGAGCAATTTCAATATAATCGTATTGACAGAAACTTTTAAAGTCACTGATGACAGTATATATAGATTAAAAGGTTTTAACACGGTGTCCAATGAATAATCATTAAACAGAAATGATGGAGTCATAATATTCATTAAAAATGAACTCAATTATGATCAGACAAATATTAGCATAGGAAACATTAAACTCAATATAAAATTAAATGAAAAAAAAATTAAACTTCGATATATCGATCTCCTAGTTCATGTCCATATGATTTCAATGAACACTTTTTTAACTATTTACATAACAATAAATCAAGTGATATTCACGTAATAACTGGTGATATGAACATAGATTTACTATCAGAAAATGAATACATTGATGAATATAAAAATAATTTGGAATACTTCGAATTCATCTCTTATATAAACGATATCACTCGACCAGATAGCTCCACGTGCCTCGACCATTTCTTTGTAAAAGCAAATATAGAAATGCGTGATCGTATAAAATCATTCATATTTCAGGATAAAATTAGTGACCACCGACCTATTGCTCTAACTGTAGATGTGGGTGAGAGAACTGTTAATAAATAATTCAAACATACAAAAGTATATATAAATTACAACAGGCTACGGGTGGCACTACAAAGTGAAACATGGGCAAACATTTATGAACAAAACGACGTCAACTCCAAATGTGAAATATTCATAAACAGACTGAAATACCATGTAAAAAGACACACATCTAGAATCAAAATAAAAAACAAAGATGAAACTAGCAAAAAATGGATCACGTTAGGGCTATCTACATCAATTCAAGAAAAGAACAATCTCTATAAACTACTAATTGAAAATCCCAATAACCTACAAATAGAACAAATAAACAATAATTACAAACGAAACTTAAATAAACTTACGAAAGAAGCAAAAAAACAATATTTTCAAAACGAACTTGGGAAGAATAAAAGTGGAACAAAAGGGCTCTGGGAAAGTGTCAATGAGATTTGCAACAAAACTCGCCCAAAAACAAAAATAACCAAAATAGAAATAAAAGAAAATTGTACCACTGAAAACAAACAGGTTATTAGTGATGAATCCAATAAACACTATAGTGGAATAGGGCAGAAACTAGCAAATAAAATCGAAAAACCAAATTCCTTCCGAGACATTACAACTGAAATAAACAAAAATATGTTCTCATACTCCTCAAATACTGGAGAAGTATCACAAATAATCAAACAACTTAAACTCAATAAAAGTCCTGGGCATGACGGTTTTACTGAAGAAACGCTGATTCATATAGCCGACTTCATAACAGTCCCTCTCACTCACATTATAAATAGCTGTATTGAAAATGGAATATTTCCGAACATTTTAAAAACTGGTTTCATCGAACCACTTTTTAAGACTGGGGATAAACTGCAAATTTCAAATTATTCCAACATAATTTTAAATGTTCAATATGATTCTCACAAGTCTAGCATAATCAGCACGTAGGGTGTTTTATACTATATAGAGTTAAATATTTTTTATACCGTCTATCATCTCCCAAAAGCTTCAAGGAGAGTTTCACCACAAACGAAAGGTGTTCTGACTCATATCAATATATCTTATCATTAAAATATACAAAGTTGCGAAATTTATTCGTCTTAAGATATAATAAAGAATGATAATACCGACTTAGCGAAAAGTCTGAACCTTTAATATCTATTAAAATCTCATGAAATCGATATCGAGTCATCCTATAGAGTAGTAGCATGTTACAGGATAACGTGCATATCTAATTTATCCCCGTCGGCGGGGAATATGGAATATATTTACTCGAAAGTTCCACCTTAATTCAGCGATTTGCAATTTCAATTGCGCCACATTTCGTTAAGTAGTGCCTGTGTACGAGGTTTATCTTCCAAAGATAATATATTCACTAAAATGGCTGTGTGAGTGAGACAATTTTAGCTTCCTACTTCCATATACACACACCCAAACTTACATGGAATTACCGTGTATTAGCGACTAAAATATTTTGTAGAGATTCAGTGATTTTATTTCGATTTAAATAGATAATACTAAGGTATCATGGAGTAACAGATGTGCAGAGGAGAGAAAATATTGCTCTCATTGAACAAGAAATAGCCCAAAGAGTAAAAAAGATAGTGAGCGTTTCACAGAGTGCTTTATATAAACAGTATGCAAGGTATTTCGAATTAGAAAAATTTAATAATAGTTCTTCTTTATTTTTATTTACACCACAAGCCAAGTTGTAGCATAAACATACGAGTACATAAAAATCAATTATTTAACAACAATTTAACCAGAAAAATAATACAAATCAACAATAGCATACTCATACTTGAATAAGTGGTAATAATATAGTATACACAAGAATTCGAAAAGAGTAAGCCTGAAATAATGTGTAATATTTCTTGTTAAATGTTCGTGAGACTGAATCCAAACTCATTTGTTGTGCATATTAACTTTTTTATTTATTCTTTACGCTAATTAAAATATTACGGTGTTACAAATATATGATTGTTTTGACAGTTACTCATAGACCTCTCGAAAGTCAGTAATCTACAAAAAAACGCCATGTTGCGCGATTGGGCACATTATCCGGGAAAGTCCAAGTACTTAACATACCGCCCACCTTGAAACCGTTAAATGGTTTCAATAAACAAATAAGTAAATAAACAGGTATTCAAAAATTAAAAGTGAACAAAAGTAACTTAAAAATGTTCTGCAATGATAGCAGTGTACATATTTCACTTTTCAATGGGAAGGGGACATATTTTAGCTATGGAGGGTTTGAATGTGTTGTTTGCGGTTTTCAATGTAACAACTCTTACAACACCGTCACTACCGGGATGAGTGTCAATTATGCGCCCCATGGTCCACTGAAGGGGATGTTGGTTTGTAACGATGTTCCGGTGAACACCGCTGATGATGCGCCTATGGTTCGAATCAATCCAGTTTTTATCGACAGCTGCTGGATATATAAACCGAACAACAATTTCAATTAGACAGTCCCGTCGAGGCATTGACTCGAAAGGACCTCTCCTCCAGTCTGGCGAGGTATTAACTCGTTAGACTCTACCCTTCCGTCGGCAAGATATTGACTTGCCGAGCATCCTTCTCTCCATTTGGTAGGGTATTGACCTAGCAAACGACGGCCACATGTGTGAGAGGTATTGACTCTCACATATTCCCGTACTTCCCGCCTCTAAGGTACTGACTTGGAGGTACTTCGTCTCGTCCGAAGTATTGACTCTGACGAGCATCCAGAACCCGTATCACCGCCTACACCCGTGTACCGAAGTCTCAGCGTTTGCATCGTCCAAACCACTATTCCGTAGGTATATCTCCCCGCTAGGTCGACGAGAATTAATTACATAATTAATATTTAATTTTAGGCCAGGTATTGATCTTGTTGTAAATATGTAAATAGCGTTTATGAATATCTTCATAAGAATAAACTTATTTTATTTTGGAATCCTGTCTCTGACTGTACAACCCTACCCGGCAATCCGTAACCACCCCCTTACAGAGGGTTACAAATGGCGCCTGAGCAGTAAAAGGATGAAATAAGACCAGTCCATATTCCTCAAAATATATATATACAGTGCAGAAAACTACCAATAGAGTTAAAAAAAAGAAAGAGGAATATACAGGGCGATTCGAAACAGCCGGCGGACACAGACACAAGAGGACAGACGACGAAGACACCTCAAACCAAGACGGATCGGGCAGAGTTGGGTGGATCTACAAATTAAGAAAGGAAGAATTAATAACAGAACTAGGAAACTGAGATAATGTCGAGGAACTGAGAACAAAACTGGTGGATGAAATTAGATCAACTAAGAAGAAAAACATAGAACCCCTCCCTGTAGGCCAGACCGTGAACACAGACATGACGAAAGAAGACATATGCAAACAAATGGACGCAATCATAAAATGGCGTCTACATTACGACGGTTCTAGGGACCCCATAGAGTTCCTAGAACGCATAGAAGAGCTCCAAGCCGCATACGAAATACAGGATAACGTCATGCTAAGAGTGCTACCAGAAACCATGAAGGACAAAGCAATACTATGGTACCGCAACAACAAAAAGTACTGGGACAATTGGAAGGATTTTGTGAGAGACTTCACCAATTTCTTTTTGACGACACATAATACCCAGTTACTAGAAGCCCAGATACGCAACCGAATGCAAGGAGAAAATGAAAAATTCCAAGAATATATGATAGACATACAGACGCTCATCGGGAGACACAGCAATTTGGACTATCAAGATAAGCTAGATAGAATTTATACAAACCTTAGACCGCAATACAAATTGTATATGAAATGACAAGACGTCCTATCAGTAGAGAAGCTGGTCAAAATGACTGAAGAATTCGACGCGATTCAGGCCAGCATACACAAGCAAGAGTCCATAGGACAGCCACATCATGAACCCTCGTACAACGCACAAAGACTCTCGTACCAGTGACAAGCAAGACCAGCTAGTGAGTTGCCAAGTAACAAAATACGAAACTTCGACAGACAAACTTGTTGCTGGAAATGCGGAAAGAGAGGACACAATCGAAGAACATGCCGTTCAACTCCTATTCTATTCTGCAGCCACTGCGGATCCCTGGGCACAACTTCTAACAACTGCACATGCCAGAGCCAGACGAAAAACTCTGAGTGGACAAGGGGCCAGCCAAAATCACGCGTGGAGACTTTGACGGCAAGTCAAACCCCAGAAACACCGATAGACGAAAGACCACACGTAATCCTAACATGCAACAACGGAGAAACTCTAAGAGCCTTACTGGACACCGGGTCCCATAGATCGTTGATTGTCAAACAAATCGCTGAAAACTGCGGATCAGAGGTCTACACACAAAGCATGAGAATTAAGTTGGCTGACGGCAGATCCACAAACGTTAAGCACAGTTACATGATAGAATATTCTGTAAATAACAACAGGACCAAAACCGAATTTAATTTTCTACCACACTTAGCATCAGAAGCAATCATAGGAATACAAGAGATGCAAAAATGGGGACTGGCACCCTCTCACATTCTTAACGAAATCAGTCTAACAAACGAAGATATAACCACCGCACCGCAAAACCAACTCGACATAAACCCGAACCCAAGCCAAACCGAAAGACAAGAATTGGAACACCTGCTCCTGTCAGAATTCGAGTTTAGTTTGGAACAACCTTTATACTGAAATATTTTCTGAAATTTCTTGCTTCAGGCAAATTTTGAATTCAGTTAATTTTGAGTAGTTCCCTATCTCTTTTGTTATGTGTACTGAGAAATTATATTTTTGCTTGGCAGCGTTTCGTTCTCAGTGTAGGGTAAAATCCCCAATTGTTGGCACTTTAACAGATATGCCATTACATTTCTCGCCACTAAATAAAAATTGAGTATATAGTTTTGATCGCTGTTCTTACAAGTTGATTCACCAATCATTGCCAATGTTGATAAAACTAATAACATTATGACCATGCAATTCAAAAAATATATAAATAATGGAAAACTGCTGTTTTCCAATTATTGGCATCAGATTTCTAATTATTGGCACCCAATTGTTGACAATTATATCAATTATTGACACCCATTTATTGGCACTTATTACTGATTGACACCCCATCATTGAAAGGGTACCAATTTATTGGAACTGCTATCATACACTAGGGAAGGAAAAATAAGACTAAAAATGTAATATGAAACAGTGAAATTTTTATGTTCATATAAAATCACAAATGATACATAGAAAAAACTCTTTGTATAAATTTTGTTTCTTCAAGCATCTGACATGGTAGGCACGCGTACACTTCTGATATTTTATACCAATGTCTGTCATATATAAATTATTTGTACAGCAGAAACGCAAACCTTTAGAGGCAATAATATTATTTTTGGGGATACAAGCTTGGTTATCTGAATCTAGCTGTTTGCCATTGCTCTCTTCTTTGGTCTCAGTAACTAAGTTGGTATTGGTTATAGTTGTGTAAACGTGATCAGTTCTGGGAATAACTAATTTCTGCTCATCTAAAATATTCTTCAAGTTTCCGACGTGCGATAATTTATTTGATGTTTGTTTACTGACCGCTTTATATTTTTTGGTACTATTTCGCTTTGGATTTACGTGTTTATTTTCTATAGCTTTCAACATTCTCTTTTGCTTATTCTCTAGTTTCTTCTTCTCCTTTTCTTGTTTTTCCTTTTCCTTCTCTAGAGCATTACTTTTATAAACATAAGAGGTTAGCACAAAGCTAACTCGCTCAGTTTGCCGAACCCCTTTTCGGACTGGAGTTTGAGGAACACTTAAATAATTTTCGATAATTGGAACATTGCATTGCTCTTCAATTTTGTCTAGGTTATCTACATTCAACATCGACATTAACACTTCTTGTTCGCTCGCACTCATAATGTCCCTTATATTACTTGTATTTCCCACTTCATTATTTGTTGCAGTCTCCATTGATATTTACACTTCTTGTTCGCTTGTACTCATTATATTGTTTATATTTGCCACATCATTATTTTTTTTGGTGTGTCCATCGTTATTAACACATCTTGTTCGCGTGTACTCATTATTTTACTTATATTTGCAGCTTCATCATTTGTTGCAATCTCCATTATTGTATTCTAGAAATTGTTCTGGTTGACGTCAAAAATATCTAGTTGGCTTGATTTTTCTAATTCTAATGAATAGTTTTCTGTAACAACGAATTCACATTCCAAATTGTCTAATTCTGTACCTTCTTCTATAAACTGATTATTAATGTCTTCATGTATAATAATTGGCATTTGCTCGATGTCATTTGCTGTAAAGATCTCCATATTATTATCTTTAGATGAAGGCTCTAGTTTTGAATACATTTCCTGTGGAGTTTTGAAATATTCACACTGGTCTGATGTACATCTAGTTCGCATGTTTCTTTTTATTTCCGTTTTCAATGTTTCATCAAACAATTCAAGCAATTTGTCATGGAGCTTGTCTGAAGGATTTTCGATTTCTTGTATTGAAGGAGTACGGTCCTTTTTACCGAGACATTTGGAATAATCCAAGGCATTCATGTTCCATGGATAAAGTCCACATGCTTTGAAACCGCTGATTACACTAGCTGGTTTCAACTGCACTAAGGCCTCTTTCAGTATTGGGGCAAAGTTCTGTTTTGTTAAATTACAGTAAGGATTTTTTCTTCTCCATTCCAGAACACTTATTTTCCACATATGCTTCAAAGGCTTGAAACTTGCTACATCCGCTGGTTGTAGGAGTCTGGTGGAGTTTGGATATAAGGCAATCAAAACAATCTCAGTAAGTCCAATATCTCAAAAGTCAGGAATACCCTCCAGCATGTTTTTTGGCAAATGTTTGTTAGGGTATATTATCATTGGGGGAGTTGTCACGCCAGTTGCTGAGAATGTAAACATTACAGTCAAGTTTTGTTTCGCATTGCCTTAATCGATTTCATACACGTTTTTCAATCCCTTCGGAGCAATCACCTTTCCCAATTTGGGGCAAAACTGAAAACAGGTTTCGTCACCGTTATACACCCGTGAAGGATTTTCAAGAATAGAGAAAACGTTTTTTCTCTTCAGATATTCCTGTATATCTCGAAACCATCCTTTTATGTCTTTTTCAGACACATTTGCTGAGGCACCCGTAACAACGTCTGGGGTTCTTTCTGCCAATTCAGGATGTCGTTTTATCAATAATGTATACCAACGATTTCCTGGTAAGTTGTTCTTAAAAGGGTTGGGTCGGACATCCGCGTCTAGAAAAGATTTTACAGCTGCTTGAAGATCTACTTGACGTCTCGGAAATCCTATTCGATCATTTTCAATTATCCAGTCAACTAGTTTTTTTCCTTCACTTTTAGTTAAATATGTACTCCTGCCTTTCTCAATTTTTGTGAATTTATTGCCAAGTCTGAATTTTATTGTAGACCGGGGAATGCCATATTTAAAAGCTGCATGTTTTTTAGACGTACCACCTTTAACTTCTTTTATTGCTGCGTGTAGCTGCTCCTCCGTGTATGTATATTTAGCCTGAAATTGAAATAACGTTTCAGTTATGTTTATTTTGAATACCTAGATATTTATTTTTGCAATATTTTTAGCAGAATTACCACAACCGTAAAATAGGTTGTTTTGTAGTGGTCTTTTGTCAACATTCAGATTATACATCAAAATGTATACCAAATGTTGGCACTATTTTTATATAAAAAATGGGAAACAATGTCGAGGAAATTTTGCAAAAACATAGATGAATTGTTTTTAAAATGTCGATCTCTATTGACGAAGATATACCTCTTTACAGATAAATGGATAAAAATAGGTTTGATTAATCCTGATACTGACAGTCGACAATAGCATTGCATCTTTAGTAAAATTATAATATTTACCTTATTTCTTGAAACTTTTCGATCCTTTCTTCGTTTGTCGTAAACGTCTTTGTTTTCAGTTCTACTCTTCGGTGCCATTTCTCCCTATTCCTGAATAAATAAAGTGATTTTAGCAATGCCAACAAATGGAAAATGCAATTCATTTCTGAACGTAATGTTGACACTATTGTGACAACATATAGAGTAGCTCAAATAGATATTCTAAATGTTGGCACCCATAGTATTTTCTAAATTTTATTTTATTTTGCATATTTTCCATAACAGATATGTGTTATAAACTCTAAGGAATATCTAAGTTCCTCAAAAGTTCATTTTGTGGTTTTATAAAGCAAATTTCTGTAGCTTTAGGTTTGGTATATTTTTAACAAATTCTCAATTTTCTTACCTGCTCGGAACACACCAACATATAACTGCTCTCTTCTGCGTCTTCCATCAAACTGAATCAGAAGATACATTTAGTCACCAATAGTAGACGGTGTTGCCAAATTATGAAAAAATATTAGATTACCTTCAATTTACGTTGAATTCAAAATAATCTGGAATTTCCATCAGGAATGCCAACAATGGCTCAGTGCCAATAATTGGGGGTTTTACCCTACGCTTGATTTTTATCGTCGCTGTATGTTGATACGAGTAAAACACGTTCTTTTTGTTACATGGCAATATATGGATTATTTTGGTTTACTAATACATACTGATAATATTTTTGATGCGGCATACTTTTGTTTTCTCTTTCCGTTGTTGACAAAACTATTTTTTTGGACGACTTTCTATGTGGTTTGTAATACCATAGTTTTTAATTTCGCACTTTCATGGCGAAAGTGTTTCCGATTTAAGTTCTATATAAGTTTCTATTTTGGTTGAGTATTCTATGTGTGTTATCGCAAAATTTTCAGCAATTGGTTCTGTCTAGGTGGGTTTCTTCTCTCCAAACTTTCCGACAGAAGGAAAGGGGGGAAAGGCAATGCCTGATTTTTTTTATTTTCTCGTATAGTTATGCAATGTATTTTAAATACACACACACATTTTTGGTCACGTTAAAATTTTTTTTCCTAGTAGATTTCTGTCCCTTACCGTGTATTTCTTTTACCATATCTCGCAATAGCATTGCCATGATGGAATTTTTGGAGGTTTTCGCTTTCCTGATTCCGTGATTTTGTTTTTTCTTAAGGTCTTTAAGTGGGAAACTGAATTTCAGAGGTGTGTCATGGTGTGCCATCATTCCATAACGTATCGTACCTACGGGACGCCGTTTTTCCGAAAAGGTGGTTTGATGACTTGTCATGTTATCGCACTGGAAGAATATGTCACATGGGCATTGCATCACGGTGTTATAAATCTAGAGATCCAATCATTTTTTCTCTAAGGAATTTTCTTTGGAAATTTCCATTTTAGTTGTGGCGTTTCTACATAACGCTGGGTTCGTTAATTACCCGAGCTTGCTCAAAAATTTCTTCGTTTTCAATTTTTTTATTTATTTTCTTTACTCTTTTTATTTCGTTAATTCTTTTGTTTCCAGTTGCAAGGAATGTAGGACGGTCATGTCTACACTTTGGTAGTTGTAGGGATGCGAAGTTGATTGTGAGGAATAAATAACCACGACGCGATTAACATCTCTCGCGAGGTTTTTCCTGCATGATCGATGCTCTCATCCATCTATGACTCTGAGTTGGTCTTGCTCTCCTAATACTCTTTCCTTATTTCTTTTTGGTTTTTCTTAGTTTTTTCTTTTGAGGTTAGTGTACCTGAGATCTTAACCACCCTATATCACATTTAGTGATTCTTTTTTCGTAGACGAAGAACATAGTTATTCTCTTGTCATATCGTTGAGATGCTAGCATTTCATATTTTATTAGAGGCTACCTCTCTAATTTTTTCTTGAATATTTTTCGTTTAGCATTTCATAATATTCTAAGTGGAGGTTATTACTCTGATTTTTTCTTTGAGATTAGCGTCTCATATTTTGGTAGAGGATACCACTCTAATTTAATCTTTTGGTTATTCTTGAATCTTAGTACGGCACCAATAACTGATATCGTTTAATTTTTGATTAATTTTTGTTAATAGGAATGAACTCCTATTATAGTTGCTACTGCATTTTGTTCACATTTTTTTGAGTATAATTGCATTTAAATTGCAATTATTATTATTGATAATAGGCATAAGCACCTATTATATTTTTACATTTGTTAGTTTTCAAAATAAATTGAAGTCTTGCATTAGAAAGCAACAATTCTTGAACTTTCATTGAAAATGTTCCTTTCTTCTTTATTTTCTTATTTTCTTCTCATTTCTTGCTTGTTTTCTTGAATTTGTAAGCACTACTACATCTTCTTTTATCTGGTCACCATGTTCCTGTTGTTTTGGCTACTTTTCTTTGTAGGCTGTTCAGGTTTACAAAAAAAGTGATTCTTCGAATTTCTTTTTTCTCCGAGAAGAGGGGGTGTAACATGTCGCTGAGACATGTTACTATTTTCATCAATTATTTTGGAGCGTTACTTATTCATCGGCCAAATCCTATTATTTCAAATATATGGAACACATCGGTGATAGTTTTTGCCATCGTTAAAATATCTACTTAAACTACGATTCAAGTTGAACTCGCTCTCTATTGTTCATTGTTCGCTGAGAAGCGTAAGAGGATACTTATACTTATTTAGTATTTTACATATTTCTCAAGGATCTACCATTCTTCTAATTTACGTGACATCCTGTATACATACATCTTATTTGCCAAAAGAGTATCAGGTTTCCAAGTGATGAATTATATGTGATGAGCCAAGTTATGGATCTAAGGCAATTATACTGCCTGAAAATACTGCTCTACCTAAAACGAAATGAACATATATTAGAACGTCTTGAACACACTCATGATACTAGGCATAAACAGAACACAAACAACTTACCTAAAAGAGAAAAAACTATTGGACAACACTGCTCTGATTACTTGGGCCCAAAAATTTAAGTCGAGTATCTGTAGAACTACAAAACATTGAAGGATATAAGAGCTTTAAATGTGAAATAAAAAAATGGATTTTATCAAAAAATAGAGACTTTTTCCAAAATATAATAAACTAAATATAAAAAGGAAAATATGTGGTTGTATGTGTGTGCGAATATATGTGTATGTATGTGTTGAGAATTAATTTATATCTACCTACTCTAAATTATAATTTAATTTCACTGTATCTATTTATTATATCACACACAAGTTGTTGGTAACCTAGTTACTCTCAGCTTCAGTGATTAATTGTTCACTCCTACATCATAAAAAATGTTAGTGAAATTTTGTAGTTTGTATATTTCTGTTTTTTGTTGTGAAATAAACATATATTATTATTATTATTATCTTAATTCTTTCGATAAATTTCCTGAATTTTCTAATTATGATTCTCCATAGTTTTGTTTCTCTCAGTATATCACACAAACGTTATCAATTGATGAAGTTATTTCTGTACAACTTATCTCATACTTAACATAACCACCATAGATAAATATTACATTTCGAAACAAACTTTCCTGCACTGAGCTACTTTTCTTTACGTCGAAAGAAATGTAATAGCCGCATTGCATGTATGCGAGCCCCATGTTACAAGTGTCAGAAAATCGTATATTTTACAAATAATCGGGAGTTCTTACAGGCGGGCGTCGTGTGGTACGGTTACGTGTCATTCCGACTAAAAAAAGTGTCTAAGAAAATCCCCGTACCAACCTGTGCAAATGAATGTTGATTTGATCCGTAATTAGTTTCAGAAGGTGCTTAATACTTCTGTAATTCTCGTCGTTGATTCTGGACGATATTTCATGTTCTCTGCTTTCAAAGTTCGTATTGCGCTTCTTTACATGTGATTCATATTAATTTACATAGACGATTCTTACATAGGCGTGCTGATATTATTTACCCATTAAAGCCTAAATTATTTTTCTTAAAAAATAAGGTCTCTCTACATATATGAATTTGATCATAGTGTCCACCTAGTTACAATATAATCAATCAATTGAACAAAAAGTCCTTCAGGAGTTGTATAAAGAACCTTAGTCATTTGAGGATACCATGGCAAGCGCTAGCATTTTCGCAGCCCCGGGCAAAGAGGTAAAATCTCGCCCATAGTAAAATGGAAAATCTTGGTTCTAGATCCCCTTCTCAGTTGTCATCAACACGTCGATGCGATAGTTAGTATAGCAGTAACGAGGATTGTGATCGAGAGATGGATGAATTTTTAGCTCACCGATTAAACTTGCCAAGTCTTAATACTTCCGCCGACGATGTTAACAATCCATATCATAAAGAGTACAATTTGAACATAGACACAGCTCATATGAAGAGGCTGCGAAAAATTAACTATATAATTTCCCCGAAACAACGTACAAAGTTTACTGTTATCACATTAGTTGTGGGATCAGTCCAGCTAAATCATTTTCACCAACAGTGATTTTGAGAGAACACTAAAGACTAGACAAAATATCATTCGACGTATATGAGTGGTTCGTCCTTATTGACGCACTTCCGCAAAAGATGGATGATTACTTTCACGAAGATCTACCTACCTAACCCATGTCGTTTTCATGTGGTGAATGCTATACTCTTGAACAAGACGTTCTTCAAGGGCGTGAAGTTATTTTTATACACAAACATGATAAAATCTATTATATGGTTGAAGAAGAAGTTCATCAAATTTTGAAATTAAACAATAACATAATATCTCAACGAATATCTCTTTTAGGAAATTGAAATTATTGCGAATATTATTACAAGGTTATAGATTTTTCTATATATAATGCTAATGATTGTTAAAATCCATTGCAAATATTGTATTCTTTTTGTTCTGTAGTGCAAAATGTCTTTTTTTATTTCGGAATTTATTGCGCATCAACCCCTAGGGTTATTAGCGCCCAACAATAAATTTACATTAAAGTCATGTACATAATGGGATTTTCAAACTTAATACAGTAAGTTAACCGCTTTCAGGAAAAGTAACAATTTTTCAACGTCACAGTATTCTCCGATAATGTCTGTGATATTATTTGGTAAATTATACCGCGATCTTTGATGAGCAGAACGGGTACACTCCACTAACACGTGCACTACCGACACTGGAACCTGACATGTTTCACATATGGGTGCCGCAGAATGAGACGTTAGGTGGCCGTGGGAGAAACGAGTGTGTCCAATTCTAAGTCGAGTTATTATTATTTGATCTCTTCTTTTGGCTGGAAGAAATTTCCGGGCAGCTACACTTTTTTTTACTATCCTCAATTTTGATTGAGATCTAGACCAGCAGTTTTGCCAGTGACTGATGACTAACTGTTTAAAAAAGTTATTACAGTCTGTCACTGTAGTTCTTGATACTAAAATGCAATTTGGATCTTGAGTTGCATTTTTGGCCTCGAGATCTGCCTTTTCGTTTCCGATTATTCCTATGTGTGACGGAACCCATAAAAAACGAATATTCTTATGAGCTTCTTGTAGATTGAACAGCTCTCTTCTGATAATTTGTACTAATGGATTCGAGGAGTACATTTGGTGAATGCTCTCAATAGAGCTTAGAGAGTCCGTAATGATCAAAAAATGACTTGTTTCGTGGTTTTTTGCATATATAAGGTCGTGAAATATTGAGTAGTATACACTTGCCATTTCTGGTAGCCTAATTCTAATAACAGCACTGGGAGCGATAATTGAAATTCCTACCACTTTTCCATTTTCGAGGAATCTGTGTAGATTTGTGTGTATTGACTAAGTCTTGACACTTTTTCATGAAGTGATGTTCTAATCAAGGCTTGATTTGTTTCGTATTTGTTGAAATTTGATAAGGAAGTATCGCAGTACGGAAGTTTCGTTAGCCAGGGACGAATGGGATTAAGATTCAGCGGGAAAGTTGTAGGAATGGATGTATCGAATAAGATAAGGGATCTATTCATCCTCTCATATAGAAGGAGATCAATTCGTTTTCTTTTTTTGTACTCAGAGCTAAACCGATTTGACTGTGCATTTTGATATACCGGATGATATAGATTGGAGGAAACTGATGCGGTGTACGCGAGGCTTAGATAATAACGTCGAAGATGGACGGGAAGTTCAGAAGCTTCACATAGCAAACTGTCAATAATACTCGAGCGAAAAGCCCCAAGGCAGATTCGGATTGCAGAATTTTGAACAGAGTTAAGACGACTTAGGACGTTTTGTTCAGCTGAGTTGTATGCCACACTGCCATAGTCCAGGCGAGACCTTATTAGGGCACGATATAGGCAAAGTAGACAAGCAGAATCAGCTCCCCAATTTTTATTTGATAATGCTCTTAACATATTAATTCCATTGGTAGATTTAGTAATAAGATTATTGATGTGGGACTCCCAAGTCATTTTAGAGTCCAGGATAACTCCTAGAAATGTAAGATTTTCATGAGAGTGAAGGTTTTCGTTATATAATTTCAAGTTGGGGTAAACTAGCAAAGGAGTTTTACAAAACATTAGACATTTTGTTTTCGAGATGGAGAAGGTGAATCCAGTTTCTCTGGACCAATTCACCAATTGGTGAATTTGCTGCTGTATAGCAGTTTTCATGAAATCTAAGTTTTTGACTTTGATAGAAATTACTAAGTCAACGGCAAATAGTCTACCTTCTAAATGATAATTTATATTTGATAACTCGCTGTCTATTGCTATTAAAAAAAGGGTTACACTAATGACTGATCCTTGGGGTGTGCCATTCTCCAGGGATTTTAATTGTGACAATTGACTGTTTGCTTGTACACGAAAACAACGATTTTGGAAGAAATTTTGAATAAGAGATAGCATATTTCCATTTATTCTCATCCCAGATAAAGTTCTCAGGATATTATGCCGCTACGCTGAGTCATAAGCTCGATTAATGTCAAAGAATAGGCTAAGAACTTTTTGTCTGTTAAGAAAAGCTTCATGGATATCTGATTCTAGATCAACTATGTTATCTAAAGTTGAGCGTTTTTCCTGAAACCCGTTTGATGTTTGGATAAGAGAGAATTTTTTTCAAGGAACCATGTTAAGCGATAATTAATAATTTTTTCCAATAACTTACCAATGCTTGATGTGAGAGAAATGTGTCTGTACGATGTGGGAAGGTGCGGAGGGTTATTATTTTTTAAAATTGGAATTATATATACCTCTTTCCAGGAGTTTGGTAGACTTTGGTTGAGCCAGTAGTAGTTGAAAGATTTTAACAGATAGAGCATCGATTGTTCAGGTAAATTCTTTATAAAAATCACTGGTATATTATCTGGACCTGGGCTACTATTTTTGGTGGATTTGAGAGCGTTTTGTAGTTCTTCTAGTGATATTGGCATATTTAGAGGGTTGTTTTGTTGTTCGGTCACAATAATGGGGAATTGTGCTTCTATTTGGATCATCTTCTGAAGGAATTCTTGACTGTAGTTAGTATCACTTGAATGTGATTTGAATGTATCAGCGAGTTTTTCAGAGATTTCTTTAAGACCAGTTATAGTCTCGTCTTGAATATATAAGGAGTTTATGTTGAAATAAGAGTATTTACCAGCAATCCGTCTCATCTTGCTCCAGATTTCCATTGAAGGGGTTGTTACACTAATAGACGAGATGTAGTTTTTTCAAGAGTCTTTTTTGCATTTTTTAATAATGTAACGTGCTCTTGCTCTCAAATTTTTGAAAATTTGTAGGTTTTCAGGAGAATTTTGACATTTAAGTGTATTAAAAGCATGTTTGCTTTGATTTATGGCTTCCTTGCAAGTGTGGTTCCACCATGATACTTTTCTGCTTTGTGAGGACATACTAGTGGATTTATCTACAGAGATATTGGCAGCTCTTATGATCAAAGAAGTTAGAATATCTAGCCATTCTGATTGGTTTCTATGCTCGAAATCAGTTTGAACAAGAAAGTTGTCCATTAATTGTTTGTATAGATCCCAGTTTGCAGTTTTTATCTTCCATTTGTTCCTACCAGGCTTATTGATAGAAATGAATGAGGTGTTATGTTTTTCTATGGGGTAGTGGTCACTCCCATCTAGATCGGGCAAAACATTCCACGTTATGTTAATATTCGAAACTGGATCCGATATGCTTAAATCTAAGTGTGAAAAACTACCGTTTCTGGCATTAAAACGTGTAGGGTTTCCGTTATTAAAAATATTTAAGTTATGCTGTTCGATAACATCCGAAATTAAAGTACCTCTGTTATCATTTGATGGCGAACCGCGTGTCAAATGATGTCCATTGAAGTTCGAAGCATAAAACCACCAAAATGGCTAGAAGATTATGAGACTTACATGGCTCCAGATGCTATGAGTTTGGTTGAAGATGTGCCACGGTCATTTGAAGAAGTAGATGAAAGAGATGAGAAAATTTGCCGGCCCAAATCAATGGATAGAGAAATTAATTCAATAAATAAAAATGGTACTTGGGAAGCAGTAAGTGAAAAACCTGTAGGAAAAACTATTTTGGATACGAAATGGGTATATACTGTTGAACGTTTTGAGGAGAATGAATTTGAGAAATATAAGGCTCGATTGGTAGTTCGAGGGTTTGCACAAGAAAGAAGAAAAGATTACGAAGAAATTTATTCTCTTGTAGCGAAAATGACCACAATGTTAGGTGAGCATTCTTGAATGCAGTTTTGGAAGAGGAGGTTTATATATATTCGTCAAAAGGGGTAAAATGTACATCTAGAAGTGAGGTATATAAGTTAAATAATGCGTTATATGGGTTAAAACCATCGTCAAAATGTTGGAACATGGAGATTAATTCTTACTTAATTGAGATAGGATTTATAAGGTCTGAAAATGATTTTTTTCTATACATCATAATGAATAATACCTATGCTACTTATCTCTTAATTCATATAGACGATATAATAATATGTGGTCCTGATAATGATTTTATAAACTATATTGTAAAGCAATTAATAAAAAAATTTGAGATAAAGGATAAAGATAAACTTGAATATTTTCTAGGTTTAGAGATGAACTATAACAGAGATGAAGGTGTTTTACATATTAGTCAACAGAGGTACATTAAACAAATTTTGAGAAAGTTTGGTATGAATTCCTGTAATGCTACTTCTATAACCATAGATTCAAAATTGAATTTAACATGTAATGGTAATAATAATAGGCCTGTAAGACAATTAATTGGATGCTCAATGTATCTCATGTTAGGTAGTCGATCAGAGATATGCTTCGCTCTCAATTATTTCTCTAGATACCAAGACAAAGCATCAGATGAAATATGGATTCATCTAAAGAGAGTATTGCGATATTTAAAGGGAACTGAAAATGTAGGTTTGGAGTATTGTAGGAGAAATGAACAGGAGATTGTAATATTTGTAGATTCTGATTGGGGGAGTGATCGAACCAATCGCAAATCAGTTACAGGTTTTGTAATTCAAATTTTTGGAAACGTTGTAACTTGGGTAACAAGGAAACAAAATTATATCACTTTCTCAACAACAGAAGCTGAACTAGTTGCTCTGTGTGCTTGTGTCACAGAAAGTTTGTATTTAAGAAAATTATTAAGGGACTTGAATATTGAAGTTAAACAAATAATAATTTTTTGGAGGGTGTTTAGCACTTATTAAGAATCAAGGAAATAACAAGAGAGTGAAGCATATGGACTGGAAATACCAATTTGTTACTGAATACTTAGATAAAAATGTTTTAGATTTGAGATATTTTGGTTCTAAGGAACAACAGGCTGATGGATTAACAAAAGCTTTACCTGTAATGGGTTTTTCTAGATTTAAGGATTTTATCGGTTTAAAGGTTTTTAGCGAGGGGGATGTTAGGTTAATTCGCCAAAAACTCCCTGTTGGTTCTTGTTCTTTTGGCGCAAAAGTAAAAGAGAAGAAGAGCTAGACAGTTGGTTTTGTAAAGGTTAGGTTGAGAATTCGAGTTATGGCTTTTCTTGTAATGTAAAAATGATTCTGTTCTCATCGAAGATAATAAAGTCTTAAAGTGTTACTAAGTAATTTTAATGAAAGTGATTAACTCAGATGACAAATATTAAGATTATATACCTACTATTATTGTACCAACAAGAGATTCTTACACTTTCTTCCAATCTCATTTCATATTCTTATTCATCTTAAAAAAATTTATGAGTCTATGTACATCATCACTGGTTTATTATAATTTGGCGATTATTCATTCAGTTGATGTATTTTGAATAGATTGTAAACCTAAAAAAATTAAAATTGCGACTAAATATAACTTGAAACATTTGACCTAATTAGTAGTTGGCACAGTTTCAGGACGTCCTCATCCAGGACGAAATTCCCAAGTAGTTTTTATTCCTTGAAGTGATCCAGTATAATGTTTACAGATGCCTTGACATTTCCGGATGGCACTCCCTTGAGAGATCTTGTATAATTAGAAAGACAATAATTAAATGTTAAATGCAGTGGTGTGCGAATGTGTGCGGCGTGTGGCGTAGTGACGCCAACGTCCGTGACGTCTCGACGGTGGCATTGGTCGACTGCTTCCATTCTCCGGATACATGGCTGAATACGTCAGGTTGGTCTCATGCGGGTCGGTACACACAGTGACATCTTTATGGGCTCATAAAGCGGACCAAACTTTATGTGTACTTGGCCTTAGATAATCATAACATAGTCCAGTTAAACACGTCACGTTTTCTAGGAACATTTTATTCGATACTCGTAGCGGAATCGATCAGAATAGTAATTCTTCCTTCAAATTTACACCACTAGTGGTTGGATTTTCGTGATAAGTCTGGCGACTTATTTCATAACGAAACTGAGACGACTGGAAACACCACGAGTCCGAAAGACGAGTGATGTAATCTCCAAACACCTCAGTTGATTTATGAAATAAACGACATACTTCTGAGAAAAATTCAATCACGAGTCGTATTTGATAGCAACATAGCACGAACAAAGTAAAAGGTTGAAATTTTTATATTCGAGAAAATCAGTGGAATACATTTAAACATAATAAATTTAATCCAGAATAGTATTCCAAATCTATTTGTTCACTATACTTCATTCAACCCTCCATTGGGCGCGTAGTTGCGAAGAACGGGAGCAGTCGCGCGGATCACAGTAGTGATCCAATCAAAATATGACGTATTTTTAACTCTTTCTCATGTTTTTTAACTTTAATGTGCTTTTAATCTCATCCATTCGCACTTGGTAAAAATTGCATCATGCAATCAAAACTTACGGTAGAAAACGTGAATATATTACACTGAATAAATGATAGGTATATATTTATAAACAACATTCATTCATGGCGGCAATTAACGCAGACATCATGGCAATGTTGATGACACACCCAGTTGTGTCATATCTCGCAGCTACGTCTTGAAGTTTTGTTTCGGGCTCTTCCACAAAGATAGCATCTTCCCATGGTACCTGATGGTTTTGAAAGTGATGGTTTGAGTTATTCAATTCCAAGAAGGACACGTCCTCGTCTTCTCAGCTCCTTTGATAAGGTTTCAATTAGGGTTCTTCGTTCTATTTGGGGATTGATAAGCATGCAATTTTTTCTAGGAACTCTCCTCTTACTATTTTTCGATATCCTTTATTTCCAGAATGAATACAAGCTGCATTTATTTCTGCAGTATTTAGCAAGTCGTAAAAAATCACTAAAGGTCAACGTCTACAGTTGCGGCTGTGCAGTGCGTACTTTGCGCACAACTGATCTAACAAATCAATTCCTACCTTTGTTCTGTTGTAGAACGTTATCATTTCAGGTTTTTGCTGCTCGCCAGTCATTTCATCGATATGATCATCGTTATGTAAAGATGACACTGCCAAAACTGTTTTATTTTTCTTCGGGCAGTAAGAGACAAGAGTCATATTTTTCTGGAATCCAAAAATAGAAGTGTTTGGCTTTCTCTCCTTGCAGGGTAGGAACTCCTTTGGAATATCGGTATAATTTTTTCTGAGTGTTCCTACATATGTTAATTTTTTCTGAAACAATGAATGAATAAGATCAATACTGGAAAACCAATTATCGCCTGTTTCCTCTACTGGCTTGACTAATCTTTGGCAGAATTATCAACGCAGTACAGTCCATCTGCTGGCTTTCCACAGTACACTTCCAAATTAAATGTGTAAGCAGTTTTAGCATCAACGAGAGCAAATATTTTAATTCCATACTTTGCAGGCTTGCTTGGTATGTATTGTCGAAACGGACAATTACCACGGAATGCTAGAAGTTGTTCGTCCACAGTCAAATATTCACCTGGAGAATAGTATTTCTTGAAGTTGAGAATTAATTTTTCTAGAATATTCCTTATTGGGGCCAATTTATCAGTTATTTTTCGATTTTCTCTATCACGAATATCATCCATTCTCATAGCACGCATGAGAAACCGAAGTCTTTTGACGCTCATGGACAAGTAGCAGGCTTCGATACCACTACCCTTTGAGTTATCCCAAAGTTGGCATATACTCTGTCTGCTGCACCTGAGGGCTCCAATCAAGAAGGTTACTCCAATTAGTGCTCTGATTTCCATTTCGTCCGTAAGTCTTGCATCTCTGTCTTTGATGAACTTTGATTTCTGAATTGTGATGTCCGTGTTCGTGCATGTAGTTATTATGCGAACAATTTCATCATCTAAAAATAACTTTCGGCAATCATATTCTGAATCAGCTTGTCTTGCAATTCCCTTCGGTCCTAGAAGATGGGTGATAATATAATGTGAGCGAGTACGCATCGCAGTGTTCAGTTTATGTTTTTCCCATTTGGTTTTCTCATTTTTTCCCAAACAAAAAGGTCTTGGTATAGATTCGCTAAGGAATTGATGATCATTTTGTACAGTTGCAGGGTCAGCTTCTTGGTCGGACTCAGAATTGTGGTCAATAAATTCCATATGATCGATTTCACCTTCAGATTCGCTCTCGAAGTGATCAGAGTCTGGAGCCTCCTCAAACCATTGTAATAGCAAATCAATATTATGGGAGTCGATGTCCCCCACTCTCACTCTTTTTGCCATCTGCTGAAGTAGAAAAATAAATTATTCTCATGAAAAGAACGAGAACATTGCAATTTATTACTCACCTGAGATCGTAAAGTAAGTACTCGCGCGGATCACAATGGTGATCCAACATATATGCGAATTTTTTACAACGTTTCTATCAGCGGTTGAACTACGACTGGTGTCGCAATATATGCCTGGATCAATTACAGGAAGCTATTGAAATCCCCACCCATATCCGTGACGATTTCAGAGTGCCGCATCGAATCGAAGTACGGTTGATCATTATTGTGATCCACGCGACCACTGGAGGGTTAATATACTTAACTAAACATAATTTTACTAGCAGTAAGTAAAACGCAAAATCCGTTTCACAGTATATATCAATTACAAGTTGAAGTGGCAACTAGTTTCGGCTCACTGAGCTATCATCAGGCCTGTAAAAGGTATCAAGATAGACAAAGTTCAGAAATTATTATAAAAAAGGTTTCGAATCACCGTAAATGTATATATGATTTCCATGAAAGTTTTATAAACGGAAAGCTGTCACATGCCCATGGCATCCAGTAGACTCTGTAACGCTCTTGCGTCGTTACTTGACGGGTTGGCGCCTTAACTACAGGTGACGGGTTGCCTCGGGCGCCAGTTTATTAAAGTGGTATGCTCCACTCGCACCGGGCAGCGTCAGTGAAGAATTAAAATACTCCAGGGGTCACTTTATGGTGGTGACGAAAGTGTTGCGGCCGGTCGGGCAGATTTTACTTGCCTCCCCGGCTTCGTAACCTGGGTATTTATTAGCTGCTTAACGTTCTTACCTATTTACGGAGGTTTACTGGTAATTGGAGTTGGAGAGAAGAGAAACCAAAAGTTACTTATTTACAAAGAGTCTTTATTAAACGGAAAACTAAACTAAATGTCCTCTAATTCGGGTAGACGGGGCAAAAGCACTAGTACTAACTACTATCCTACTGGTTCAAAACGGTCTCTACTACGGTGAGTAAAACAAAGCTATGCAAGCGGAAGCAACAAAAATGGGCGGGGGTGCGGTGGACGGTTAGCGGAAGCCGGGTGATGCGGTGGGCGGTTAGCGGAAGCCGCGTGATGCGGTGGACGGTTAGCGGAAGTGTGCAGAACTACTACGGATTGCAAGCGACCCTCTAGGTTAATCAAAGCTCTACTCTCGGGGGATATGGCTCTCGGTTTCCGCGGTATCGAAATCTCGGAGTTGCGGCGGCCACCACTAGGATGTGAGAACTCAACTTTCTAGTGGCGGACACGGTACTCCTCGATCGGATGGCTTAAGGCCCAAACACGGCCGCTGCTAGGATGTGAGAACTCAACGTTCTAGCAGCGGACACGGTTCCTCTCGATCGGATGGCTTAAGGCCCAAACACGGCCGCTGCTAGGATGTGAGAACTCAACGTTCTAGCAGCGGACACGGTTCCCCTTTACTTCCCCTGGTCGGATTATACGGCGAGAACCATATACCCTAAGGTATAAAATTCGGAATATCACTCACCTCGGTAAACGGTTCGGTTACTCTAGCGGAATCGGTTTTCTGAAAGAGAACGGTTTTATGAGCACAATGAAGTCTCTTAGTTTTAAGTCTCACCTGCGTATGCGGGTAAGGATCTGAGTCTACGGATAGACTGACGACTCTGAGAATCGTTCTGCTTTACGGTATGGCTTGTTGGGGATACGGCGCGAAGTCGTAAGTGTCGCCGACTGTCGGTGCAGGTTTGATAAATTATATTATGTTATATTGTACCGATGTTTATATTACATTGTATCGATACGGACGGAGAAATACGGTGTTCGAACGCTTTATTTCATATTATACGGAAGATTGTGCTTTTGCCCGGTCTTTGAAAATGTAACTTCGTTACACACCCTTCCCACTTCGGGGAAAAAAATGTATGCATATATATTTTTTTCTAAAACTTCCCCGTACTATTTATTATGAAAGAGAAAAGATCCCACAATAAAAATAAACCGACTAGGCGCCTACCCCTTTTCGGCCGAACCCTTTTATTGGGGGTAGGTACACCTATCACAATTATTCGGAACAAAAGAATGAAATTCACAAGAAAAATAAAGTTTGATTCTTCGACGTCCTTTTGGCTGATGTCGGACCGGGGTGGGACTTCCGACTTCTACTGAAGATGCGTCTTGAAGAGATGCTGACATCCGCAGGCGGGGCACGGCGCATGGCAGCGCTGGAAGGTGCTTTGGACACTGAAACTCCGGGGTTGGCGGCCTCACGGCGACTAGGTGTGTCTTGGCTTGCCTCCATGGCCTTCAGAAGGTCAGCGACGACGTTGTGTACGGTTGACGTGGTTCCGGGAATCGGATCCATCCTAGCACTCTCCTTCTATGGTTTCGGGATTCCTGGAAGGTCAACGCATATCAGTATTCTAACCAAATAAACGGTCCGGCGGAGAGATAACAAACAAAAGACTATGACAACGGATTGTCTTAAATGAAGTTCGGACGCAATTTATATAACGGAAACGGGTCCAAATATATAAACGTTAACAACTCTAGTATATATCTATAAAAATGAAATCAAGTAAACCTACGGAAGACTATGATTCGGAAGAGAAGAACAACTATACTACAGTAACCCCTCTTATCGAGGCACACGCAGAGAGTGCGGTGGGGCGGCTCCTCTTGGGGGCTCTCCTGGACATCGGCTTGTCATCTCTGAAAGGAAACGGTTATTTCTTACCTAGTGCTCGTCGGAAGTATGTGCCGGTCGTAGATCTTTGACATGAATCCGATGGAGTCGTTTGCCTGTTCTGCTTTTGAGGTTGTATACTACCGGCGAGAGGACATGGGTCACGGTATAGGGGCCGGAATATTTGGGAGCAAGTTTCGCGGCGAATCCTCGGTCCGCTGATGACAGGTGGTGCTCGCGTTTCATGACTTGATCGCCTACATGGCAATGCCACTCCCGGCGCCGGAGGTTGTAATGACGACTCTGAACGGTGAATGCCTTGGCTCGATTTGCCCGTACCATCTCGAATGTATCTTTTAAGCGGGGCAATCTGTCGGTGTGCTGAGTGGCATCCTCTTGACTGGCATTTACGTTTCCCTTTTCAACGGGAGATGCAGTGCGGTATTTGGCCTTGGGAACTTCTAGTTCGCTTCGGTAGTTCTGAGGGTGATAACGTTGCTTTATTGAGTCAGGAATTGTAAGACGGATCCTGTGCTCGACCAACGGTATTACCCTTCGAATATCCTCAACTAAGATTAGTTCCCTCTGTAGATGATTTTCTTCGTGTTCGGTGGGAGTCAGCGGTGGTCTTACTTCGGTGAGCCCAATGGGACAGCACGGTACGGGCCGAGTCTCCCTTGTGACGGGACGGTGGTTCACCATAATTTGTCCACTTCCTAAGTCCAGACTAAATCGTCGGTTCCGTAATATATCCATTCCTAGTACCATGTCGGATGATAGTCCATAAAGATGTCCAAAAGTTTCGGTAAAATGCTCCTCTCCAATCTGTATCTCCACGAGATATGCGTCGGATACGATGACGGTTTCTCCATTAGCCATACTGGCGGAACTCGTCGGGATCGGAGCTTTTGGTACTCCTAGTGCGTTCCATAGTCTAGCTAGTCTGTCTCCTATGTAAGAGATCACAGCTCCGGTATCTATCAAGGCTTCTGCGGTGCCTCCAGGCACTGCAACCGAAATATGAGGGCGACGATCCAACCAAGATGAGACTCCATGGCAGGGGTCGTCCGGCGGATTGACGGTGCGTACGATTTCTTGGGGAAGACTTCTCGGCGGTGGTATAGTAGCTCGAACTTCGCGGGGGACACTATCATGTATTCTATCTGGGCGGTTTCCTAGTTCAGATGACGTAGCGGCATATGAGGGGTCTCGAGGGCTTCGCTGCGTGGGCCTCGATTTGCTGCAGCGCCCTGCCTATGGACACGGACAGTCTCGGGACATAACTCCGTCCCTCTTACATCTGGAGCAGAAGATCCTGGGAGGTCCTCGACATTGACTGCGGAAATGTCCGGTGTGGCCGCATCGCCAACATTCTTGGTTTCTACCGGTTGGTTGCCTGTCTGGATACGAATTGGTTCGATCGGTTTGTCCACGAGCCTGCTCAATCTCGGAGCATAGCAGTTCGTAATCCCGGGCGGCTTTGGCAAATTCCCGCGGATTTGAGAAGTCCGTTCTACGAATCTGACGGCGAAACTCTGGGTGGAGATTCCGGTACAGCCAATTCAATTCCTGTTCCGGGGTGATACTTCCATGGCGACGGATGAGCGTTTGCATATCTGTGATGTATGTGGCGGTACTCTCTTGAAGATGGTGAGTTCTTCTACTGATGGCTACCTCTAAATCGACGAGATAATTGACCGGAAAGAAAAAATCTCGGAAGGCGGTGCAGAACTCTTGCCAGTTAGACCAGTATTTGCGGTTGTTCCGGAACCAAAGTGCTGGCATTCCATGTAATAGCTCGGGCATAGCTTGCAGTAGCCGGTCGAGAGAGATGGCTTGTGACTCACAAATCTCCTCAAGCCTCTCGAGGAAAGCAGAGGGGTCTCCTGATCCATTGAAGCTTATTCTCCAATCCTTGGTTCTTAATGGCGGCATCATTGGTCCTGGCGTGGGCTGGATTCCTACCAGTATACCATTGAATGCGTTTGTCGTTGCGGGTTCTTCTGTACTGGTAACGGTGACGGTCGGTAATGCGGCGGTAACTGTGGTTGCTCCGTATGCTTCTGCCCTTGTTACGGTGACGGTCGGTAGTGCGGCGGTGGCGGTGGTTGCTCCGGATGTGGCGGGAAATACAAACGGCATTGCGGCGGTCGGTGCGGGGGAGGCGCGGCCTTCACGGATGAACTTGGAAAGGCGGCGTCTCTTATCATCTACGGTTCCGGTGACTTCTAGCCTAAATTTGGCTAGTTCCACGTCTAGTTCCTCCTTTCTTAGGAGGTATACCCATTCAACACGGATATCAGTCGGTTCTTCTCTCGGAAACAGGTTCTGGGCGGTGGTAGCTTCGTCCGGAGTGTTTGCGGGTACTGAATTCTTAGTAGCCATTTTACTAATACTCGGAATCGGTATAGCTTTCTTGCTCAACGGTCAGAAACCTATTTTTCCCTTACCAATTGCTCGTATCTCTAGACGGGTGACTCTAATCAATAAACGGATGGTGCGAATCGGTTCTACGTACTCGGTAACCTATTAAACGAGGGGTCGCACAGGGGGTCGGTCCTCGGTTTAGCCGAAGCTGGCAACCTGTCAAAATGACAGGTCAGCGGATTTCGTCGGATTTGGGTATAATACGGTGCCCTGAAGTGTTTGCGGTGTGTTTCGGACCTCTAAAGTGACGGAATCAATTTCACTACCTCAAAACGGGTTTTACTCAAGTTACGGTGATCAGCGGCCTCGGTACACTATAAAAATGGTCTTTTCCGCGAAAAACGGACAATCTGTCAAAAATGACAGGTCGGCGGATTTCGACGGATTCGGATATAAGACGGTCTACTGAAACGTTTGCAACGGTTTTTACCTCTCTGTAACGTTTGGATTACTTCCACCAACTCCAAAACCGTTTTTCTACGACTTCTGGTAATTAGCGGATACGGTATACCATAAAAACGGTCCCTGCTCGGGCGCCAAATTTGTAACGCTCTTGCGTCGTTACTTGACGGGTTGGCGCCTTAACTACAGGTGACGGGTTGCCTCGGGCGCCAGTTTATTAAAGTGGTATGCTCCACTCGCACCGGGCAGCGTCAGTGAAGAATTAAAATACTCCAGGGGTCACTTTATGGTGGTGACGAAAGTGTTGCGGCCGGTCGGGCAGATTTTACTTGCCTCCCCGGCTTCGTAACCTGGGTATTTATTAGCTGCTTAACGTTCTTACCTATTTACGGAGGTTTACTGGTAATTGGAGTTGGAGAGAAGAGAAACCAAAAGTTACTTATTTACAAAGAGTCTTTATTAAACGGAAAACTAAACTAAATGTCCTCTAATTCGGGTAGACGGGGCAAAAGCACTAGTACTAACTACTATCCTACTGGTTCAAAACGGTCTCTACTACGGTGAGTAAAACAAAGCTATGCAAGCGGAAGCAACAAAAATGGGCGGGGGTGCGGTGGACGGTTAGCGGAAGCCGGGTGATGCGGTGGGCGGTTAGCGGAAGCCGCGTGATGCGGTGGACGGTTAGCGGAAGTGTGCAGAACTACTACGGATTGCAAGCGACCCTCTAGGTTAATCAAAGCTCTACTCTCGGGGGATATGGCTCTCGGTTTCCGCGGTATCGAAATCTCGGAGTTGCGGCGGCCACCACTAGGATGTGAGAACTCAACTTTCTAGTGGCGGACACGGTACTCCTCGATCGGATGGCTTAAGGCCCAAACACGGCCGCTGCTAGGATGTGAGAACTCAACGTTCTAGCAGCCGACACGGTTCCCCTCGATCGGATGGCTTAAGGCCCAAACACGGCCGCTGCTAGGATGTGAGAACTCAACGTTCTAGCAGCGGACACGGTTCCCCTTTACTTCCCCTGGTCGGATTATACGGCGAGAACCATATACCCTAAGGTATAAAATTCGGAATATCACTCACCTCGGTAAACGGTTCGGTTACTCTAGCGGAATCGGTTTTCTGAAAGAGAACGGTTTTATGAGCACAATGAAGTCTCTTAGTTTTAAGTCTCACCTGCGTATGCGGGTAAGGATCTGAGTCTACGGATAGACTGACGACTCTGAGAATCGTTCTGCTTTACGGTATGGCTTGTTGGGGATACGGCGCGAAGTCGTAAGTGTCGCCGACTGTCGGTGCAGGTTTGATAAATTATATTATGTTATATTGTACCGATGTTTATATTACATTGTATCGATACGGACGGAGAAATACGGTGTTCGAACGCTTTATTTCATATTATACGGAAGATTGTGCTTTTGCCCGGTCTTTGAAAATGTAACTTCGTTACAACTCCAAGGTATGTAAGTAGACATATTTGGGAAATATACTGCATGAAAAAAAGTTGTTCCTAGGAAAATTAACACAATAATGTAGATGTCGACCTAAACATAAAATCAACGTCAAGGGAAATAATTAGAAATCAAATTTATGTTCAATTGAAATAATATACGGACATCGTCCTCAGATAGAATGTGTTAGAAGCAAGGAGTCCAGTGCTTACAGAGTCGTTATGGGAAAATGAAAGCAATTGAGAAGACCCAATGCGGACTATTGGTAAGCGGAAGTGATCAAAATATGGGGGAGTGCCCTCCCACAGAGGGGCGATAGGAGATTATACGATATACACACAGGATTCTTTTTCTAAAACCCGTTTTTTCTTGTTGTGGTTGGAGGAAAACGTAAGAATAACTCAAACAAAATTCAAAATTCCAACTTTTGAATGGAAAAGTAAAATACAACCCATGGAGGAATTATTGTGGATTAAACGTTATATGATAAAAGAAATTACATAAAATCCCGTTGACATGAAACAATTAATTCTAAGAACCGAAGTGTGAACTGGACGACATCACTTCATTTCTTCCATCAAGTAACGTTTCTTCTTTAGGTGCCGTCTCCTCTTATAATGTTGGCTAGCATCATTGCGATCCTTACTTTGGATGCAACTGCTCGAAAGAACTCTATTGATGTAGAGTGATACCACTCACGTAAGTTCTTTAGCCATGTAATGCGTCTTCTTTCCTTGCTTCTTTTGCCTTGAAGTTCCTTTTAATTATTAGTTGTAGCATGCGGTACCTTTCATCGCGCACAACTTGACCCACGTAAGCAAGTTTCTTTGTTTGTAGTGGCTCTTATGTTACTGACTAATATTTTCTCTCCACTACGACTGGTCTATCAATAAGATCATGAAACAATCCGAACTGCCCGACTTGCCGACCTTAGTTAATTATATTTAACATCGCAGCAACAGGATACGACAACCCTTTAGTCCTAGAATAATAGAGATTTTACTGTTGTGGCTCGACATATCCTCCGCATCTAAGCATTTTTTGCGTGTGGTAGATTTCACATTGGATTCTGGTTTTGGGAGTTATATTAAGTTTATAATGCTTATAGTTTCGTATTTAGATGGATTATTCGGTTGCCTCCCAGATTATTACTTTTATTTATATAATTTTCAAAGTTTTTTCATTTGATAAAATATCTAGATTTTTGAATCTTGTACAATGAAATTCAAAAACTGTTTTATATTAAAAAATAAACGGTTTTAAAGATTAAAACTAACTTTTCCGCATCTGTGGCCCTGAACAATATTCTATCATAAAATTGTTACTTGCATACAGGGTTCATCTGAGACATGTCCGTTAACAATATGCAATCATAAAATTGGTGAATTGTGGCACTCCGTAGGCTGTATCGTGCTAACAAGACGTGTAACGAAAAGTGGCCGACGACAACGACGACGAACGACATACACACAGAATTTTTTTTCTGAAAACCGTTTTCTCGTGTTGTTGTTGACGGAAAACGTAAAAAGAACTCAAAAAAAATTTGAAATTCCAACTTTTTTTGGAGTAAACCAATACTTTTCTCGCATATTAGAAAGGTTGGGTGGAAAAGTAAAATCAAATAGGTATTCTGTTTTCTGCTCTACCGGGTATCTGATTAAGAGAGGTAGCCCTCTGCAGCTCAGAAAAAATTGATCATAGAACAAATTTATAATAGAGTCGCATACGAGAAACTGCTAGAAATTATTTTCAAGTTAAATACCCCACCGCTAGAGGGCATATTTGATAATAATAACACAAAAACTTCTTTTGTCCATAATAAATGCACACTGATAGTACCACAAAAAGATCATACTACGTGTATTTCAGCTTCTGCTGAAATATCAACCGCGTCCAAATGACGCATTAATAGATATCTGCTCAGAGTACAGAGGAGCCTCAAAATCAAGCATCTTCAAAATTTTGAGAGATAATATGATAATGTTTACCTACTGTAAGTAGTCAAAAACACACAGTCGGCAATCATTGTAAGACGTCTATTAAGCCCGCCACACACCATCCAACACCGCAGTATGATTTTGTCGAATGCGACAAAGTTGAACGTAATTTGATCGTGTATTGCCGCCGCAAGACTAAGTCGGTTTGATTTGATCGCAGACAGACAAGTCAGTCTGCTGCAGTACGACAGGAGTTGTTGAATGCTTAATTTGACCGTGAATTGAGAGTTGCGATTTGATCGTACAACTTGAATGGTGAAAAACAATACATTTTCCAGTAAATTCTAAAAAATGGCCTATAATGAGACGTTTTTAAGAGATTTTTACAAATTATACAAAAAACAAGAGTGTCTGTGGAAAATTAAATCGCCATATTATCATGACAAAAATGCTAGAAAAAGAGCTATGGATACTTTGATTGCGAAGTTTCAAGAAGTAAAAAATGATGCAAATGAGGATTTTGTAAAAAAGAAAATTAATAATTTTAGAACATCATACAAAGGGGAATTGAAATTAGTGAAAAATTCCATCAAGTCTGGGGTAGGGACGGAAGAAATTTCTAAGCCAAAGTTATGGTATTTCGAGTTGCTATCTTTTTTGGGCGATCAGAATTAATCAAGAACACTTGTTTCTAATATGTCTGATGAGGAAGAGGTAAGTAAATAAAAAGAATATTTTTCTGTACCTTTATTTTGCCAGTTTACAGCACCTTCATTATTAAAATAATTCATAAAATGTTCTCTTATTACTTTTCCAACCTGTGACAAACTTCTGTTGTTCAAACTTTGTTGTAAATCTGTAGAATCATTTGAAGTAGGTCGAAGACCTACCGTCGTAAGGGTTCCAGATTCGTGATTTTCAAGATCCAAATGCTCAGTAGGAGTATATACTTGAGGACATTTACTTCGTAAAAGATTGTGCAAAACACAACATGTCATTACTATTTTTTCAATTGTTTCTAAATTAACATTAATTGCCGTATGAAATATGCGAAATCTAGCAGCTAAAATTCCAAAAACGTTTTCTATTATTCGTCGTGCTCGTGATAATCTGTAGTTGAAAATAGCTTTCTGTTTACTTAAATTTGTCTGAGGAAATGATTTTACCAGATTTTCACCTAACGAGAAAGCATCAACCCCCACAAACACATATGGTAGAGTTAGTTCGCTATTATGTAATGTTTCTGGCTTAGGTATTTTTAAGTTTCCAGACTTCAATTTTTCATAAAAGTTTGTGTTATTTAATACCCCTCCATCGGAAATCCTCCCATCAGTACCAAAATTACAGTAGATAATTTCATAATTGGCATTAGCAACAGCCATAAGCACCAAGCTATGAAATCCTTTATAATTATGAAAATAGGAGACCGAGTTTGCTGGTGGGACTATCTGAACATACTTGCCGTCTATAGCACCCAAACAGTGGGGAAAGTTCCATTTTTCCTCGAAACTTTCTGCAATACTCTGCCACTCTCTTTCAGTTTTTGGAAACTAGAACAAAAAATATCATATTAGAACCCCCGCAAAAACATAAGATTTTCGTCATTTATTTTATCTGTTTAATGAAATGTGCTAGCGTTTTACAAAGTGTAGTGTATAAAGAATATACTGACCTAATAATAATAATTACATTTTAAATTTTTAGATAACTGATCAAGAAAGCATTCACACTGACTTTGTGTTCTCGCCGCCAGCCGAAGAGAACGAAGACTCACAAATATCTGGACATTCTGCCTTGTCAACAAATACTTCCACTTACAACAAAACGCCACATCGTGGAAAAAAACGTGAGCGAAAAACAGATCCACGCGATGATCTTTTAATTACAATTAATGACAATTTGAATCGACAAACAGCAGAAATGCTTGAAAAAGATAGATTTAGTGTTTATGGAGAAAATGTCGGTATGAAATGAAGGGCTCTTCCAACAAATCAAAGGATTATGGCTGAAAAATTAATTAACGACGTTTTGTTTGAAGCAGAGTGTAATAACTTAAATAGAGAATGGAGGTTACAACTACCAGTCAACAATAATGCTGCAGTTAATGCCGGTTCAACTACAATATTTCAAAGTTTTAATACTTTCACAGAACTACAGCCTCAGTATGCTACAAATTATCCAGCATCTGCCTCCCAATTACTTCACACTTTTAATGTTAATGAAAATTAATAATTGATAATTGATTACATTTTTTTGAAGTGACTTCTAATTTATTCTGGATGTTTTTTTTAGTAACTCAGTTGAAATATTAGGAAAAAAATGTTTAGGTTACCTTGATTAGATTTGTATAATGTTTCGGTTTGTTACCATTTTTCTTGAGAATGACGAATATTTTTAAACATTATTCATTGCAATGTATAGTTTTATTTGATATTAAACGTAAACTTCAAGTTTTTTCCTCAAAAATTTTTACCTTCAGATAATCCTTTGCAAAAACTGTGTAAATTGCAGCACAAGTTTCGGGTATTATCCTGCCTAACGCTTGAGGAGAGATGACAGTGGAGAACTTCAAATCTTCGTAGCTTTTTCCCGTTTCCAAAAATACTTACCTTAAAGTAACTGAAAGCCGTTCATGTGAAGTTATTGAAGAACTGTGTCTTGTTTTTGGATAATAGGCGTTACTGCTGATAGCAATTCAACATAAATAGATTCATCCATTCGTAGGTAATTTCTCCAATCATCGGGATATAATCTCAATTCTTCTAATAAATTTACATGACTGTAGGTATTTCTTTTCAGTAACCACTTTCCACACTACCACCTACGTTTTTTCTATTTTTGTATTTTTTTCTCGGTTAAACAAAGCGCAAGAGCCCCTAGAAGTATATTTCCTTCCGACATTATCACGTTGAAAGTAAACTCGTACTGCGAAATCTTAAACGTGTGTGTTCTTATTCGATTTTCGACAAAATTGTACTATAACTGCATTCAACAAAATCGTACTTCGGTGTTGGATCATGAGTGGCGGGCTTTACGCACGGTAAAACAAAACGCACGGCTGTAAAGTAAATCGCACAGCTTCCATAGCAACCACTTAGCAACTGTCAGTAGACGTGGCCATTTTATTGAAAATTCATTATTTCGATATTAGATGTTGAATTTTTTCTATATGTAAATGGTAAATAACGTTTATTAGATATGAGATTGCATTTAATACTAAGAGTTATTTGGAATTATATGATAATTGGTTACGTTTCTTTCAATCCGCATCTTTTAGCTGTCTTAATGTATCATATTAGTAAACAATACTATAATATACACCAAGCGATTAAAATGACCCATTCAATGCCGCGGGCGGTGTTTGATTTCTGAGAGAAGTAATCCACCTAAGGGATTAATGTTACTATAATTGAGATGTATATACGCTATTTTTTCTAATTCCGGTAATTCTACATACATTTTTGATAAAAATAAATACTACTTAGAATGGACTTTTACGAAACTTGGCTGGGCATCGAGGATGGACTTTTATGAAATGCAACTTGGCCGGGCATCGATGATGTACGTTTTTATTTGTACTTTAAATCCCCTAATAACATTATCAATATAAGTAGGTCGTAGGTAAAGTATAGTACGTAACACGTGTTGTAACGCATTTTACGCACTCAAAGAATTACGCACTCGCCGCTACGCGGCTTCGTGCGTAACTTTTCCGTTCGTGCGTAAAATGCTTTTTAGAACACTCGTTACCTAATATACTATTATTTGTACAATACAAATAAATATAATTACATAAATAATCGGACAAATAAACCGCAAAGCCTAATTGGCTGTCTGCGGATAGTGTGTACAATAAAAACGTGTTTAGACTAATCATCATAATACTATCTCAAAACATATCTAGAATGTTGAGCATAAATCCGCAAAACCGCAAAGCAAAAGGGCTGTCTGCGTTGGACTTATGCGAACCATGCGGAACATCATTAAAGAGTTGACAACAATTCCGGTGTAGTACATTATGTTTTCTTAACTAACAGTAAGTGTATGCCTATTAGTGACAAATTAGCAAAGCCTAGAGGCTGTCCGCTAAAAAAATTGTTAAGAGTAATATGAACCTCAAGTTCCAATTTTCAATTTCACTACCAATAAAGATGGGACTACTAAACATAAGCAGAAAGTCAAATGTGAAATTTTGAGTGCTACTCTATACATTCAGTTTATTTTCTATTATATGGTGTTTTTTCTTCTATCAAAATGAACTGCTTAAGCTTCGATTTAAATAAATTATAATTACCTATACTTTTCAATTGCTGGGGAAGGTAGTTGAAGACTCTAGGGGCAAGAAAGGTGTAACATTTTTGACCAACAGTTTAATTTGAAGTTGATAGGACAAATCTTTTATTGGTTTTATTTCTAGTCTCATGAAAATGAGAAACAGGCAAGAACTTATTCTTTTTTTTTGACATCACAATGCTATTTTATAAAAATAAATCTGACGTGGTTCAAGTATTCTGCTATCTTCATAGAGAGCATCACTTGAAAAGTTACGGTCCTTTTTCAAAATAATTTTCCGAAAAAATTTTTGCAGTACATCAATCCTCTCCAGATTTGATGAAGCGAGTCCTCTCCACCCTAATATACCATAACTTATCCTAGAGTCAACTAGGGCAAAATAGACCATTTTCAATTGAGGAACTTTCATTACTTTAGCAAGATATTTAAATTTATATAACATTGTCCGAAGCGTATTACTGACTTGTTCAATGTGAATATTCCATCTCAAGTGGCGATCTATTGTGACACCTAAATATTTCATTTTATCTGTCAGTTCAATTTCAATAATTTGTTTGTCATATGTAATATCTAGTGTATCGAAGCTTGAAAGTGGAGGTGCCATGGTTTTTTTGAAATTGATCGTCAACAACTTGTGATTGAACCAGTCTATGAATTTAGTGAAATCATTCTCAGCATTCCGTTTCAGATCATTCCACGTGTCAGCCGTATAAAGCACTGCAGTATCGTTAGCAAAACTGAAGATTTTTCCGCTGGTATTGATATTAAGCAAGCTGTTTATGTAGATTATAAATAATAGTAGACCTAAAACGGTACCTTGTGGTACTCCACATTCCACTTCCTTAACATTACTGATATTGTTATTGATTTTGACAATTTGTTGGAGGTTTGAGATATAACTTCTGAAAAGCTCGTGAACACGCCCTCAACAACCCCTATTTTGCAAGGCCCCCAATAATTGTGCATGGTCTCGGTGTCAAATGCCTTAGCAAGGTCAAGAAATATACATAATGCTGGTTTGGTGTTATCGAGGGCTTCATACATTCTAGACGTCAAGGCTAAAATTGCATCCTCCGTTAATCGGTTCTTTTGAAATCCAAATTGATTTTCGTTCAACAATCCGAATTTCTTCATAAATGACTCCAGGTGTGATTTTATCGCTTTTTCGAAAACTTTTGCAAAACTATTAATAATCAAAGATAGTGGTCTGTAGTTTGATATAATTTGTTTATTACCCGATTTATGGAGTGGTTTAATGACAGATTTTTTATGTTCGGGACGACAAATGCCTTTTTCAAAACAGAGGTTGATGATAAATGACAATGGGGATGAAATTTCCCACGATATTTCTTTTAGGGTTTCGGATGTAATGCAGTCGACCCCAGGCGCCTTATGATTTTTTAAAGTGTTAAGAACATGGAGTTGGGATTGATTTTTATGGATGGAGGTGGTGATAATGGGGGTTTTATGTTTTTTTGCGAGGTCTGGTCCAACTTTGGTGAAAAAATTTGCGACTGTTTCTGCCATTTCGAAATCTGTTTCGGGAAGGCTATTATCCTCTTTCAACACACTATTTAAATCAGTATTTTTATTTTTGTGTCTTGTTATACAATTGATAACTTTCCATAGCTGGTTGGGATTATTTTTACTTTTTTCTATTTCAGCACTATGATAATTTTGTTTGGTAGTTTTTATTATTGTATTGAGTTTATTCCTATGAGTAATAAATCTCTGTTTCATTTCCAAATACATGGCAAGGTACAGGTACCAGAAGGGAAGAGCGGTCGGACAAAAGTCGACGAAGATGCGAAATATGCTATACGAAAAACTGTCCATATGTTTTTCATGGAAAATTATGTACCAATATTGAATAAAGTGCTGGAAGCTGTTAGTGAAAACGGGATCATCCCTATAGTGCGAAGGAGACGTTATGGAAAATCTTACATGATTTGAATTTTATTTATGAGAAAATAAATAGAAAGAGTGTTCTTATTGAAAGATCTGGAATATTATTGTGGTGAAGAGACTATCAAAGCAAAATTAACGAGTTTCGAAAGCAAGGAAGAAATATTTATTATATGGATGGAACAAGGGTCAACGAGGGGCCCACGGTGAAAAAGTATGACAAGACGAAAATGTGAAATATGCACGGCAAGCAGCTATTGAAGGCTGGTTAAAATGGTTTAAAAATGCCATCTGGAATCAGCTCCTTTTATAATTACAAATATAGGAAGCGATAGCGGATTTATGTTAAATGGTGAATTAATATTTAAGTCCGAGAAAACGAGAGACTACCATGAAGAGATGAACGCAGAAGTGTACGTAATTTGGACGCATTACTGAAAATTTGGAAACAGGATGGAAGAAATGAAAGAAACGTTCAAATTCATGGAAAAAATGGTATCAATTGAAAACAAAATATATGAGAGTGGGGAAGAAATACAGAAATGGCGAGCGTTAAGCAAATTAATATGGAGTAAGGGGAATGGCTGGGAATGATAGAAAGTTAAATAAGAGAAATATTCAAATCATCCAGGATATTGAAGAGGTTCAAGAAATAAATGAAATGAAGAAAAATATCGATATATATTATTGAATACAGTCATGTGTTAAATGCGAATAGGGGACGACCGGTTCTTATTAAAATAACGAGCCACGATAAAAAAAATGGATATTATTAAAACGGCAATGTATGTAGAAGAGACGAATGGGTAAATGAAGACTTTATAAAAAAGGTCCAACAAAAAAACCACATGTGAAGATGACAAGACAAGAAGGGAAAACATCATTTATTAAATATGATAGCTAATACTGGATGGAAGGGTTTACGATAAAGAAATGCTGCAATTACAGGAATATAACGAAGAAGATGAAAACAGAGATTGCGAAAGGTCTCCGCTAGGAGTAAATAGTGCAATGGAAGAAATAAATGAAACTAGAAAAGTAACAGAAAAAAGCTACTAACAGGGGAGATAGGAGATGTGGATATTATTTATCATTATGATAATGGTAATTGTGAGGACATGAAACAAGCAAATGGAAAAAATAAAAGTAAGAATACAAAGAGAATTTATAATGAGAGTAAAAATAAACAGACAAACATAGTTCCCTGGAATATTAAAACAATCCTAAAACCAGGCAAAATGGAAGAAAGTTACTGGGAAATGGAAAAATTCAAAATATATATAGCAGCGGTACAAGAAGTCAGATGGCAAAAGGCCGGAGAAATAACAAAAGATCAATACAGCTTTTTCTATACTGGTGAATATAAGAAAGGAAATAATGGAGTTGGATTGTACATAAACTACAATATGAGACATAATATCAACAACTTTAGACCGGAAAATGGAAGAATTACCTCTTTAAGAAGAAAATTAGGGAAAACGCAGTAACTATAGTTAACCTGTACGCAAGAGATGCAAATACGCAACTTGGAAAAGAGATATACTTGAAAGAAACAATCCTTAATTATAAAAGAAGAATCCATGACATTCCGAACGATAACTGTAGCATGTGGCTTTATTGAAATCTACTAAACATATTTCATTTAGTTTTTGACTAAAGTCAACTTAGTTCAAAAACATTTGTATTGATATCTGTATTATAACCAGTTAACTAACGTTTCTGAATATCAAAAGTCTTCCACTTGACCATAGTACATTTGGCGATGAGGATAAAGAATTTTATTTTCAAATAAAATAAGCTCAACAGTAAAGATGGGTGATTCCAAACAATTGCCACAAGATTAGACGAGAAGACGAAACAGTTACAGTTACATTCATAGCAGATCTTCGCACACTGGCAGGAAATTCTGATCTTAGCAACAATTTGAAAGAACCTATACGTGATCAACTAGTAATTTGGGATAAAAAACGCAACATGGTAACAGGAAATTATCAGGCAACATTCTGATAGTTCAGCAAAACTAAAACAAGTACAAGCAACAGCTCTTGAACATTCATTTTTACAAACACAACGGTTAGCTTCGCTATGAAATAATAACGAGAATCACAGGTTAAAAATCAAAAACAAATGGTATTCTAGTGTCAAGCACATCTAACAAAAACCTAAATTAATACTTAAAACTAAAAAAAAACTGTTTCTCTCGTGACAACACAAGACGTGACAACATCAAACAATGCCCAGTAAGAGGGAAACAATGTTCCTTTTGGAGATCTCTCAACCATTTTGCAAGAGTACGTATAGCTAGCGGAAAAGCAAAAGTTTGAGTAAAACAACGCCGAACACGTTACATCAGAGATAACGAGCATGATGACTTGAACTATATTAGCGAAACCAGTCAAACTTCAACAGCTTTATCAGATATCAATTCAGTAAGTAAGATGAGCAATTGTACGAAAGTTCTTCTCAAAGTATAGTTAAATGACTATAAAATTGAAATGTTATATGATCCCGGTTCGGTACATTTAATTCTAGGAAAAACAATGTGGGAGAATATTGGAAAACCAACACTTTTGCCAAGGGAGAATCTTTGCGGTTATACCGATCTGGAATTAAAGAACCTTTGTTTTTTAATATAACAGTGACAGCTTCCAATACACAGAAGAAAATACCAGTTTATGTCACAAATATTTACTGTTTGGATATCATTGGTGCCTTGCTATAAAACTTTATTTGCCGCCAGGATCAAGAGTAGGTAACGTAAGAAATTGTAACACTAAAATCGAAACAACAAGCACTGAAAAACAATGCACAGACCAACATCACATTCAACAAATTAACAAATAAAAGAGGGATAATAACATATTCAGCAATTATCAAACAAAAAACGTTACTGCAGGAGGACAAAGACAGTACCAAACGCTTTTCGTCCGAGACCAGTTCCTATCGCTTTACAAATTAGAGTGAAGGTTGAACATAACAGACATGTTCAGGAAGATGTTGTAACGCGAAAAATCGCCCGCCCGTCAATAATATAATTTTATAATTGGTATGAATTTTGTTACTTTTCCTTTGATCTTATGTTTTTTTTCCACTTTTTATAATCTCCAAAATTTGTACCTCCTTTTTCCGTTTCAAAATCAACAACCAATCACCTTCCTTCTTTTTATTTTAAATTTTTTCAAAGACCACTTTCCCTGTGATCCAATCGTTTTAGTGTCATTTTTTTTGACTTCTTTTGATATTTTGAAGTCGTTTCACATGTTTCAATATCAATGTTCCCTATCAACTACACTTTCTTCAATTCGCGATTAAAGACTATCACTTCAATAAATTTTAAAATTAATAACATAGATCGATTTGGAATACAATATCTATCACACTCTACAAATAGTGTGTCAGCTCTAAAATTATTGATTGAGAATTGTAAAGATATTTTATAATTATCATTATTTTTCCTCTTAGTTTTTCTCATTCTATTTATTACTAAATTTCAATTGAATTTGTTCTAAGGTATTTCCTATACAGGGTGTTTCAAATTAATTTATGATATTTTTGATATCAACTTATAATAATTGTTTTATTACATGAAACTTTCTTTAATTCCAGGTCATTCACATTAAGTTGGATCCACATATTTCAAATCACCATAATAAATTTATACTCATATAGATTGCGGAAGTGTAAACCCATGTAACTAATGCAATTGTAGTTTTGGTGTTAGATTTCACTCTATTTGAAAAATTGTACATGAATCATTAGTTCGATTTTTGTAATTGGTTTGTAATTTGAGACATCTGTGTAGATTGGGGCCCTCAGCTTTTCAACACCCTGAGTTAGTAGCCATCAGCTCTACTCAGGAATTATAGGACCTGCTTGTCATTTATTCAGATAGTAGCTTAATGGACAAAAATCACTCTAATAACTTTTTAGATATGAATATGGGATATGACAACAATGGTCGGATATTAACAAATTGGTTCACAAAAAAAGTGGTCTCAACGATATTTAAACTATAATTCATACGCTAACATAAAATACAAAAAGAGTGTTGTTACTGGCCTCACTGATATAGCTGTACAATTATCACATCCAAGACACAGGCTCTATAATATTAAAAAAAGTTAAAAGTACCTTGGATTTAAATAATTATCCAAAACATTTTTACGAACCCATTATTAATCAGAGAATTAACAATTACAACAAATCAACAATTGATAGCCATAATAATCCATTAGAATGCATTTCACTTCCGTAGTACATTTCTGATATGAATAAACCATTACAGAAATGCGTAACACCATTTAATATTAAAATTGCTTAAAACCCAAATAACATTACAGGAAAATAATTTATTTCTGGACTCAAACCAGATAATAAAAACACAACTCTAGATATAAAATAATTTTTTAAAATTGCAATGGTACTAACATTGATCAATCCAGCCAATATTTACATAAGAGAATTCAACAACACCAGTAAACAGTTCGAAATAACAATGAATGTACCGCAATATCAAAATATTCACTTGACAAAAACACTCGTTTAACTTCAACAACGTAGAAATAATAACTTTAGAAAAAATTATGGTATAAGATTAATCAAAGAAATGATAAATATTAAGAAGACTTCAGAACTGACATAGACAACTTAAGTTGTATATATACCAACTTCCTATTATAAATAAATATCTACATCTTACCCATTAGAAAGAGGTCTCTAATTCTGATTTTGATTTAATGTGGACACTCTGTAAATACTTTTTAAGTTTATTGTTTATATAATTAATTTTTATGTATATTAACGTCTTTTTTTATTTAAGAAATACTACTGTACATTGGTACACGAGCCTATCAAATTCATAAAAATAATAACACGACAACAACCACTGTTCAAGCAATGATCCATAAACCGATCCACCTTTCATGGGCAGGAGGAATCGAGGCAGATTCAACTAACAAAGATAAATTCACCTCGCAATATGAGACCCTGAGAAAAGATCACATGAACGCCAGGCAAATGCATCCTACAATAAACGCTACAAGAATTCAAAACTTAAATCAAATAGTAGTAGAACCAATGGATGTCGGAGAAGCTGCCCCACCGGGATACGAATTTCCGAAAAAAATTAATACATTTAATAAGATATTAAATCAAACAGTAGAAAACCATCCCGAAATCGTAACAAGCATTGCATACGAATCTCTATCTGTCAGATGACGAAATTCAACAGCAAAAATTGTTAACAACAAAAAAAAACCCATTTTAAAAAATTCGACCCTTCCGAATATTCAACAGACAACGAAGACAAAGCGGTAAAACAAGACAATAAATGAACGAAACCAACAACAACTATCAAAAAAACAAGTACCTTGATTTAAATAATTATCCAAAACATTTTTACGAACCCATTATTAAACAGAGAGTTAACAACCATCACACCAAATCAAAAATTGATAACCAAAATAATCGATTAAAATACATTTCACTTCCGTAGTACATTTCTGATATAAATAAACCATTACAGAAATGCGTAACACCATTTAATATTAAAATTGCTTAAAACCCAAATAACATTACAGGAAAATAATTTATCTCTGGACTCAAACCAGATAATAAAAACACAGCTCAAGATATAAAATAATTTTTTAAAATTGCAATGGTACTTACATTGGTCAATCCAGCCAATATTTACATAAGAGAATTCAACAACACGCAAACAGTTCGCAATAACAATGAATGTACCGCGTTATTAAAATATCCACTTGACAAAAGTCACTCGTTTAATTTAAACAACGTAGAAATAATAACTACAGAAAAAAATTATAGTGAAATATTAATCAGAGAAATGATAAATATTAAGAAGACTTCAGAACTGGCATAGACAACTTAAGTTGTATGTATACCAACTTTATATTATAAATGAATATCTAAACCTTACCCATTAAAAAAGTTCTCTAATTCTAATTTTAATTCAATTTGGACACTCTGTCAATACTTTTTAACCATCTTTATTATAGTTTATCGTTTATAATAATATTTTTTTATGTATATTGATCGTTTTTTTTTATTTGAGAAATACTACTTTACAGTAGTACACGAGCCTATTAAATTCATAAAAATTATAACACAACAACCACTGTTCAAGCAATGATCCATAAACCGACCAACCTTTCATGGACAGAGGAAATCGAGGCAGAATCAACTAACAAAGATAAATTCACCTCGCAATATGAGACCCTGAGAAAAGATCACATAAACGCCAGGCAAATGCATCCTACAACAAACGCTACAAGAATTCAAAACTTAAATCAAATATTAGTAGAACCAATGGATGTCGGAGAAGCTGCCCCACCGGGATACAAATTTCCGAAAAAATTTTTTACATTTAATAAAATATTAAATCAAACAGTGAAAAAACATCCCGAAATCGTAACAAGCAATGCATACGAATCCCTATCTGAAATGTCAGATGACGAAATTCAACAAAAAAAATTGTCAACAACAAAAAAAAACACATTTTAAAAAATTCGACCCTTCCGAATATTCAACAGACGACGAAGACAAAACGGTAAAACAAGACCATAAAAGGACGAAACCAACAACAACTATCAAAAAAACAAGTTCAACCTGCCCGCCGATAGCCATCGACGGCAACGTATCGCACCATAGGGAAATATTCAACAAACTAAAGGAGGTGATCAAACACCCTTTCGAAATTAAGTATACTGATAACTCCTCCATAATTTTCACTAAAGCCGTCGATGACTTCGAAAAATAAAAACAAACCCTCAAAGAAGAAAAAGTTCAATTTCATAGCTACGCAAGGCGTGAGAAGAAATCTCACGCCTTCGTACTGCGATGCCTCGCAGAAGGGTTGAATCCATCGATATAGGAGAGAACATAAAAAAATCGTACAAAATACAAATCAAGGATATCTACAGAATGTCGACTAAAGTAATTATATCTTGAAGTAACTGACTCCAAAGTGACACTCAATTACCTTAATAAAAATGTGGAAGTCATCGAATACACCAGAGTGCTCTGGGAGCACCGCAGACAAAACAAACCAATAATGCAATGTCCTGTCTGCCAGCTATGGGGACATGCAACGTCTAACTGTGGCAGGGCTCCCAGATGACCTAAGTGCGCTGGACCACATCTAACACCAGAGTACAGCAAAGACATAACCAACCCAGCCAGATGCGCCAACTGCCAAGAAGACCATCCAGCGAATGCGGAGATATGTCCGGAGTTTATGAAACGTTAAATTTGGCTAGAAGAAAAAAGATCCCTCACACAAAAATCTAAGCCCATCCCGCAAAAATTAATCCCTGCACCCCTTCCTAAAAATAATTCATGGACACGGAAAAACAACATCAATGCACAATTCCCCGGTCTCCCAACAAAAAATCACCCTCAAAATACCCACCTTCAACCCCAATCACATAATATCTCACTAACCAACCAAAATAAAAACACCGACATAAATAAATTCGCCGAAATGAATGGGATGATCCAGGAGCTGCATTCGATGGTCAATCTTGATGAATCAGCTAGAGCAGTTGGCGATCTAATTCGAGAAATGAAGTAAGCCACCACAAAAATGGACAAATTCATAATTTACAATAATTGTAGCTGGAATCGACAATTATGACATATGGGCAGGTAGGTGATAAAACAGCTTTTAAAAAACGATATAATTTCAAAATAATTCTCTGCAACGTATGCGGTGTGCAAAATAAACTCCCTTTAATCAGACATTTTCCAGACTTTCACATACCAGATATTTTCTTTTCAATTGAGACGTTTCTCAAATCATGCAAAATAATAAACTTTAGAAACCCAGAATATCGTCTTTACAGACAAGACCGCGCCACTGATACCGACGGTGGCGGTATTACATTAATAATCAAAAAAGGTATAAATTTCAAAATCCTGCAACAAATAATTCTTCAATTGAGCATATTGCGATCCTTTTTCATAATAAAATTAGAATAGTGAGAGCATACAACCCGCCCGGCAACAAACTTACAGAAACAGATTTCCACAACATTTTTAACACACACAACAAAGTTTTGGTAGTTGGTGATCTCAACTGCAAACATCAGCAGTGGGATCAATATATCAACTACCCGAACGATAACGGTAGTACTCTCATGAAGTTCTGCGACGTGTTTCACTCTATAGAACCAACACACCAATTTTTCACAGCCAATCACTCGCCTAGTACATTAGACATTGCAATAGGGAAAAATATAAATAACATAACTAAAATGAAGAGTCTCCCTGACCTAAACTCCGACCACGATCTCGTCCTCTTCCACCTCAAACTATTCCACAGTATCATAAATCCCAATTATTCGCAAGTATATAAAACCACAAATTGGAATGCATTTAGAAAACATATAAACTTGAAATTAAAAATAATTGATAACATGAATTGTTTAGTTAAAATAATTGAAACTTTACAAAAAATAATTATAGAAGCCAGAGATCATTCAACCGTTATCATAAAAAAACAAATAAAAAACACATTACCAGATAGCATTATAAAAACAATGCAAGAAAATAATAAAATTAGAACAAAAAGGTAAATTACAAAAAAACATAAACTATCATCATGAGTTAAGGAAACACCAACAGTTAATCAATAAATTAATCGAAGAACATAGAAACAGTGAATGGACCAAATTCTTAGAGACTCTGAATTCGGACGATAATTCATTATGGAAGCTCGCCCGGCACATCAGAAAAAAACATGACAAAATAAATGAAATCATCAAAAATGGTCTAATATACAATAATACCCCCGAAATCGCAGAACAGTTCAGGGAGTATTTCCAAGGTAACTTTGTAAATCACATGCAACACACACAATACTATCAAAACATGATACACACAGTTCAACACATTTAACAACATGCACCGAAATATATAACATGATACAACAACTCAAAAACAAAACAGTCCCCGGGTCAGACACCATACACAACATTTGACTCAAATTTTTTCCAATAAAGCAAATGTACAACTAACACAAATTACTAATTATATTATCAGAACGGGTAAATATCCTGATATGCTCAAGATAGCCAACGTCATACCCATCATCAAAGCTAATAAACAGCCATGTTATGTAGATAGCTATAAACCAATTTCCCTACTAAACCATATAGCAAAGGTGATAGACAAAATAATTTTATTTAGATTGAGACAATACGTCGAAAAACATAACATTATACCCCCCGAGAAATACCGATTTAGAAGCGGCCATAGCACAATTGCACAAATAATACGTGTAATGAATTATATAAGGGATTGGTTTCGAATGAAAAACAAAGCCATTATCGTAACATTGGACATACAGAAGGCATTTGATTCCGTATGGCTTGAGGGGCTAATAAACAAACTTATTAATCTCGTAATTCAAAAGTATGTAATTGAAATAATCAACTCATATCCAACAAATAGAAAATTCTATTCCAAAATTGATAATTACTCAGCCGGACCGTACTCTGGCTCTGTCTTATCACGTTTGTTATACTCCCTATTCATCCACGATCTCCCAACATCCTCACAATTGTTAACCGCAATGTGCGCCGACGACACTTGTTTTGTAGCCACAGCACAGAATCCAGACCACGCATTGGAAACAGTACAAACACAAAAATCATTCCATATTTACATAACCATTAATTAGCTATCAACGCATCCAAAACAGAGTATAAAACCAAGTAATAGTCTGAAATATTTAGGGTATACTGTGCAAGCAAACACAAATGCCAATGCACACATTATCCAACAGGTACGCAAAGCTAAGATGGCAATGAGCAAACTATACCCACTCATTTGCACACATAATAACTTAACCACACAAAACAAAATTCTCACATATAAATACATCATAAGACCAATACTGACATACGCAGCCCCCGTTTACTACAACGGGACAAAATTCAATTTCCACTCCCTGCAGATGGTTCAAAACAAGTGTCTGCGGATGGCAATCAAACACAACTGCTATCCCAGATTACCCAAAAATACTAGGTTACATGACAAAGCCAATACGCCAACTATCAAAGACTTTATAAATAAAATCTCATCAAACTTTTATATTGATTGTTTGCCAGGAGATCTTCGTAAAAATCTCATAGACGCTAATCGAGCAGACGACATCCGAAATAGTGGGTGTAGGCTTCTGCATGGCACGTTAATTACAGAACAAGGTTGATTAACTCCAAACCTATTGCATCACCCAAATTGTAAATCATTCTAAACAAATGAGATAATTATAAAATCAACGTTTGCCATTTTGCTGTCTCGAAAACTAAAAACCTCATATAATTTTTGAAACCCTGTTTTTTAGCTACTTTTCATGGATAACCTAGCAGAAATATTCTAGGAATCACAAAAATTTGAGGAGCAAAGTTATTGTAAATTGTGAAAAATTGTGGATAATGTCTACGAGCAACTAGCCACGAATCCCAAGCAAGAAACACACAAAAGGATGAAAAATAGCCTCGTCATCGGCACGCATATTTAATATGTATTTTTCAAAATGTTGTTTTAGGATTGCATAGTTTGAATAAAGAATATTTTTAATAATAATGATAACACGAGCCTCTACTGATGCATAATCAAAAAGTAAGCTTTAAAGAAATATATTTTAACTATATGTATTTACATGATTGTTGTTTTCCGATTTTTAGAATGGTTTGAAAATGGTTTAAATCAAATAAACCGAAACGTTACCACTGTAAGCAAGTGCTTTTATTCCTGACCGAATCTCATGAAAATATAAGAAATTGAGAAGTGACGGTCATTTAAAATATATATTTGTAATTATTATTTTCTGGGATACAGCGGATTACCTTTCTCAATCAGATATCTCACGGTCCACAGTGGCTTTGTTTGAAAAGTCTACTAACCAAATTCAAAGTTACAAAGAACAAGATAGAGGTGAGTGGAAGTGGAAAACCACTCATTGGATGCTAATTTCCCTGGTTGGGTATTAAGAGATGGGAATAACAATTAAACCTTTACCTCAGATAAATCTAATTCAGCAACTTGTGAACTATAATTGCCTACATTTGATAAAGGGCTCGAATACACGAACGCCAAGTTGACAGCGATGAAAGTGTAGCTGGTATACTTAAGTGTCTTTGCACATCGGATGTACATCTTGCTTCTAATAGACACCTTTAAGTTTGATTAAATGATTGAAAATAAGATGCATGACTGCAGTTTTAAGTTTTACACTATAAGAATTGATTGACGTCGTAGAGGAACTATGGAGTCAGATATTGAAAGTAATATGGATATTGAGGAGACTTGAAATAATGAAGTTATGTCGATATCTGATATTAGGTGCGTTCTTTTTGACTGAGATCTCAGATAATCTCAGCTCACATCAGTAATGTGAGTGTTTTTTTTGTTTTACTCACTTCTAAGTGAGCTAAGATTTTTCCTCCCCCTTCACCGATGCTGAATGTGTTGTAAGGGGGTATTAGTTGGACTTGAGTCGGAAATAAAGTGGAGGGGATGAAGAAATATTTGATTTGATTGGGTTATTTGTAGTTTTAACCAAGGTTATCTATGGTTTCAACTATTGACACTATTGTTACGAATCTGTCGTATAGTTTAAATATATCCCTTGAAGATGCACAGAGCGCGAAGGAAGGTAACAACTAATAATGTTGGAATATTAGGAATAATACAAATCTTAACTCAAAGAACTATTTGAAACTAAAAATAACAAAATCAAGCGTGGTTATCAGAGATATCGAGATATGTTTTGTTTCTTATTCACGTATGCGTCGACAGGACGCGCGCTTCAATTGAGATGTCGTTCTTTTTGGTGTTTACTCACATCACTTTATATCAGATCACCTTAACTGAAGTGATCTGAGATCTCAGTCAAAAAGAACGCACCTATCATCATCATATCTATTTCATTTCTATATTTATACATTTTTAGTTCAATTTTCTAGCATACAATATATTTCGTCTTATGGATAGATTTCCCGAGCTCGTTAGAATTATCGTCGAAAGAGAACATCTGAATGTGATTTTAGAATGTTCCAAATGAGTCCTTGGCAAATAGTATGCTGCAATTAACATTGAATTATTTTGAGCGATTATGAAATTTTACTATTTACATTAGTGCAGAATCAACAGTGAAAGGCGGATGAAAATATTATTAACTTGTTTAATTCCAGTGCTGTATTATTATTAAAAATATGAATAAATTTCAAATTACGACTTTACTGGAATGGTAAAAGATTTTTAGATTATATTGATTCATGAAAAATTCCTTGAATAATTCACAAATAATTTTTAGTCTGTAAGGGACAGAACACGAATCTGGAATAATTTCTCCAGGTCTGTAAAGCCTCGAACGCTATTGCAATACGCACTCCTCATAAGCTTTCTGTAACGGTACCGGTATTTCAATGAATGTTTTCTTCAACGTCGTCAGGTAGCACACATGGTGTTGTATACGCCTAAAATGTAATGTCTACCTTTATGTTGATTGCTTACAGGCATATCATACATAATTAATGGTATTTTCCGGTGATGCGTTCACGCAACGGCTCGTTTATTCTTCTCAAAAGAGCTAATGGTAAATTTTTTGGCCTGAATATTTAGTTTCGTTAAAGTGTTGTATAAAGGTTCAATAAAACTTTTATTAATTCTTTATCATTTCACCACTTGATGAGTAATGGATTATTATTTCACAAATAAATCATTTTGATTGTTATTTTCTCTTGTTTAAATAGCTTTTGTCGGTTTATTTGTAGCATCGTTTAATAAAATTGAATCAATTTTTATGTAATAGCTTTAGATTCTTTTTGAATTAGATAGGAAATAAAATATATGTATCTATAATTTTTTATGTTCATTATTTTACTTGTGATTTTTTTTAATGTGTCTATAAGAAAAGAAACATAAATTTGTATTAATAAATTTATGAATAATTCGTTTTTTTCCTACTTCATCTACACTTCAGGATGTAAGTTTATTATACATTCAAAAATAACGCAGTTAATAATAAATTCATTTATACTCCGTTTTTAAAAGGCAATCACTCATTTTGGCCGGAAACATAGGCGTACCACATTTAGTCATTTAAAAAAAGTTAAGGCTTCTAAAATTATCTCATTTCCGAAAATAACCGTTTTGTAATATTATTTAAAATGAAATTTCAAATTATCAATAATATCATAAACTGTGGATTATATGACTGACATCAATTTTCTAGAAAATTTATTATTATGTATAAAAGGGCGTAGACGAGTCCCTCCACTAAGCTCCAGGTAGTTATAATCCTACATACAATAAATAATAAAATAAATGTTAATACAAATATATATATATATATATATATATATAGAAACAAATATTAGTGGGGGATTTGGCATCTGAGACAAAGAATACTCTGTTTAATTAGTCCGAGCTTTCGAAAATGTTTATTTCCATCCTCAGGGACACTACAATTGATAAAAATAGTCAAAATTTAAAATCAAACAATAAAATTAACACTTACATTAAGTGAGGTTATTTGTCATTGAGTTGGTGTAAATGTGAAAACAACATCAATGTGCTTTTTCTTTCCTTGAAAAATGGTTCTTACTAATTACACTGTACAAAATTGCATGTTAAAATTATCATAGTATCTAGAATTTCTCTAATATATACAATTTTTTGTGATTAAAACAGATCAGCTACCACGTGAAACTTAATAAACGTGGTAGCTGATCTGTTTTAATCACAAAAAATTGTATATATTAGAGAAATTCTAGATACTATGATAATTTTAACATGCAATTTTGTACAGTGTAATTAGTAAGAACCATTTTTCAAGGAAAGAAAAAGCACATTGATGTTGTTTTCACATTTACACCAACTCAATGACAAATAACCTCACTTAATGTAAGTGTTAATTTTATTGTTTCTATATATATATATATATATATATATATATATATATATATATATAACTGCAAACAATCTAGTAGGGATGCGGTCAATATAGGGCTGATCAAAAGAAAACTATTTTTTGACTAGTGGAGCTTTCGGAAAATGTTTATTTCCTTCATCAGAACATCTACAATGGAACAAAAATTTTTTCAAATTGATAAAGCTGAACATATATTTGAAAAAAAACACAGTTGACTCACCAAAATAAGTTTTGAAAACTGTCCATCAAGAACATCACCGGAGCATGAAATTAATTAACAAAAATCAAGACAAAAACAAATTTCTGACAGTCTAAACGTTTAAAATGGTCATATCTACAATATCTTGTAGAACTGTAAAAAGTTTGAACTAACACAACAAGTAAAATAAAATACAGTCAGAATGAATATTAAAAACTATATACCAAGGGAGAAAGGTATCCATTTCAAAGTAAAGTAATTATTGGTTTTTGTCACAAAACAATAAGAAGACTAATTCTTCTAATGATATTATTAGCAGATTAGATATCGAATATATGTATAAAGTAATGATGTGAATCGGTGTTGTAAAATAAAATACAGGGTGATATATAAATGTTGAAGTCAAGAAATGAAATAACTTAGTTTTTCTACAAAGTTAATAGATAGGTGTAGATTTTACTGAGTTCATCTAGATCAGACTTTTTATTTAGACAGTTATTCAAATTTCTATGTATGTGGCACATCTCAAGAAAAAGTCTTTTATTGTAATTTTTTTCTCTTGCAAGTATTTTAGCATTATCAAAACTCATAGTATGCTTACCAACAATAACATGTTCCGCCAAAGAACAAGACAACTTTCCAGTGTTACAGTCACTCTTATGTGAACTCAGTCTCCCAGATAGACATCTAGAAGTCTGGCCTATATAAATCTGATCACATTCGTTGCAAGGAAAGCTGTAAACTAGATTAGACATCTCACTCATGCCCAACCTTGACTTGACCTTGGTGTAAAGGTTGTTAATAGTAAGTAAATTATAGGTTGCAACCTCAACAGTAGTTGAACCCTTCAGAACTTTAAGCAGGTCAGGTGTTAAACCAGGTATGTATGGTAGTAAACCAAAATACAAATCTGTACTGTGGGCTGAATCAGATACAGTGACTTTATCTTTAATAAAAGTTGTCGGAGTGTTGTTAAAAAATTTATTTATCATACTTCGAGGGTATGAATTCTGAAATAAAATGTTTTTCAATGCAATCAGATCATTGTGTAGGAAATCTGGATGAGATAATTTTCTCACCCTATCACGAAGGCAGAGAATTAAGTTTGTTTTCATTTTGGGAGGATGACATGACCAATAACTGATGAATCTATTACTATATATTGGTTTTCTATACCAAGAAGTTCTTATAATATTGTCATCTCCCCTATGCACTTTCATGTCTAAAAACGGTAAAATACCATACATGAAAGTGCATTTCTTGACTTCAACATTTATATATCACCCTGTATTTTATTTTACAACACCGATTCACATCATTACTGTATAAATATATTCGATATCTAATCTGCTAATAATATCATTAGAAGAATTAGTCTTCTTTTTGTTTTGTGACAAAAACCAATAATTACTTTACTTTTAAATGGATACCTTTCTCTCTTGGTATATAGTTTTTAATATTCATTCTGACTGTATTTTATTTCACTTGTTGTGTTAGTTCAAACTTTTTACAGTTCTACAAGATATTGTAGATATGACCATTTTAAACGTTTAGACTGTCAGAAATTTGTTTTTGTCTTGATTTTTGTTAATTAATTTCATGCTCCGGTGATGTTCTTGATGGACAGTTTTCAAAACTTATTTTGGTGAGTCAACTGTGTTTTTTTTTCTCAAATATATGTTCAGCTTTATTAATTTGAAAAAATTTTTGTTCCATTGTAGATGTTCTGATGAAGGAAATAAACATTTTCCGAAAGCTCAACTAGTCAAAAAATAGTTTTCTTTTGATCAGCCCTATATTGACCGCATCCCTACTAGATTGTTTGCAGTTTTGTGTTCAACGGTCACTACCCTTCAGCTTTCGTTTATATATATATATATATATCTATATATATATATATATATATATATATATATATATATATATATATATATATATATATATATATATATATATATACATATATATATCCAAACCAACCCCATTTGCGATTATTTCACCCAATTCGCAGGTAATTGAAGGCACTTGACAAACAGGTAGCTCAAATATGGTTTTATTATTGTGAAATATAGTCTTTTCAGTTCTAAGAAAATGCCCCCATAATACAATGTACTTACTAGAACTTTTCAACTATAAAAGTAGCGGAAAGGTTGAATATTTTTAATTTACAGTTCATCTGTTCTGGAGGAACTGCTGTGTTGATTGATTTCCCCATTATTACTGTTATTCGTTATTACATTTTACCGTTATTGTTAACTGGTGTTTATTTTTGTTCATCTATACAAGTTCTCTTCTCATCACACGAGACAAACACCTAACTACACCTTCCAACTATATAGTGTTCCAACCAAATTCGACCAGATATGGAGGATTTATCACCATCTAAGCGACCTAAAGTTGGCCCATTGTCGCTGAACGAAAAAAATCTGATATTAAATTGCTATTCCTCGTTGAAGAACGAAGAAATTAGAAGAAAAATCATGAATTTGACAGGAAGTGTTGATGAAACTGTGGAGATTACTGCAACAATGATGGGTGTTTCAAAAACAACAATTTATAATTTAATGAAGGAGAAAAAAAATGGAAACATCACAGCCCCAGCAAAGTCCCCAGGCCGACCCAAACTTGAAATGGATGACAACTTGAAAAATGGAATAAGGCGTAAGGTGCATGCTTTTTTCTTTAGAAAAGAGATCCCAACTCTCTCCAAAATTATGGCTTCGGTTCAAGAAGATTCAGATTTTCCGAAAATGTCTCGAAGTACATTATGGAAAATTTTGAAGGAACTTGGATTTGAATATAAAAAAAATTATCGGATCGCAATGTTGATTGATAGAGACGACATTGTCATTTGGAGGAGAGTTATTTGCGCAATATTCTGAAAGCAAGATTAGATAAAAAACGAATTTATTATTTGGATGAGACTTGGTTAAATGAAGGTCATACTATTCCAATGTTTTGGCAAGACACGAATGTCAAAAGTCGGAGGCAGGCAGCTCTTGAAGGGTGGTCAACAGGCCTCAATCCACCAGCAGGAAAAGGATGTCGACTCATCATTACTCATATCGGAAGTGCCGAAGGTTTTGTTAAAGGTGGATTGTTGTGATATAAGTCGAAGCAAACCGGAGATTATCATGAAGATATGGATGCAGACGTTTTTGAAGAATATTTCTCACAAATGTTAGATCTAATTCCAACGGGCTCAGTCATTGTTATGGATAACGCAAGTTATCACTCCAGATTAGTGGAGAAATTAGCATGGCGTAAACAAGATATCCACGATTGGCTAACCTCGAAAAATATTCAATGCCCAGATAACCCGCTGAAAAATGAGCTCTTGCAACTGGTCAATTCACATAAACACAAATATAGTAGATACGTTGTAGATCAAATGGCATCAGCGCGTGGTATAACGGTGCTGAGGCTTCCTCCTTATCCCTGTCAACTCAATCCCATAGAATTAATATGGGCCCAAGTGAAAGGGGAAGTTTCAAGATGAGTGACGTAAAAGTTTTATTCGAAGACGCGTTAGGTAACGTAACCAAAGAAAACTGGAAGAAATGTGTTGAACACGTGATACAAGAAAAACTAGATATGTGGGAAATGGATCATATAAGTGAACACATGATTGAACCATTTATAATCAATGTTAATAATGGAAGCTCAACAGAATCGTCTGATTCTGATATATAGACTAGTTTTTGTATTAGTTATTACTATTATTTGTTAGACTTTTTTTTATAAATATTACATTAATTTGTACTTTATTCCTGCATTTTTCTTTTTTCCTCTCCTATTGTAAACGGTATATTAATAGTAAAATTGATACCTACTGCAAAAAAATTTGCTATTTTTTATATAATATTTTATGTTTAGTTTATTCATAGGAAACAAAAAAATGTGTTTTTATTGAATAGATATTGTGAACTCTTTTGAATAGTTTTCGTAATTATAATTTCATAGTGCCTTCATATTCATATACCAAGTTTCTTTTGTCCTCATTGCACGCTTCTGAGGATTAAATTGTTTATTTGTCCATTCGAATACAATAGAGCGACCCTTTCAATACAATAGAGCGACCCTTTCAATACAATAGGCGACCCAACCGAATACAGAGTAACGGGGTGTCTACCTGAAATTCGTAACAAATGAGAAATTTTAGTACAATATTAGATAAACTTCGGAGATATTTTATTATACACCCTGTATCGGTTGTCCATACCTAATGAGCTTTTATTACTCCATGCCTTTTAGAAACGGACTATAGTTGTATAGCCGTTTATTGCATTTTTTTCTTAATTTTGATTGTATAATGGAGAACTACCTATATTTATGTTGTGCCTCGCAGGTAGTAGATTACATGTGATTCGAATTCTGAAAGTTCGAACCATGTTCTGTGGTTCTAACTTCGGAATTTGAATCTAATGTAATTTACTACCTTCGAGGTACTGGCAGTACATTCATTATACGCATCTATTCACCGCCAAATGGCGGTAGTATCGAAAAATGGAAACTGTGAATCTTTTTGAAGAGATTTACATTATCGGCAAAATTTAGGGCCACAGCCGCTGCAGTAATTGTCGCATTAGATTTCATACTCGATAGGAGAGCACTTGTCATTCTGACCTCGTCCGTTTTCTGTTGTATTATCGTTTTAGTGTTTCATGTGAACTTTTCTGCAAATTTCACAGCTTCTTGAATATTTTGAAGATGCTTATAATCCAAAATGCGTTTTATCAAAATGTCTTTAATTATACAGCGTGTCCACGGATGGGTATCCTATAGGTTCTTATGCTTACTTTCATGCTACATTATTGAAAGATTTGCTTAGTTAAATTTTAACTGATCAAGTCGTTTAATTTTATAAAAGTTGAAGTGTTTGTCAACGAAATCAACTGAGTCTTCTCGTTGATTTCACTATACTGTCGCCGCCTCCTTTAGGGACTATCCCCTTCACAGCTGAGTATACGCGTAGACTCAGGAATTCAAAAACTCAATGCAAATAACCCCGAAATATTTCAGAGTGAGAATGTATCTATTAGTCATATCGTGCGAGTTAATTAACCCATAGTGTTTATAAAAACATCCCCCATAACAGCAAAATTGAAAGGTACGTCTAAATTTAAGATACACAAAAAACCTAATCGTCGGTCAAAAATTTCCACTGATCAGAAAAAAACAATAATAACTCAAAAAAGTGACTGGGAAACTGACACCACCGGTGACCCAAGTCAATCACCTGATTACACTTTACAAACAAATATGATTAATACTTCTAAATACACAGATGAATTGAACAGAATCAAACATAAAACCAGAGAACTCAAAAATGAAAACAAAGATTATTTTAAACTAGTATACATTGAAGACGACCCCACTTCTAAAGAATTAAACAATATAATTCTACCTAAATCTCCGTTAACATCCGAAACATTATAAATAACTAAAAACTGTTTAGACACAATTGATGTAGATGTATTATCTAAAGCTCTAGAAACTACAAACGCACGTAGCCATCCAATAGAAAAGTGTCTAGAAACAGACAAAAAGTGTCTAGAAAACAAAGAAAAGTGTATTGAAGTGGAAAAAAGTGTACATAAAACTATAGAATGTGTATAGAAAATAACAAAACTAAGAGTATAGATAACTCTTTTGACACCACAGACGAAACCAATAGAGGGCACATTACTTCAATTAGCGCATCGCTGTCAGTACCAATTTTTCGAAGCGAAAACACCAAAAACACAACAACTCCTGAAAATTCTGAGAACCGAAATAAATCAAATTCCACATTGGAGGAAGACACCTTTGGTCATCACATGCGGATTCTTTCGAAAACGAGGAAATTTTAAAAAACGACAAAATTGTCTCGATCGAAATACATATAGCTAACAAATCATGGGCCCAGGAAACTGAAAAAGCCGCAGTACTCAGGGCCAATTGTGATATTGAAAAATTTACGTCACAATACGAAACTGTTGTAACTAAAAACAACAAAATTGTCGGACGACAAATGTTGATGAAGAAAACAACAAATTCCTCAACCACACAGCATTACAACAATCTCCAATGACGAACAGATGGATATCTCACCCCAGGGTTTTCACAAACCTAAACGATTTACTCCGTTTAGTAATATAATGAAACAGACAAAAAAAACAACAATAATAGAGACATCAAATAAATATGAATCGCTGTCGGACACCTCCGATGAAGAAACATAAAAAAACAGAAAACACCCAAAGAAAAAGGAAAAAGCTGAAGTTCAGAAAATTCACGAATTCAGTATCATCCTCAGAGGAAAAAGCAGAGACAGTACAACTCACCAAAAGAAAAAAAAGAAAATCCGAAATCTACCACTAACAACCAGCACATCATGCCCCCCTATCATAATCGACGGCAACGTGTCGGCAATTAGGGACATGGTCAACCGATGGAAGGACGAAATAGAAAGCTCCTTTGAGATAAAATACACTTACAACTCGTCGATGGTTTTCACTAAAATAGTCGACGACTTTGAAAAGCTAAAACTTACCCTATGCAGACAAAAAATCGATTTTCATACCTACTCCAGAAGAGAGGATAAAACCCACGCATTCGTCCTTCAACGGTTGGCCGAAGGACTACAGTTCACTGATATAAAAAAAGAAATGGAGAAAATACACAAAATACCAATTAAAGACGTACTCAGAATGAACACTAATGGACGACCCCTGTACCTGGTAGTGGCGGACTCCAAACTAACTCTGGATTATTTGAACAGAAATGCCAGAGTTATTGAACATACTAGAGTCCAGTGGGAACACCGCAGACGGAACAAGCCGATTATACAATGTCACATTTGCCAATTGTGAGGATATGCTACAGCAAATTGTGGAAGATCTCCACGATGTTTGAAGCATGCCGGACCCCACCCCACCCCGGAGTTCACTAAGGATCGTAAAAAACCTGCCAAATGCGCCAATTGTGATGAAGACCACCCCGCAAATGCCGACGTATATCCTGAATATGTAAAACGCAGAGTTTGGTTGCAAGAGAAGAGGGCCTTAAATCAGGAAAGCAAAACACTGCTCCCCCTAAGTATATTCCAGCCCCTATCCCTACATTAAATCCCTGGATAAACAATACAAACTCACACCTACCAAATAAAACCGATTTCCCCAGTCTTCCCGCAAAACCATCCCCACAAAAACTACCTCAAAACAATCCTTCTGCAACCCAATCAAGAGCACAACCAAATATTAAAACGAATGAAAGCACAAAGTTCTCAGAAATAAACAATATATTCCGAGAACTTCATAGCTTGGTTAACCTGGACGAACTATCCAGAGCCGTTTCGGATCTTCTCCTAGAGATGAGGACAGCCACCAATAAACTAGAAAAATTCCAAATCTGCAACAACTTTGTTGCCGGCATAGACAACTATGGCATCTAGGCATGTAGGTTGTAAAATAGGCTCTCAAAAACGATATAATCTTAAAATCATTTTTTTATAACATACAAGGAGTTCTAAATAAACTCCATTTAATTCGCCACTTTATCAACATCCATAAACCATATATTTTCTTTTTAATCGAGACACTCCTATAACCTAATAAGTCATAAACTTCAAAAACCCAGATTATCGTCTCTTCAGACAACACCGCCCCACCGATACCCCTGGTGGCGGTATCGTTTTGTTAATCAAAAAAGCAATAAGCTCATGGTTATAATAATATACAACATAATGTACAAGTAGCACATAATAGAATCCACGTAGAGAAAAATAGTCCATTCCACCAATAAAGGTAAGCACGAATTGAAGACATTGAAGTTAAACTGAAACCTTGCATATTAAAAATTTTCAATTTCTAACCTTTGTTTATTAACTGTGAGCTCAATTTTGGTATTACGTCATTCAATTTACCTATATTCAGATGATTGGTTTTCCCCCAAATACATTTAATATGTTACAACCAACATTTTTACTCCGTTAATATTTTCACCTTATCATCAAACTTTTCTCCTAATTGGTAATTAATTAACATATTTTATTGGTTCACGTTCGTTGCCTAATAGATTTTTAATCAAGTAATGTTAGTACTCTGTAAGTTCTTCCTTACGTTAATTCCCATATTTTTTGTAGCCTGAAGATGGCCTTTAAAGTGGCCGAAACTCGTAGCTGTTGACAATAAAAATTCTGTGTCATATTGACTTTGAGTTTTATTCAAATATTTCACATGGATTGAACGAAACATATTTACAATGGTAGAATAAGTGTAGGGGAGAGTGGATAACAATGAGAGGCTTTTTTTGTTTTCATATAATTAAATTTTTATTTGGAAAACCAAGAGTTTCTTGAAAAAAATGGGTATCAAGCATCGGGAGTGACGGGTCTTTCAACGAAAGTACTTCTTAGTTCGGATATAATTACTTTGCAAGTTAGGAAAGAATTTGTCCCATTGTTGCCCAGAGGTGGGTAACAATAACAACAACGGTAGTCCAATTTAATGTTTTTCTTGGAAAAGAAATATTGATGACATTAAGTAACTACGAAAAATTTTACACACAATATTTTTAGTATCATATTTTAGTATTATTAGTAAAATTAACGGAATAAAATCAAAGCAAAATTGATTTAAAAGGAAAAATAAAAATTTTGCTTATTCGTCTGACCATAGTGGAGATGAAATAATTCTTATGCAATTTTTCGAGATGTGAGATGTATCAGGAACTGGTGGAAAATAAAACTTATCTTGAACTTCTTCACTTCTTGAAAAGGAAATAAAAAAATCATCTCCATCTGCGGTAAAAGACTACATAGTAATTAATTTTAGATTTTTGTTGTTCCGTTTTAAATTCTACGGGAACATAATTCAATGATACATATAGCTTTTCCAGTTCCTATGAACAAATGTAATTTTGATAGAGAGATTAATACAATTAGACAAATAGCAACATCTAATGGTTATCCATTACATATGATAAATAAGCTAATTAATAAAAAAGAGGAAAAAGTGGCATTACAACTAATATTTCCCAAACAAACTGATGAAATAAAAACTTATTAAACCATCACATATGCAGGAAACATTTCTAATAATATTTCACAGATAATATCTTTAGCAACGAATACAACAATTTTTTTCAAAACAGAAAGTAACGTTAGTACAATATTGTTAAATGTAAAAACAAAAATACCAAAATTAAAGAAATCCGGTATATATAAACTCAAATGTCCAGAATGTAATGCTGTCTATTCGGGTCAGACCCTTAGAAATGTTGAAATCCGATACAGTGAACATTTACGAGCATATAGACTTAAGGAACCAGATAAATCCCACTACGCAAAACATCTACTTGACACCAATCATTCATTGACACCTAACACAGAACTAGAAGTGCTGTATATTGGTGAAAAAAAACAAGAACTGGATTACCTTGAAGAATTGGAAATAAGAAGACATTTAAGAAACCCACAATATGAAGTTGTTAATGAACAGATGAATCTAGGGAGTTTCCCACTAATAAACTGTCTTCTTAAGTGATCATTGTAAAGAGCAGACATAGTATTCCTGGTTTTATATATCATTGCACAGTTATACTGATCCTCATTGGAAAAATGATATCCAGGAAATCACCATAGGTCGAATAATAACTAAGCTTCAATATTTGTAATATCAAGTCTTCTTCTTTTTTCTATTAACATATATTAAGTCAATCACAAGTTGGGTCACTTCTTGGTCTGGCCAAGAATATCGACTAAACATCAGGTAGGCATCAAATGAAATGTAACTTCTTTAATTCTGACGATGATATTGATTTATCGAAACAATTATTAATTTTTTAGAATTTTCAACAATTTCATTATATTGTGGAATCAGCTACAAACAGTGAGTTTTATTTAAAACACTAATGTAGTTTAGAATTTAACAGACTTGAAAATCCAACAGTCTTTAAAATGATTTCCTATTCATAGGGATGAATATAAAGATACCTACATTCTAGACGTTCCCAAATAGGAGGACATCCTTACGTACTTAGGGATGTGGCTTTGTTGTGTCTGTATAATCTCTCGGATGATATCAAACATGCATTTTATGTAGAATACACTCACTAGAGACTCTTTGTTGCCTACTTTAAGAAATCATTTGATAAAAATAAGAGAAAAAGTGGTTTCTAAAGAAAAATAATATGCTTTATTGCGATAAAAAATACAATAGGTAAGAGTGGGTAACAATTAGAAATGTGCAACAATGAGACGCATCCCATATTATATTTAATTTTCATTTTTAACAGTTGGTGCCGAAAGTAAATATTAACGAAATACTAAGTGACGTTTTATGAACATTCGAGTTTATGTAAAAAGATTTTCGTGATATAAGAGTGTAGCCGTGATATAGGAATGTAGCAGAGAGTTTCGAGAAGTGTTCTTAATGTACCGATGTATGTATCTTCTCAATAACTTATGTCACCTATTTCCTTTGGACATTGGTCAACTAAGATTTCGAATGCAGCTACAGCATTGTCAATAGGCACCAAACTTAACGATGAGATAATTTTTTTTGGAGACGAAAATTTCCATCGTTTAGGCACAAGATTATTAAGAAAAACCATTGAATTTTGCGCCGTAATTTTTGACACAAATGAAAAGAAAACAGACCGTTACTAGATGTTCGTCGAATATTGCAGATATTGCATTATGGATAACTTTTTCAAAATCAGACATAACACTCAATAGTTGTAAACTATCTTTCATATCGAGTAATTCTGGAAAAACACCAACAGATGATGCTTTCCGTTTATCTTGCATCAAAATATAAAATAATGGTATAGCACGATTGTCTACCAGTGCATGAACAGTGAACTCTTGGTGAAATGTATTTAATGTTCCATCAATAAACTAATAACGATGATTTGACAAAGTGTTGAAATTGTTTACTGTTCCAAATATGAATTCTAGGTTAGGATAGTTGTTGCCAAAATCCAAAGAAAGAAAATTTTCGCTTCTACCAGTTGTCGTTAACATTTCAGGAACAGTAATTTCCTCAACAGTACTTGGATTCGCGTACGGTAGATGTTTTCGTAGACGAATACGTTCAATAATCCTCTGCGACGACGAATATTCAGGTAAATGAACAGCAACTTCTTCAGTAGTATCAGTGGCAACTTGATTCTTAACTTGTCTCGTTTTTTCGACGGTATCTTTTGCTGATTTTCTAGCATAGCGTAAATATTCCGGTGCTTCATTTTTTGTCGGATGTGGTGTATGGCAATGATCAGTGACAGTTTGAATGTTTTTCCTATTTAGAAATATTATTCAACCACGACAGTGTTTTGGAGAACATCTTCATGAAACAGAACTGTATTTATTTACCTTCCTATTCTCCATTCTTACTAGATAAACTAACTACAGTAATACAGAAATCGCCATATATAACAATTACGGGTAGTCACGGCTGACTAGTTGATCACAGAACAGCAAATTCTCACGGGGAAACAGGTAAGGTTTAATTTAAGTCAAACTCTTTTTTACTATGCCAATATTTCAAAATTGTTTGATTTCTTTATCAAGGCTACAAAAAATTGTTACAATTTAGTGCATTAGTACATAGGATTGGTTAAAAAATTAAAGTAAACTTACTAGTAGTTGAGTTCAATTAAACATTTTAATGAAAGTGGGAAACATCAAGAAATTCCTGTCAATACGACAGTGGCGTTCCTCTTGTCGGTTTTGTAATTGTTAGGTTATTATTTTCTACTTTCTTTTTGATTGAATTCAAAACTATAATGTCTTTTTTTGTTTGACGTTTAACCTTTGACGGTTCAATATTTTCGATTAAATTGGCAACTCTTAATTTCTCATTAAGAAAATTATTTGAAATAGATTTTATAGCTATTTCTGATTCTGTAGCTATTATTTGTTCAATATTATTCGTAAATTTTTGTGATATACTGTACTTTAAACCTTTATTCAAGAATTCTATTTCACTATCTGTAAAATTAGTGTCCGAAAAATTTCTAATTCGTGGTGCAAAGTGTGTTGGTATGTAAGTACTTCCAGTTTCATGATGTTTAGAGTATCAAATTCTTTGTTGTGAGTGTTCAAGTTTCTGTAGTTTTGGTTCTTGTTTCTTAAATTTTTGTGACTCATCGTGCTGACACTTTCTCTAGTTTATTCATCTAAACAGTCAAATTCTACTGGATGGAGTTGGAACGTGAGTTCAGAATATACAACTTTCATGTAGTTGTGTAAGGAGTCCCTTATTTTAAACATTTTTACATTCTTCATTAAGCCCGACTCGTTGAGCACATTTTATAGCTTTTTGTACTTGAGGTGTTTTAGTATAGCATTTTATATTTATATCATTATTTGGTACTAACTCTTTTCCAAGGCATTTTCGTTAAACCAAATGTATTGAGATGCTTTGTAACGTTTTTGTAGTAACTTCTGGTACAGTCGGGATAAATCTTCTCCAGAAGATTTTTTAATAATATTAACTGTATCGACCTCAACTTCGTGGAATCTATCCATATTACTGTCCAGAATAAAATGCTGTCTATTTGGGTCAATCACTTAGAAATAGTGAAATCCGATACAGTAAACACTTACGACCATACAGATAAAAACAGCCAGATAAATCCCACTACGCAAAACATCTACTTGACACCAGTCATCAATTGACACAAAGAACTAGAAGTACCACATATTTGTGATAAGAAACAGGAACTGGATTTTCATTAAGAATTGGAAATTAGAAGACACTTAAGAAACCCACAATATAAAGTCGTCAATGAACAGATAAATCTAGAGAGTTCTCCACTTTTAAACTGTCTTCTTAAGTGAGCATTGTAATGATCAGCAGATATAGTTTTGCTGGTTTTCTATATCATTGCACAGTTATACCGGTTTAAATTGGGAAAAAGATATCGAGGAAACAACCCCCAACACATTTATCCATTATTTTTAAAATTTAAGTGGATAATTTTGTCGCATAAAAATATATGTTCGATTCTTAGAATTTATGTTAGTTTTTAATATTTTTTGGTCGAGCTCTTGGTAATACTGTAATCATTCCTTTCTCAAAAATAAATGTTCCCTCCGCCTATGTCCTATTTTTTCACCTAGCAAAAATAACTTGAACATTCGATAATCGAAATGAACCATATACTTCAATAATGAGACTCGTCGTTGATAGTTCTTGATTTAACTTTTCGGTAACCGGAACAGTAAATTGTTATGTGCATCAAGCGAGGGTGCAGATCAGCTTTCATCCCATCTCCCATATCCTAAGGTAGGTGATATTGTTTTAAGATATTGTTTTAAGCTTGACTATTTGTTTTTTTAATACAATTATTAGTGTCCTTAAACCCCAAACTACAGTCCAATTTTTCTCTCATAAATTTGTATGAGCAAATCGAACATTTGATCCTTCGTAGCCGCATGTAACTTGCATTTCAATGATTTAATAATTACCTCTATTTTTATTCAATAATTTCTAATTGTTTTTTCAAAGCCCAATTTTATTATTATTTTTTGATTGATTTCGCAGTCGCAATATGCATTTCAGTTAATTACACGTCGCATTCCAATTTTGCTATTGTGTTTTTGTGTGTTTTCTTTGATTTCAAAACATGAAATATTCGTTCGTTCCTAGCAATTAGCGATACTGAGTTATAAACAAATTTATTAGCTCTTTTTTCTCTGGCTGGTATAGTCCAGGGTTGGACTCGCAATCTCGTGAATTTATAATAAAAATTCTGTTCTTGGTTTCTTTCTATTTTATCGTATCTGTAGCTCGTGCTTCACGATAAACTCGTGAATTTTTAATAAAAACTCTGTTCTTGTTTTTTTTATCGTATTTGCAGTTCGCGTTTGCGATAAACTGTTGAATTTGTAATAAAATTCTGTCCGTATTTTTTTGAATTCTATCTACACTCAAAATAATATCTTTTCACAATGGAAAAGCTAAGAAAGTTCAAGAATCTACATTCATCTTGTTTAAATGATATGCAAATTTTATTTGATATTTCGGAAAATGCTAAAGTGGATAAATCTGTAAGGTCAATGTAAAAAGCTCGCTATAATGATATTGAAAACTTAAAAGAGAATTTTCTTGAACAACATCACAATATTATTTCGACATTGCTAACAAAATAAACAGATGTAGATAGCGAGAATAATATTCGTACTTGTTTTTTGAATCAGTAATTTCAAGTCAAAGCCACATATAGTGAAATATTTAATAACACAGATTTAAATAAAATTTTCAATAATTTAGCAACCTGTCAGAACTTGCAACAACATATAAAACTTCCGAAACTGGAACTTCAGAAGTTTCGAGGTAATTTTCGAGAATTCGCGTCGTTTATAGATTTGTTTAATTCGGTTGTTCATAATAACGAATCTTTATCGGATATACAAAAAATTTCAATATTTGAAAGGATTATTAGAAGGCCCGCCTCAAGGTTTGATTAGAAATTTACCATTGACTGAACAAAATTATAGCGTAGCTTATGACCTTTTAGTAGAACGATACACAAATAAACGACGATGTGCAAAAGCACACTGGGATGCCATATTGAACGTGACAAAGCTAACTACAGTAAATGTAATCTCTTTGTCAAACTTGATTGACACTTTTCAGGAAAATATAGCAGCGTTAAAATCTATCGGTCCACCTACCGAGCATAGGGATTATGTTGTTTTTATGTTCCTCTTTTCACGTCTAGATCCTGATACCATCAAATTGTTTGAATTGAAAAATAAATCAACAGGAATTTCATCTTACCGACAATTAATTGAGTTTTCAGAATCTCAACTCATCGCTTATGATAATTTCTCTGAAAAACCTCGCTTGGGAAACACTTTTTCGTCTAATAAACCTCACTCCTCTAAGTCAAATTATCATAACTCAAAATGCGTCTCAAACCTACTAGCATCAAAGTCGATTCAACAATGTGTATTCTGCAAAGAAGCACCTGGGGTATATGATTGTTCCGAATTTCTCAGCCAATCTCCGATTGATCGTCATAATATGTGCAAATTGGCACATTTGTGTTTTAATTGTCTGAGCTCGTCCCATGGACTACGTGAATGTTCCTCAGAGTATGCGTGCAGAAAATGCAAATCTTCCAAACACCATACTTTATTGCATTTCGAATCGAAACCAATTCGCATCGTAATGTAGCCACCTCCTCTTCACAGCCCGTTTCAAACCAACCGACTACTTCTCTAGTCATAACTCCACAAACACTAAAAGCTATTTGCTTACTAGAACCTAAACCGAAACAGAATGATGAAGTGCTACTTTCGACAAGTCTTGTTAGTATACCCGATAAACACAATGTTAAACCAACTGTTCGTTGTATGATTGACCCCGGAAATATGTCGTCTTTTATTTTTAGGAAAACAGCCAATCGATTAGGCCTCCCTATGACCCAATGTCACATTGAAGTTCAGGGACTAGATTCCATGAAAACTCAACTCAATACTGAGAAAATATCTTTGTCAATCACTCCTCGAGAGAAGGAAAATCCAATTTTCTATGTCGAAGCAATTATTTTTGATCGAATTCGTAACGATATACCTCCTATTAAATTATCATCCGAATCCTTGACCCATTTAACTAATCTGAATCTCACAAATCTAAATTTTAATGTTACAGGCCCAATCGAACTGTTGTTAGGTGCAGATGTATTTCTGAAATTGTTGTTATTCGAAAAAATATCTGGTAATCCCGGTGAACCTAATACCATTAACACTGTACTCGGTTATATCCTAAGCGGCCAGGTTGTTACCCAAAGCCCATCTGTCACTTCTCTGCTTTGTGGACTGGTGAACGATACACCCCTAGATAACATTATACAAAAATTCTGGGAAGTTGAAGATGTCCCAGAAACTAGCCATATAAATCTCGATGAACGAACATGTGAACAAATTTTTAAGAAGAATCATAGTAGAGATAATTCAAGTCGCTATATTGTTCCCCTTCCGTTCAAATAATCATCTCCTACTTTTCCTGGTATACGTGACTTAGCTTTACAACGATTTTACTCTCGTGAGCATCGTCTGATCAAACAGCCCGATTTGCATGAACAGTATTCCGACTTCATGCAAGAATACCTCGAGTTAAATCATATGGAATTGGGAGCCAAGAACTAACTAGGTAAAGGATAATATTATATTCCTCATCAGTGTGTAGTGGAACCTTATAGTGTATGAACCAAACTGTGGCTAGTTTTCGACGCTTCAGCTAAAACTCCAAATGACAAATCTCTAAACGATTGTTTTTATGTCGGACCCAAACTGCAACAACAACTGGATTTCCTTGAAGAACTGGAAATTAGAAGACATTTAAAAAACCCACAATATGAAGTTGTCAATGAACAGTTAAATCTAGGGAATTCTCCACTAATAAACTGTCTTCTTAAGTGATAATTGTAAAGATCAGCAGATATAGTTTTCCTGGTTTTCTATATCATTGCACAGTTATACTGATCTTAATTGGAAAAATGATATCCAGGATATCACCATAGGGCTAATAATATCTGAGCTTCAATATTTGTAATATCACATCTTCTTCTTTTTTCTATAAACATATATTAAGCCAATCACAAGTTAGGTTACTTCTTGGTCCAGCCAAAAATAACTACTAAACATCAGGTAGGCATAAAATGAAATGTAACTTCTATCATTCTGACGATGATATTGATTTATCGAAACAATTGTCAATTTTTTAGAATTTTCAAAAACTTGTATTATATTGTGGAATTAACTAGAGACCTTGAGTTTCATTTAAAAACACTAACACGTTTCTATTTTAATGAATTTCCGACTTTATAAATGTGTTATGTGCGCAGACGTGAAACATATGTACAGAATAATCCTAATTTCTCCCGTATTTCGAGACTATCAACGAATTATTTATCGTTTCTCACCTGAAGAAGAAATTCAAGAATATTGTCAAAGTTACGTACGGAGTAAGCTCCGCCCCCCATTTAACATTGGCTACCCTTCGACAACTAGCTATCGATGAGGAATCCCGCTTTCCTAAAGCCGCTTCGATTAATCTTAATTCTTCATATATTGACGTTTTGTTTTCGGAGCTAAAACTCTTGACGAAGCTCAATTTCTTCTACAGGACTTGATCGCCCTCATGGAAAGTGGTGGCTTCTCACTTAGGAAATGGTGTACTAACCATCCTCCACTTTTGTCACATATGTCACCCTCTCATTTTAACCCTAATACCTTAAATTTGGAACAAGGAAATAAATCTTCTTCTCTTAAGGTTCTTGGTCTTTAGTGGAACCCAGTTAATGATTGTTTCTTCTTTTCTGTAATTCCGAATAGAAGCCTTACCTGTTCTAAAGAATCTTTGCTATCTGAACTAGCTCGAATTTACGACTCATTAGTATTTTCGTCTCCCATCACTTTTTTGACAAAATAATTAATACAAAGACTTCGGGTGACAGGCCTTAATTGGGACGACTCGGATTGTGCGACGCAAGTGAGAAGGGCTACGCATGTGTAATTTGTTTTAGAACGTTTTACTCTGATTATCAATCTGCTCTCACTTTTATATTTGCCAAGTCGAAAATCGCTCCACTGGAAACTAAGCTAGCTATTCCCCGATTGGAACTTTGTGCGGCTGTCTTATTGTCTGAGCTGATTTCGTATATTTTGAGGGTCTGTACAATTAATGTCCAATTCATTCGTGCTTGGTCCGTCTCTCAAATCGTTCTACACTGGATAAATTCGTCCCCGCACCGGTTTAAAACCTTTGTGGCAAACCGAATTTCATATATCCAGTCAAAAATCCCTAGTGCCTCATGGAAATATGTTCCCACTCATCACAACACAGCAGATGTTGCATCTCGCGGTCTCTTACCCCATGAATTCTTAGCAAAGAATAGTTGGATACATGGCCCAAGTTTTTTACTCTCGTCCTAATTTTGCTTTCCTGGCACTTCATCATCAGGATCCATTCAACTTCCTCTTGAAGAAGAACGGAAAATTGTTTTACTAACAGAACTCTCTCAATCTAATGCTCTAGATACTCTTTTCGAGAATCATTCTTCTTTTTCCAAAATTCTACGTATATCAGCCTATGTATCACGATTCGTTCACAACACCAAGCCGTCGTCTTCCAAACAGTCGTCAGAAAGGCTACAAGCCGAAGAGTTAGAAAACTCTATGTTGATTCTGGTCAAGCACACTCAACACATTCATTTCGACAAGGAATTCAACTCGAAAAAACTTTCCAAACCTTTGTTAAAGCTAGGTGCGTTTGAAGATAACCACCAGCTACTCAGAGTTGGTGGCCGTTTAACCCATTCTTCTCTACCATATGAGGCGAAGCACCCTCTTCTGTTGCCACGGAAATGTAGGCTGACTACTTTGGTTATAGATTACTATCATATAAAACACCTTTATGCTGGTTTCAAAAATTCGGGATTCTATGCCCAAAGCGAGCAATAAATGCTGTATTACCTAAATGTGTCCGTTGCTGGAAACATAACCATAAGCCGTACCAACCCCCAACGGATAATTTACCCCAGTTTAGTTTCGATTATGTAAAAGCATTTAGTCAATGCGGTCTTGATTTTGGTGGACCCTTTTCCATCACGCCTTCTCGTTATCGAGGATCTCGGACTATAAAAGCTTATATATGCTTATTTGTATGTTGTGCGACGAAAGCGCTGTATTTGGAACTCCTGAGTAATCTCTCAACAGAATCTTTATCAATGCTGAGTGGCTATTATAGATCTAACCAACTCCGCCCGAATCCAGCAAAGACGCAGACATGCCTATTCCATCTCAATAACCGACAGGCGAGAAGGGAGCTGCAAATAGAGTGGAACTCAGTTAGACTGCAACACTGCCCAAACCCAGTCTATCTAGGCGTTACATCGGACCGCTCCCTCACCTACAAGAAGCATATCGATAAAACCAAGGCCAAAGTCAACATCAGAAACGGCATTCTCCGTAAACTGACTAACGCTTGTTGGGGGGCGAACCCTAACGTCCTGCGCTCCTCGGCCCTTACACTGTGCTACTCCGCGGCCGAATATGCATCTCCCGTATGGCAGAGACCAGCACACGCCCATAGGCTTGACCCTGTCCTGAACGACACGTGTAGATTAATAACGGGATGCCTAAAACCTACCAACCTTGACCAACTCTACATACTAACCGGAATCGCACCCCCACAAATACGGAGGGGAACCCTAGCCATGGCGGAACGAAACAGACAATGCGACGACCAAAATAAAATCTAGACGAAACTTTATCCAATCTACACAGCCCCTCACAGCCTCTAAAACTACCACCAAGGAGGCAAGATGGGATTAGTGCCTAATAGACCACGACACTCCAACCTGGAATCCAAAAGAAAAACTTCCTGCAGGTTCGGACCTAGACTGGGGTACCTGGAAGACCCTAAACCGACTCCGGTGCCAAATGGGGAGATGCAAGACCAACCTCGTGAAGTGGGGATACGTGGAAGAGGCAGCATGTGAATGCGGAGAAGCCCAGTCAATGGAACACCTCCTGTCGTGCCAATCCCTACAAGCCCCATGTACCCTCCGGGGCCTATGGACGTGCAATGAAAATGCTGTGATATGCGCCAGACACTGGAGTGATGTATGAACATTTATAGTTATATATATTTGTAGTTCAGACACGATTAAATAAATAAATAACTGAAGGCTTTCTAGCCGCTCTGCAACGCTTCATCGCCCGACGCGGTAGAGTGTCACATATTTACTGCGGTAATGGTACAAACTTTATCGGCGCTGAAAAGGAAATTCCTCAATTCATGCAAAGCGCTGCTGATCGAGAAACCATTTAATTTCATTTTTCCTCTCCACCTGGTCCTCATTTTGGTGGCCTTTGGGAGGCTGGAATCAAATCTGTGAAACGTCACCTTATTCGCGTTTTTGGAATGCTAATTTTAACATATGGAGAGTTTCATACATTTCTGGTCTTAATAGAATCGCTATTAAATTCACGCCCCTTGACCCCATTTCCTAATGATATCGAAGACATTACCGCTTCAGCTCCGGGTCATTTCTTGACTTTAGAACCGTTGACCGCTCTTCCGACTTCAGACTTCACCCCTATTCCTATAAATCGTTGGTCGAGATGGCAACTTATACAAAAGGTTGCATCGTGATTTTTGGACTCGTTGCCAGAGCGAGTACCTCCATTCGCTACAACAGCGTTCGAAATGGCGGACACCAATCTACCCTTCTCCAACAGTAGGCACCCTTGTGCTCATCAAGGACGACAATTCATCTCCCGCGCGTTGGACTCTTGCTCGCATTATCGAGCTTCATTCCGGTAAGGATGGTGTATCCCGTGTCGCTAGCGTTCGCACCCCCCGTGTACTCTGCGTCGACCTTTGGTCAAGCTCTGTCCCTTACCTTTCAGCGACGACTAGCATATTACGACGGTACGGATTACAAATTCAATTCAATTTGATTGTATATATATTTTTTTTCAATTTCACTCATTTACGCATTTTTCAATATGTTATAATACCTCCGCTCACATATTTGCTTTTTTTTAAATGCATGCTGCATTTTGGCGGGGAGAATGTTCACTTTTCAGAATATATGTTAGTTTTCAATTTTTTTTGGTCGAGCTCTTGGCAATACTGCAATCATTCCTTTCCTCAAAAATAAAAGTTCCCTCCGCCCATGTCCTATTTTTTTACCTAGCAAAAATAACTTGAACATTCGATACTCGAAATGAAGCAAATACTTCAATAAAGAGGCTCTAGTTCTTGATTTAACTTTTTGGTAACCGGAACAGTGAATTGTTATGTGCATCAAGCGAGATCAGCTTTCATCCTATCTCCCATATCCTAAGGTAGATGATATTAAGCTCGACTATTCTGTTTTTTCTAATACAATTATTATTATCTTTAAACCCCAAACTACAGTCCAATTTTTCTCTCATAAATTTGTATGAGCAAATCGAACAATACATATTAGCCAATCTGATTGACAATTGATCACAGCTTATACTGATGTGTCAGAAATGGCAATGATCTGATGCTAATTTTTAGCAGTGAACAATTGTTCGCATTTTAGTGGGTTTTATTCCCTTCAAATATAAAATATCCAAAGCTCTGCCTTAGAGGCATCTTTCAAAGCTCTGGATTATTTCCATCTTTGTAGTATAAATAGTTTGTGTAAATTATTTGTGTAAATAGTTTTGTGTGAATATATGTATATAGAAAATTGGTGAGTCTACTTATCAGCAATCCAGAACACACAGTACACTCTACATTGCTCACACCACAGATAATGTATCCTACATTATTTTTTTTGCTGTGTGCATTATGGTTCCACATGAAACCGTACAAAATACCAGCGCCAAAATTTATGAAAAGAACTCATAAGACTTTTCTTTTCAAAGTTATGACCTAAAAGGTCGTACAAACAAATTAAAATGTACAAAATGCAAAATAAGAAAGAGATCAAAAAGACTATCTTAACAATAATGAAAAATTGCTTACTTACAGCTAAAGATTTACAAACTTATTACAAAAAAAAAACTATTCCTGTATAGGTAGTACGGCTATTTTTGTAACTGATCTCAGGTGAGTGCCATCTCTTGTTTTAACCTCTAAAACTCTTATTTTGTTGTCCTTACCTGGCACAGCCTTTATTATGCGAGTAAGATTCCATTTGAAGGAAGAAACGTTATCCTCTTTCAATAGAACCAATATTCCTTCACTCAAATTCGGTAAATCCTTGCGCCATTTCGGTCTATTCTGTAATTGCGCCAAATAGTCCATGTGCCACTTTTCCAAAACTGCTACTGCATTTGAACACAATGCTTTCAAAATTTTAGTCTGTTCTGGGGAACTTCATTGATGTCGGGTTCTGGAAAACTTGTTATAACTATTCCAGTTAAAAAATGACCTGGGGTCAAATAATCTAGATTGGAAACATCACTGGACATAGCGCCTTAGGGTCTGGAATTTACAATTCCTTCTACTTGTACTATCACAGTATTTAGTTGTTCACAAGTGAGCTCTGTAGAGCCAACTACACTTTTTAAGTGAAATTTTACACTTTTTACCCCGGCTTATCATAAACCTCCAAAAACCGGTGAATAACTAGGTATGAAATTTTAATTTTATTTTTTTAATAATGCAAAAATTATCTACTTTCTTACTATCTTCGTAAAATTTCTTTATTCAATTATTGGCCCCTTTGAAAGTGGAGCCTTTATCACAAAAGACATTGTAAGGCTACCCCCTTCTGGAAATGAAACGCTTGAAACAAGACAAAGAAGTTTCTGTTGTGAAGTCAGATACAAGCTCTACATGAATTGCCTTAACAGCAAAGCATACAAATAACGCTATGTAGGACTCTTAAATTACAGATTTTCTTATTCGTGATTGTTTAGTCATAAAAGAACCGCAAAAATCTATGCCTACATTTTGAAAAACTCTATAAGAGCAAACTCTTTTTTCTGGTAATAAACCCATAGCTGTTCAGAGCATTTTGCTTTGAATATTTAAAACAAGTAATGCTTTTATGTAAGACTTAAACTTAAAACTTGCCTTGAACCCGCATGTAATAACCTCAGATGCTCTTATTATTAAGTGGGTGATATGACTATTCTTGGGAAGAATTACAGGATGTTTCTGGTTGTATGGCATATTGGAATTTTGTAGTCTCCCGCCTACTCTTAATATACCATTACAGTCTAAAAAAGGCGACAATGAGCTCAAAGCTGATTCTACTGTTAAATTTACATTTAGGCATTTTATTTCATTGAAGGAATAATTTTGCTGTTCACAACGTATAATAATTTGTAGAGCATTGTCAGGTTCTGAAATATTTAAATTTCCAGTTAATTTATTATTTTTCGATATTTTCATAGAATTATTTTTAAATCTAATAAGATAGGCAAATACTCTTTGAAGCCGTGCAATGCAAGAAAAATCTTGAAAAAAGGTATCTAGCTTAGTATACAGGACATTAACTGAATTTTTTTCTTCGGGGAGAGGATTGGGAATTTCTATAAAGCTGTCATTATGACAGAAATTTTTATTACACAGAATTGATGAACCATGAAACCATAGATGATTTGATTCAATTTCTTGAGGATCTAATCCTCTTGCAATCAATCTGCAGGATTTTCTTTTGTGTTAATATATAACCATTTGAAATTTGACGTAGCCCTTTGAATTTTTATGACTCTGTTAACAACATATGGATTTGATCTTAAGGGATCTGTTGCTAGCCAGGCTAGTACAATGTTTAAATAGGAGTATAAAAAAACCTTGTTCACTTTTTAATAAGGTGAATAATTTCTCGATAAACCCTGCCAAGACAAAGGCTGCATTTCATTCTAATCTGGGTACAGTTAGCCTTTTGTTATCTATAGGGACAATTCGTGATTTGTAGCATATTGAATTTGGATGAATTTTGTCCGGAAAAATTGCTCGAATATGAAGTACACAAACATATTCTATTTTAGAAGCATCACAGAAACCAACTAATTCCACTGCACTTGCATTGGTAAACATCAAATTTCGAGAAATTTTTAGGATTGGCATATTTATTAAACCACTTACGAATTGTTTCCAAGTTTTTAATAGATCATCCGGAAGTATTTCATCCCACTTTAGCTTGCAACACCACAGCTTTTACATGATGACCTTAGCTGCTACCAATGCTGGACCGCCGAGTTCCAAAGGGTCATAAAATTTTGATATGAAACTAAGCACTTGTCTTTTTGTTATACATTTATTTATTTCCATTCTGGGAGAGCTTAATTTGAAATTATCAGAATTGGTATCACAAGCAACACATATCGTTTTTACAGTGAAATTGTTTTTTACTATATCAACATCATTAAATGTTTGTTTTTCTTTAGGAATATCATTTAATATTTCTGGCACGTTTGTGTACCATTTGTGCAAGGAAAATGAGCGTAATTCTAATAGGGAAATTAATTATTTTTTGAGCTTGATCGCTTCCTCTATAGTATCATGACCTGCCAAAACATCATCGACGTAGGTGTTATTTAGAAATGCGCCTTTGGAAATATTTTCTCTGTTGTATGAGCCAGTTCCACTAGACATCTTGTGGCTAAGAATGATGAACTTTTTAAGCCATAAGTTACGGTTTGCAGCTGAAGGCATTGTAAAATACCATGGGGCTCCCTCCACAAAATGTCCGCAACATGTCAGCACATATAACAAATTTGTATGTTCTAAGAAGTATTAATATATCAAAACGATCACGTTGTACAACAGCACCATTATAAAGAAAGTCATTTATGCATTTATTAGACCTTGTTCTCATGCTGGATTTGATTTGAGTCGCTTTTCCAAATTTTCAAACCGTTTAATGGCAACTTAGAATGAATCTCCTAAACTTAAGTTGTTTATATTATGTTTCAATGGCAAACTTACTTGAAATTTGTTATTTAACACTTGAACAGAATTTTTAAATTCATGCTCACAAGGTTCCTGTTCACTGGAATATTCATGAAAAATATTGGGTACCTTCTCAATTTCCCAAAATTGAGATATAGTGTTGTTGAGATCATTATATGTGGCATGCAATGTAATACAATTGCACGATTGATATGTAGGAATGCATCCACTAACAATGTAATTAAAAAGCGTATTTTGTAAAAATAGAGTATCACTTTTAATTTTTTGTGACAAGAAAATTTGAAATGCAACATTTGCACTAAATAGAAGGTCAATGTTTCCTATTTGATTAAAATTGTCATCTGACAAAGTAATACCGTTTGGAAAGTTTAATTTTGATTTGTCAAAAGTCATGTGAGGTAACTCACTGGTGAGTGAATCAACAACTGCGCACTTGATATCGGTGGTGTAATCATGAGAATATGATTCTACCTTCAAATCAATAGATTTTTGAATTTGAGTTATGTTCTCTGAAACAACAACAACATTGATACAATTATTATATGGTTTGAACTTTAATTTTTCTACCAAGCTACTAGTAACTAACGACATTTGAGAACCCGTGTCAATGAGTACTCGGGCATAAATATATTTACCACCCCTGGTCTTAAGTTCAATTTTTACCGTTGGTAAAAGCACTATTTGATTCTGAGTTTGAACTGATTTGAAAGTGATTACCTTGCTCTCTGCTTCAGACACCCTTTCAGCACTGTTTTCCTTGTCCAAATGCAGCAATGAGTTGTGTTCTTTATGGCACTTGTTATATCTGAAGCTCAGCTTGCATTTGTCAGATGACTATTCAGGCACAATCTGCAAAATTTGTGTTTTTCCACAAATGAAATTCTTTCCCTTACAGGAACTGATGTGAACTTTCTGCAATTGTGCAATTTATGGCCAAGAATCGAACAAAATGAACATTTATCTGATTTAGACTTGGTAATTAAATGAGAAAAAGATTTTCTCTATTTTCATTTCCCGGCATATTATTGGTAGCTTCTAATGATGTAGCTCTATTTTATAAATATAATAAAAATTCGTTCAAGGTTGGCAATTTAGATTGGTCTCTATCAATTTGGTACGACCTGTTTGTAAACTGATCGGTCTTTCTAGACAATATGCAGGTAAGCAGCATATCCCAGCTCTCAACAGGTTGTTCCAAATTTTTTAGAGCACCTACTTGTTGTCATATCTTGCTGACAAATTCTCTCAAAGACTGAGCTGTTCCTTTTTGCAAATTAGCAATATCCAATATTGAATATATATGAGAATTTAACAACATTGTTTCATTGTTATACCTTTGGTTCAAAATGTTTAAAGCCTCAATGTATGAAGAATTAATTAATGGTAGAATATTTACAAGAGATAGCGTTTTACCTATTAAATAGTTTCTTAAATAAAACAGCTTTCCTACCTCCATTAACTGCTGATTTTGGTCAATTACAGCAGTAAAAATTTCAATAAATGATTACAAATTCGTTAAATTTTTACCATCAAATGATGGAATGTCAATATGTGGCAGTTTTGTGGTAGAAATATCATTTTTCTGAATGCGCATGCTATTATGAGAAAGTTTACCTGAATCTTTGTCATGGATACTTTCTAATATTGGCTATTAAATTAATATATTTATCCTCAATATCATCTAATGTCTCACCATAGTTTTTGTCTAACCATAAAATTTCAACATGAATGTCCTTGATTTTAGTAAATGCTTCTTGCAGAAGTTCCTTGCGGTCACTTAAGCTCTCAGTTTGTTGTTCACTAACAGGATCGTCTTTATGTGCAATAAGAAATCGCTCGATTCGAGCTATTGTCTCTTCTGCCTGCAATTTTTTAACCTTGAGGCGTTCAATGTCTTTTTTGTTCGCCATGGTTAATGATGAAAAATGGAAACGAATTTATGACCTAAAAAACTAAAAACACACGTTACTGCACTATTGACTGTGACAATCTGAAGCAGCTGATCCGTGGCGTCCATTTTATGTCCAAAATCGAGGACAAACCGCTTCCCTGATAGGTTAGAAGAACACTTTGCTGAATTCAAACCGAAATAATTGAAAATGATGAATCCGCATCGAAAGACCAAAAATAATGTAGGATACATTATCTGTGGTGTGTGCAATGTTGAGTGGACTGTGTGATCTGGATTGGTGATAAATAGACTCACCAATTTTCTATAAACATATATATATATATATATATATATATATATATATATATATATATATATATAAAGGAAACGAAAGGTAAATATTGGGTAATCGGTCTGTATGAAAAGTCAAACTCTTTTGTTCAACGTGCCTATATATTTCGTTGTACTTCACAACTTCCTCAGGAGGTTATTGCTATGAACATTAATTAATGAAACAAGAGTACAATAATGAAATAAAATTACTTACAACGTGAGCCATTAAAATACATTAAAACACATGATGTGGAGTCAACCAGTTAAAACAGAAAAAAATAAGGCTATTACTAGTATACTAAGCAAATAACATCAAATAATCTTTTAAAAACTTGTCTTCTATAATTCTATATATATATATATATATATATACAAAACTACTTACACAAATTATTTACACAAACTATTTATACTACAAAAATGGAAATAATTCAGAGCTTTGAAAGATGCTCCTAAGGCAGAGCTTTGGATATTTTATATTTCAAGGGAATAAAACCCACTAAAATGCGAACATTTGTTCACTGCTAAAAATTAGCATCGGTCTGTATGAAAAGTCAAACTCTTTTGTTCAACGTGCCTCTATATTTCGTTGTACTTCACAACTTCCTCAGGAGGTTATTGCTATGAACATTAATTAATGAAACAAGAGTACAATAATGAAATAAAATTACTTACAACGTGAGCCATTAAAATACATTAAAACACATGATGTGGAGTCAACCAGTTAAAACAGAAAAAAATAAGGACGAACACATTGGCTATTACTAGTATACTAAGCAAATAACATCAAATAATCTTTTAAAAACTTGTCTCCTATAATTCTATATATATATATATATATATATATATATATATATATATACAAAACTACTTACACAAATTATTTACACAAACTATTTATACTACAAAAATGGAAATAATTCAGAGCTTTGAAAGATGCTCCTAAGGCAGAGCTTTGGATATTTTATATTTCAAGGGAATAAAACCCACTAAAATGCGAACATTTGTTCACTGCTAAAAATTAGCATCAGATCATTGCCATTTCAGACACATCAGTATAAGCTGTCATAAACTGTCAATCAGATAGACCAACATATATTTTTGAGCGACAAATTGTCAACTTAAATTATAAAAATAATGAATAAATGTATTGGAGGTTGTTTCCAACAGGGCTAATAATATCAAAGCTTCAATATTATTTGTAATATCATATCTTCTTTTTTTTCTATCAACATATATTAAGTCGATCACAAGGTAGCTCACATCTTGGTCTAGTTAAGAATCATTATTAAACATCAGGTAGGTATCAAATGAAATGTAACTTCTGTCATTCTGATGATGATATTTCTTAGAATTTTCAACATTTTTCGAATATATTGTAGAATTATAGAGAAACAGTAAGTTTCATTCAAAAACAATAATATGAGTAGATTCCACGAAGTAATGGTCGAGACTGTTGATTTGATTATTATTTGCTGAAATACGGTGTCGATACATTTTTCTTGACATTATTCCGGATCAAATGAGTTACCGTTCCTATTTTTAAGAGCATTATCTCTCTTTTCCATATTTTTCTACTTATGAACTTGACTATACGTATAATTTCATGTTTTCCCCAGCTGGGAAATTATTTTGAAATGAAATATTCTCATAATTTGTTTGTCGTCACAAAACACTTATCGTTTTCAAGAAATTTCACTCTATTAGTTAATGATGTTACTAATATCGGTATAAATTTGTTAAAAGTCTGAAATCCAAATCAATTTGTTTTGAATCAACCATGAAAACATACGTGATATTTTTCATTGTGGTTGTTGCGCTGTCAGACGTAAGTTTCTATCATTTATTAACAGTAACAGTAAGTTATTTTAACCTCATTTATATATACAGTGACTATACATCCCTTGTGAGGCTGCGCCGTATACGTGATTTCGAGATCCGCTTTCTGGCGTGGATAAATCCCCATCAATTCAGTATTTTCTCGCGTATTTTTCTCCATAGAGTCCTGTCCTTACTTTTTTCGTCCCATCTCACGTTTCCTATCATTATCAAATCCTTGAATACTTCTCTCAGTCATTTAGATCTGGGTCTTCCTTGCCTTCTCCTACCTCCCGGTTTCCACTGTAGCATTGAGCAAACGATTGCGCGCTCTCCTCTTAATGAATGGCCGAGCTATTTTATTATTAGCCTCTTTATTCTCTTCACTAAATTTCATTTCTCTCATTATTTGATGGTTCATAAGTTATCTGTTTTCATTTGAGGTAAACTTTTATTGACCCTAGAAGTATTCTCGTTATTTTTCGATCCACTTCATTTCTTTTTGTTTTTAATTTTAGGCAATCATAGAAGATGAACAACTTAAGGTAGTGACTGGATATATAAGAAAATGTCAAGAAGAGTATGGATTATCGAACGAGTTTCTTGATGAAATAGGTTCAAAACATGAAACCGATGCCCAAAAAGCCGGACAATTCTCGCTTTGTTTCACGAAGAAAGTGGGAATCCTGAAATCAACAGGAGAAATAGACGAAAGCAAAATCAAGGACTTCTTCCGTATATTCAAAGCAGACGATCAAATGATACAAAAGATTTTATCAAAGTGTAAGGTACCAGTAGATAGTACTCCCGAGGAGGCAGCTTTGACTTTCATACAATGTTTAGAAGGTGTTTATCTAAAATAGTTCATGTAGTGATTTTAAGGTAAATAAACCAACTTTCAATCTACTTAGTCAAAATGAATATTTCTTCCTATCCTTTTGTCCATATGATGGTTTATTTCAAAAGTTTATAAAGATAAATATAATAGTGTTTTAAATGAAACTTACTGTTTCTAGTTACCTCCATAGATTATTGAAAAATTTTAAAAATTCTAAAAAATTGACAATTGTTTCGATATTACCTAAGGGCTTTTCGGAAACTATGATCGGGTTAATCCGTTCATGATCTGTACGTTCGGAAAGTAATCCGGATCACGTTCACTCACGTTCGGAAACTGAACGAACTGAGCGGATCATAATCATATGTTTGGATCCTTTCTACCCTAGTACATCGGTGGGTGAATGCGATCAGCTGACGGATTGTTTTGTTTGTTTTTGTTTTCTTCAAGCTAAAATGTTATTAATTCTTTAAGCTTAGTAGTGGGCAGGCTGCTGAGGCTTGTGGTTTTTGTACTTTATGACTTTTCAATATAAAAAATAGCTTATTGGTATTAAAATTTTCTTTTTGTTTTCTTTAAATAAAAAGTTATTAAGTGTTTTAATACACGTAGTTAGCAAGCTGCTCAGACTTGCGGTTTTTATAATTTTTGGCTTTTCGATATAAAAAATAGCTTGTTGGTATTAACATTTAGTGTCAACGATGAGTGAAAACAAATTAAAGTTTTACAAGATGAGTATGGAGAGACGTTTATGAAAAATCAACCCACGAAACTAAAGTAATAAAAATAAAAAGTTTTTGTCAAGTACCTAATAAATTTGACATTTCCACACAAAACAGAACGCGTCGTTCGGAAACTCTGATAAAAATCTCGTTCGGGGTTAGAATCCACAATCAGCTGATAAGTGATCTATCTGATCTAAGATTACCGTTTCCGAAAAGCCCTCTAAATATCATCGTCAGATTGACAGAAGTTAAATTTCATTTGATGCCTACCTGATGTTTAATTATTTTTGGCTTGTCCAAGAAGTGACCTATCTTGTGATTGACTTGATATATGTTAATAGAAAAAAGTAGATATGATATTACAAATATTAAAGCTTAGATAATATTAAAGAAATCTGGTATACAGTGACGGGCATAAGTGTGGAACCAAGTGAATATTTCTGGAATGGTGTTAGAGACAGCTAAATGAAGTTTGGTATGCGTATATTACGCAAGAAGGTGCACATTTGAAAAATATTTTGACAACCGTCCCACTTCCGGTTATACCGGAAATGAACAACTATTTTTAAATGGAACACTTTATATATTAATGGATTTTTGAAATCTATGTAAAATTTCAGGGCACTATTGTATGAAATACTTTTTTCCAAAAATGTATACTTTTTGAGTTAATATTTTTTTTTAGGAAAAATTTCACCTTTGACTATTACAAATTATATGTGTACGAGCAAACGCTTAAAGAAACATTTTCCTGTGGGATAATTACTAGGAAGGTCAAATGTATTTGAATACGTGTTGCAAAATCTTCATTGAATACAGGGGGCGCATAAAAAGTTTCAAAAGTTGAACTTCGAAAATATCAAAGTTCTTCATTTTTTTAAAAGGAATCCCCAATTTTTTCAATTTCATTGAAATAAGTGCTAAAAATGAGGTATGGCAGAAATGTAAAAGTTTGCAATATCTTCCAAACTATTAGGTTTAGATATAACGGTTTGAAAAATTTTCAAAGTTCAAATATTTAAACTATTTATGCGCACCCTGTATATAATGAAGAGTTTTCCAACACATATTCTAATACCTTGGACCTACCTAGTGGTGACCCTGAAGAAACAGTTTAAGACTCTTTAAGCGTTTGCTGGTACAAATATAATTTATAAAGGGTTTACATAGGTCAATTTTTTTCTGAAACAATCAATAATTCAAAAAATATCCATTTTTGGAAAAAAGTATTTTATACAGAAGTGCCCTAAAATTTTTTAAAGGTGCACGTTTTTGCGTAATATATGCATACCATATTTTATTTTGCTATCTTCAACCATTCCAGAGATATTCACTTGGTTCCACACTTATGCCCATCACTGTATATAAACTTAAATGACCAGAATGTAATGCTGTTCTATTTGGGTCGTTAGACCCTTAAGAAATTTTGGAATCCGATACAGTGAACATTCACTAGCATACAGATTAAAACAATGAGATAAATCCCACTACGCCAGGCATCTACTTGACACCAATCATTCATTGACACCTAACACAGAACTAGAAGTACTACATATTTGTGATAAGAAACAAGAACTGTATTTGCTTGAAGAATTGGAAATTAGAAGACACTTAAGAAACCGATAATATGAAGTTGTCAATGAACAGATAAATCTAGGGAGCTCTCCACTTTTAAACTGTCTTCTTAAGTGATAATTGTAAAGATCAGCAGATATAGTTTTCCTGGTTTTCATTGCGCAGTGATACTGATCTTAATTGGGAAAAATTATATCCAGGATATCCCCATAGGGCTAATAATATCTAAGCTTCTATATTTGTAATATCATATCTTCTTTTTTCTATTAACATATATTAAGTCAATCAGAAGATAGGTCACTCCTTGGACTAGCCAAAAATAATTAATCATCAGGTAGGCATCAAATGAAATGTAACTTCTGTCATTCTGACGATGATATTTAGGTAATATCGAAACAATTGTCAGTTTTTTAGAATTTTTAACATTTTTCAATAAACTGTGGAATTAACTAGAAACAGTAAGTTTCATTTAAAACACTAATATTTGTAGATTCCCCAAAGTAAGGGTTGGCACAGCTAATTTCATAAATATAATAGTTTGCCATAACTCCTCCGCCATTAGACAGAAATTCGAGGAATTTGTTGAATTTGTTACAAATTTTGAGGCCATTCTGGATTTCTTGGCCTTGGCTTCTTCTTCGGGTTCTTCTTGTTAACATGAATTTTACAGTCCAATACAAGATAATTATTAATATAATGAAATAAATGAAAATAGTCCAAATATTAGAATTTGCAGATATTATTGCAGACGTAATGTTAGCGATTTTTTGTTTTTGAATATCTAAAGCACTTTAAGCATATTTAAAGTTGTCTAAATTGATAGACTTCAATTGGATTGGTTTCATTTGAAAATTTGCTATTTCACTTGAAAATGTTAAATTTGGAAAGTTTATTAGTTTCAGTTTGGTTTGATAATTTTCAAAATGTTTAATTTCAATACCATCAATATTCACTTCGCACTCCGAATCAAGTTCTAGAATAAAGTTCCTTGAATTGAAAAATTGTCTTTGTTAGATCTGTTATAAACGCTGTCAGCACCGTAATAAACGCTGTTGTCCTTTTGAATTCACAGCCCTCTGTTACCAGTGTATGACAATCTTTGGATCCCTATTTTTCTGAATTTTGCAGCGTGCTGTCACCAGTGCCGTAGGGCACAATTAGAGCCAGGAATCCCCTTGTGGGTATCCTCGGGGAGGTGGTTTCCTAGCACGAGCGGGTTGGTGCTTATACAATGTGCCAAGCCTGAATTTTAAGGCGGGTCGGGTCAACCAGTTCAATCCCTCTGGTTCGAGGGAACGGGTTTGTTGGTAAAGGAAACAGACTGGGTGGATAATATGTACATATATATTACAAACACAATATAAATAAGTACAATAATTCAACCCTGGTTAGGACAATTATAAAAGTTACTCCTAAGTGAATGTCGCTCTAAAATACATTAGAAAAAAACGTCTTTCATAGTCTGGAAGTAATTTCTTCTGATTAAGACATAAATAAAGATGTCTTGTATATGACTATTGCTGTATAATATATGAGAAAAATTAACAAGACTAGGGTGAAACGTTTTTCATAGGCTGAAAGTAGTCTTTCCTGATTATGATATAAATAAAAGATTTTTTACATATGAATGTCCATGTATAGTACATAAGAGAAAATTGACAAGGCTAGGGGAAAACGTCTTTCATAGTCTGAAAGTAGTTTTTCCTAAATATGACATAAATAAAGGATTTCTTGCATATGAATAACCCTGAATAATATATGAGAAAGATTAACAAGATTTAAACTGCCTTGACTAAAATCTAGTGTTCCCCCGGAATTAATAAATCAATTGTAAATCGTACTATTCCCTAAATATGGTAGGTGAGGGGCTCAAATTTCAATAGTGCACTTAATATGACCAGGAAATGTATTTTCGGACACCAAGACAAATCAAATTAATGTCGATACGATATTCCTTCCAAAAAAAATATAATGACAGGTAAAAAAAACTTACGGTTTGAAATATCACAAATCACAACAAAACAGTATCACTGTTCACATACGGGCCGTCGAGGATGGGGAAGTACCGGGCCATATGGTACCTGATTACTCTATGAGGGTCTTTTCCTCACTGCCCTCTGTTCCAAATTTCCTTCTAATTATTTCAGAAGATTTGGGACGAGGATTGTTATTCAAAACATCAGTAGTGTTATTTGATTACTTTCGGTTGCCCTTGTCTCATATTTCATTATTTTCGTAATTGAAGGTTAATTTTTAATGAATTTCTCTCTGCCAAGTTGCAAAATTGGTCCGTATTTTTTTTATAATCAAAACATCGTTGTGTATTTGCTTGTCGTTCGATTATGTAAATTGTTTGATTACTTTTCTGCTCTAGGTCGGTCGTTTGTTTTTATATTGATTTAATGAAAATTATATCTATATAGGGTGTCCCTAAATTTCCTTTGCCATATTTCGTGCTTATTACAGATCCGTCCTTTTGATTAACTACACTTATTTCAGGAGATATTAGCATCCAATGAATCTTCTCTAATTTTTGGAATCGTAATTTAGGCATTAGAACAGAACTGCTGGCATGATGAGACGTTCTTTAAGTAGCTAAGCGTCAGGATTTCACATGGGATTTCTTCTTGGATGATAACGGCTCCATTCTGGTAGAAAATGTACTGTTCAGATGGAACTTCTTGACAATTCTCGCCGAAAAACATAGAGGAAAGGTCATTTAGGATAAGGAATTTCGATTGAGGTAGAATCACTTTGAAGGAGTTTTGTGTGGGTACAGGCAATGAGTGTATGTGGAAATAATTGTACGTTTCGCTTTTTACTATAGGAATTTCTTAGATAAATACTATTTTGTATCCCTTTGTATAACATTTTACTTCTGTGAGTTTTTCATATAAAAGAATATTTTCTACTTTTGGTTCAAATGGAAGCTTATTGAATTTCAATTGTTCATTTACAATCATTATTTCACTTAAAAGTTCTCTAGGTTCAATTATTGAATATTGTAAATTAATTGAAAGTTGGAGCGATTTGAGAAACCAGTCTATCCGTGACATAAAGGTGATAGTTTTCTTTTTCTTGTTTGTAATAAGTTTCAATTTCTTATATTCGTTTCAATAAATTTTGTTGATTTTGTGCCAATGTGTTTGTATAATTTTTAAAAATAATGATGGAATTTTAGAGAAGTGTTATTTCTGAATTGACTATATTTTTTAATTTTGATTGATTCTCAGAAAGTGTGTAAATCGCTTTATCATATTTTTCTGAGTCGTTTTGATCTAGATTGCCCGTTCAAGACTCAATGATTGAGCCAAGTCCGTTTTGATTCTCATATTGAAAACTGGATTTGAATTTTTTGCTCTAAATTTATTATTAGGTTGCACATACTTTCAAATTCATCAATTAACACGGATTTATCTCAATCCTTTGGAAATGTGTGCTGAACTCTTTTAAAGTGATTTTGTATAGCTTCAAATTAGGTTACTATATCTGAAATATCGAAAGTTTGAATAAAAGACCAAAAATCAATTTTATTTTGAGCATTGCCTAATTTATAAAGTAGAAGACCGAGGTTACTATTTAAGTTTTGGAGTCTTCGGTGGTTTGATCCATCATGGATATGGATGGACAAACTGTAACAGTTGGAGGTTGTTTTAGTTCCTTTATATGTATTATCTCATTTTTATTTTCTTATCTCTACTTTGTTCCTATTTGAAATCTCGGTTATTTCATAAAGTCCTATAAGTTTATTATCTTTTTTACGTTGATATCGCAAGTTTTTCTTAAATACTATTTGTCCTAACTTAAAATCAGTATTAGTATTACTTTTTTGATTACTCTTATCTACTATTTTATCTTTTTGTTTTCTTATTGTTTCTTTTACATTTTCATATACATCTTTGAGTTTTTTGTTATGATTTTCAGCATGATCTGAATAAAATGCTGCGGGAATGAAAATTTCATTTAGATTTCGCGAATTAGTGTGTCCGAAGGTTAATTCGAAAGAAGTAATTTTAGTGCTAGTATGTATTGAGCTATTGTAACCTAAAATTGCATAGTCAATTAAATCATCTTCATTAGGGTGCATTTTTTTTAGAATTCTGAGATGTTCTATTAGACTGGAATTGGATCGTTCTGCTACACTGTTATTTTTTCGGGTATTCCAAAAGGAGAAAAGTATTTTATTGATGCTTTACTAACATGAATAGCCGTTTTGCCTTCGACTTGGTATGCTTGTGCGAACTTGGAAAATGCGTCAATAATAATTAAATATATTTTATGATGTTGTTTCAGTTATTACCAGAGGTGCGTATGGAGGATGTCTGCCATATTTTGCTCGTTGACAATTATCACATGAGTGTATATATTCAGTAATGGTAGTTTTCATATTTTTCCAATAATAGTTCCGTTTTAAATATTCATACGTTTCTACAATACCACGTTTTGCCAACGTGATTATATTTTATTAGCATTATTTGTTCTTTCTTTTCCTTGATTGTGTTTCCTTGTTTCAAGCATTTCATTAATTTTGGGCCTTTTTCCGAAAAATGTTCTAAATGGATTTTATTGAAATCATTATAAAGGGAATCATTGTGGAAATACATGCAGTAACAACGTTTCATAATTGTATAGTATAGGAATTTCATTATTTTGGGTCTGTATTTTAACATTTATTATTTTATGATTTTCGAAGGTTTCGTGCTCAACTATTAATTTAGGGTATGGATGGGGTGCGACTATAATTTGTCGGTGTCAATTGTGTCAGCTGTTTGCAAATTTATATCGGTTATATTGTCATTCAAAAATTGGTCTAGTTCATGAGGATCTGTGATTTCGTCAGGATTATTAATCATTGAATCAAGTTAGAGTGCGTTAATAACTGCTCTAGGAAGTGCATCGCAATTGGAATTTAAAGTACCTTTTTTCTAAATTATTTCATCGTCAAATTCTTCCAAACGTAATCTCCAGCGTATTAATTTTGAATTTGGTTCTCTGATATTAAATAGCTAAATTGAAGGACGATGGTCACAATATATTTTAAATCGTTTACCGTAGAGATATGGTCTAAATTATTTATAAGCCCATACCATGGAAAGAAATTCTCTCTCAATAGTACTATATTTTTGTTCATAGTTATTTAAGGTTCTTGAAGCGTATGCAATTGGTCTATCCGAACCTATTGGACATTGAGATAATACTGCACATAATACTTCGTTTGAAGCGTCCGTGGTTAAAACAAAGGGCTAAGAAAAGTCTGGATACTGAAGTATAGATGAATCGATTAATAGATTTTTACAAGTGTTAAAACCTGAGATAAAAGTTTGGTCGTCTTTGACTTTAGCATTCTTTTTCAGACATAAAGTTAACGGTTTGGTTATTATGGCAAAATGTTCAATTTATAGTCTATAATAGCCTAATAGTACTAAGAAGCTTTTGATTTCCTTTTGACTTTTTGGTATTGGATAATTTTTTATTGCATTTATCTTGTCAGGATTTTGCTTTACTTTGTCTGGTGTAATAACATGCCCAACGTACGCGACTTCTTTTCTAAGAAAATCAAGTTTATTGATTTGGATTTTAAAATTTGATCGTGATGTTTGGTAATGGGTATTTATCAGGTATGGTTTTTTCGATCAATTTTCGGTAGTCTATTACTAAACGGAATTTCGTTTTATTTGTCTGTTTGCTTCGGTGAAAGCCAGATAGAAGATGAGTAGGGAAAATTGGAAGGTTGAATAATACCTTGAACAAGCATTTTTTTTATTTGTGTTTTGACTCCTTCTTTATAAATTTCTGGGTAACGATATGTCTTAGTAAATATTGGGGTATCGTCTGTTAAATTTATTTTGTGTTTTATTTGATTAGTGAAAGAGAGCGGTATCTCTTCACAATAGAAATAGTCACGATATTCATAACATAATTTTTTGATAACGTCATTTTCTTCTGGATTGCATTGATTTATATCAATATTTTTCAAATTTGTCTTTAAAATAAGATCATCTTCTTCAATGGAATTAATTTCGTTTATATTTTAAATTTCAATATCGATTGTTTCGAAAAATTCGATTTTTTCAAATTTAGTGTTAGAGTTTATGATCATAGTAAGAGCAAAGTGATTTTCTACATTTACTACAGCGACCGGCATCTCGATATGAGGTGCAAACTTTTTATATTCTAAAAGTCCGGTGCCTTGTTTCATTTTTACTGGTAATTTGTTGAGTTCTAGGCGGTATTACCAAGTGATATGTTTGATATTTTGGATATTCAATATTCCATAATTCACTATCAATTTCGAATAATATTGGAATTTTTGCAAATAGAGTTACGATAAGTTTCAATTTCATATCTATTGAAGCATTCGATTGTTTCAATAAATCAATGCCTATTAATCTGTCGTATTTATTGCTAAAGTTAAATGTATAGAATTTGTGATATTCTGAAACTCTAAAAATTATAAAAATTGGTATTTCTATTACTTCGTCATGATATGTATATTATGAGCACTTTGTATTTGAAAATCTTCTTTGGAAATTTCATTTGGATAAAATTGAGAGGCTAAATTAGGTTTAATTAAACTACGAGTACTACCCGTATCGATTGAAAAATTTGCTTTTAGTTCGGGGATGTAAATATGTGGTGAATTTGTTCTGGATATATTTAAAGTTATTAGGGGGTATTGTTCTGTGAGGCTTCTTGTTGAAAATTGAAGATTGATTATTTAGAGTATTATTTCTATTCTGACTATACATGAAATTTTCTTCTTCTATAACTAAAGACATAGCTACTTCTAAACTACGTGCTTCCTGACATCGCATACCGAAATTGTATGGTGTTTCATTTTTTAATGGTCTCAAAACAATTTAATCTTGCACTGAGCAATCTATATTTCTTTGATCTCCGAAACATAATTGAAGAGCTTATTTTATTTCTACCCATGTTCGTAATTCAGTTCTTTAATCTATGAGCGTTAAAGCTCTACCTACGAATCTACTCAACATTTCGCGTAATAAAAACTATTTAATTGTGGATTTGTTGCATCGAAAAATTGAGAAATAAGTCTATGACAGTTATCTAGAAAAATATTTAAATTATGAGGATTACCCTCGTATTGTGGAATAGCCTCAATATATAATTTCAATAATTGATAGTTTGAATTAGCCGTTGCTTCAATTTATGGTATATCACTTTTTTCTTCCAGAGTTATACTAGATTTAAATAAATTTGCTAGTTCTTCTACAATTGACTCATTCATCAACTAATCTAAATTATATTACTCATGTTCAAAAAATGTTTCACTTTTCTAAAAGTATATAAAACGTAAATAACAGAGAAACTTCATATAAAAGTGGAAAAAATGGAATGTTTTTCGACTTACAGTATTATGAAGAAAATGTTCATTCTTCTCCACTAGGATCTGGGTGATGTGGTCCCTCTTGCCTGGATTGGATTCTTGAACTCAACTTAAAATCGCAAAAATAATAAGAAGTTCGAGATTGCAAATAAACCGATTTGCAATCCCACTAACTGCGCCAATTGAATTAGTAGTTTATGAAAACTACTTTCTTAGAAATAAATTGTATTTCTACGAACTAAAATGAGACTTTATAACTAGGAAGCTATATAAAATCTAAATGCGATAATCAAAAAACGTTATGAAGAAAACAATCCGTGGGAATGCAATTCAGAAGTCTAGTGGTATCCTATTACCATATGCGTTCCCATAACTCTATCTTCTTCTATCAATATAAATGAAACATAACAACGTACGATCGATTTCGCAAGACATACGTAATAGTTTATTTCAATTTGCTATAGTAATCGTAAAAAGAGACAACGATATAATTAACGAAACGTGATTGACTGATCGTACTAAAACTTGAATTTGACATTAGCACATTTGAGGTTATGCGAGCTCAGTTTACTGTCTTGTTTTTAGCGGATTGAAAGTGTATTTATTGTTAAAATTAATTCTTATGAGAACTAATTTGACTTTTTACTCCATCTGACATTGGTAAGTACGAATATAATACAACATCTAATTGGAAACTTTTGACACACCTAAAATGCCGTGAAACGGGAATATTGCAATGCTCATTTTACTTCATATTGATGGTAAAAAGTATCTATAATCCTCCACAATTTATAAATCTCTGTAGAATTTTCAAAGCTGCATGAATCATGTGTCTGATTGTATTTGTAACGGTATATTAACCAACATATATTTTCGGAAAATGTCTGGAAAACGGCTGAATTAACAAGCACATGGGTTTGTTATAAACATTAACATATATTTAAGAACATTTCTACTTAAAATTATTAAAATTATATATATAGATATATATATATATATATATATATATATATCTCGTATATATAGATATATATATATATATATATATATATATATATATATATTTATATTTCTGTTGAAACGGTATGTTCCTTTTTAAAAAGGAAGGAACATAATCAAACTTTCTCGACGTCACTCACTCAGACACCTCGACTAAAACTAAAAACAGAGAATTCACCCGAGGGAACCAAAATGGCAGTACGGAATACCTTATATAACATGTATGAACAAAGTAAGTAAGTTAACATGTGAAACAATAAAACAACACCTTCCATGTTCTTAACCCTTAGATTACAGACAGATCACACTTTAGATAAAAGAGAAGTGAGATCATAGTACCTTCATAATCAAGATTATACATCATAGTGAATGTAGTATTATGTATACAGTGTGATTTTTCACAAACAGCTTATAGTGTGGTATATGAAAATCTTATTGTAGAGGTTCTGAGTAATGAAAGTTTAGGAATACAGAAAGTTGTGCATATTTTTAGTTTAAATGCGATAAATAGAGCTCAGGAAATATGAAAAATGCATATTTGCATGTTTTGAATAAATTTTTTGAGTACATATGCATTTATTATAAGTGCATATTATAACGAGAAAACGCAACCCGTCAGTGCCCGTTATAGATGTGCGGGTGGCTTCCCGTAGTACAACCCGTGCTAGCCAGTCGACTAGCTTCGAGTCAAAGATAGGGTGGATTCTTCAAAATTTAGCAGTTTCCTAAAAAGGGCGCCAGAGAAGTTTTGGCAAGCACCCAAGACTTCTTAAGTTAGCCCAAAACTCCTCAGTGGGTTAACAACACTAATTATACACTACAAAAGGTTAAACTGATCGAAAAGTTATCATTAAACATAAAAGTCAGCAAATATCCCCTGATTGAAGTTTAATAATCTCTTTAGACCATATGTCTCTTTTTAAATGTGATTGTTACCAAATTTACAATAAAAAAATGAAACTATTAATACCTGAACTCAGCTGGAGGCTGTAGATTTAGTATGCAGTTAGGCTGAAGGCCGAAGTCTACATGAACACTTGAACCGCAAACTAAATTACCAGTTACAAAAGAAAACTCTAAATTACAATTTGAATAACTGGCGTAGCAGGTTCTATAATACCTAAGTAGAGATGAAGGTTACTTACTCAGGGTGCAGAAGAGCTGAGGGCCCCAATCTACACAGATGTCTCAAATTATAGACCAATTACAGGAAACGAACAAATGGTTCATGTACAATTTTTCAAATACAGTGAAAATCTAACACCAAAACTACAATTCCATCCTTTACATGAGTTCGTTAACACTTCCGCAATCTATTATGAGTATAAATATTAATAAATGCATATACATATAAAAAAATAAAAATCGTCGAAGTCAGAAAAATATCTTAATAGCGCAGCACCCTGGTACATACCGTGGTATACCTAGCGTTCAGAGCCAACCAATTCAATATTTAAAAAGAATGTTTAAAAATTTTATGTACGAAAAGTGATAATTATTAATCACTGCAAAAAAACAGAAATAGAAAAGCCATACATAAAAATTTTTGTGAACTTTTTACTGTTAATTGTTATTGGAAGATGTATAAAAAATAAGAAAAATAAAATTAACTGTCTCGACCCTTACTTCGTGGAATCTACTCATATTAGTGTTTAAAATGGAACTCACTGTTTCTATCTAATTCCACAATGTAATAAAAATTGTTGAGAATTCTAAAAAATTGATAATTGTTTCGATGAATCAATATCATCGTCAGATTGACAGAAGTTACATTTCATTTGTTGCCTACCTGATGTTTAGTAGTTATTTTTGGCTAGACCAAGAAGTGAACCTAACTTGTGATTGACTTAATATATGTTAATAGAAAAAAGAAGAAGATGTGATATTACAAATATTGAAGCGTAGATATTATTAGCCCTATGGTGATATCCTGGTTATCATTTGTCCAATTAAGATCAGTATAACTGTGCAATGATATAGAAAACCAGGAAAACTATATTTGCTGATCTTTACAATTATCACTTAATAAGATAGTTTATTAGTGGAGAACTTCCCAAATTTATCTGTTCATTGACAACTTCATATTGCGTATTTCTTAAATGTCTTCTGATTTTCAATTCTTCAATGAAATCCAATTCTTGTTTCTTTTCACAAATATGAAGCACTTCTAGTTCTGTGTCAGGTGTTAATGAATGATTGGTGTCAAGTAGATGTTATGCGTAGTGGGATTTATCTGGTTGTTCTGATCTGTATGATCGTACGTGTTCACTTTATCGGATTTCAAAATATCTAAGGGTCTGACACAAATAGACAGCATTACATTCTGGACATTTGAATTTTCAACAATTTTTATTATATTGTGGAATTAGCTAGAAACAGTGAGTTTCATTTAAAACACTAATATGAGTAGATTACACGAAGTAATGGTCTAGACAGTTTATTTCATTAAAAAATCTTCGTGAGAAGATTTGACCCGACTGTACCAGAAGTTACTACAAAAACGTTACAAAACATCACAACAAAACATTTGGTTTAACCAAGAATGCCTTAGGAAAAAGGTAGAACCAAATTATGTGAATATAAATTGTAACACTTAAACACAAAAAGCTATAAAATGTGCTTAACGAGTTTGGATAAAAGGAGAATATAAGAAATGGTTCGAAGTGAGGGACTCCTTAGACAACTACATAAAAGTTGTACATTCAGAACTCACGTTCCAATTACATCCAGTAGAATTGGACTGTTTGGATGACAAAATTAGAGAGAAAGTGTCAGCACGATGAAGCATAAGAAATTCAAGAAACAAGGACAAAAGTTACAGAAACTTGAACACACACAACATAAAATTCAATACTCTAAACATCATGAACCTACATAGTCAGAAATAGCTTTAAAATCTAATTCAAATAATTTTCTTTATGAGAAATTAAAAATTGCCAGTTTAATCAAAAATATTGAACCTTCAAAAGGTTAACGTCAAACCAAAAATGACATTACAGTTTTAAATGCAATCAAAAAGAAAGTAGAAGATAATAACCTAACAGTTACAAAATCTGATAAGGGGAACACAACTGTCATATTGACAGCTAAAAATTATAATTCTAAAATATATAACTTCATAGAATCTAGCGATGTAAAAGTTCCTAAAGCAGACACAACAAAAAAGTGTTCTAATAATGTAAGGGATAATGTTAATAATTCAAATTATCTTTTAAGTGAATACGAAAAGAGGTCTATCATACATAAGAATCCTAATTGTCCACAATTATATGGAACCGTTAAATTACATTAAATAGCGAAACCAGTTAGACCTGTAGTTTCTCGTGTTCATGCTTCTAAAAATATATTGGCTAAGAGGCTTAACAATATACTTGATATGCATCTCAGTACTCAATTAGAAATTCAATAGAACTAATCAAAAAGTTGAAAGCAATCAACTTGCAAGCTAACTATTAACTTATTACGTTTGATGTTACTAATATGTTCACTAAAATTCCTCCTGAAGAATGTCTTATACTTGTAAGAAAATTACTAGAAGATAAAAATATTAATCCAGGAATAATATCAGATATACTTAATTTATTTGATGTATGTATTAATTAGAATTATGTCACTTTTGACAATAAGATATATAGTCAAAATGAAGGTTTACCAATGGGAAGCCCTATATCACCTATTTTGGCAAACATTTTTATGGACAGTTCAGAAAAAAAGATCTTTGAAAATAATATTTCGAAAAATGTTTTATTTTGGTATTGATATGTAGATGACATATTAGCTTGTTTTATGGGTAGTGAACGACAGTTAGATGTATTTATCAACCACATTAATAACATACACCCAAAAATTAAATTTGCATTAGAAATTGAAGAAAATAGCTGAATTAATTTTCTTGACTTAATTTATTTGATGTATGCATTGATCAGAATTATTGATCTTTTGACAATAAGATATATATTCAAACTGAAGGTTTACCAATGGGAAGCCCTATATCACCTATTTTAGCAAACCTTTTTATGGACAATTTAGAAAGAAAGATCTTTGAAAGTAATATTTCGAAAAATATTTTATTTTGGTATAGATTTGTAGATGACATATTAGCTTGTTTTATGGGTAGTGAACGACAATTAAATGTATTTTTCAACCACATCAATAATTTACACCCGAAAATTAAATTTACATTAGAAATTGAAGAAAATAACTCAATCAGTTTTCTTGATTTAAAAATTCAAAGAGTAAATAATGTACTTGATTATTCAATTTACCGAAAACCAACACACACTGATGTGACATTTCCATATAGTTCTAAAAACCCCATGTCACATAAACTAGCGGCATATAATTCAATGATACATAGAGCTTTTTCAGTTCCTATGAACAAATGTAATTTTGATAGAGAGATTAATACCATTAGACAAATAGCAACATCCAACGGTTATCCATTACATATGATAAATAAGGTTATTAATAAAAATGAGGGAAAAGTGGCATTACTATTAATATTTCTTAAACAAACTGATCAAATAAAAACTTATAGAACCATCACATATGCAGCTTATAAACCTTACTCGAATTCTTTATTTCATAATCTGTTACTTAAATCTAAAGCTTCCTGAAATCAAACTCACATCTGATCTTAACACAATCAGATAGAGGGAATGTCATAGTTGTCATGGACAAGCAACAATATATTGATTTGTCCAATGGCATCATTTTAAATAATAATTCATATGTAGAGTTTACTTCTGACCGTACCTCTTCTATACAGAGAAAAGGTAACAACTTAGTAAAATCTCTTTACAATAAACATCAAATAGACTTATTATGTAGAAAAAAGTTCACATGCTACAATGGTGTTTTATACGCTACCTAAAGTTCATAAACACGTCCTATCTGTGAGACCGATAGTGGCTTCAGCAGGAGCCCCCACTGAACTCATTGCACAGTTTTGTACAGAAAGTCTGATTAACGCTTACGATTATTAAAACGTTAATTGCATTAAAGATTCATTTGAAGTATTGGACAAGTTTGATAACTTTACAATTATTGATAATTATGTTCTGGCCAGTTTTGATGTGGTCTTGTTGTATAGTAACGTTTTTCTTGATGCTTGTTTGAGAACAATCGATAAGAGTTGGGAACGTATTAGTGTCCATTGCTCCATCCAGAAGGATGCCTTTTTAAACTTAATTATTTTTTTTTGATTACTTATTTCACATATAACAATAAACTTTATAAACAAACTTTTGGTACTCCTATGGGTACCCCCATTTCTCCTATCTTCATGAAAGAAATAAATGTCGACTATTTTTTAATGTTTTCTATTGAATAGACATGAAAATTAGTTAAAAGTTTTACCTCAAAGATAATTAGTAAAATAGTGTCCAATAACTATATTTTGTATGTCTTATTATTTCTACCAGTTGATATTTGTGTCTGCTAATTGTTAGAATTGTAGTACACATTTCATGACTCCTTCTAATACTTTTATTTGGCCCGAATCTCAAAAAGCGAACTTTTTGTAGCGTGTGAAATATTTTTTTTTCTCAACTTTCCAATTACTGTATCATTTACCCTACTAATAAACACTTCAAAAATTGTATCGACATTTCCGAATATTGAAATCGTACTACGTATATTTTAAACCTTGCACGTATCGAATGCATCTGGCGTAAGATCGCTTCAGGTGTTAAAACTCGTATAAACCTATTTACGAAACTAGTGAAACTGAATATACTACTTGATCTGTTCTATTTATAATTATGAAGAGATAGTTGGTAAATTTGCAGGAATGAAAGACAGAATAAATAATATTTAAGTTAATTTCATAAACTATCCTAATAAATCGGTTATTTATTCCATGGTATATGAATCTGTATTATTCCTTTTTTTCAATTGTTATGACCTAAAGGGTAGGAGCCTTGTACTCTATTATCCTTGACATTTTTGCAGCGTGCTGTCACCAGTGCCTTACGGCACAAATTTAGAGCCAGGAATCCCCCAGTGGGTAACCCCGGTGCAGGTGGTTTCCTGGCACGAGCGGACAAGGTCTCCGTGAGGCCTCTTGGGCTCATACAATGTGCCAAGCCTGAGTTCTAAGGCAGGTCGCGTGAACCCGTTCAAACTTGCTGGTCCGAGGGTACGGGTTGTTGATAAAGAAAACAGACTGGGTGGATAATGTGTACAAATATATTAGAAACATAAATTAATTATATCCAGTAACTCAGCCCTGGTTTGGACAAAATAAAAGTTACTCGGGGGAGAATGTCCCGGTATGATACACTAGAAATTAATTAGGGAAGAACGACTTTCATAATCTGGAAGTAGTTTCTCGTTATTATGACAAAAGTAAAAGATGTCATCTATATGACTATCCCTGTATAAGGAATGAGCAAAGAAAAATTGATATGACTCGTGCAAAACGTCTTCCAAAATTCTGAAAGTAGTTTTTCCTAATTATGACATAAATGAAAGATATCTGGTGTGTGAATATCCCTGTATAATATAAAAAAATAACTATCAAAAAAATCTTTCGGAACCTGAAGGTATAAATACGATATTTCTTACATGTGAATATACCTGTATAATTTTTAAATTAGATCGATTTCAAATCGTACTATTTTCTAAATATGTTAGGTGAGTGGCTCAAATGTCGATAGTGCACTTAATATGACCAGAAAATGTACCTTTTGGACACCCAGTCAAATCCAATAAAATGTCAATACGGTATTTGTTCAAAAAAATAATTAAATGACATAGAAAAAAAACTCACGTATTCGAAATATCACAAGTCACAACTACATAATATCACTGTTGACGTATGGCTGTCGAAGTGTCAGGACTTACAGTACCTCAGCACTCTATGAGGGTTACTACCTCACTGCCTCCGTTACCAAATTTTCTGCTATTTATGTCAGAAGTTTTTGGGATTTTTGCCCTTGTCTCATGTTTTTTATTTTCGTAATTGAAGGTTAATCTTCAATTTCTTTAAACTAAGTTGCAAGGTTTGTCTATATTTTTGATAAACAAAACATCGTGTTTTTTACCATCGACCTTGTCGGTTGTGTAAAATTGTTTGTATAAATTCTTTCCTGGTGTAGGTCAACAACAGTTTTTATATTAATTAGATTCGACTTATTTTATTATCAAGAAAATTATATCTATATAGGGTGTCCTTAAAATTTCCTTTGTCATATTTCGTGTTTATTACACTATGGATTTGAGATTAAACAGAATAATATAATTTTCTCAAATCATCGTAAGCATAAATACAAACAAAAAGTTCCAATCCTATTGATTGTATTGATACATAAAGTCATGTATATAATTAACCCTTAACCGGTGTGGTCCGAAATTTTAACATTTAATGTGTTGCAAAGTGCAGGGGACTCGAAAATATAAATAGTGTATTTCCTGTTGCATATTGAAATAGTTTGTTTATGTTGTATACATAATCAAAGACGTATAAAAAAACAAACATTTATTTCCAACCAACTTAGCAACAAACAAGAGCAAAAAATCTAAAACTAAAGTTATTGATGTTTTAACAAAAATAAACATAGTAGTCCTTTTGTATTTATGTTGAAAGGAAAAACTGACAAATAAAAACTTTTTGTCTTGAAAACATATTTAGGTCTAAACTAAAGAAAAAAAAACAAAAAAATATTTACTGTTACATTAAGCTGTAAAATATTGATAATGATCCAAACAAGTATATAAAAAAATATAATATTTATGAATCCTCTCGATTTTCAATGCATTGAACACACAATTTTCTCGAACATTGCAAGCAAATTGGTTTTCTGCATTCAACACATAGAAAGTCAGTTTTTCTTTCTAATTTTGGGTCATATATAAAACAAATACTTCCTTTGATTTCTAGGCGAAACATCTTGATCATCAGCTGGGGTTTCAAATGTCATCTTCAAAATTCTTGCAATACTTACTTTTAGCTCTCTTGATAAATGTGCATTTTGCACTTTTTTATGAAGAAGTGGTTCATATAGTTGTTTGGCCAGTAATTCCAAAAAATCTAGTCTCTTCAGCTGATCTGCATTTCAACAAGTTTGATGACTGATATAAGCATTAACTGAAGACATATCCACAATTCTGTGGAACAGAGCCAATAGCCAGCGTAGCGTCCTTCTACTACAGGAATATTTAGTGGGTTTCTCGTCTACAGCATCCACTCCAGATTTTTTGTTATTATAATATGCATTAATTCCAAGCAAATTGCCATCATCCTGTTTACAGTGATGCATCGAAGAAATAAGGATAACAGCTTTATTTTTCTTTGGTACTAGGGAAATTAACATTTTATTACTTGTAAAGCCTTATAATGTAGATCCCACCTGTCTTAGTTTGGAGGGTAGAAATTCTTTAGGTATTTCTCGTTTGTTTTCCTTCATGGCTCCAATGTAACTATTATTATTTTGAAAAAGCTAATCAGTGAGCTCTATTGAAGAGGACCAGTTATCACCCGTAATATTTCGGTTGCTTCCAAATAGTGGTTTGGAGAGGCGAACAACAGCTTGCTTTGGAATAGAAAACCGTTTTTCTTCATCTGTTATATCTTTTAGGGAGTCAGTATCCTTGCCACAATAAATATATGTATTGTATATATAGTGGGTCCGGGCATCAACAAGGCATTTAACTTTCAGGCCATATTTCACGCGTTTGCTAGGTAAATATATTTTAAATTTGCACCTACCTTTAAAGCAGACCAGCATTTCATCGACAGTTTCATTGGCTCCTAAAGCGTAACTTGATTGAGAGTTTTGGTTAAATTTTTCAAATATATGTGTCATGGCTGCAGCCGGGTCAGTTTTTACTCTTAGGATTCTTGATTTAATGGCCTCATTATTAGACTTAAAGGCAGAAGTCCAAGAAAACTATTTATTTCAATGGAACTTATTTCTCGGTACTCTGTGCAATTCTGATTGACAGGTTTATTAATAAATCCCTGAATTTTCAAATTTGTGTATTGCACAACAATATCCAGGATATCTTGCGAGAATATTTGCCTCCGTGCTTTCTGCGGTGCAATTTCTGGTATAACATTTTTATTCCCTGGCAACTTCAATATATTATACGCTGCTGTTCTCACGTTTCGGGTTGGTTCGGTGGCCGCCCATCTGTATCTGTTTTTTCCGTAAAACTTTTTTTCTCTTGAAATACTTGTGTCTCTGCCGGTTTCACTTTCGGTAACCTTCATTCCATCTTCATCGACAGAATCATCACCAGAAAGCTCACTCTCTGTTTCGTGATCGCTTGTAATTGCCTTTTCGATAGTAGTATTGCTTTTGGGATTGCCATATTGGTTTCTTGATGATTCCACAATATGCTGAAAAAAAGGTCGAAAATTCTAAGAAATTTGACAATTGTCTCGATATTTAATATATAAACAGTAAGTTTCATTTGAAACAGTAATATGAGTAAATTCCACGAAGTAGGGGTCGAGACATTTAATTTTACCTAAACAATAGTAAATTTTATAGAATTTTTAACATTTTTTAATTAGATTGTGGAATTATTTAGAAACAGTTATTTTTATTTGTGAAAATAAGATGAGTAGATTCCACGCAGTAAGGTTCGAAACAATAAATTACAATAAAGCTATCTCAATATAATGAAACAAATTTTTAGACGCTTCTCATGAACTATCTATGGCAATTAAATTAATGTCAAATTAAAAAATAATGTTTTGGATCCAACTGGAATAAAGTCCGAAAATGTAATGAATACACTAATGTTATTTTGTGAAATAGACACAAAATTTTCCATGTTTTAATTACGTGTTTATTATCAAATTATTTGATTATTATTAATACATATAATGGAATGTTACGATGACTTTCCCAATTGATGACATAATATTAGCTATTAGTGTGACTATTTGCAATAATTTTCTTAGATGCTAAATAATAATTTTTGAAATAAATAATAATTTTTTCCGTTCCATCTGAAATTTGATATATTTGTAGGCAGGGACTGATTAGGCTGTAGTCAGTTTTTTCTATCAGACTCCTACACCCGTAGTGTTATGTTTTTTAGGAAAACTTTCTAATAACGTAATATATAGGTTCATAATAATTGATAATTATCAAAAATAATCAGTGTTTTTGAATGAAACTCACGGTCTCTAGTTAATTCCACAATATAATAAAAGTTATTGAAAATTCTAAAAAATTGACAATTGTTTCGATAAATCAATATCATCGTCAGAATGACAGAAGTTACATTTCATTTTGTGCCTACCTGATGTTTAGTAGTTATTTTTGGCTAGACCAAGAAGTAACCTAACTTGTGATTGATTTAATATATGTTTATAGAAAAAAGAAGAAGATATGATATTACAAATATTGAAGCTCAGATATTATTAGCCCTATGGTGATATCCTGGATATCATTTTTCCAATTAAGATCAGTATAACTGTGCAATGATATAGAAAACCAGGAAAACTATATATGCTGATCTTTACAATTATCACTTAAAAAGACAGTTTTTCAGTGGAGAACTCCCTAGTGCTCACTGTATCGTATTTCAAAATTCCTAAGGGTCTGACCCAAATAGACAGCATTACATTCTGGACATTTGAGTTTATATATACCTGACTTCTTTAATAGTGGGATTTTGGTTTTTACATTTAACAATTTTGTACTAACGTTACTTTCTGTTTTAAAAGAAATTGTTGTATTCGTTCCTGAAGATATTATCTTTGAAATATTATTAGAAATATTTCCTGCATATGTGATGGTTTTATAAGTTTCAATTTCATCAGCTTGTTTAGGATATATTAGTTGTATTGGCACTTTTTCTCCTTTTTTACTAATTAGCTTATTTATCATATCTAATGGATAACCGTTAGTTGTTGCTATTTGTCTTATTGTATTAATCTTCCTATCAAAATTACATTTGTTCATAGGAACTGAGAAAGCTCTATGTATCATTGAATTATATGCTTCTAGTCTGTGTGACATAGGGTGGTTAGAATTGAATGGAATTGTCACATCAGTCTGTGTTGGTTTTCGGTAAATTGAATAATCAAGTACATTATTAACTCTTTGAATTTTTGAATCAAGAAAACTGATTGAGCTATTTCCTTCAATTTCTAATGTAAATTTAATTTTCGGGTGTAAATTATTGATGTGGTTGAAAAATACATCTAATTGTCGTTCACTACCCATAAAACAAGCTAATATGTCATCTACAAATCTATACCAAAACAAAATATTTTTCAAAATATTACTTTCAAAGATCTTTCTTTCTAAATTGTCCATAAAAATGTTTGCTAAAATAGGTGATATCGGGCTTCCCATTGGTAAACCTTCAGTTTGAATATATATCTTATTGTCCAAAGTGAAATAATTCTGATTAATGCATACATCAAATAAATTAAGTATATCTGATATTATTCCTGGATTAATATTTTTATCTTCTAGTAATTTTCTTACAAGTATTATACATTCTTTAGGAGGAATTTTAGTAAGCATATTAGTTACATCGAACGAAATGAGTTTATAGTTATCTTGCAAGTGGATTGCTTTCAACTTTTTGATTAGTTCTATTGAATTTCTAATTGAGTACTGAGATTCATATCCGTAAGTATTGATTATATTGTTGAGCTTCTTTGCCAATATATTATTAGGAGCATTAACATAAGCGAGAAGAAGTCAATGAACAGTTGAATCTAGGGAGTTCTCCACTAATAAACTGTCTTCTTAAGTGATAATTGTAAAGATCAGCAGATATAGTTTTCCTGGTTTTCTATATCATTGCACAGTTATACTGATATTGATTGGAAAAATGATATCCAGGATATCACCATAGGGCTAATAATATCTAAGCTTCAATATTTGTAATATCACATCTTCTTCTTTTTTCTATAAACATATATTAAGCCAATCACAAGTTAGGTTACTTCTTGGTCTAGCCAAAAATAACTACTAAACATCAGGTAGGCATAAAATGAAATGTAGCTTCTGTCATTCTGACGATGATATTGATTTATCGAAACAATTGTCAATTTTTTAGAATTTTTAATAACTTCTATTATTTTGTGGAATTAACGAGAGACCGTGAGTTTCATTTAAAAACACTAATATGAGCATATTCAACGAAGTAAGGGTCGAGACAGTCAAAAATAATCATTTTTTCAAAAATCTTGTATAATGTTTCCATTGTTACTTTAACTCTTAACAGGCGTTGTGGAGTCCATGGGACTCTAAGAAAGTATGATACTGTGATAACTTTCGTATTTGTTGATCAGGCGGTAGGCGCTGCTTAAAACCTTCCTATGGTGAGGAGACTCATCCCATGCTCTGCAATTCCATTGAAAAAAATGGTTTTCTTGGACTTCTGCTAATAACTGCTGCCTTTAAGTTTATTATTGAGGCCATTACATCAATCTTTTCAACAGACGGGACTGGTCGTGAAATTTTTTGACTGGTAATATCAGCAAAAAGTTTGCTATTTTATTAACTTGCCTGAGGTTCGACACTCATGAAGAGAGAATCCTAATAGTAAAAACTGACCCGGCTGCAGCGATAACACATATATTTGAAACATTTAACCAAAATTATCAATCAAATTACGCTTTAGGAGCCAATGCAACTGTCGATGAAATACTGGTCGGCTTTAAAGGTAGGTGCAAATTTAAAATGTATTTACCTAGCAAACTCGTGAAATATGGCCTGACAGTCCAATGCCTTGTTGATGCCCGGACCCACCATATATACAATACATATATTCATTGTGGCAAGGGTACTGACTTCCTTAAATATATTACAGATGAAGAAAAACGGTTTGCGATTCCAACGCAAGCTGTTGTTCGCCTCTCCAAACCACTATTTGGAAGCAACCGAAATATTACGGTTGATAACTGGCACCCTTCAATAGAACTCACTGATCATCTTTTGCAAAATAATCTTACTTACGTTGGAACAATGAAGAAAACAAACGGAAAATACCTGAAGAATTTCTACCCTCCAAACTAAGACAGGTGGGATCTACATTATATAGCTTTACAAGTAATAAAACGTAAATTTCCAGAGTACCAAAGCAAAATAAAGTTGTTATCCTTATTTCTTCGATGCATCACTGCAAACAGGATGATAGCGATTTACCTGAAATTAACCCTAGGACACTGTTGCTATTTTGTGTCGCATAACACTGTTGACACGTAAAATTTACGTATCTCGAAAATGCCGCATGGAAATATCGTGATACTTTAATAAAAGTACTAAAACATTTATCAATTGGAAAATAAAATAATATGACATAACATAATGGTAACGATAAATAGAAATCAAATATTATTATTTTTTAATATCAAAACAATTGTGACACATTTTAATTGTGTGCTCTCCACAAACTGGTTGATTGTACTTCGGACAATATGTTGAGGTCATCCTTTTTATTGCTGTTGGACACAAGTGGCAGTATTTTCTTAGGCCTCTTTGGTTTCTCACTACTGCCTCGCCGTAATCTTCTTTTCCCTCGGCTTCTTCGTCCAATACTTTAGAAATAATTTTCCTCAGGTCACGTTACATGTTAGGTGTATTTTCCATACGAAGGCTTTGATATTTTTTTATGCAGGTCTATCATGAACAGATCTCTTTTTATCGGCTTTCCTCCATATGCAATAACACTGTGATAATAAATCGCATAGGAATTTATGATGGCCATGTTTATCATATTGTAAAAAAAACACATTGGCCACCTATTTGTTTTTTTGTTTGCGCACATATTTTGACACATCTGATCTAAAGTATCAACTGCACCTTTTGTGGAATAATACGTGTGTTTTATTTCTGGTTTATGTGTGTCATTATTGATCATTCCAGAAGTGTGCATGTTGGACAAAAGTGTAACAAATTTATTCTTTTTTTGTTTGTATGAAACCAAATGACTGTTTTTGGTGAAGGCGAATATTGAGGTGTTTATTTGACGGTGTTCATTATTTTCTATGAGTGCTGGTGGAATTTTCGGCTTATTTTTTCGAATAGTTCCGACTATTGTCAGTTTGTATGGTCTGCAAAACAATATATCAGAAAAAAGGGACATTAGTGAATCAATTGTCCATTGTTATATTGCGATTCGATCCATGGATTGGTCTTAGAAGTTCTACGAAATAATCAGCTAGAGGAAGTCTATTCGCCTGTATCGATTTTCCCAAATAAGGACAGCTGTTTATAAGATATGTAGTGGAAGTGTTAATCAGTAATACTATTTTTAGTCCATATTTTGAGGGTTTATTTGGAATGTACATTCGAAAAGGACATTTGCCTCTAAATCCAACTAGTTGTTCGTCTATAGTTACATATGAACTGGGTTTGAATTTTGTCCGACATACTTCGATAAATTCCTCCCAGATTTCGGATATAGAAGCAAATATTGAAATTGCCCCTCTTCCAGCCCTCGTCGCCTTATCATCATACCTTAAGGAAGAGGTTAAAAAATCTAACCTCACTTTACTCATAGTTGCCCTATAACGAGTGCCACAAAGGGTAGTATCAAACATTGTGTTCCATGACAAATGATTGTCCTTCATTGCTGCAGCAAGTATATAAATACTCAATAGCGCTTTCAGTTCTTCCAGATTGGTTTCTGATACGTTCTTCGATGCGACTGCATATTTTTTATTGACCCTGTTGATTTCCTGATTGGTGTAGTCAACTATTTTATTCAGCATTGTATCATGAAAAAACATTTGAAATATACTATACGTAGAGGATCCAAAACATTCCTTTCTTCGAGGGTGGGACCTGGCATTATGTGGACAATATTTATCGCAGGGATTTTTCCGTTTTCTAAGATTCAGTAGTGCATTTATATCCATTTTTGCCATCCAGAGTTTTGCCTTCTGGGACAATAATATAATCGACGTCCTATTCAGTTGCTTCTGTAGAACGCGAACGCTAAAAAATTATTGGTGAGAAGAAATGTGATATCCCAATAAATATAGGTACTACTTACCACATCTTGAAGTACAAAACAAGATGGGCTTATTGACTTTGGTGCAGTTTTCGAAAAGCCCTGAAAATAATGTGAGTAGTTATGTGAATCATACGCTCGACTATAACTTACCACTTGCTGCAAACCTGAACAAGATGGACCTGTAACGTCAGATGGTTCGACTCTTGACTTTTTAGTAGGTGGAACAGAATTACTGGCATTCGGCTCTCTCCAAATTTCCATCAAATCTGCATCTAAGACCTCCTGATCGTCTTCTGTGTAATCAGGATCGTATACACAGTCGTCAGATTCATTGTCTGTGTCGGTATCTTCTTCAAACTCAATTTCTTTGTCTACTTCACTATCGATACTCTCGTTTATCACTTTCTCAAGTTCTGCTTCACTTAACCCTTTTCTGCACATTTTCAAAATATATAATACCTGCACAATACTATTGACACGCTTAGTTGACGTACAAATACTTGTCCATGCGACCGCGACGATCAACTAAGTCATACTAGAGATGATAAGTACATTTCAGTGGAGACAATGCTGCCTGCTAGAGTGTGGAGCTGTTATGATTTTGTTTTCACACGCTTTTATTTTCGATTATACGTAATTTTTACGTTAAACAGTATTCTTAGGTTAATGCATATTATAATAACACAAAATATGGAGTGGATGCTGTAGACGAGAAAACCACTAAATATTCCTGTAGTAGAAGGGCGCAACACTGGCTAATGGCTCTGTTTTACAGAATTGTGGATATGTCTTCAGTTTGTGCTTATATCATTCATCAATCTTGTTCCAACGCAGATCAGCTGGAGAGACTCGATTTTTTGGAATAACTGGCCAAATAACTATATGAACCACTTCTTCATGAAAGAGTGCAAAAAGCACCTTTTTCAAGAGAGCTAAAAGTAGGTATTGCAAGAATTTTGAAAATGACACTTGAAACCCCAACTGATGATCAAGACGTTTTGCCTAGAAATCAGAGGAAGTATTTGTTTTATATGTGACCCAAAATTTGGATGAAAAACTGGCTTTCTATGTGTTGAATGCAGAAAACCAATTTGCTTGTAATGTTCGAGAAAATTGTGTGTTCAATGCATTGAAAATCGGGAGGATTCCTAAATATTATATTTTTATATATATATATATATATATATATATATATATATATATAAAATATGTTCATCAAGAACAGGGTGTAGCAGTCACCAGTGGGGCTGGTGAGAAATCAAACAATTTTATTATTCATCAAGCTTTCAACCCTTGTTTGGGGTCTTCCTCAGGATGACTACAAATATTATATATTTAAAAACAATACGTTACAAAACATAGTCGTACTTACTAAAATGGATTGTCAGATCGACTATACCATAAAAGTTGGAAACAATAAAAACTCAATAAACAATATATACATTTAAAAAACATTTAAAAATAACACAAAAAACCGTTACAAACAATAACATTGTACTGATTTGGATATTTTTATCGGACCAACCACACAATGAATATTACATTTTAAGATGTTAGAAATTACTGACAAAACTCCAAATGAAAACAAATGATAACAAATGGTAAAAGTGACAATTAGCATGGAACAACACGGTGAGCACGGAACAACACAAAATGGCCTTTAACTAAAATGCAAACCAGCGAACACTACATTAACGAAGATGTTATGCATTGTTAGTGTGCTGTGTTAGGGGAAATATTTTAGGAATTTTGTTCTTATTATTCTCATACTCCAAAATGTAATTATTGATGAGACTCAGATTTTGAGTATCTGATCTAGTGTTGAGGGGTCTTTCAATTTTATTAATAAACACCATCTCCAAAAAAATCCTTTTATAGTAGTTATTTTCTCCAATTAAAACTTCAACTCCTTCGAAATCCATATCATGTTGTGATTCAATAACATGGGTCGACAGAGCGCAAGACGGCCTTCCCAATCTGCAATCGCTTTTGTGAGATGTTATTCTACCCTGCAAAAGCCTTGAGGTTTGTCCAATGTATGCTTTATGACAATCCTTGCAATTGATCTTATACACAACATTGGAACTTTCTAACGGTTTGACTTTAGTTTTGGTGCGGGTAAACAGGGAACCTACAGTTTTCACATTCCTCGTTGAAATCTTAACATGTGGAATGTGTTTCAAAACAGAAATAAGTTTGGGAGTCAGATCATTGATATAAGGTAAGGAAACAAATTTCATATCTGTTTCACGTATATCATCAACATTAGAACTCTTAACTATAGCCAACCGACGTTGGATTGGAAAAGAAGAACTGAAAATAATGTTGTTGAGAAGTTTAGAAGGATAAGAATTATCAATAAATATATTGTAAAGCATTTTCAAATCACGATTTCTGTATTGAGGATGAGACAATTGGCATACGCGGCTTTTCATAGTATGAATTAAATTAACTTTCATTTGCATGGTGTGATTGGAATGGTAATTAAGAAATCTATTACTTGCCATGGGTTTACGGTACCAAGATGTGCGTAATACTCCTTGATTGTCTCTATGGACCTTCATGTCAAGAAAAGGAATGTAGTGATCACTACATTTTAGTTAAAGGCCATTTTGTGTTGTTCCGTGCTCACCGTGTTGTTCCATGCTAATTGTCACTTTTACCATTTGTTATCATTTGTTTTCATTTGGAGTTTTGTCAGTAATTTCTAACATCTTAAAATGTAATATTCATTGTGTGGTTGGTCCGATAAAAATATCCAAATCAGTACAATGTTATTGTTTGTAACGGTTTTTTGTGTTATTTTTAAATGTTTTTTAAATGTATATGTTGTTTATTGAGTTTTTATTGTTTCCAACTTTGATGGTATAGTCGATCTGACAATCCATTTTAGTAAGTACGACTATGTTTTGTAACGTATTGTTTTTAAATATATAATATTTGTAGTCATCCTGAGGAAGACCCTAAACAAGGGTTGAAAGCTTGATGAATAATAAAATTGTTTGATTTCTCACCAGCCCCACTGTTGACTGCTACACCTAGTTCTTGATGAACATATTTTGTTAATATTCATCAGTCAAACGTACCAATACTTTTATATATATATATATATATATATATATATATATATATATATATGGATCATTATCAATATTTTACTGCTTACTGTAAAAGTAAATATGTTTTTGTTTTTTTTTTCTTTAGTTTAGACCTTCCTAAATATGTTTTCGATACAAAAAGTTTTTATTTTTCAGTTTTTTCTTTCAACATAAATATAAAAGGAATACTATGTTTATTTTTGTTAAAATATCAATATCTTTAGTTTTAGATTTTTGCTCTGATTTGTTACTAAGTTGATTGAATATAAACAATGTTTGCTTTTTATACGTCTATGATTATGTATACAACATGAAATAACACTATTTCAGTATGCCACAGGAAAAGAGTTCTTATCCTGCTTGGTCGTGATAACTTCTCTCTCGATTCTTGAATCTTTCGGTTTTGTGTTGGCTGCTTCTCTCTATTCCTCGGTCTTCTGCTCCTTTCCTTTTCATACACAACCTAATTACCCGGCCTTGGGACTCTTCTCAGGTAGTGAGTTACACTATTTTTTATTACCTCAATTGGGATAAGGTGAATCAACGAACAAAATTTCGGGACAAATGGATTTATTTGACACACAATAATGAATTTACAAAACCGTATATTCTCGATACAAATACGAATAAATATCAGTTATATAGTAAAAATGTCCAACTCAATATTTCATATATACCAAAAATAAGCTAGGGACTTATATTGGGAAGACTCGGGACGCACAGCTCGCAGTAGTAGTCGAGGATTCTTGAGCCGTTGTTATATGGACTGGGATGATGTAGTCCGATGAGTGGATCTTGTATCCGGGGTGTAGAGGTCCTTATGGTAAACGGTCCTTAAAGTAGGTGCAGACTAAAGCGGTCCTTAGGGTACAGGCTGCAGAGCTGTAGGGAAAGGAATATAAAAACAGGACAAACAGTAGTAAATTGAAAATGAGGAATAAAATGAACAGGTAGGAGCTTATACTCCAATACATACAGAAATTTGAATTCAATTTTCATAATAAAACCACAGAAAACTGTTCATTCTTATCCATCCTATTTCCAAAATAATCAGAAAAAGCAAATTTGAATCGGTGGAAAATAACCATATAAAAAATCTGTTATAAATTCGCTTCATAAAATAACTTTGGACGCCACCATATTTTTTATTAAAGAAAGATAATACCGGCGAAGAGAAAATGGAAAACGCCATCACAAAAACATTGTTTTTTTTGAAAAAAAACCAAGTATTTTAACTAAATTGAAAAATCGAAATAGAATAATTTGTAAGCACACAATAACAATTTGAAAATGTATAGATAACTTACCAGCAAAGAAAATTACAAATCACACACAAAATGATATTAAAAAAGGAGAATACTGAATAAGTTTTCAGCGAAGAAATGAACAAGAGGATTCCTTGAATCGTAGTTTAAATAGACATTTAATGATAGTAAAAACTGTCAACGATACGTTCCTCATATTCGAAATAATAGGATTTTGGAATTAGAGGTGTGAGTAGGCGACGAATAAGTAACGCTCCAAAATAATTGATGAGAATAGTAACATGTCACAGCGACATGTTACACAATAGACTCATCAACTGAAGCCGAAATTCTCTTATTGCATCTTGGAACTACATGGCTCCTTTCGTTGATTCGCAGAATTCTTTTCTAGTTTCTTGAAGGTCCTTTTTTTAATTCTAGATTCCCTTGTTCGAGCTCTTATTTCCTTTTCTTCTTATCCAAGGAAGAGTGGCGTTTGGATTCGTCCATCGTCGGTGCTTCCTGTTCCTCTTTAGGCGCTAAAAAACATTTATTATTATTTAACTTACCTTTTAGTGTGCTCGTTATCTTCTTTGGATCGCTATATTTTGAAAAATAATGGTTTATGTTGACAAACACAGTTTATTTCATAAATAAAGGGGGAATTCTTAAAAACGCATCAACAATGTTTAGTTGTGTTGAGAAACACAACTTTCATTATATGAAATAAGTTAGGGAAAACAACCTTCGCAGGTAGTTCACTTTAAAATATCTCATTGTTCAGACACGTTTGTTCAAGTCGAGATCTAGTTGAAACTGGAGGTGCTATCTAATATGTTTAATATAGAGATGGGATTGCACTTCCGTCAGTTTAAAGTTAACAGTTCCTCAAACCAGATATGATGAAAACATTTGAAAAAAGGAATTCTTTAATCTCTAGTTGACCCTTTAGAAACTACATTATCACTCAGAACATCTTGAAAAGTTGAAGAAGTACTAAAATTCTAGTTAAGACATGTCAATATTTATAAATGTGTATTCAACTCTCTACATAAAATACCTCACACAATATCACTTTAAATTAGTGAGTGGTACAATGAAACCTCGAAGGGCACACCTATAGGTTATCTAACATTTTTTGAATTGTAAAATTATAATCACGTAAGTGGACACACTAGCTATAAAAGCGGGAACAAGTCGTTGATTGATGTCAAAAAATCCAGAAGCTGTGAATTTAGGTTGTAACTCCTCGGAAAATTTTTTTATACCATAACTTCTCACCTTATCGTTCGTAGCTTCACGATAAGCACATACCTTTGTTAATTCTTCCGATCTTCTTTCCACTTTATCGAAGGATACAACAATTATGTTCGAATATAGCTGAAAATGATGAAAAATTCAGTTTTATATTTCTAATAATTTGTTGGATGTGGTCTTGGTGTTCCTACCCATATATCCCAGAGATTAACTTGTTGAGACTGACTATACAGTATTGGGAAGAATATATCTTGGGTATTGCGTTTTAATGAGTGCGTAAAGGATGACCTGCTTAACCCTCCGTTAGTCGCTATGAAAAACAGAGCACCGAGAGTTTTTAAAATCTTTCAAAAGAAAAAAACAGGACATGAGAAACTACTGTTATCTGTTGATTGAAACCAAACATACTTGAATTTACAGGATACCTTGGTTTTGTCAATTCAAACGTAATTTTCCTCGTGTATATCTTGTTCACTAACTTGATACCAGTGAACTAGTTATCAATTGTTAAATTTCGGCATTAATCATAAATAGGTTCATATAGCCGTTGAACAACATAAGTAGGTCTATTTGCAACATTTATTATTTAACATCTGTCAGACTTCAAATCTAATTTCACATTTCGATCTACTCAGTTGTATATATAAATATATAAATGAATTTAGCAAAAAAAACCAAATAAGATATTGGTTCACAATGAAAATATACAATTTAAAAACTAATGAAAAAATGATTAAACTTGAATGTGGGACTTTGTGTCATCTTGTGCACAGAAGAGAACATATGCTTCTCCACTGACTAAAGATTTCCACGATATTGATAGCACCCTTGAATCGTTATATTCGTGCCACGGTCCTGTGTAGAGATGTCGGCAATATGCTGTGTAGTAACCATTGTAAGTGTGATTTGATATAGCGTAGAGGTTGTATATACAAGGTGCCACATTATCAGCCGCGTAATGACTCATATCAAGCCCTTCTATTGGAAAATCTACTGCAACATTAACTTTTCCACTGAATCTTTCTGTTCGCGAAGACCGCTTCAGGTGAATAACCAATATTTTCGGAAATTTATGAATTGAGAATAATTTAGTGCATCGTCTTCGTTCCTTACATTTCGAACATGTTGGTTTCTCATCACCGTCGAGTGTTTCTTCTCTTGTAAACGAATATAAACATTGTGAAAGTAGTAATTGACCTGTTTTCTTGGGTACCGAAAGGGATAAATCCCAAAAGGGATCGTATGTAATTGAACAGTGACCACAATGAGTGGACTTGATTGTTGATTTCAATTGACCGACAAAGTTATCAACAATCTTGTAGTTGTCAATTCACGGATATCTCAACGAAGATTCTTGTGCTTCCTCAATGTCACTAAGTTTGTCATCAATTTCTGTTATTATGTGCTTTGGTTTTTCATATACCTTGTTGACATCTTCGTGAAGTCCTGCTAATAGGTAATGAAGAAACTCCTGTGCATCATGTTGAGTGTATCCCATGAACCTTGAAGTAAATCGCTGAATCTGACTTTTCAATGATACTGTATTAACCACTCTGTCTGAACTGTCTTCAGACCAAAGCTCTCGAATAACTTCAGCAAATGCTTTAATTAGTGCTCCTTTTATGCTAGATATGTTTATGTTAATATCTCTTATGTATGCGTCTTTCTTTAGATATTTTAATAGCCACCTAATAGCTCTTTCGCAACTACTGAATAATTTCAGATTCTATTATTTTCTTTCTCACTTGATCGGCGCGATAAGGAATTTGAATTGACATTGTTTGCTATTGAATTGGAACGAGATATTGCGGTTTTGGAAAGTTTGGTTGATGTCGATAGATCATTGGTCTGGTTCACTTTGTTAATATATTCTTTGTTATCTACATAATTCTTTTCTGAAAATCTCAAATCGAAAATGAAATGTATGAAAAGAAGTTGTTAACTCTAGGATTATTTTTAGAAAGGGAATTGATGTTTATTGATTCCTCAGTTACTACAACCCTATCGACTTCTGACCCATTATTTTTTTCTAAGTCTTCATTCTCTCCCAATTTTGAATTTGACTGCAAAACATCGGGGTTATTTTGACACTTGTTGGAGGCAATGTAATTTTTTTAGTCACCGAAACATTATTGCTAGATTTTTTAATTCTGGTTGATATTGCTTTTGTACTTAGTGGTTTCACTGCATTGGATCAGATATTTTGGATCTAACCTCAGTTGTCTTATTGGCGAGGTTAGTACCATTTTTCACTGTTCTGGAGAGTTTGTCATTAAAATTTTTACTCAAATCGGCTACTGATGCGTGATTTCCGTTATCATCTTCATCAGACAAATTGTCTGTATTAAAATTGTTAGAGTATGCCACACTGTTAGTATAAATACCTTCCATTTGGTTGTTTACCTTTTTATTTGATGTCTTCAACTCTATTGGGTGTAAACCAGTTTAATATTTTGTTTTAATCAAAGATAATTCATTGCATATAGGAATCGCATCATTCTCTAGCATAGTCATCTTCTTCGGTATTCCTATGAATGGTACATCTGGCTGGTGGTTATCTATATATTTTAGTACACTGAGGCCTAAAAGATTGTTGGAGGCATAATTTATAAAATTGTCAACGCATGTATTATCAATAGGCACACATTCTGAAGAAGAGAATGAAGATGTAAAATAAGAATTTCGGAAAAAGGAAAGATCACATGTTTTAGGGTCGGTAAAGTGAGAAAGTTTGAAAGTGGTGGAAAAATTAAGTTTCTTATGATCAGGTTTCATAAAAAGTTTTTCTAGAGGCTTAGAACGGGAAAACCTACCGAGAAAAGAATAAACGTTTCCTCTTTGAATTGCAATACTTATTTGTTGTATGAAGAAGAAAGTTGCTCTTGAATCATTCGTTTCTACTGATATTTTTTTACCGATTTATTTAATGAATTTTAAAGCTTCATGACCGAAATCACCAGAGGTTTCAATTGCTACAGGAATAAAAATGTAAATGTTCTCCAAATTTTTGTATTTATTGATTTTAAAAGTTTCGCCTTGTAAATCTGCAGCGCCTGCGGAAGTAGATGTGGATCGGACATGGGACGGAGCCCAAGTGTCAGTGCAAGTGAAATCCCATATAACTGGCCTGCCGCGTTGCCATGGAATGAGGGTCATACCATCTGGACGTTTACCGTCGTCGCGGCAAGTACCTGACGGTTCCAACGAACAGGGAATCTTTGCAGATGCCATGCCTCGTTTGATTAGGTCATTTACTGCAGAATGACGTGAAAAACGGCCGGCACTTAATTTGCAGCTTAGGCCGTGTCTACCATATTCATCAACATCAGCTCCGCAACGATAGCGATGTTTTACACAAATTTGACAATCTAAACGCAGACCAATAGAAATACGGAAACTTTCGTCATCTAAAAGCGTACCTAATGGGGCCGACGGTAAAGCGTTCAACCATGCTCCTGATTCCTTTGAAAATGCTGCATTCAAACGAGTTTTTTCTGGTAAATTGATAGCTTTCTGAGGCAGATTTTCTTTTTCAATGTTCAATAAAGGTGTATCCCAGGATTTTTGGGTACAACTTTGTTAGACTTTAATTACCAAATATTTTCTGCCTCCAATAATAAAGGGTCTTGTGTGTGGAAAAATATAGGCAGAGTCTAATTAATGAAATTTTTTGAACTATTTAATGATGACAAAAAAGAAGGAAGAGCTACTGAAACGATTGAGTGAATTCCTAAACCAGCATATGAAACAGGTAGTGAAGCTTGTTTCCAAGAAAGGTCCCCTAATTTAATTTTAATTAACTACTCTAATGAATGACGAATGGTATTGTCAAAATTGATTAAGGTACCATTATGTTACCAGGTCGGACTACATAGTAAGATATATGGGAATTTTGGAATTAATAGGCAATTCTTGAGAAGGTAATAAGCAATATTTGTCGGTAACCAGGATAAACGAGATGACATTTTTTTTAAAAAGGTTAGTTTTTCATTAAAAGCTGATAGAAAGGATTCATTTAATAAAGAAGCACGTAATAGAAATAAATGTTGTCTGTAGATAATTGTTATGCCTGGTACTACAGAATTAAATTTATCAATGGTTAGATTGTTTGGTGATTCTAAGAAAAGTAACTCGCATTTGCTGAAATTGAGTTCAAGACCAATATCCTTGGAATTGTTTATAATATAGACAAGAGACGTGAACACGGAATTAGTATTACCACCTAAAGAACCATCATCAAGGTTCTTCGCCAACATATACCTCTCAATCAGCTGTTTAAAAAAAATCTAGCATCAGCGAATGCAAACATTTTTATGCCGTACTTGTTTTATTTTAATGAGATATACTGGTGGAATCGATACTTCCCCCTAAATCCGGGTATTATATCATCGATGGTGACATATACGGAGAGCCTATGTCCATTTCTACAGTAAGTTATAGTGGTGTCGAAAATATATCGTAGGGGGGCCAACTTATCCTCCTTGATTCGATTTTCACGAGTCGCTTTGTCATCGGTCCGAATACATCGAAGGAGTAATTTAAATCATGGGAGCGACATAGTCAGGCGAAACATCTCTATACTTGATCCATCAGTTTTCCAAAGCTCATCTGGATTCACACGATTTCCTTCCCGACGTACTGCGAAATAAATCAGTCGTATTAGTGCCTGCACTTCTAATATATCAGTGTCTCTAGCATCGCGATCACGAACAAAGTTGTCCATTTTTGAGTCTATATCGTTGGACGCAGAAGTAACCTATGCCCATTTGAAAGTAAAAGCGTGGTTATATTGGGTACAGAAGTATCGTAAATCTATCTTTACAACTAGAGTTCATATCGGTGAAACCTCGAAGTAGCCTATGTTCAGTGGCGCTGTTACCTTTAACCCTGGAGCGCGGAGTGCGCCAGCGCGGCCATTTCCATTTTCTCCCACCGAACTGTGAATATTTTTATTACGCCGCCAACTCTCAAGGTATTCCAGTAGTCAGCGTTGCCAGAGCTGGTACGATTGTATCAATTTCTTACATTTTTACACTTCTTGTACAAAAATACAATTTAACTATTTTTGGTACATTTTTTAAACAATTGCATACTTACCCGAAATATTTTTTTGTATTAACAGGAACTATATATTTAAATAAATAAAAAACAGTAAATCATTATCAATCCTCCAGCGGATATTCGGTGACCTATGCTTGATCATTTGATTCGCGTGGGTCCATGTGTCGGCTGGGTATCCCCGGTATTCGGAAAAATTCCTATAACTTTTAGACGACGTTCGGCAGATCGGCTCGGCAGTCCGGTGTCATATCTCCGACCGATCGAATGTTTATGTTGTCTGTGTTTACTAAATAAATTTGTGTAAATATGGATAGGTAAGTCTATATTCTATATTCATTTACAAAATATTAGGTACAGGATAATTTCTAATAAATTCATCACCTTGTATCAAGTATGCCTATATACATAAAGAGCTATTGAAATTTCTTTTCACCCGACTGCGAACGCACCGAGGGTTCATCTGTATGACAATCAGTAATAATTTAACAATGATAAATAATTTTTCTAACAGGCGAAACTTGTATTTATCCATTTAGTTGTATTATGCAGCCGAGTATATTGTTTTGTAATAATTTTTTTGTACACACAGGTTTGTGGTGAGAAAAAGAAAGCTCAGCACTTCGCCCGACACAAGTCTGTAAATACGTCAATCTACGTCTTCGGCTGCTTCCAATGAAAATGAAAATTTGGCATCAATTTCTCCAATTAATCATGATGACTCGTCATCTGATAACTCTGACAGTGGAAGTGAAACATCTAATATTATGAAATTGACTGTCTCGACCCTTACTTCGTGGAATATATCCAGGATATCACCATAGGGCTAATAATATCTAAGCTTCAATATTTGTAATATCACATCTTCTTCTTTTTTCTATGAACATATATTAAGCTAATCACAAGTTAGGTTACTTCTTGGTCTAGCCAAAAATAACTACTAAAAATCAGGTAGGCTTAAAATGAAATGTAACTTCTGTCATTCTGACGATGATATTGATTTATCAAAACAATTGTCAATTTTTTAGAATTTTCAATAACTTGTATTATATTGTGGAATTAACTAGAGACCGTGAGTTTCATTTAAAAACACTAATCTAATATTATAGTACAGATAATAGCATTCATATAATAATATTATGTTGTTCACTTTTTAAATCATTTTTAGAAGAAAAATAAGATATATGTTCGAAACTTTCGAATTGTTTGGTTAAATCAGTTTTCTTGGCTCAAGTTGTTACAATCTGGAGGAAAGATCTGCATATTATGCAATAAATCCATTGAAGGTGGAGAAACTCACTTGAAGCGACACGAGAAAAGTATGCAACATAAAAAACTGAAAAGACAGATAGATAATACCCAAAATGTATTTTATATATTACAAAAAGGCTCAGAAAGAGAAATATTTCAAAATTCGGTGAAAGAAGCGGAGTACAAGCTAGTAATGGGTGTGGTTGTCGAACATAACACTCCTATGCTCCTTATGGCCACTTGCCAAAGCTTCAGAGTTGCCGCTCCAGACTCGAAATTTTTGAAAAGTATAAACTGTGGCCGAACTTAAAGTACACAAATGATTCATATGTTAAAAGCAGAGGCAGAGGCTGCATTTGTACAACAATTAAGGATATTACATTTTTCGATAATCAAAGATGAGACGACGAATATCTCGGCTAAAAATTGTTTGGCAATATTAGCAAGATACGTTGATAAAAACATTTGAAGGAACTGTCTGTGGATATGGTGTACACACTAGATGTAAATTGAGTGAATGCAAACAACGAGTACTCAGTGTGTATGTGTTTACATTTCTGAATGGCGATTTCCATCATGTAAATTATAATTGTACACCCTTTCAACAGGGTAGTTTTAACGTTTTTTATTCAATGACTTCATCAAAACAATGTTTTAACTTTGTGCATTGTTTCTTTTTTATCAACTGGATGGTTTTGACACCTGTTTTGATCTCTCTTTTAATGGCGGCAGCTTTGATAATGGCTTAATAGCCGAAAGCTGGAGATTAATAAACACATACACACTGAGTACTCGTCATTTGCATTCACTCAAAAACATTTGTGCCATTAAGGAAACCTTGCTGGCTTTGGTGGAGGTGGGGAACTGACATGCTGAAGGACTTACCAAGGCGATTTTGGATTTGCTTCGTAAGTTTGAAATTGACCACCCGAATCTTATAGGTTTTGCTGCGGACAATGCATCTGTAATGATGGGAGAGATTGGGGGTGTCCAAGCAAAACTTAAAGATCAAATAAATCCAAATATATTTGTTATTGGCTGCACATGCCATTATGTGCATCCGAAGCTTGCAAGAAAATTCCTTCAATAATAGAAGAGTTTGTTCAATATGTATACAATTACATATCTAGAAGTCCAAAACGTCTCAAAGTATATGAAGAGTTTCAGCAATTTTTACAGTCTAAGCCCCACAAGCTACTTAAGCTAAACCAGACTCGATGGCTGTCATTAGAGGTAAGTTTTAGATTACTACTTTAGTTCTTCATCATCTGTATTTATATAACAAATATGTTTTAGGCTGTGGTGAAACGAGTTTTAGAGCAGTGGCAGGGTCTTAAGCTATATTTTATTTCTTAAGTATCTGACGAAAATGATTTTGCAAGACACAGAAATATTTTAGAAAAATTCAACGATCAGGAATATGAACTCTATCTCAATTTTTTAGCACATCTACTTCCAGTAGTAAACAAATTAGATATTGAATTTCAGTCGGAGAAACCACATACTGTGTGAAATAATTACTTCCATGTACAAAACAATTTTAAAATATTACTTGAAACATCAATACGTTGATAGCAACAATAACATTTTAAAGCTGAATCCAATGAATGTGTATGAATATTTACCAAATGATGACATATACTTGGGAGCAAACGTCGAATTGCTTATAAAAAATACGATTTTGAAAAAGAAAACTTAACTCAGTTTTTTAACAACTGTCTTAATTTTTATATCGAATTATGTCTCCAAATTCGCAATAGGTTTCATAATTTAACACAATATGAAAATATTAGACTGCTCAATTCGGCTGAAATTTTGGAAAAGCCTATCTCTTTTTTGCCATTGTTGGAGCAGTTTCCTCATCTACTCGAAAACAATATAGAGGAAATTTCAAATAATGCAAGAGAAATATCTAGTTTGCCTACCGACGTTAAGAATAAGCCGAAAGAGCTTGAATTTACTACTTTTGGTTTGAGTTAAGTCGCTTCAAAAATTCTGCAGAAGATTTTGTTTTTGAGAATATTACCAAATTTGTTTTTAATTTAATGTCTTTACCGCACAGCAGTGCTGCGGTAGAAAGAATATTTTCTCATTTATATATAATTGAAAGCAAAGTACGTAATCGCCTGTCACCCAAAACGTGCAATTCCTTATTAATGGCAAGAACGTTGCTTGGAAATAATTTCTGCTTCCAATGGAAAACAGAAAAGTCTCTTATTGATAAAGCAATTGTTTATCAATAACCATTTATAAAAGGTTTTGTTAATTTTTTCAAGTTAAAAAAAATTTCTCATTAATTTTCTGCTTTGAATCTTTGTATGTTTTGTTTTTTAAGAAAATATATTTTGATTTTGTAAAAAATATAAAAATGTTTGTAGAAGTCATATAATGTTGGTTTTTATTTTTCAGTACAAAATACTGAATTCTGGTACCTTTTCCAATAATCTTTGGTACATTTTAATAAATGATACTGACAACACTGAGTAGTAGACTTTTGTGCTCAGATCGAGACAGTCGTGTACTTCTTACCCGAGCCTGTGTGTGTTTCAAATATTGTTTTCTTAGACCTACTCTAACTGGCGCACTGAGTGCGCCGCGCGCCTGGTCATGTAAGTAGTCTTACTTATACATATATTTTTTGATATTGTTATTGTTTTGTTGCTTATGTAGTATAGTAATTATAAATTATATTTCAATTTTATTTTTCATAATTGTAGGGCCAGAAATTGCGAGAAGAAATAAAACGCTTAGAAGAATCATCAGATGATGAACTACCTCTTGAAGACGAAGACATATCTGAAGAGGAGGAAATTGTGGTTCATAGTGATCATGATTCAAATTCTGAACAAGATTGCACGGAGAATGAGAATTCGGAACCGGAGTCTGACGATGAAATGGTTCCTGACACTAATTTCTTTTTGGCCAAAGACAAAGCTACAAAATGGTACAAGACAAATGTGTCAGCCATGTCTAAAGTAAACCACAAGATTTTGTTGAAAATTAAACGTGGACTAAAACAAGTAGCCAAAAAACTTTCATCCGAAATTTCTGCGTTGGAATTGATTATTGACTCATTTATGATTGAGGAAATTGTGAAGTGTACCAATCTATATATAAATAACAAAAGGGCAAATGTAGAATACCAGAGAGCTCGTGATGTAAGAAACACTACAAAGAATGAGATTGCAGCCCTTCTTGGATTACTGTATGTCATAGGTGCTAAAAGAAACAATCATTGCAATGTTGAAGAAATGTGGGACGCTGAAAGTGGTTTTGGAATTACAAGGCAAGTCATGAGCTATAAAAGATTTTTATTTTTGTTACGTTGCATTCGATTCGATGATCGTAACACCAGGGATCATCGGAAGCAAACCGACAAATTGGCTGCAATCAGAGTAATTTTTGAAAAATGTGTTACAAATTGCAAGGAAATTTATCTCGGTAGAATATTTAACAATAGATGAAAAACTAGAAACCTTTCGGGGTCGTTGCAGCTTCATCCAGTATATACCGAACAAGCCTGCCTAATACGGCATAAACATGTTTGTGTTATGTGACGCAAAAACGCATTTCATAAGTAATATTGGAATCTATTGCGGCTAGCAATCGGAAGGGCCATATAAGATACAAAATACACCTACAGAAATTCTCAAAAGACTTGTTGATCCTATCAAAGATACCAAAAGGAATCTGATAACAGACAACTGGTATACAAGCGTTCCTCTTGCTCAAATCTTACTAGATGATTATAAAATAACACTTTTGGAAACGTTAAAAAAAGTAAGAAGGAATTACCAGTTGAGTTTTCACCTCACAACAACAGAGTTGTAAAATCATCTATCTTTGAGTTTCGAAAGAATCTTACAATCGCCTCTCACGTTCCAAAGAAAAATAAATCGGTTATATTATTATCAACAATGCATGATTCAGGAGAAATTTGTCAAGAGACAAAGACACCGAAAATGATTCTGGACTATAATGCTACTAAAGGTGCAGTTGATACAGTTGATCAGATGTGCGGTTTCTACTCAGTCAAAAGAGTCACAAGAAAGTGGCATTCAGTTATATTCTTTCCAATAATGGACATGGCTGGTATAAATGCATCCATTTTATACAATTCCAATGCAAAAAATCAAAAAATTGGTCTAAGAATTTTCCTGAAGAACGTAGAAATGAGTCTCATGAAGCCTTTTCTTTGTGGAAAGGGCAAACATTACTTCACTTCCGCTGGATATCAAAGCCTCTCTAGCAAAATACAAATCAAATGAAGGTGGTTCCAGGTGGTTAACTGCAGCCAATCGGATTTTGAGATGTTGCAACCGAAAATCCATCAACAAATCTAAAAATTGTAACAAAATCTATCATGAAAATATATGCTGTTTCATGATTTGAAATAAACTCTAAACCTTCCTGTAGGCATGGCAGCAAGCATCTTTTTGGAATTATTAAAAAATCCGGATTCTTACCAGCAGAAATTAAAAATATTATTGATTCTGTGATTCAAAAAAGCGGGTACTTTGCTCACCCAGAAAACGTGTTATTAGCTATGCTCGCAGATAATAGAAAAATAGTAACAGAATTAGCTTTGAGAAGACTGCTAAAACGTAGACAACACAAACTAGTAGGTCCAAAAGTACGTAAATTCAGAGTACCTTTATTAAATTTCAATGCCACAGACTACATTGACTTATTGATTGGCAGTCAGTAACAGTTACTGAGCCTCCCCTTACAGTGTCGATTTCTGATAGTAGTCTTATGGAAATGATCTCAGAAGTTCCAAGTGAAATTGAAATTTTAAAGTTTCCATGCCATTCACAAGCAGTGGATCGCTGCGGCAAATTGGTAACTGAAGCATCAACTGCAGTCTGTGGCTTTGACGCACGTGATGGTTATATAAGGTCTAAAATAGCTTCTAGAGCCGCATTACCAATATTTGACACAAATAGTCAATATTATAAAGTTTTGGAGAAATAAGAAAATCATGGGCATATATAGTAGAATGCGGCGGGCGGGGGAACTCGATCTGCAGACACCTCCATGTAGTGAGTTATTTTCTTTTAAAAATATAGCCTTAATAAAATTTTGAAAGAAAATAAGCGAAGAGCTGCATGAATTATATAAAAAATTTTGAAATATTTTTATATTCATGGCTCGTTGGGCAGCCAAAGATAAAGTGACAACAAACCCAGATTTTGCCAGCGGTTTGAAAAGGCACCTTTTCCGAATATAGGCATCTCCATATCATCCAAACAAAAAAAATCGGCCATTTTCGCTCTACCCTATTGTTCAGTCAGAGACAGGATTCCAAAATGAAATAAGTTTATTCTCATGGAGTTATTTACGGACGCTATTTACATATGTACAACAAGATCAATACCTGGCCTAAAATTAAATACTTATTGAATCGGTTCGTATAAGGTTGTGTATCTGGTTATTTCTCGTCGACTGAGGAGATAAACCTACGGGATAGTGGTTTGAACGATGCAAACGCCGAGACTTCGGTACACGGGTGTAGGCGGTAATACGGGCTCTGGATGCTCGCCAGAGTCAATACCTTGGGCGAGACGAAGTACCCCTAAGTCAGTACCTTAGAGGCAGGAAGTACGGGAATATGTGAGAGTCAATACCTCTCACACGGGTGGCCGTCGTTTGGTAGGTCAATACCCTACCAAATGGAAAGAAGGATGCTCGGAAAGTCAATACCTTGCCGACGGAAGGGTAGAGTCTAACGAGTCAATACCTCGCCAGACTGGAGGAGGGGTCCTTTCTAGACAATGCCTCGACCGGACTGTCTCATCGAAATAGTTGGTCGGTTTATATATCCATCAGCTGTCGATAAAAACTGGATTGGTTCGAACCATAGGCGTATCATCAGCGGTGTTCACCGAAACATAGCAGCCGTTGAACAGTCTCTGGTGAGCGGAAAATCAATATGGTTCATCTGTAAGATGTTCTGAACAAAAAACAATATTCAATCATAAAATTGGTGACTTGTTGCACTCCGGAGGCTGTATAGTGCTAACAAGACATGTAACGAAAAGTGGCCGACGACAACGACGACGACGACGACGACGACGATGACGACATACACAAAGGATTTTTTTTCTAAAAACCGTTTTTTCGTGTTATTCCTCATGGAATACCTAAAAACAACCCCAATTTATTTTTCAAAATTCCACCTTTTTTTGGGTAAACCAATACTTTCCGCATATTGGATAGGTTGGGCGGAAAAGTGAAACCTGTTCGACCAGTCTTGTGGTTTAGAACGTAGCAGATCTGTTAGATCGGTTACTACTACTTTATTGGACAATTATTTGTACCTGTCATCGTCGGAGTGTGATCCTCATGCTTCTGATAAGGAAAAGATTTCTGAAAATGGAAGACGATCGATATTCGATCATTACTGGGATCTTGGAGACATAAAAAACAGCGAGATTTATTTCCAAAATTAGTGCAAATAAAAAAAAACAAGAATTAAAAGAAAAAATGTAAATATAGCTACAAAGAGAAATGAAAAATCACCTTCTCCAAGCCAACAGAGGAAGAGAACGTTCACATATAGATATATTCTCATAAAAGGTAGAATAAAAGTACCTGTTTGTAAGATTTTCTTTCTAAATACTTTATATGTGCCCAGGTTGTTAAAACTGCGTTTAATAAAACTGGTTCCACTGGTGTGGTTTCCGAAGATAGAAGAGAAAAGGCGTCCAAAAACTCGTTATTCAATGAATCTGTCAAAGAATCAGTTCCAGAACATATAAATTCGTTTAAAACAGTTGAATGTAATTATTGCAGAAAAAATACATCGCGCTTGTATTTACTTGCATCTCTTAATGTTCCTAAAATCTACTCTTTATATCCGGAATACTGTTCCGATAGGAATATTACCGAAGTAGCAACTGAAAGTATATACAAGGCTGTCATTATTTAGGCCAAAGAAAGACTTGTGTGATATTTGCCACGGATTCGAACAATCGTCTGCTGAAGAGAAATTAGCAGCGGAAGAAACGTATCAACTGCAATTGAAAAACAAGAGTTTACCCAGAGAATTCAAAGAAGCAGAAAAAAGAGCTGAGGAGAATCGACAGATTTGTTGTGCAGTTTTCGAGTTACAGCAAATACTTCCGGTCCCAAAGTCGGAAGTTGGGTTGGGGTATTATAAGTTAAAATTATCAACTTATAACTTTACTATTTCCGATCTGGATGATAAGGAATGCTATTGTTACATGTGGTACCAGACCATTGCCAGAGGCTCTTGTGAAATTGACAGTTGCCTTTTGAATTTTATAAAGCGTAATATTGAAAAAGGCATCAATGAGTTTTAATTTTTTTGTGATCTTCGTTGTCGCTCTGCGGGTTTCGTACCTTTTTCATCTGCGCTTGTGGGATAGACTTCGAAAACGACAACTGCATTCGACTGATAGCGTCTTTCTATATTATTCACATAACTGATACAGATCGAAGCAAAAGATTCATTTCGGCTCCAAACGACTCGATGCAACAAGTATCCATCGTCAATTATGCACACTCTGTTGGTTCCAAAATTATTATTTGGCTGGCAAAAAAACTTTATGCAGTAGGAACTTTGCAAATGCATTCCGGCCCCAGAAAACAAGGTCAATGGGTACGGAGCCAACTCATCCTGTAAATGCTGTTCGAGTTCTTCCTCGCTCTGTTTAGCAACACAAAGCCTCTGGAAAATAAGTAGTGGGTCAACGATCCCTACTTTATCATCATCAATACGAATACTCGAGTTCACTGCTCTCAGGGGTAGTACTTTGTCCTTGCGTCTTAGAACCACATCGCCGAAGTTGTCATTCAATCAGCTCTTGAGCCTAAATGCCTCACTTTAGCAAAAATATGCCAACAACATTTTTTGTAGGAAATTTCTTTCTCTTCAATTTTGCTCTCAATATATTTTTTTGAAAAACGCACAGTTTTGGAGAAAAATGAAAAAAAAATATTTTTGGACGCCATCTTGACAAGATGGCGGCGCGGGCAGCATGTCACGGATTGTGCATTTTGTGAATTTTAGTTTTGGACATCCAAACCTACAAACTTGCAAAGTTTCAAAACTTTTGGGCTTATTTCCAGGTAAGTACTCTTTTTAAACCCCAATGACTGGCGTAGACCACTTAAACTCCACTAAAGGAAGTTTGGGGTTATGTATGTCCGCGTACTCGTTGTTTATATTAAACTAAACACGACTGTTTAAAAATTACCGATAATTTCCATGAAAGATTGTTGTTAATAATTCCACGAGTTCGAAGAACGAGTGGAATTAGGCAACAAGCTTGAATGGAAATTATCCGGTTAATTTTTAAGCACAAGCGGTATTTAGGGAGAATATTTCTCGAATAAAAATACAAATTACTGTATATCTCAACTATATTCAGATAGATCGTCTCTAACTCAAAAATCTCAATAAAAAACAAATTATTCATTTATTGAAACAGTAACGTAATATAACAAACTAAACATTATTTATTTATTGAATAGTTAACATTATGGTTATGATAATTGTTAATAACATGTTGATTTTTCGACGACATTGGCATGGAACTGCTGCTGTTTGCCATAGGAGGAGGCATATTATGTTGAGGCTCAAGATACGTTCTTTGTTCACTGATTTTCTAAATTTTTTCTTTATGGTGTTTTTCGTCCATTTGCAAGTAGCTTCGCATTAGAATGTCCTGTGATATTAATTAGATTTTGTGCTGAGGCTGCGCTTTTCGCCAGTTTTGATACGGCGATGGCCCTGAGTGGTTTAAAATTTTCTCTTTGGTGTTAAAGCCTAATTAGTCTGCTTGTTTTTTTGTCCAATTTGATATTTCATTAATTCCCACGGGACTGTTTTTGAACCAATTTCCGGTGATTTTCCAATGTGGATTTGGAGTCAAAAATAGTCGGTTGGTTGTGGCTTTTCTTTTTTTATCTTGGAGTCTGAGAGATAGTCTGACTGGCCAAAAGTTCGTATCAGAATTATTCTTCACCAGCCATTTTGTATTAGCTAATTTTCGGCTACCCTCTTGTGTGGTTTTCGAAAAAAGAAGGTTATATTGGATTCTACCTGTTTTCGCCGGTGTTGTAGGTTTCTTCTTTAAAGAATGTGATTTCTGCTCTCGCACCTTCTCCGCCTCTCCAAACAAGTTCATAAGAGAATATAAAAAAGTTTTTTTCACCTTCTACGTTTGTTCATCACAAGCTTCAACAAGTTGTTTTACTTCAGTGTAAGTCAAAAAAGTTGCAGATTCTTCACGTTTGCCTTCCATGCTTTGTAAAGTCCTTTTTTTGGTATTTTTTGCATCTCGGGCATCTTTAAATTAAATTTGTTCGGAAGGGTTTATTTTAATTCCATATTCATGAGAATACTTTTCCATTAGTGATTTTGCAGTAACATTCCAAAGAACTTTTACTGCATGTTCTTTATATTCCTCATAATTTTGCTTTCTCATATTAAAGGCCCAATTGGTTCTTCTTTTCGTCGCAAAACAACAAATATTGTCTCCATACACTATTCTTACTCTTTTCCTTCTATTGATAGTTGGAGCAACTGGTATCTCTCGTTGCGTATCACATGTCCCAGATACGCTGTTTTCCTGCGTTTTATCGTGTTCAGCAATTCACGTTCTCTTCCTGCCTTCCTCAGAATTTCCTCGTTGGTTTACCTTGCCGTCCATAGAACTTTCAAAATTTTTCAATAGATCTATATTTCAAATGCTTCCAGTCTGTTCATGGTATTCACCTTCAGAGTCCAGCCTTCCATGCCATACAATAGGACAGACCATACGTAGCATTTTGTGAATCTTATTCTGAGATTGAGGTCGAAAAAATAGTTCGTAAAAACGTTTTTGAGTCTCATGAATGAGCACCTCGCTTTTTCTATCCGGCACATGATTCCGACGTCTGAAGACTAGTCTTCACATAGCCAGGTTCCCAGGTATTTAAACTTTTCTACCCGTTCTATGTCTTCACTATTGTATGATAGCTTTGCATTCTGGAAATCATCTAGTTTACGGGTTACTATTAGGAATTTTGTCTTTTTTATATCGATGCTAATCCCCATCAACCGGCTATGTATTCCTACCATTTCCAGAAGTCTTTGGATGTCATTCAGGACGACACTACCCTGCCTCACACCTCTAAGGATTTCCTGTGCTTTTGTGGCCTGGTTGTCAACTCTAAATGCAGCTGTTTGGTTCCAGTACAAATTTTCAATACAGCGTATATCTTTCTAATCTATGTCAAGTCGCCTCAATATTTGAACGAGTTTGTGATGTCAAACGCCTTTTCATAGTCTATAGAACACATCTTTTCTCTGGTCGTAGCTTTTCTGAATTAATACATGGGTTGCGACGAGTGCCTCTCTTGTATCGAGACTCCTTCTAAACCCGAAATGAGAGGATCCAATAACGCGTTTGCATTTTGGGGAAATTCTGTAGTAAATGACCTTCAGAAATATTTTAAGAAGGTGACTCATCAAGCTGATCAATCAGTGGTCTTCACATCTTGTTGCGTTGTTCTCTTTCGGAAGTGGGATGAAAAGAGACGTAAGCCATTTAGTTGGGAATTCTTCTTTGTTGTAAATTTGGTTGAAAAGTGTATGAAGTATCTTAATACCTTCGCTGTCTAATAATTTGAGCAACAGGAACTATGAGTGAAATATTCATAAAAATTCTCGAAGTTTTTCTGTTCTAATTTTTACCTTTCTACGTTAAATATATAACAATAGTTTAAATCGACTACTCAAACTATTTGGATGATGTAACATATTTTTAGAAGACCATTGAGAACTGATTGATCTAATTGAAGGAGAATTGCAGCGGTTAATTTCAAATCGTTCCATACATGGATCCCTTAGGATTTTTCAGAAAATTCCAGCCTTATAAGAAAACTGTTTTGACTCAAATAGAATATCTCCATGACAGGCAAGGGTTGTTTTATGATAGTTACTGAATAGGCCTGTAAAAGGGGGAAGAACCGAAAATTATTGGCTAAATACATAGGAATCTGGCAACCTAGTTGGATTAATCAATGGTATCAACGAATTATTATTTTAGAAATAACAGTATTTCATCCATGAAATAGCTTTTGTGCGGCTTCCGTTATAATGCTAGTTCGGATCACCTTAGGTAAGTGGCTGACTTAACGGGAATGGATGTATGCAGAGCATGTAGTATTGTTCTTAGAGGTTGAAGAATATAGATACTTTATTCCTACATTATGCTAAAATGTCTGGGGAATTATTCAATTTCAAAATAGATTTTATGACATTGATCGATTTCCTAGAGTAATAGGAGTGGTTGATGGCACACAAGTTAGAATACAGTTTCCTATTTTGTATTATTCACTTATGTATATTAATGTTGGTCATAAAGAGACAGTTTTTGATGCCATTCAAATTAGTCAACCAAGTAAGCAATGAATGCTGCTAATGATTGAATAGCATGACTATTTAATGTTTCTAGGTTCTAGAACACTTTATTGTATAAACTATTTTTTGTCTTTAAGTGGTGATAATGCAGAAGTTTTTAGAGGTTGGAAATATCCAGGTCAGGGAAATGCAGATCTTAAGTTTACGGATATTGTAGAACGATGGCCAGGGACTTCTCACGATGCCACAGTATTTGGTCACAGTTATTTAATAATTCGTTTCGAAGCAAGACACTTTCCTAACAGTGAACTCTTAGGTATTATACTATAAATTAATTTATTCATTCTGATATTTGACTATATAACCTAAATATGTGACTTTTAATTCATTTGATTTTGTAGTTTATCATCTTTTTTGAAAGGAGGCAATTTTATACAAAAAATTCTATCTAACACATAACCAATTTTTATCAAACTTTCTTGCGTTTTATAGCCTCTTTAGAACTGCAATCTCAAATATATTTCAAGTTTTTTTATTTGTTAACACACATTTTCGGGATTCCTTGTAGGTAACCTTGTTTCATTCAAACTTAAATTATAACAAGTGGGAATGAAATGTAATATTGTTTACTTTTCACAGGGTTACCCAATTATTAACTACCTCCATACCTCATTAATGAATCCTGTAACAAGAGCGACTCCTCAATCAGGGAATATCACCTGAAGAGGCCAGGAAGCAGAATCTTCAGCGCTCAACCCCTCAAAGGAACGACCAACGGGGAAGATATAGCTTAAAAGAGGCCCGGAGCATATAACTCCTCCGCAGCGACCTCTTAGCAAAAAACCATAAATAGCTGCAATGGTAACCGAGTAAGCCACTGGTTACGCAGCAGCTGTCGAAACAGAGAAGGCTTTTAGGGTGGGAATAATGCCCAAGGATTATCCTGGGGTCATCCTGAAAGCAGAGCAGCTCTACACCCTAGAAGACACTCGAGTGGAAGAGCTGAGCCAGAGCAAAGAGAAGGGAATCCACTTCTCAGGTATCCATTTCTGTTGTGGAATGATACTGGTGGACTGTGGGTCACAAGAATCGGCAGACTGGCTCATGAGGTCAGCTCCGAAATTAAACAAATGGGAAGGACCCGAATTGGTGGCTCGAAGTGGAGACGACGTCTCAAAGCCGGTCACCATAACGGTGTTCTTCCCAAGAAGCCACGACATGAAATTGGAGAAGGTCCTCCAACTTGTCGAGGTTTAGAACTCCTACCTCTCTACTGGGGCTTGGAAGATCCTAAACTATATAAAAAAGGGACAGGGAACTATCCTCACGATTGGGATCGCTCACCAATCTGGGGAGTCTCTAAAGGCAGGAGGTTACGCGCTAAACTTCCGTTTTGGGCGTATCCCTGTCTCGGGGCTGGGAAAAAAAAACCTTACGGAGGATCCAAAGGACATGGAAATACCCTCCACATCCTAAAGGGGTAACAGGCGGAAGTTTCACCTTGTGTCAGCCGGAGATCACCTCCGGTTCTTCTGGGGTGACTGGGGATATGGAGATCGACTCTATATCCCAGGAAACTGGGCGGAGCAGCCTGGGGGTCGAGACTCTAACCCGAGATCAAGAAACCTGCTCGAACTCCGAGGAAGATATTGCCATGGTGGTCGAGGAGTGTCAGGGAGATATAAAGGAGGGGGATGAATAGAGCCTGAATAAATCGGCCTCTCTCATCCATAATAATTCACATTCACGTTCACAAATGTAGCTTAGATCAACCTGCATCACGCGAAGGGAGCTTCAGCCGTGATTGAAAAGTTGTTCGCTAGACTACAACTAGATATGGTAATGATCCAAGAACCATGGATCAACAAAGACGGCCAAATCAAAGGTTATGCATGCAAGGATTCAAAATTGATTCATTATGAAAGGCGAGTATCTCCGCGTGCCTGTGTAATCATAATAAATAACATAAACTATATTTGTGTTTCAGAATACGTGTTACGGGACCTTGTTCCAATCATGGATCACCTCATTATGGCTGATATCCACCAAGACATCGTCATTGCATCTGCCTACTTCGCTGGAGACGGCCCGATGACACCGCCAAAAGAAGTACAAGAGCTAGTGAGATACTGCAATAGATGACGGCTGCCAATTATAATTGGTTGTGATGCAAACGCACACAATACCGTGTGGGTAAGCACTAACAACAACGCAAAAGGTGAGTGTTTATTAGAATATCTCTAAGAAAATAACTAAGAGACCTTAAACGTGGGGACAACCTCCACTTTTGTCAGGAGAGCAAGAAAAGGGGTCATGTACGTAACAATTGTTGATGTTGCTGCTAGGAAAAATGTAAAAGATTGGAGGGTGATGAGCGAGCCATCACTTTCCGACCATAGGATCATCGAATTTAGGATAGAGTGAGTTACTACCTCGGTTCCTACAATCCGAAATCCTAATAATACTGATTGGTCTCTTCACAAGACCAATCTAAAGGACAATGTGGAACACGTCGAAGTGAATGGGGTGAATCACCCGCAGTACGACCTGGAACAAAGAGTCGAACAGATCTGTGAGGCAATAATGGAAGCTTTTCATTGCATTTGCTCACTGTCAAAAGCTCGTTCAGAAAAGGATGCTGCTTGGTGGAGAGAGAACCTGTCAAACCTCAGAAAAGAGGTCCGTCGGCTCTTTAATAGAGCCAAATGTGACGGTAATTGGAGATGTGCACTGAGAAGCTTACTCGGTACAATAAAGAGATTAGGAAGGCCAAAAGGCTTAATTTCCAAGCCTTTTGCGAAAATATAACTTCCACTCACACAGCGGCCAGACTACAAATGGTCAATGGGAGTACTAACCCCACAATATCGATAAAAAAGCCAGACGTCATCATACACGGAAGGTTAGGTTAGGTTAGGAACGATCGATTCTTCTTCTTAGAATCCACTTCCGAGGTAGTGAACCAGCAACAAGCACTGGAATAGCAATTAATTATACCAAAAAATCCCGCAAGGAAGATTGGGACATGACTAAGAAAATATTTACCATACAACGGTTGGAATGGGCAATGAGTACCTTCAAACCATATAAATTACCAGGAGTGGATGGAATATATCGAGCACTCCTGCAGCAAGGGGTGGAGGAGATTCTTCCTCACCTGTTGAAGATTACAAGAAGTAGTCTAGCAGTGGGTCTAATACCTAGAAAATGGAGGAAGGCGAGGGTAATTTTCATACCAAAAATAGGGAAACAAGATGGGACTGATTCCCGATCTTTTAGACCCATTTGTCTAGCATCGTTTCTACTCAAGATGATATGGATTTCATTAAATCGGAGCCTGTTTTCCAATCACTTTTTGTGGCATTTGAAAATCTTCTATCATTTTGTTCTAATGAAAATTTTTTGCTCTTGTAAAAATCCAATGATATCAGTTAATTTGAGGTCATTTGATTGAACACAACCAATCAGAACAACATTATATTGATTGACACAGATCCCATGGGCTGTTTTCACTCTATCACGTTGATATGGATACAATTATTTATTTCGATTCTGACGTTTCAAATATTTATTATTTCAAAATGTCACGATTTGGTCATAATACTGACGAGAATATTAATGAAATTATAGAAGCTCTGTACTTCTTTTCTGTAATTAGCAAAAAAATTTCTATCCGAATAACCCTCGAACATTGATAAATGCTCAAAAATTTTATAACAACTTTCTGAAGCTTGTTGCTTATAGCCAACAGACCTCCACCTGCGGCGTCGGTCTGTTTCCAAGCAACAAGCTTTCGAAATCTGTTATAAAAATTTTTCGAACAATTATCAATGTCCTTGGGTTATTACTACTGATAATTAGTTAGTTCCTTGTTCCTCTTTGAAACAACAATTTTGATAAATTAATATGTACTATATAGTTAAGTTTTGATTCACTTACAAAACCCAATATTAACACTAAATTCATAAAAATGATTTTATGCTGGTGTACTGAAAGTTATCTTATACAATCATTCCTCAGTATTACCTGATTCATATTTATAACATTTTCTTCGATATTATCTTCATTCGAATTTTGACCTGTGGTATCAAGTTCAGAAGTTAAATAATCATCATTCTGATTTTCTTACGAATTTTTGTTATTACTTTTGACAATTGGCAAACTATCTGTTTCAAAGTAACTTGGTCCACCATCATCCGTTATTGTATCCACTATGGATAATATGAGATTGTCTTTGTCAATTTTCTGTGAAATCCACCGCCAGTCCACAAAAAATCTTTTTTTCTCCTCTGCTGTTTATTTTAAAACTTCCCTCTTTTTGTTATTATATAACTTTTTGAGTGATTTACTAGTCCTATACCTACTTCTTCTGGACAACTTCTGAATTTAGAGATCTCAATTTTGTTTGCAGTAATGTGGGAATACCAACCCTATTGAAACTTCTTCTTTTTAGCTGATCTGATGCCAGTTCGTTAGCTAGTTCTCTTAGGAATAAACGTCTCCTTTTAACTATTTATCCGTTCCTGACAATAATTACCTGATAATTTATTCCTGCCACATTCAGCATAGAGAAGAATATGACCATAGGCCACCGTTTTATATTCCGGGCAACGTTATAGGATGCCCACATCTTGTCTACAACGTCCACCCTCGATTTGGTTTCATTGTAAAACGTTATTATCTCGGGCTTACGTTTAATTCCAGTACTCTTGTCAATGGCGTCATCAGTATGCAAACTTGAAATTAGCGTGATACTCTTATTTTTTTTCGGCACATAAGAAACTAAGGTGGCATCATTTGAAAAACCAAATAAACTGCTATTCTCTACTCTTTGCTTTGTGGCTACAAAATCCATGAGAAGTTGTCTTTTATTTTTTCATGGTACCCACAACAGACAGTTTTTTTCCTTTTAGATAAGAAACTAGATCAACATCAGTGAACCAATTGTCGGCCGTGATATTCCTTCCTGTGTTATGTATAGGCGATACCAGTCTCTTTACAACATCCGCTGGCTTATTGCTAACATGATATTCTCCTTCTGGCTGCTTGCCTGCGTAAATTTCCATATTGTGAGTGTAAAAATGACGTGCATCTACTAGAGCATAAATTTTTATCTCGTACTTTACTGGCTTCGGAGGAATATATTGCCGAAAGCGAGAATTTCCACGGAAAGCTTCCAGCTTCTCATCAATAGTTACATTTTGGCTAAGAGAATAATTTTGTTCACAATTTTCCACAAATAGTGTTAATAGTTCGCGAATTGGAGCAAGATTATCGGTCCTATTTCTTTCTATGCGGATGTCTTGCTCGTCAAATCTCATACACCTTATCAGAAATTTGAAGCTTTCAATTGACATAACTAGTCGAAAAAACTCTATACAGTGTCCATCTGTTGCCCAAATCTCTTCTGAAGACAACCTGTTTTTGTGTAGTACACCTGCAAGGTACAATAGAGCAATGAAAGCCTCTATTTCAACTTTATCTGTTATTTTTGCATCTCTTTGACGTTGAAATTTGTGAGATATTGATTATATTCTTTGATTAGTCCAAGTAACAAATAAATCCAACATATTACCAGTTATAAGGCACTTCCAAGCTTCAATAGGTGTTTTAGCCTCTCTAGCTATACCCGTAACTCCTGCAAGCTGAGTCAGAATATTGTGACTACGAATTTTTGAAGATTTTTTTCCGCTTAGTCCATTTAGTGATTTTGTCCTTGCCAATAAAGAAGTACTGTTGCTCCTCCTCTTCGCTGAAAGACTGCTGACTGTTCGGTTTCGGAGTTTTCTACCCTGGTTTCAACTTCGTCTTCGATTTCACTCTCTGATTCCGAAAATTCATATTTATTGTCATCGTCATTATCTAGCATACTCAGAAGGATTTCTTGATCTCTAGGATACTCCGGGTTATATAATTTACGATTTGAAGCCATTACTTCACGTAAATCTGAAACAATTTGCAAAATGTTACAATATTGGGCGCATGTAACCGACAGATCTCAGATCTTGATGAGAAAATCAGCAAACAACCTTATATATCTGAAAAATTACTTGTACTTACCAATAATATAAGCTAATAATGCTTAAAAATATATAAAAAAGTAAATTTTTCCACACTATATAATAAAAACGTTTTTGGGCGCATCGATCTGAGAGATCGTTCTGCAAACAGCTGCAGCGACGTGCTCGCAAGAAAGTCACATTATACACTAAGCTGTTACGCTCATTGAAGTAGTAGAATACCAACGTTATAAGAAGAGAGAAGGTTGCCTGATAACTACTCGGCGGGGCAGACGCAAGAGGGGATCGTTACGTCACTCTGGGTGCCAGCTTTGACAAGGCCGTATGAATTTATAGAAGTAGGAGTGCATATTATTGTTTTTTTTATTGATGCCTCATATTACCTATTTAAAACACGCCTCAGCGTGTTTAAATCGAACTTTCAAACACGCGCGTTTTTTAAAGTCCCTATGGTAACAACAACAACTCGAGAAACGTAAGTATCAATGACAACTTTTTTTATTATTTTTTGAATTGTATATTTTCATTGTGAACCAATGTCTTATTTAGTTTTTTCTGCAGAATTTACGTATTTATATATTCATATATACATTGTATCCTTTTAAATATAAATAAACGAACTTTTTGATTATTGATCTGACAGCAGGACCTCGTAACGTCAAATAAAAATAAATACAATTTAGGATGTACTTTCACGGAACTTGGCTGGGGATCGAGGACGGACTTCCATATTTTTGTAGCAATAATATAATAATGATATTTTATGATTTCAAAGTGCACCAATAAAAAAAATAGCGTAAAGTATTCGTGGATGACTGGTATTTCAAACAGTTGCTCTATCTCGAAAAATCGCGCGTGTTTGAAAGACCCCTTTATCCACTTATACTTTAATATACTATTATATCGTGTTGATGTTCCTTTATTAGTATTTATTGTTGGTCTTTTTGTATTTTGTGTATTATAGAGTACACACAAAATAAATTACCTTTTAATGTTAATGAACTTTATTGTATATAGGTATTTGAGGTAAAGTTAGTTCCTCTCAATACCAAATATAAGTAACTTTTAAAGTATCCAGCTTTAGTTATGAAAGAAAGGGAAAAAATGCTTGCCTATGTTGTGTACTATTTTCGTTACATATGTTAGGTTTCTTACATTAAAAGTAGTGAGTAGATAACTAAGATTGTATATTATATGTTTTATCTAGTACTCGTTGCAGCGATGATGTCACTCATGCACCATCAGTGTGGATACTGTTTAGGTGTCATAAATGAGTTATTTCTATAGGGCCTAAATAATATTAATTTCATAAACATTTCTGTTGTAAGATAAACAAGTTAAACATAAACTTGTTGAAGTTTTCGCCTAGGCGTGAGATATTTAGATATTTTGTGGGACATTCTCTCAACTCTCAACGGTTTTGTTATAAGCAAGTCGCTATTTTTGTATATTAATAATATTGATCGTATTTTCGGTAAATAAAGTGTTGTGGTGCAAATTATTGGGTTTATTTCTTATATCAGATAACACATATATGTATTTTTATAGTTTTTAATAATAAAGAACTGTATTTGTAATAATATGTTACAACACAAATAAAATCTAATACGTTTTATTCTCTGAAAATAAAAAGAAAACATATAAAGCAACACAAATAGGGATAAAGATTGTGTTATTAATATGTACATAGTATATTTGAGTTTTTTTCATTTGAATATATGTACTTAAATTAACAAATGTTGCAAAAAATATGTGTTTTTTTGAGAATATATTGTTTTTTAGAACCAAAACCTATAAGAAGTAGTTTTACATTATTTCAGTGTTCTAGTTACAAGTGGTATTTTAACAAGCGAATACTCGTCCCAATAACAAAATTCAAATGTGGCACCCAGGCTGACATCACTCCCGCGCTTTTTCTGCTCGCCTCTCAGTGGCTCAGAGTTACCAGACAACCTTCTCTCTATAAACGTTGGTAGAATACCTAGCGGGACAACTTTGCGGCGTTGCGCGATTTATAAATATGGCAAAAATATTTTGAGATGTATCTCTCAGATCAGATGCGCCCGACGGAAGGTTAATATGCTCTCTAATTGAGTAAATTTTGAAAAAATTTGCATTTTAAAATTTTAGCTGTCAAATACGCCCTCTAGCGGTGGACCTTCAGTTCTGAAAATAATTTCCTCGCGTTTCTGGAGGCCACTTTTGTCATAACTTTTTTTCCCAAACCTGTGCTATAATACACTCCTGAGATATGGCCGACAGCCGTTCTTAGTTGGGCACCCGGCATATTACGCAAAATACATAAATTTGCTTTACTTCACATCATACACCACCAAAAGTAGTTTAACATAGTAACAATAACCAAGCTTTCTAATGTACAGTATTGTCTGTAAAAAGAAAGCTTACTTTTTATAATAATCATAATAGCACAACAAAAATTGTGAAGAAGATGACTGTAGTTTGTTCTAAACCTTAAGTTATTTCTCAAATTTTCATAATAAACCTAAACCATTCACTTCCGTTGATACAGGTCTGTCTGCAAAAGCCACTATAAATAGATTTCTAGTATCTGAATTGCTGAATTGAATAGATGAGGCTTTTACTTGATGAAGATCCATACTGAACGATGAAATAGAAAAATATAATTTGTTTAAAACTTCATTTATTTCAACTAATTTTCAATTTAAACTGGTTGACGCATTTCACTAACACAGAAGTGTAGGTTTGTTTTCGTTTGTCTAGGTTGAATGATATTCCCAGAGGTGAATATAACTGTTTTATTCTGAAAATACCTCAATTTACAGTCAAAGTCGATTTTTTTGAAATTGTCTGTCACAATATTCTCTTGTCTCTCCCTTATTGCATTCCCGGCAATCAAAAACTCTAAAGGTCATAATATGATTATCATTCAGTGTTCTAAATGTAAATAAGTATAACTTCAATAAAACGTTAAAAGAAAATCACAACCATAACACTAACTAAATACATTAAAAATTCAATTATCTACATTCGGCCATCCTATTGTGAATCCGACCCGGATTCACTTTGGTTATCAACCCAAGGTTTCATGAACTCTGCACATGTAGAAGTACGCACTGGTCCTTCATGATCACTTTCATTACGTCATATCTGTCATTGGGTTTTACCTTTGTGACTTCATAGGTTCCTAGAAATTTTTTATGCATTTTAATTCCTACTCCAAATTGGGTTCTTTCAATGGCTACCAAATCTCCTTTTCTATATAACCTTGATTTTTTTCCACTTAAATTATAAGTTCTTCTGTTTTCTTCCTGTAATTTCAAAATCTGTTTTTTGCTTTCTGCTCTGACTTCTTTTCTCTCTTCATCGAATTTTTGTATTGTAGCTTCTTCCAATAATTCCTTGATTACTATTTCTTCTTTATTCCTCATCTTTACTTCTGTCAGAATTTCAAAAGGCGTAGTCCCTAGGTTCTCTGAATAGTAGAATTCAATGCTCTTTGTACGCGCTCAACATATTTTAACCATTTTCTGGAATCGTTCATGGTAAGTTTCGTAAGAACTGGAATGATAATACGATTCACTCCCTCAATCTGACCATTTCCTCTTGGAACTCCAGTGGTTATTATTAAGCACTGTATACCTTCATTAGTACAATAGTTTTTGAATTCTTCAGAAGTGAAAGCAGTTCCTCGATCTGTTGTAATTCTACCTGGGTTTCCAAAAACTTGTTTTTGTTTTTCCAACCAACTAATAACTTCTTTAGTTGTTGTAGATTTACATGCTTATAGCCAGGTGAATTTGGAAAATCATCAACAATCGCCAATATATAACGATAATTTTTATTAGTCGAAGGCATTGGTCCTAAATGATCGATGTGATATGTGTGCAGTGGTCGTTCCTGTTTAGGTATGGGATGTAACATCCCTTCCTTCTTTCCTTCCTTTCTGTTACCTAATATACAATGTATGCAATTTCCCAAATATTTTTAAATTTTTTCTTCAAACTTTGGAATATAAAATTCTCGTCTTACCACTTCTTCTGTCTTCGGGAGAGCAAAATGACCAATGCCGTGTGCTCTTTTTATTATATCCATCTGCATTGCTTTTGGAGCTACTACCAACTCCTTTCCATTCTCAAATTTATAAAGTATATGATTCTTTACTAAAGAATTTTCATAATTTTCTGTACTCAATATCTTCTATATCGCTAATATGTGTTCGTCTATTTCTTGTGCTTGTCTAAGTCGTTATATAACACCATCTTCTTCAATAAACGTCTTCGTAATTTCCATAACAACTGGATAACGACTTAAAGCATCTAAGTGAGACATTCTTCTCCCTTCACAGTGTTCAATTTCGTATGAATACTCCTCCAATAATAATGCCCATCTAGCAACTCTGGTGGTCAAATCCTTCTTAGTCATAGTATTCTGGAAAGCTGAACAATCAGTAACAACTTTAAATTGTATATCTAGTAAATATATTCGAAATTTCTTCACTGCTTGAATGATGGCTAACACTTCGAGCTCATAGCTTCTAATGTTTTTTTCCTCAGCTGGAGAAGTTTTCTTGCTCATGTTGTGGATGGAATTTATTATCTTCGCTCGACTTCTGCATCAGACAGGCTCCATGACCATATTTGCTCGCGTCTGTATGCAATTCCGTTTCACCGCCCTGCTTATAAATGTTTATTTCTGGTTTACAAGATAATAATTTTTTGAGTCTCTCATACGCCTCTTTTTGTTCGTCACCAAAAACAATCTTTTGCTCCTTCCTCAAAAGTTCACTCAAAAGTTTCGCGACAATGGAATATGAAGAGATTTACTTGCAAAAATATCCTGTTAAACTCGTCCAGGACGGTAAATGATATCGTAGCTGAAACACGATAGTTCCAACTTCCATCTTTGAATCTTCTCATTTTTAATTTTACTAGAATGCTTTCTGTGAAACATGAACGAGACAGCCTCTTGATCTGTGACGATTTTGAAATGTCTTTCTATCAAAAAATGTTTCCATTTTCTTATGAACTCTATGATAGCATAAGCTTCTTTCTCTACAGAAGAATGTGCCTTTTCTGATCCTGAAAAAGTTCTTGAATGGAATGCTACAGGTCGCCCTCCTTGGTTCAGTGTAGCAGCTAAAGCAATGTCTGACGCATCTGTTTCAATGACCAATGGTTCATCACCAGAGACTGTCCACAAAAGAGCTTTTGCAATATCGTCTTTCAATTCATTGAACATTTTGGCAGCATCAGCTGGTACGGGAAATGACTTACAGTCAATAAGTCTTCTGATTTTATCCGAATATTTTGGGATCCACCTGGAGTAGTGGGCAAACATTCCAATTATTCGTCGTAGAGAAGAAATATCTTGTGGCACAGGTAACTTCAAGAGTGGTTCCAATCTACTAGGGTCAGGTTTCAAAGTACTATTTTCTATCACATACCCTAGAAGACATATAGATTTTTGTGAAAATTTAGACTTATTTTCATTAATTGTAAGCTGATATTTGTCGATGACGGACATAAACTTCCTGAGATTTACATCATGTGTTGACCGATCTTCGCCGCATACAGTTATGTCATCCAAATAGGTGAATACCCCTTTTAAATTCTCATCTGATATTATTTTATCAAGGGTTCTTTGAAAACAGGCTACTCCATTAGTAACGCCGAACGGAATCCGACGAAATTGATACAGTCGACCACATGCTTTGAAAGCTGTGTAAAATTTTTCTCTGTCTGCAATAGGGATTTGGTGGTAAGCACTTTTCAGGTCAATAGAACTGAACACTCAATATTTGGCAATTTTAGCAACCAGATCCTCAATATTCGGAACAGGATACGCGTCCAATAAGGTGAACTTATTGATGGTCTGCGAATAATCTATGACCATTCCCTTTCTGTGACGTTCATTCTTCGTTACCAAAACTTGTGCTCTCCAAGGTGACATACTTTCTTCAATTATACCCTCTTTCAGCAGATTTTTGATTTCGTTCGTGATAAATTTTTCATCTTCTTCCGAATGTCGTCGAGGTTTACAAGCTATGGGTCTACAATTTTTGGTTAGATTGCCGAAAAGAAGGGGAGGAGCGACTTTCGCTTCAGTGAGGCAGCATATAGAGAGAGGAGGTTTGCTTCCACCAAAACTGATGTCAAGTTTGGAGTGCTGCTTCATAATATCGTGACCAATTATTGAATCAGTGCACAATTTTGGTAGAAGAGATACTTTGAAATTTGTATAAACATTCCCAAGAATTTCCAAGTCTATATAGCAGTAACCATTTATTGATGAAGACAGAGAAACTGAAGCCATTGAAACTTTTCCAGTGCTGGGATGTATGCTGAATTTACGCTCCTTAGCGAAAGTATAGTTTAGATAACTATCAGAGCTGCCCGTGTCTATCAGGGAAGTAGCGTGCATGTTGTTTATTCCAACATTAACAAGACTTTTTGATAAACTGAGAGGATGGTTTGTAGAAGCAGTAATGTGGTCCGAAGTTGTAGTTTCAGTTGAACAATGGGAATGGTTAGACGAGGTGGAAGCCATTAGGGTGGAAGCTGAAAATGATTTATTTTCTTTTGCCAGTTTTAACTTCATACAAACCATAGAAAAATGTCCCAACCTCTTACAGTACTGACAGATCTTGGCCCGCGCAGGGCATACGGTGCGAGGATGCTTGTTTCCGCCACAGAAATAACATTTTTGTGTGGTAGCAGCATTAAAAGAAATTTTTTCGACACGATTCATTACTTCGGAATGGTTCGGATGTTCTCCAGCAGTATTGGAAGAAGATGTTGCATTGACGCAAGACTGATATGATGGAAAATTGTAAGATTCTGAATACTTTTGTGCACTTTCCAACGATCTTGATTGAGAAACTGCCTGGTCTAGTGTGAGAGTACTATTCTCCAAAAGTCGTTGACGGATATGAGGTGTTACTAAACCTCTGATGAAGGTGTCTCTTATGAAGTCATTTCTGTTTTCTTCAGCAGTTACTGCTTTAAAATTGCATTCTTTACTCAGTATCTTAAGGGACTGTAAATACTGATCTATCGACTCACCATTTTCTTGTTTCCTCGTAGCAAGAATATGTCTAGCATATATTTCATTCACAGGTTTGCTATACGCATTTTCTAGTGTTTTGATAGCATCTTCGTAGGTCGTACATTCACAGATGAGTTCGAAAACTGTTGGAGATATGTAGTTGATAAGAAGTTTGAGTTTGTCATGATTTTCCGGCTTTGTACTCTCCAGAAAATTTTTGAAAGTCGTATACCAGTGTTTCCATTCCTTGGAAGCGTTAGTGTTATTGGCATTCACGTCGAATTTTTCGGGACGTAAAAACTTATCCATTTGTAATCCTTCAGTAGTTTTTGTGGATTAAATTGTAATATAAAAAAAACCTTCGACTTTTAGGCTTTAATCCACCAAACATACACATAAGTATCAACTTGACAGTATGTATAATTGTGACAATCCAGAAACAATAGTAAGGGCGAATATTATACACAATACGAGAATTTAAATAGTAAGGGAGACTCATATCAATTATATGACAAACACTAACTAAATACATTGAAAATATTAGTGTTTTTAAATGAAACTCAAGGTCTCTAGTTAATTCCACAATATAATACAAGTTATTGAAAATTCTAAAAAATTGACAATTGTTTCGATAAATCAATATTATCGAAACAATTGTCAATTTTTTAGAATTTTCAATAACTTGTATTATATTGTGGAATTAACTAGAGACCTTGAGTTTCATTTAAAAACACTAATATGAGCATATTCCACGAAGTAAGGGTCGAGACAGTCAATTACATTGAAAATAGTTCAAATAAATGAAGTTTCAAACAAATTATATTGTTTTATTTCATCGATCTGAATTACTCCCCAAAATACCACCTATCCGTCTATACTTTTCTTGCGGTTGTGTAAATAGTCGGCATGTTACAGCAGAAATTCGATTTTTGAATGTTTTCGGAACCACGACAATAATTACTCATTGACAGTGGATACTGTCATATAGTTTTTAGACAAGTTGAGATTTGAATTTAAATTGGCTATTCTGTAGATTCCTGATTGGTCAGATCACAGCCGGTTTTACACAGCACTTGTAAGTCGCTTTAGGAAATAAGTGGGGACAGCATTCGGTCTCTCTCGATTATATGGTATAATAATATAACTGCGTTCCTTGTTTCTATTACAGATTTCTGTCTATACCCAAGATATGTTTCTTCCGATACTCTACATCCCAATGTTAAGTAAATAGCCACACACAGAGATGAAAAATATGAATAATCACCAATCTCATCAGATTGGTGTCCAATATTATTACTATTGTTTTACCAAAATGAAAATTAATCATTAGGACAGGTTATGGGACAAAAATTCAGTGCGAGAAGGTGAGGTGATAGAAGCAAGGATTGAAACTTATGATTAGAAGTGATTATTTTCACTTACCAATAATGATGCGTTAGAAAATAGAATTGGTATTGCTAAATAAAAGTGAGCCCAATCAATGTCGTGCATCAAAATATGATCAACTGCATGTAATGTGGTGAAAAATGTGACAATCAACATCATCAAAATAATTTTACCAGTTGCTTCTCCCAGAGCATTAGCACCTACGTGTAAGTAGTTTAGATGAATCTTAATATTTTTTATAGAGCCGTCGTCCACATTTGAGTGAAGAAGCTTACGTATACTTGAGTATTTTGTACATAACAAATCAGAAGCGTTCGATATAATCACTGACATATACAAACATTGTGATGAAAGATACGTAAAGAATAAGTACTGCCAAATATATCTTGTTTTTAAATACTTTGTTCTATTCTCTTCCCAGAATAGACAACTATGGAATGCGATTGACACTAGAAATAGTAAAAACCACTTAAAACAGTACTTAATCAAATTTATATTGTTCTTGAAATTTTCATCGAGTTTTTCCATCATTTCGAAAAATACTTGCCAATGTTGTTTCTGCCGTATGACCTCGTATATGGAAGTGGCTTCAAAAACAAATATTATAAAATTATTAATCTCGAATAATAATAAACCACCAAATAATGGATGCGAAGCAGCTCTCGATGCATTTGCTGGAACAGTTGAAATTTTAAACAAATATGTCACAATGAAAGCTACATTAGCCATCAAAACGATTTTTATAATTGAAGGGGTTGGTGTCGTCAGAGGTACAAACCCCAAATAACCACCAATTTCGAAAATTTTTTTGTACGTGTTTGTGTCGTGTCGTTCGAACATGGTTACTAAAACTAAGTTGATAGGATGACATAATTATTCTAATGTTTATTGATTTGAAACAAACGCAAACGAGTTATTAATACATAACCGATCATCATCAAATATATTCAGAGAATACAAATTAATAAATACAGGACGTCCCAATGTCCTGAACTTTGTCTCAACTGAAAAGATAAACCCAGATATACATACGAATAAAATCAGTAAATGCATTCAAAACAATATACAGAATAGACGAATGGTTGAAAAATATTTGAAAGACCTAAATAACATTTTTCAATCTTGAGAGAGGCCGTTACACAGGTTTATAAACCTGAAAATTTACACAAAATTAGTTACTTCTCTAGTAATTATTAGGTTCAAAATATTTACGATATACGTCGCTAGTAGTACTGAATCGGCTTTTATTTATGCAACCTGTAACGACACTGTCGTATGAACAAGAAATAACCCCGAGAAATAATCACAAAACAGACCAGAGGTACAAAACATTACCCAAGCCGAACTGGACGGAGTTGGGCACCCAGTACCGAGAGGGCAGCACATTCGCCGTTCCGCTAATAACTTGAGCGATACGACCTTAGATTCTAAGGATACGACCAAAGCAGACGGACTGCGATGTACAAGGCAAGCTCGATCTTTACGTAGAATAACGATAGGAAGCTTCAACGGAAAATAACCGAAGTGTTGAGCGTGTTGAGTCTGGGATTGTGAACACATTAATGATGTAGGTATTCGGATGGTTCAAATAATCGGATTCCACGGAATCGAATGATTCAAATACTCGGATTAATTATTCGATTCCGAATTTATTTCAAATTTAACTGTTGTACCGTTTGTACCGAACCGAAATATGGTTGCATCGACCCAATCCGCATCGAATAGGAGATAGGGAGATGCGATGTCGAAATAACCGCCCAAAATCAGAATACACGTGGAATGTCGCCCATTCGCACACCTGACGGAGCGAGCGAGGCTGGCCGAGTTGGAAAAAATCGATATTCGTAAACGAATTCGTATCGTTGAAAAATAATCTCATTAATCCGAGTAGCTAAATAATCGGATTCGACGAATATTTTAATTCGAATTCATACATCACTAGAACACACACCACCCGGCTTTTCGTCGACCCCTCGGTGTGCGTTGAACCCGAGGATAGACGCTAAACAAACCCTGTATATCGGACGAAGTCCTAAAGCGTGTTAAGCTTAGGGCGGACGCCAAATTCCCTAGGTCAAGCCCTGCATCGTGTTGATCGCAGGACCGAAGCCTTCCCGATTAGCCGAAATCTCGGAGCGCATTGAGCCCGGGACGGAAGCTAATTCCCAACCCCCGAGATCACGCTGTGCGTTGAACGCGAGATCTCGACCCCGATACATCCCGTTAGTTGTAGGAACCCCAAACGACAGAACGGAACGCCGCACTTCGACCGAAGCGAGTGAGGTTATAGGAACCTATCGTTCCGGTGAGAAATCGGATAACAGAGTAAAACAACCCACGAGCACCCGTTACGAGACGTCGTACGAACGGGAGAAGAATCATCCGCGACTCGACCCGACGACCACCCCAGAGAGACTGCCACCTCCAGGACCAATAGATCGTGTATATAATTCTTGTACAGAGTATTAAATTTTAGTTGTGAATATTTATTTTAGTTTGAACACATCACATTGTTAAATAAAGAAGTATATCTAACCATCCAGCACTTTTTATGCTCTACCACTCTGACTAACTGCGACAACTAGTAATAACAAACTCGGTGCCCGAGCTATGGATCGGAACACCGCTACAAATCGACGCTCGAGCAACGATTACAAATTGACGCCCGAACAGCGATTACAAACCTATTTTTTCTCTGTATGTCCACTCTTCACGATTCAAACTAACGTCTCTCTGGATCAGCTGTTTCGATGTTATGGTTTCAAACAAATATTTCAACTCTTGCGAAGTGATTCTAATTAGTAGCGCTATTGCCATTTCTAGAGTAGTTAGATAAAATTAATTTTTTAGTCTTCCTTTGTTTTACAATAACTAACACTATTACTAAGTAATCCTCTAATAATTATTTGGGTTCTTATTTCCTTTGATTGTCTTAATGCTTATGTAATCAATTAATTTGCAAGGTGATTTCGACTAAATTTTTAAAATGTAATGTTACCTACATGATTTATTAATTCTATTCAACAATTATTATTACCTATGGTAAGCTAAAAACTAGATAACCATTTTCATCTCTTACAAAATCCCAATGATCTAATAACCGATAGATAAAACATACAGAAATAAATTTGTGGTCAACATCGCACTGTTTATTTACGTGCAAACTGCGCCCCTCTATATTGATTGCCAAACTTACGCTATTACTAATATTGTTATGTACGGAGAAACTTAAAACATTGTTGATAATTACTTTTGAAATCGTATTCAGTATCAATTTAATAAATAAAAGGTAATAGTAGTCTCTTAGGTCAAATTAAACATATCTTTGAGGTTTGCTTTGGAATTTGGGGTTTAAAAAATATTGATTTTCTTCTATAACTTCAGATTAACTCAGATGCGGTAACCCAGTAATAAACAATTCCACGCAATAATCTAATAAACCAGTCTTTGCTCTTATTCTAAATGCAACGTAATCCGTACTCAGTGCCCCACTCGGCTCCTGCTCACAATACTACAGCATTTACAACCGATGTTGCCATATTATACGAAAATCCGCGAACGGAGAGTAAAAACAGAAAAAAAATACTTATTTCACAACAAAAACTATGCACGTCATAAGATTATGAGGTTATTGTTTTAAATGAAACTTACTGTTTCTAGATAATTCCTTAATATATTGAAAAAAATGTTGAAAATTCTAAGAAATTTGACAATTGTTTCGATATCAAATATCATCGTTAATATCGAAACAATTGTCAAATTTCTTAGAACTTTTAACATTTTTTTCAATGTATTTTGGAATTATCTAGTAAGTTTCATTTAAATCAGCCCACATAGCAATCAAAAGCATATTTATAACTCTAGCACATGCTGAGGATATGTTTCAACTCATACTCCCTAAATAAGATCCCTAGTATATTCCCAGCATAAGTACTTTACTACTATGAATGTTCTTTTCATCATATCTGTCTTGGAATATTAGGTGCGTTGTTTTTGACTGAGATCTCAGTTAATCTCAGCTCACATCAGTAATGTGAGCGTTCTTTTTGTTTTATTCACTTTAAGTGAGCTGAGATTTCTCCTCCCCCTTCACCGATGCTGAATGTGTTGTAAGGGGGTATCAGATGGAATTGAGTCGGAAATAAAGTGGAGGGGATGAACAAATATTTGATTTGCTTGGTTATCTAAGGTTTTAACCATTGACATATAAACAATAAACACACATAATGTATTTTTCTTTTGTTACAAATTATTGATACATTAATTAACATTATTAGATGCTGATACGAATCTGTCGTATAGATTAAATCTATCGACAGATCGCGCGCTTCAATTGAGATATCGTTTTTTTGGTGATTACTCACATCACTTTATCTCAGATCACCTTAACTGAAGTGATCTGAGATCTCAGTCAAAAAGAACGCACTAATTGTAGCATATTCTAGGGATCTTGCGACATATTCCCGTAAATACTTCAAAGAATATTTGTTTCAGAAAATACGTACATAACAATTCAACATTTACATAGTTCCTAATTTTGAACCATTTTTGTGAACTAACCACTCAAATCAACCCCGTAACGTTACTTTTTAGTATCTATTACAATTTCAACTTGACATATAGTACAAACTGGCTAGGTTAAAATCCCAACACTGTTGGTACATTCGTTAAAATCTTCTTGCGGTAACACTGCGTGGCAAGCTTCTTGTTCGTATCTACAATCAGTTCCTTTGTTCACTAGTTAAATCGTTTATTTTTAAAGAAGACATTTTATTAGTGTGTGTTCAGTGTTCTCTATTGTGGATTGTGCATTCGATACCGATAGTGAAGTGAGGTGAAGTTATCAAAAAAAAGTTAGGTTAGGGTAAGCTTTCTTCACGGCTCTCTTTATTTTAAAAGTGTTTTCAGAAAATAATATGTCGGCAAAAAGCCTGAAAAGTAACATAACTTTTGCACGATTTATTTCTAAAAAGACCAGCGATGAAGAGATGTTAATCAATTCAGTAATACTTGATAACAGTCCACATTCTGATGACTGTCATACTTTTACATGTGCACATTTTTCCGGAAATGCATCAACATCTTATGATGATGGCCCTGTAGAAATAATACCGGGAATAGTTTGTCTGCAAATGGTGTAGATCCAATTTGTACAGGCAATCCTCTGGACATAAGAGAGACCTATCATACTCTAAGCAAAATTGTAAGGAAACTATTCAAGGAAAACCAAAAATTGAGTTGTGAAGATGCACACCTTATAGATTTGAGGAAATGGGCGGTTGAAAACAAAATTTCTCATTTGGCCCTTAATGATTTGCTCAAAAATGTATTGCGTAAAAACTTCCTTGATGCAAGATTTCTTATTGATGCCAGAACATTATTAAAAACATCTTAAAATTTGTTCATAGAAAATAGATCTCAGAATTATTATTATTTTGGTATTGAGAAGTCCATAAACATTTTATTTCTTACCGGTAATAGTATTAATGTAACAGATAGAGTTGTTATAGACCTTGCTATCAATGTTGATGGTCCACGTAAGTTGGCGGCATATGGGAAACTTTTTTATTATTAATTTTACGAAAAAAAGTTATTCTATATAAAACGTTCTACATGATCCAAAACCTAAAATTCGATCATCAGATGTAAAATTTTTTCAGTCTTATACGAGATTTGTCAAAAAATGTTATTTTTGCTCTAGAGTAAAGTACCTTTCTCTTTGACAATATCGAAAATTGTTACAAAGAAAAGATGTTTAGTATAAAAATTAGCTTTCAAATATTCAACATTGTTTATTTACATTGAAAAAATATTTTTTCAACATTTTATCTGCGATAACGTGGGAAATTCAAGTTTGCATGCATAATTTATCTGGGATGCACTAGCATTTTTTACAACTGATAATTAAAGTAGGCTTTGCGAACTGTCTAAATATCGGGCATTCGAAAGAACGTCAAAAAAGTTAGTCAGAAGTTACACATGCCACCACCATCAAGTCTGGAAGAGAACATTGAGATTGTGCTAATAGTGGGGGATAAGTATAAAACATTTCGAGAATCAGCAGACAATTTTGATTCTAAACATACATGGGAATATTTCAAAGAATGTAAATATGAGCTATAACACATAGAACACAGAACACAAAACAACAACAAAAACGTAAGCAAAATCACTCAGAATATCGATAAGACAAAAAATTTTCAGGTTTTACAAATCACGATAAAATTGACAGACTATAATAAGTTTCATTTCGAGGAGAAATAAAGTTTTGCATTATATCGGCCAGAAAAGATAGGATCCAGTTCTTTTTTTTTGAACAAACTTGAAGAGTTATTTTTTTTCAAATCAGACGGTAATTGATTATATAACTTTGGAGCCAGGTATGTGAAACTTTTCTTACCTATAGCCTTTTTCATTAATGGTATTTCGGCAGCTTTTTCCTTATATCTGGTCGGACAACTATGTTGTATTGCCTTAAGAGTGGCTTTGTCTTTATATTGCTTTAGTAAAATGACTTTAACATATAGTTGGCAGATGTTAGGTACTCCGGTTTCTTGGTAGAGCTGAGTTGTAGGGTAGGTTCTGGGTTTGTGAAATAAGACTTTTAATATACTTTTTTGAACTTTTTGTAGGTAATCGATGAGAGTATCCCCAGCCGATCCCCAAGCAATAAGACCATATGTTAGGTGGCTTTCGACCAGTGCATAATAAAGAATATTAAGGTAAGTTAATTTTAGAATATTAGATAGATATATAAGTTTATATAGTACAAATCTAAGTTTTTTTATTAAATAATTTACTTGGTGATTCCATTGTAAATGGGAATGAAGGAAAATTCCGAGATATTTAATTTTATTTGATGTTTTGATATGAAACATTTCTCTTGTGGACACAGTAATAGATATTTGATCAAATGGAGGCAAGCCGGTGCTGTATGAAGTAAACGGCACAAAAAAGGTTTTTTTATAGTTTATTGTAAGTAGTCTGTTCTCAAAAAAAATCAACTATTTTAATAAAATCGATATCGATATCATTTTTGAGAGCCAACCAATTGTCATTTTTATAGAATACAGCGGTGTCATCAGCAAAGCTCACAATTTCTCCCTTTGTGTCCTGAACAAAATATATCATTAAGGTATAGGTTAAAGAGGATTGGTCCCAGGACTGTTCCTTGGGGTACTCCATATTTTACAATTTTGAATTGACTGTGGGCTCCACCAACATTCACACACTGCACTCTTTCGTGCAAGTAACTCACAAGTAGCTTATAATCCATACCCCTAAATCCAGCATTCTCCAAAACCAATAAAAGCTTGTTATGATCGACACTGTCAAATTCCTTAGCCAAGTCAACAAAGATGACAATGGATGGTTGTTTTTTATCCAAAGCACCACTTACCATTTCCAGCAACCTAGCCACTGCATCCGACGTCGACACGTTTTCACGAAACCCGTATTGTCTGTCTGATAATATGTTATATTTTTTTATAAACGATACGATTCGTTTTTGTATTATTCTCTCAAATACCTTTCCTACATTTGAAATTAATGATATTGGTCTATAATTTGAAGTTTCCTTAGGATTTCCATCTTTAAACTGGGGTAAAATTTCTGCAATTTTCAATATTTTTGGAAACTTACCATCATCTATTGATTTATTTATTAGGAATGTTAACACAGGTGCAATTTCTGTACTTACTGCCTTAAGAGTTTCTGATCGTATACCATCCAGCCCCGGTGACTTATTATTTTTTAAACTCATCACAGTTTTTATTACCTCTTTTACATCAGTGTCCGAAAGAAAGATTGTTTTAGGTATCTTTTGTCGTTTAATATTTTTCATCACATTTTCATTGCTTATCTTATTAGCCATCTTTTCTCCAACGTTTGTAAAGTATTCACAGAATGCATTTGCAATTTGTTTTGGGTTATGTACTACAGTATTTGTATGTGTAATAATTTCATTTATTGTTTTTTTCTGTCGTTGGGTGCCTGAGATGTCCTTAACACATTCCCTCAATTTCCCTCCAACATTCCTATTGTCATCTATTTTTTTATTGAAGTAATATGATTTAGCTTACTTCATTAATGTATTTAAATAATTTCTATATATCCTAATAGCCAATATATTATGTGGTGTGTAAGTATGCTTCATTATTTTATATAACCTATTTTTTTCATTAACAGAAGTTACAAGAGCTGGCGTAATCCAGTTTTTACGTTTGATGTCAGTTTTTTCTATTTTTTTGTTATTGTTGATTTGTCTCTGTAAAATTTAAACCTATTTATAAAGGCCTCTGTACAAATATCTATGTCATTATTGTTATAAATGCCCTGCCAACTTTCTTGATTAATTTGATTTTGAAACATTTTCATATCGAATATAACCTTTGTCCTTTCTGATGGAATATTTAGTTTTGTTTTAGGTAGTACAAGATGATTTATGATCGAAAAATGGTCAGTGATACTAGTTTGTAATATTATCGGAATATTTTTATAATTATTTATATTAGTCTTGAAGAATATATGGTCTAGACATGATTTTTGTTGGTCTTTTACCCTAGTGAATTTATTTATTAAGCTTTCGAAACCCCCTTCGGTCATCTGGTTCAAATAGTCGTGTACAAAGTTTGATGCATTATCTTATATATCTATTAGTGTTTTTAAATGAAACTCACGGTCTCTAGTTAATTCCACAATATAATACAAGTTATTGAAAATTCTAAAAAAATGACAATTGTTTCGATAAATCAATATCATCGTCAGAATGACAGAAGTTACATTTCATTTTATGCCTACCTGATGTTTAGTAGTTATTTTTGGCTAGACCAAGAAGTAACCTAACTTGTGATTGGCTTAATGGGAAAAAGAAGAAGATGTGATATTACAAATATTGAACCTTAGATATTATTAGCCCTATGGTGATATCCTGGATATCATTTTTCCAATTAAGATCGGTATAACTGTGCAATGATATAGAAAACCAGGAAAACTATATCTGCTGATCTTCACAATTATCACTTAAGAAGACAGTTTATTAGTGGAGAATTCCCTAGATTCAACTGTTCATTGACAACTTCATATTGTGGGTTTCTTAAATGTCTTCTAATTTCCAGTTCTTCAAGGAAATCCAGTTCTTGTTTCTTTTCAAAAACATGCAGCACTTCTAGTTCTGTGTTAGGTGTCAATGAATGATTGTTGTCAAGTAGATGTTTTGCGTAGTGGGATTTATCTGGTTGTTTTAATCTGTATGCTCGTAAGTGCTCACTGTATCGTATTTCAAAATTCCTAATGGTCTGACCCAAATAGACAGCATTACATTCTGGACAATTGAGTTTAATATATCTGACTTCTTTAATAGTGGTATTTTTGTTTTTACATTTAACAATTTTGTACTAACGTTACTTTCTGTTTTAAAAGAAATTGTAGTATTCGTTGCTGAAGATATTATCTTTGGAATATTATTAGAAATATTTCCTGCATATGTGATGGTTTTATAAGTTTTAATTTCATCAATAATTTACACCCGAAAATTAAATTTACATTAGAAAATGAAGAAAATAGCTCAATCAATTTTCTTGATTTAAAAATTCAAAGAGTTAATAATATACTTGATTATTCAATTTACCGAAAACCAACACAGACTGATGTGACAATTCCATTCAATTCTAACCACCCTGTGTCACACAGCCTAGCAGCATATAATTCAATTATACATAGAGCTTTTTCAGTTCCTATGAACAAATGTAATTTTGATAGAGAGATTAATACAATTAGACAAATAGCAACATCTTACGGTTATCCATCAGATATGATAAATAAGCTAATTAGTAAAAAAGAGAAAGAAGTGGCGTTACAACTAATATATCCTAAACAAGCTGATGAAATTAAAACTTATAAAACCATCACATATGCAGGAAATATTTCTAATAATATTTCAAAGATAATATATTCAGCAACGAATACAACAATTTCTTTTAAAACAGAAAGTAACGTTTGTACAAAATTGTTAAATGTAAAAACAAAAATACCACTATTAAAGAAAGTATATATAAACTCAAATGTCCAGAATGTAATGCTGTCTATTTGGGTCAGACCCTTAGGAATTTTGGAATACGATACAGTGAGCACTTACGAGCATACAGATTAAAACAACCAGATAAATCCCACTACGCAAAACATCTACTTCACACCAATCATTCATTGACACCTAACACAGAACTAGAAGAGCTGCATATTTGTGAAAAGAAACAAGAACTGGATTTCCTTGAAGAACTGGAAATTAGAAGACATTTAAGAAACCCACAATATGAAGTTGTCAATGAACAGTTAAATCTAGGGAATTCTCCACTAATAAACTGTCTTCTTAAGTGATAATTGTGAAGATCAGCAGATATAGTTTTCCTGGTTTTCTATATCATTGCACAGTTATACTGATCTCAATTGGAAAAATGATATCCAGGATATCACCATAGGGCTAATGATATCTAAGCTTCAATATTTGTAATATCACATCTTCTTTTTTCTATAAACATATATTAAGCCAATCACAAGTTAGGTTACTTCTTGGTCTAGCCAAAAATAACTACTAAACATCAGGTAGGCATAAAATGAAATGTAACTTCTGTCATTCTGACAATGATATTGATTTATCGAAACAATTGTCAATTTTTTAGAGTTTTCAATAACTTGTATTATATTGTGGAATTAACTAGAGACCGTGAGTTTCATTTAAAAACACTAATATGAGCATATTCCACGAAGTTAGGGTCGAGACAGTCAATTTCATTTAATATATCTATATTTATATCGCCTGTTATTATATGGATATCAGATTTTTTTTGCATTGCTTTAAGTAAGTCCCTAGGTCTGTTATAAAAGTATCTATACGCGAAGGACACGGTCTGTAAATTCCATTTATTAATAAATTTTTGTTATATATCTCGCATTAGAATTGATTAATTCACATGAACCCTGGAATTTTTTTTCACAAAGATAATGACACCATCGCATTCATTGAAACTTCCATTATTGTAAAATAATTCGTAGCCGTCCAACTGATATAAGGAAGTGTCTAGTATTTTTCTTGTTTCTGTAATTACGATATAATCGAATTGTATACCTACCTGTTCCAAAGTTAATTTTAATTCGTTAATATTTTTGTTTGCACTTCTTATGTTCATTTGAAAAATAGATATGCGGGCTTATTCTGTAACTTGCAACTGCCGATAATTGCGCAATTGTCGCTGTCAAACGCAGATTTCGTATTCTCGACGAAGCAACTGCGACCGCGATCGCAATTTATCTGTTAACTGCCTCTAGTGAGCAATTGGTTAACTAAAAAACTGCATTTTTCAGTTGTTCATGTGAAAAATACGTATTCTGTAAGCAATTTGTTAGCAATTACAACGCGATTGCAACTGTTGAATAGCAATCACAATTATAGTAGTTGTAGTTGAGTTGTTTGATCATTAAATCAAGTTTTCTGAATAGAAATAGAAAATAAGTAATAAATTATAACATTTTGTCAATAATAAACATGTTTTATTTGTACAAATAGTAATTTAGTGGGCTTACTAACTGCCCTGAGTAAAGTGGACATAACTACCTAATATTTAATAACAATTACTTACCACCGTAATAAAATAAATAATAGTTATTATTTGTTGTTACGTATTTAGTAATGGCTCGTGCATTTTGGCAAGATCATTCCATTCTTTTTCAATAGTCTTCTTAAATCTTGCCCCAAGACCTACCCCTCTGGCCAGATTGGGATGACTAGTTAAATAGTCCAGCAACTCTTCCAACTGGCTATTGGAAACTCTGTGTTCTCCCATTTTCTGTATGTACGTCAAAAACAGTTAATAGTAGCAGTACCCATTCTTGAATTATTTTACTCACTTTTTTTTGAACAAATCCTCTAAAAAAGTATTTAGAAACCCATTCTCAACTGCTTTTAGTTATCTAAAGAATTGTTTCGTACAAAATAATTTATTTAAAATTTGTGTTCAATTTCAGTAATGATGATTTTTCGACGCTTCTTTGGTTTTTTATGCATATTAAATATTTTTTAAATTTGATTTTGTTCATCAGCTGATTTTACAGATAATTTATAGTTACCGTTCATTGCTACCCGATTGCAAGTGGCGCTAGTTTCATAACGTAAAAGTTCATCTTGACAGCAACCAGCAATTGTGACGCGACTACCTTACAGAATACCAAATTTTGCGACTGATTGTGCGACCGTTGTGCAATGGTTGCTAGTTGCAAAATAATTGTTGTTTTTACAGAATAAGCTCGCGGCTCTGGTTTTTGTTGAAGTCATTAATTAATATATTATAGTCTGGCAGATCTTGTATTTCTTTAGTATCGACTTGTTCGATTTTGAAGTCTAGGAGATTATTTATTCCAAATGATTGAGTTAAGAAATTAATAAGTTAAAATATAAGGAGAGCTTTAAATATTAAACATCATATATACATCTCAAAAGAAATGATAAAATAAAAGGAAAACAGTTCCAATTATTATTTGGCACCGTCTTGTTACAAAATTGTCAAGAGTGGTTTTCTTCGCAATAATTTCCGCAGGATTTCCTAGCTCGTTGTGTTTCCTTTTTGGTTGGTTCTTACTATTGCTTTCACTTATTTGGTTCTGGGTATTTGGTTTGGGTTTCTTATTATTTGTGCTGTTATCGGTGCTGCTATTGATATTATTACCGTGATTTGGTGTATTTCCAGTCACAGGATTATGTTTGATAATTTGGTCGTACGTGTATGATGTTCCTTCAACGAAGAGTTTCTGTCCATAGATATGTGCTTTTTTATTAGTTTGCTTCTCTCTTTTTAGCTGATCCACCAATGTACTCCTAACTATTCTTTCTTCTTGAGACAGTTCTTCGGTTATGCGTATATCTGTCCCCTTGAGTTTTCTACAGGATCTTAAAACTTTTTGCTTCGTAAGGTAAGAGACAAATTTCACTAATATTGGTTCATTATCTACACTTTTACCAAAAGTAATTACTGTATTGAAATCTTGTTCGGTTAAGTTAAGTTCTAGTTTAGTAGGTTAAGAGTAAAATTTGTTAAGTTTCCTCCTGGGAATTTCGAGTTGAATATCACAATATTATTTATTAGTTGTTGTCTCTCTAATTGCTTGTTCTTGGATTCAAAATTACTTATTTCATTTTCTAGTTCTTCAATTTTTTTTCTGTCCTCTAGTAACAATTTTTTTATTTCCGCAATTTCTTTAGTCAGTTAATTGGTAATGTTTTCAGCTAGTTTGCTATTTTGTTCTTCAATAAATGTTTTTAAGGTTTCTAAGATATCGTGTTTACCACTCACTTTCTAAATTTGATTACAGTAAGTATATACAATTTAATTCATTTTGCATTTTGCGCCTCTACTATAGAGTTAAGGGTTGTATTTTTGTTTATTGACATTCGTCTTATACAATCTCGATGTTATGAAATATGTATACTTTTATTCTATTCAGTAGATACAATCATATAGCACTGTGTAAAATTCAAAATTTTTGATACACTTTTTACCACTGTTTCATTTCACTACTGTATACCAAAAAAGAAACACATGCTTCGATGACGAGCATCGACACTTGCATTTTAGTAGGTAATTTAGTTGTAAATTTTAACATCAGAATGGTAATTTGTGATATGCCTGCAAAGGCATCTTTGTTACAAATTAAAGACCAATAAGATACTTTTCTTGTACAAACTGTTTAGTGGAAGGAGGAAGTGATATAAATGTCTACTTTCCTGAGGTAAATTGCCAAAAAAGGACTGACAGATCTTTTCGACAAAGGTTGAATGAAGGGCATCACATTGGGACATCTTTAATAAAACAAATTCCAAATTTTGATTTAATAAATATTGTCCCTTTGGATTATATGCACTTGGTGTGTTTGGCGGTGGTGAAGGGACTTACTACGCACAAAAATATGATTTTATTTTTGGAAAACCTCCACACAAAATTCGCGCATCTGATGTTGTAAAAATTAATCAAAGATTAAAGAAGATATCTCGTTTCATACCATTTGAATTTTCGAGAAAAACACGACCTATGACGGAAAGTAAAGGATATAAAGCCAGCGAATTAAGAACATTTTTGTTCTATACTGGACCAGTTGTCATGAAAAATAGATTGCCAAAAAATAGGTGAACTAATTTTTTAGTGCTTTCCATTGACATATCACCCTAGGGCTAATAATATCTGAGCTTCAATATTTGTAATATCACATCTTCTTCTTTTTTCTATAAACATATACAGGGTGTCCCGGGACTAATGGGAAAAAAGTCGGGAGCGTATAACATGAGCTAAAATAATGTTAGTACTTCATATAAACTTTTTCTATGCAGGCCCTCGTTTTCGAGTTATAGGCCTCCAAAGTTTTAATTTTGAATTTGGTTTTTATTTTTAATTTTTGTACTAGTTATTTGATCTTTATAAAATTTACGGCAAAGATATAATGTATATGTATGTTTATTTTGGTAAGGTAAACAGATTTACAGTAGTGCATTGAAGCCAGGGACGAACTACTTGCAATGGTTAATGATCCAAAAATTTTGCAGGGATGGCACACCCTGTATGAAATTATCGAATTCCACTTCCCCACATATTAAGCTAACGAAAAGATACTCTTGTTGGAATTCGATAAAATAAGCCGTTTGGCTAATATTTACAGTTTTATTCATGCACTACGTACCAATTTACGCATTCACCATTTTTATAAGTACACAACGAGGTAAAACGTAACTTATTAATAGATGTCCAAGATTTACCTACAGTACTAAAAAAAGATAATAGCAGAAGATGAAAAACATTAACGACTTATTAATTCGAAAGTTGGTAAAAACTTTTTATAAATGTTTTTACCGTTTATCAAGTTACCATAGGATTAGTTGTCAAACGTTGTGTAGAATAGTTCGTAGTCAGTACTTGTCAATAATTCATAAGTCCTTAATTTAACAGTTACAATGGCAAAATTCGCTTTTATCGAGTACGCAGATATGCATCTTAGGTATGGACTGGCTTCTCGAAACTGTTTAGAGGCCAGAAGGCTTTATGAAGAACATTTTGCAAACAGAGCATTGCCAGACAGACGAATGTTTGAGTGTATTGATCTCAGGTTACGAGAAACAGGTATGAATAAGTAAATGTAATTTTCTATGTATACAAAACAAAATTTTTAATTTTAGGAATATTTTTGCCAAAGAAAAGTGGAGAAGGCCAGTACGAAGCATACGTACTGTGGCAGTAGAACAAGACTTGTTAAATGCAGTTGATAATGAACCATTAACGAGTCTTCTAAAAGTATCAAGAGAACATAACGTCTCGAAATTAGTTGTTCATCGCGTCCTAAAAGAACAGCTGTTATATCCTTTTCACATGAAAAAAGTGCACAGTATGACAGTGGCTGATTATCCTGCACGGCTTGAGTATAGCCAGTGGTTTCTGCGACAACAACAAGCAGACAATACATTTATTAGTAACGTTCTCTTTACGAACTAATCCAGTTTCACCAGAGATGGAATCATAAATTCTCATAATATGCATTTATGGGATGATGTGAATCCACATGGCATTATCCAAACTAGGAGCCAGCATAGATTCATGGTTAATATTTGGGCAGGAATAGTTGGCAATCATTTGATAGAGCCATATACTTTATTGACGGTACTTTGACTGGTCAGAGATATTTGGAGTTTTTGCAAAATTAGTTATGGAACCTGTTTGATGATGTGCTATTACAAACTCGTAGGAATTTATGGTTCATGAATGATGGGGCCCCTCCTCATTTCAGTTTAGATGTACGACAGCATTTACACACAAGGTTTCCTAATAGATGGATTGGTAGTGGAGGCCCTTTTCAATGACCACCGCGATCAGGAGACGTTAATCCTATGGATTTCTTTCTCTAGGGTTATCTCAAAATTAAGGTATACGCAACACCTGTGCAAACAAGACAAGATTTAATAGACAGAATTGTGTTACACTGCAATGTTATTAGAAATAATGTGGGATTGCTCATTCAAGTGCAAAGAAACAACCTTCGTAGACTTAGAATGTGCGTGGAAGTGGGAGGAGCTCAAATTGAACATTTATTAGAATAACGTTAGTTTTTGTTGTTGTTTAGGAATTAGTATTAGTCTAATGTTTTAAAACTTGTGTTTTTTGAGGTTTTCTTAATGGTTTAATAATGTTATGTTCGTAATTTTGATTAAAAGGAAGTAAATCCTGGACATCGTATTAATAAGTTAGTCAGGTAGATTTGTACGTAGTGCATTAATAAAACTGTAAATATTATCCAAACGGCTTATTTTATCAAATTCTAACAGGAGTGCCTTTTCGTTAGCTTAATGTGTGGGGAAGTCAATTTCGATGATTTCATACAGGGTGTGCCATCCCTGCAAATTTTTTGGATCACTAACCATTGCGAGTAGTCCGTCCCTGGCTTCAAGGCAGTACTGTAAATCTACCTTTCCAAAATAAACATACACGTACATTATAGCTTTGCCGTAAATTTGATAAAGATCAAATAACTAGTACAAAAAATAAAAACCAAATTCAAAATTGATACTTTGGAGGCCTATAACTCGAAAACGAGGGACTCCATAGAAAAAGTTTATGTGAAGTACTAACATTATTTTGGTCCAGATTATACGCTCCTGACTTTTTTCCCATTAGTCCCGGGACACCCTGTATTAAGTCAATCACAAGTTAGGTCACTTCTTGGTCTAGCCAAATATAACTACTAAACATCAGGTAGGCATAAAATGAAATGTAACTTCTGTCATTCTGACGATGATATTGATTTATCGAAACAATTGTTAATTTTTGAGAATTTTCAACAATTTTTATTATTTTGTGGAATTAACTAGAAACCGTGGGTTTCATTTAAAACACTAATATCTATTTTAGTTAGTGATCTGGTATATGACCAATCATGGCTTAACTATGCAGAAAATCCTAATAATTGTTTAATTATTAAGTGTAATATTATACAGGGTGTCCCACGACGTTTTGAAAACTGTTCATATGACAAGTATGAAATTTGGCAGATATGAACAGTCAAAATTGATGCTTATATTTATTATAAAATATTCTCCGCTATTCCTGTCATTTAGGGTCACGTGACCCCAACATAATTTTTTCAAATGGGACAACCGGTATAATATTACAATTTTGGATATATCATTCAAAAAAAAATTCAATGATACCACACTTGTCATCATAGTATTGTGCAGTAATGATAATTAGGGCTATTCATTTTTACAAAATTTATTAAAGCAAATTTTGCACTTAGAAATTTAGGTGGCTATGGAACAAATAACTATAGTAGCAACAACATAGGTTCTCATTCATTATTGTTAGGTGGCTTATCTTCAGGTAAATCCACACACCTCTTAAACAAGAATTACAAATAAGTAGAAGTTCAATAGAAGGAGTAATAAAAAATTAGAAATACAATCCTTATAAAATACATTTAACACAAGGTTTGGGCCCTGCAGATTCAGAAAGGAGAATACATTTTATTGCTGAAATGTCAGTTGAAAGTGATGATGACCCTTCTGTTTTGGAAAAAATATTATGGAGTGATGAAAGTAGATTTCATAATAATGGTATTGTTATTCGTCATAATTGTCATTATTTTCGCAAGAGAAACCAAAGTGGATGAGCGAAACCAATTTTCCAACAATATGGGGAATCAATGCTTGGTGTGGTTTATTTAACGATCGGTTGATCGGTCCCTATTTTCATGAAGGAACATTAACGGGGCTAAAATATTTAGATTTTCTTCAAAATACTCTTGCAAAATTACTTGAAGATATTCCTTTACATGAAAGGCAGACGATGTGGTGGCAGCAAGATGGAGCATCTCCTCACTTTTTTTGGTCAGTTATAGAATATATTGTTAACACATTTCCTGAAAAATTGATTGGTCGAAATGGTACAATTATGTGGCGACACCATTCTCCGGATATCACACCCTTAGATTTCTTTCTCTGCAGTTGCTTAAAAGGTTGACTTTATGTCACACCCCCGATTGATTAAATCATTTAAAGGATAATATAAAACAGGCATGCCGGATCGTAACACCCGAAATTATTACAGCAGCACTTAATAGAAATCTTTTAACAAGGTTTGAACATTGTGTCAATGTACATGGTCATTAATTTGAACATTTTCTTCAATTTTTCAACCACTTGTACCTTTTAATTTCCTATCTTACATTTTTTAATAAAATAATTTTTATAATTCGCGTATAAAAGGGACTTTATTATAACATTGTTTACAGTGTCACAATGAAAGCTATTTGAACACTGTTATAGTAATTTTCAGTGTACAGTTGGTTATTGAATTTAGTTATATTTTTATTTGACATTTGACTTTAACCTTCACGTAAATTATAAATAAAATGGTCTAGCGTTGTTCTAGCCAGTAAATTATTATATTAAAGGTAAATTAGAATGATTTATGTGATAAAAATAATAATGAATAAAGGACGCTAACGTTTATTTATCAATGATTTGTCACCAGTTATCTATGTGAAGATGTATTACAGAAATAATTCTGTTCTTGATATAATATAAATAGATCGTAAAGGCATATACGAAGAAGCTCTTTTTTAAACAAATAATCATCCTCTTTTTGCTCAAATGAAAGTTTGTTTACAATTTACACAATTATTCGGTTATAATATGTCAAAAGTCACAAGTGGTGAATGAAACCACTTGTGATCTGACCAATTAGGAATCTACAGAATTGCCAACTTAAATTCAAACCACTCCTCCTAGTTTAAAAACAGGGATTATATGAAATTCTATTTTATTTAAATAATTAAATGAATGCGAATTATAAAAAGTATTGTGTAAAACTTGTACCACAATGACTTTCTGTAGTACTCGTAATTTGCACAACTCACCGCTTCGCGGTTCGTTGTGCAAACTTCACTAGTACTACAAAAACGAGTCATTGTGACACTTGTTTTACAAATTACTATTATACATATGTTCATTTAATTGCCCCTAATTATGGCTAATGATTAATGACAGTTCTTGAATAAACTTCACCTAACAATAATGAATGACAAGCTATGTTGTTGCTACTATAGTTATTTGTTTCATAGCCACCTAAATTTTTAAGTGCAAAATATCGCTTTAATAAATTTAGTGAAAATGAATAGCCCTTATTATCATTACTGCACAATATAATGATGACAAGTGTGGTATCGTTGAACTTGTTTTTCAATTATATATCCAAAATTGTAAGAAAAGCTTTATCACAAGTAATCCGAAGGCAAAAAAATAACTTATTTAGTAGTTTGCCATCACATGACACTTTAGCTAGTAGCAATATTGTACAAAGTTGTTCTCAAATGCATTCAGGAGGTCCTTAAGGATTGGGTTCTAAAAAACCCCCAATTTAAGAAAGTTACTTTTAATAATTTTACAAATTCTTGCAATACTTTTGGTAACAGATTTGTGAAGCTATCAGATGGTAGTATTTTCGAAGTAAAAAGTAGCAGCCAAAACTGCAATTCAGGATCCTAATGCCACCGAAGTCACGAGAGCTACGATGTCAGACATCAAAATACATATTGAGGCATCGGTTAACAACGCTTGGCAACATCAGTGGTCTCAATCTCACGATAAACTTAGAGAGGTGAAAAGAACAGTTAAACCGTGGAGGAGCGTTCCAGAAAATAGGAAGGAACAAGTTATCTTGACCCGTCTTCGAATAGGTCACACCCGATTTTCCCATGAACAATCCCGATTTACAGTGTGCTAATGCCCTTCAACAGCCAAACATGTATCAATAGACTATCCAAAGTTTTCACAGCAAATAGTACCATTTATTATCCCAACTACTATGTACCATTTGCTCGAGGAACATTTCAATATGGAAGTCTTGATAGCTCATCTACGAACTATTCACTTTTTGCACAAAATTTGAACGTTTAATATTATAATCGTTTGTGTTCTTCTACCTGTAATACCTGTAGTACTATTCAATATTCATTATTGTAACATTTGGTAGCGCTAATAACCTAAAGGGTTGACGCGCTTTATTTTTCTTAATTAAAAAAAACATAAATACATTCTAGATGACTGAGCTATTTATTATTTATAATCGCAGCGTTATAAGTAGAGGTAAAAGCAGCAGATGCTATAATTGGGTGAACTAGTGAATTTAGTACTTACTTTACATTACGGTTCATACGCTTTTTGAAATGAACGAATGATATAAAGTGAATTAAAAGGGACGCGGGGGAATACTTCGGTATCATAGGTTATGGTTGGAGGTGGTGGCACTTGATCTTCGACGTCACCTGTCACGTATTAGCAATGATACGGTTTTAAGGGCGCGTTCCGGGTGTGCTCTAGTGATGAAAGTGAAATATATTGTTGTCTTGTCAGGTTGAATAACTTGTACAATATATTTAAAAAAGATTAGAAGAAATGCTTTACTTGAGAAGTTTGGTGTATTCATAATATTTGTGATTAAAACCAGTTTATAAATTAACGGAACTGATATACTTAAAATAATCGTTTTTTTAGATTAACAAGAATGTTAAGTTTCTATTACATTTCATTTATATTTAACAAAGACGTTGACGCAAAAACATGTTGGCAATGTAATCTCGAAACATTTTTTAAACCAACATGAATGCTACGTTTGCTATGTTTTGTTGAAAACGTTAGAATCATATGCTTACATTAAACATTTCAAAAACATAATCAATTTCAACGCCACACAAAATCGTACCTGTTGCGTCAATTAAATATATAACGGAGAACATCTTGTAAGTTACTAGAAAATAACGTAACTCAACGTCTCAAAGACGTTTCTTTCTTCTTGGTCGAGCCTAAAATAATTATTATACAGTGCTATTCAAAAGCCCCCTCCCCCCTCGTATCTTTTGAACGGCTACACTTACATTAATAAAATTTGGAGGGTGAAAATAAAGTGTTGCAAACTTTTCTACGAATGGTAACAGGTGACGTAATAGTAATATATGACGTCACAGTGCCACTCTGGCCAATAATTTTGAATAGGACCTTTTGGCAAGTGATATCTAGTTTGAAAGGCATTGACATTGGCTACATAGCCATATTAATTTTGTTTGGGTTTGAATTAATTTTGACGAATAAATTAAAAAAATACCAAAATTATTGAAATTATTTTTTTAAATTTAATTAATCAAATATCAACAATGGATTCTTATAGCAAGTGTTCGAAATGTGCTCCGTTCACTTCCTGACAGTAATACATCCTGTTAGTAAACTCTTGTCGTACTCGTTCGAATGTGTCACCTGAAATAGCATTGCATTCTTCAGTAATTCTTTCTTTCAAAACGCCAATGCTGTCTGGTGCCGTAGTATAAACCTTAGATTTCAAGTACTCCCATAGAAAAAACTCTAATGGTGTCAGATCTGGTGACCGAGGTGGCCATTCTATAATACCTCGCCGGCCGATCCATCTACCTCGATATTCTTCATCCAGGTAACGTCTTACTGCACCATAATAATGTGCAGGAGCACTATCTTGTTGAAATGTTATTTCCAGATGGCCGAATTCATCTTGATTATCTTCCAGATTTCAAGAATTAACGGCTCAATTGCATTTTGTAACATCTCCAGATACACTTCACGGCTTAAATTTGAATTTAGGAGAACAGGACCAAGTATGTGGTTTCCCGAAATACCTGCCCAAACAGTGACTTTTTCTGAAATTTGGTTATGTTGTTCACGAAAGGTGTGAGGATTTGTGTCACTCCAATACCCTACATTTTGTGTATTCACATTTACATTGAAGCGAAAAGATTTTTTGTCACTAAAACAAATTGTTCCTGTGTAATGTAGGTTTTGACTAATTTTATTTGTCATACTTTCACAGAATTCGAGTCTTCTGTCGGGGTTGTTACGGTTCCACCGAAACAATGTTTTATTCGGATTTATAACAACATAAACACATAATGTAATAAATTACTTACCCAGCAGTTGAAAGCTATTTATTAATTGATAACAATTTCATTATTGGATATCATAAAAATCCTTTGTTTACAAAGTAATTAATCTAGGTTAGTTCATATATGTCAACTTAATCTGCAAGTACTTCTTCTTTCTGATTAGTGCTGAGTACCTAAGTACATTTATCAGTTACCTGTGTAGTGGCTACCTGTTCTATGGAGGTAAAATGATAGTCTGACATAAACAGAGGAAATTTTATGTTTCTGAATTCCCTCCATATTTGATACCTTTTTTTGGTTTTGAGGTTGTCTTAGCATGTGCTGATGGCATATTTTCGTACTTAACGGATTTTGTATCTTGAAACCAAAGAAATAAATGTGGTTTAATGTTGGATTATTATTATAAATTTCTGGTGAAATTTCACTTTAAGTGGATTCAATTATAATTCAATAAGAAACCTAAAATATAAACAATAAGGCCATCCTCCACCATCGGTAAGTGTTCAAATGTACATCCAGTACTTATATTTTTTTTTTACTCATCATATCATTGCTTTTAGGCCTTCTTGCCTCAAGTATCACTTGCAACCTAACAAGATTAGCATTCTTTTATCCAGATTGCTGCATGGTATTCTGTGTAACAAGTAGTTAGTACATTGCTCGACCTTCGCATCCAGTATCATAGTCTTTTTTTTTGCATGCTAGTTCTTAGTCTGGTGATTGCACACCTCTAGGATTACACCCGTAGACTTCACCACCTGCTTGTACCTGCTGATGGACGGTTTTTCCTGCTACGTAAATTTGGCTTAGCATGCACTCAAGTAAGAGCTTTCCATTTTTATAAGTAGCGTCTGTACCCTGTAAAATGAAACGCCATAATAATAGTACTACCCCTTGTAGATATTCATTGATTGATTCCATTTTTTTTATATTGTAGTTTAGAATATAGGTAATAATACTTACACTTGATGTAAACCAATTGGTCCAATTGGGGCAACTACTAATAGTGGCATAGCCACTAAGTTCACATATTACTTATCCTCCTGTAACCAAATAGTATCAATTAGTAAGATCTGAGTCTCGAAACTAAGTAGTGAATTCAAGGTTTTTAAAACCAAAACATAATACCACTCAATGTTAATTCTACTTACCAGGTCGATTATTCTCGTTTGTATCCAACAGAACTATCTACCCGAATAAATGTATGTAGTCCAACAATAGTATTAATTTGGATACACGAACCTTATTGCTCAATTTACTTTCCAGCTAGCCATAATTAAGTAAGTATTCTGCCAAGCTTTTAGGTAGACGTTTAGGGCAAACTGAAGTGGAACATAACAAACTGGCGCCCTTCCGCGGGTTATTCTGGTAAATATCTGGTTGGAATTTCATATCAAAAGGTGTTTCTTTTTCTACTTTTTATTTAGTAGTTGTTGGATGAATATTTTATGATATTTCTATGCAGACTGATTGGAATAACTGTTTATAAGTTAAAACATTCTGTTTTGATTCGATGATATTTGATATTCTTCTTTTTCTGGTAAGAATTTATTTGTAAACTGGCCTACATAGAGAGTAATACGGTTTGTCTACGGTTAATTCTTCTTCCATATAAAGTGGCCTTTGATATTGAATGTTGGATAGTGTATAGTAGGGTACGGTTAGTTACTTCTATAGATATACTTATTTTATATGAATAAGTATTTCTGAATAATTGCAATAAATATTAGGCTATTACAAGTCTCTAAAATAAATAGTTTGGTGGTAATTTTTTTTCTTTCGTTGTGTTTTTAAATCGAAATTCGATAATAAAAAAAAAAGATTTTTGATCACTTCCATTAATTTTGAAATATTTCGTACCGAAATAAATATTTTTTTAAATTAGTTTACATCATATTTGATAAGTTTTGGTTTTTTTTACGGATCGGGGTTGAAACGTTTATTGTAGAAGGGCAATGGATGTGTATCGCTTACTAGGTGATGAACTTAATTACGAGTTGTATGTTCGCGGACAACCAATACGTAATACTGTGGCGGAGAAGCGGATTGCTCTCGGAAATATTTTTAGGAGGGAGAGAGAGAATCCTTATACATTCGTGTCTACAGTATATCTGGACCAGGGTAGGGAATTAGATATTTGCGCTCAAAAATTGAATGACCTTGAAGCAGATATTCGGAGTTTTGATCACAGAAATAGAGAAAATGAATATCGTAGAATAAATTGTCGATTAACTCACGTATCATTACGATTAGGACGCCTTACAGGAAGGAATGTGGACGATGAAATTTGTAGACTGCGCTTAGTGAACAAATGTTCTCAGCTGATGGGAGAGAACAGCCTACTTCATCAAGGCATGGATATTGGTCAGTTTGCTGTTAACAATCAGGAAACTCTAGAAGGAGATGAAGTTGGTAAATTCGCAAGAGAAAAAGCGTCAAGTGGAATGAATGAAGGACTTTCACTTTTGGACACGCAGAATCCAGTATTGTCAATTGACCCTCCATTGATTTCTATATCTGAAGACCATCCGGTAGATCAGTTGATAGACCTTGGTCCCAGTGGAGGACAGGAGGAACAAAGGAGAGTTGTTTCGAGATGGTCAGAACCTATTGTTCGTGACGCAGACACCTATAATCACCTTTTCAGGGATCACTATTCAGCTGTAGATGTTCCTAGAGCAGCTTCCTCTTATGTGTTAAGTGGTGGGGAGAGACGTTTTGCACATCAGCTGGACCATTACCGCACTAAAACTTGTGAAGAACCGAGACAAGACTTTGCAGAAAATATTTATAGACCCTCTAGTACTAGGGTAAACCTGAATCTTGACACCTGCTCGAGAGAAGATTATTCTAGAAGAGCCACTGTTGGAGATAGGACTTCTGCAAATCGTTCGGGGTTGGCAGAGTATGAATATGCCGTACCGGCAGTCAAGCCAGGAGTAAATTGGAATGATCCTGTGAGGGATATATCGGCTGAAATGGCGAGATTGTCGATCCCGGGATTAAGACCCTCTTTTCCAAATCACGATTTTGGTGCAAACAGATATGACATCTGTCGTTGGAATGTTAAGTTCAACGGTAAGACCAGCGTGAACGAGTTCCTGCAGAGAGTCGAAGAGCTTCGAGCATCAAGAGGAATTCCTCAGGAAATGCTTCTTCGATGGGCTCCTGAATTTTTTTCGCAAGAGGCGTTACTGTGGTATCGCACACGTACATTCAACTCCTGGAATGATCTAGTTAGTCAACTGAAGGATTCTTTTCGTCCATTTGATTACGAATATAGTCTGTGGGATGAGATTCGGAAGAGGACTCAAGGGGCACAGGAGAAAGTGCTGACGTATGTTGTCGCTATGGAGAATTTGTTTGGAAAATTGGAGAAAATTCCACTAGAGGAAGAAAGAGTAAATTTGATTAGGAGAAATCTTCTACCCTATTTGCAAACGGGACTTGCCCTTCATAGCATCAGAACTATTGAAGAGTTACTTAAACTTAGCCGATTGATGGAAGAAACGGAGCGTCGAGTGCAGAAATTTGTGCCTCCTTCAACAGCTTACAGAAACCTGTTGGAGCCTGATTTGGCTTATCATAAACCTCAAGGTATAAGTCCAACACAGCAATTTGTGACTACAATTTCTGGTGGTACCTCCGTTTCCCAGACAGCAGCTATTACACCATCTATACCTAAAACCACGGGTCAAACCTCGGAATCATCAAAGCCTTCATGTTGGAATTGCTCATCCGATAACCACAAGTTCAAAGCTTGTCCGCAACCCTTAAAAAAGTTCTGCTTCAAATGTGGAAATCCTGATGCTGTTTCTTACTCCTGTAACCGTTGTTCAAAAAACGGGAGAAGAAATCAGAAATAGGCCGGTGTTCTGATTCTGTTCCTGATCCGGCTAGCCAGCAGAAATCGCAAATTCTTCTAGCATACATTATTGACCATGCAAAAGATGATACTCGACCTTACTTACAAGTTTCTATTTTTGGTAGTATATTTCTCGGATTATTGGATTCTGGGGCCACGCGCACGATCTTGGGTGGACCTGGCTGGAAGCTCTTACAAAGTAGCTGCGAGCTTCAAGTAGGTTCCCAACAGAGTTGTACGGTAGCGAATGGAGAAGCTGTGCAGGTGGATGGCGTTGTGACATTACCAATAAGCCTTAGAAATAAAGTGAACATTTTAGAGGTGTTAGTTATACGTTCGTTGCCGCATAAATTGATATTGGGCTTGGATTTCTGGAGAAAGATGGAAATAGTACCTGATCTATTCTCGGGAGAGTGGCAGTTTCGGGCAGATGGCATAACTTCAGTTGCGTCTGAGCCTACTGTAATCGGGAGTGATATGCTCTCGGAGGGGCAAAAGCAACGTCTGCTTAAGGTTATTGCAGAAGCTTTCGACGACATGAGCAAGAAGCTAGGTTGCACTCACCTCGTCCAACATGTAATAAGAACAGACCACCCTCCTATTCGTCATCGTTACTATCCATTATCCAAAGCTCTGCAAGATCAAGTCAATATTGAACTGGAAAAGATGCTCAAGGATGATATTGTCGAGCCTTCTAACTCGCCGTGGGCCTCACCGATTTTGTTAATTCCAAAAAAAGATGGCACCTACCGATTCGTGGTAGATTTCCGTCAACTTAACAAAGTCACCGTCAAGGATAGTTACCCATTACCCAACATCGAAAATACCCTAAATATGTTAAAAGACGCGCGCTACCTCACTACATTAGACATAAAAAGTGCCTATTTCCAAATCCCTCTGGCCGAGGCGTCAAAGCCGTTAACAGGTTTTATTATACCCAATAGAGGTCTTTATCAATTTAAGAGGTTACCGATGGGTCTACACTCAGCTCCAGCAACATTTCAGAGGTTTATCGACCAAGTGATAGGAATCGATCTTGAAAAATACGTATTTGTGTACTTGGATGATATCTGTATTTGTACTCCCAGTTTTGAGGAGCATATCCGAGTACTCAGAGAGGTTTTTTTGCGGCTAAAGAACGCCGGTCTCACTCTGAATAAAGAGAAATGTCATTTTGTGAAGCCTGAGCTTAAGTTTCTAGGTTATGTCGTAGGGGTGCAGGGACTTATGGTGGATCCGCAGAAAGTGGAAGCTATCTTAAACATCCCTACTCCCACAAATGTTGGAGATGTCCGTCGATTCATTGGGGTAGCATCGTGGTATCGCAGATTTGTGCCAAATTTTTCGACGCTGGCAGCACCTTTGTGTAATCTTTTAAAGAAAAATGTTAAATTTGATTGGGATAGGGCTTGTGAAGAATCGTTTGTTGGTCTTAAAGAGATCTTAGTCTCCGCACCCATATTATCTTGCCCAAACTTTGAACTTCCGTTTATTATACAGGCTGATGCTAGTGATTTTGGCATAGGAGCTACTCTGTCTCAGATGTGGGAAGATGGAGAACATGTTATAGCCTACATGAGTCGATCCTTATCTAAGGCTGAACGCAAATACTCCACGACGGAAAAAGAGTGTCTTGCTGTTCTGCACGCTATCGAGCGGTTCAAACCATATGTTCTAGGTACCAAATTTAAGGTTATTACGGACCATTACAGTCTAAAATGGCTAAATACCATAAAAGACCCAGTGGGAAGAATTGCAAGGTGGGCAGTACGACTGCAGCAATATGACTTTGACATTGAGCATAGAAAAGGCAAAGATCATATTGTTCCAGATGCTCTATCTCGGTCGGTACCATGTGTAGATACGTTAGCAATGCTGACGGCTAATGGCGAAATTAAAGACAACTGGTATTTGCGTATGCGTGAGCTAGTTTCCCGAACTCCCAGTTCATTCCCAGATTGGAGAGTTGATAACGATCAACTCCTTAAATTGGCCCAAATTCCCTATCCAGACTTGGTTCCTAGAGCTAATGAATGGTTGATAGTCGTTCCCAAGGAGAGGCGGTCCGAAATCATATATCTCCATCATGATATACCAACATGTGGCCACATGGGAATATTCGAAACGCTAAGTCGTATCTCGTCCAAATATTACTGGCCCAAGATGAAAGCGGATGTAGCTCGATACATAAAAAAATGTACAGCTTGTATTATGTCCAAGCCTGAACAACGCCCCGCTAAGGGATTAATGTTAAGTGCTACACCTACGACAACTCGACCCTTTGAGATATTAAGTGTTGACATTGTTGGACCGTTACCGAGGTCAACTTCTGGGTTTTCTTACATTTTATCAGTAAGTGATTTGTTCAGTAAATACCTTTTGCTTTTTCCACTAAGGAAAGCCATTTCGAACAAGATTGTTACCTGTATTGAAGATCATGTCCTTCTTATATTCGGAGCACCGAGAAAAATAATAACCGATAATGGTTCCGTCTTTAAGAGCAAGGAGTGGTCAGCTCTACTAAGTAAATATCAAATTGAGCCTGGATTCACTTCTAACTTCCATGCGCAAGCCAACCAAGTGGAACGTTATCATCGCACCATTAAAACTATTTTAAGGGCCTACGTCTCTGATAATCAACGGTTATGGGATAGATACCTCCAAAAAGCCGCTTGTGCGATAAGGTCAGCTCGCCATGAGTTGACAAAATTATCTCCGAACTTTATTACGTTTGGTCGCGAGTTAAAATTCAGTGGAAATGAAGACCTCCCAGTAACATCTGATTGTCTTGATATTTTCGATCCACACTCGCGCGCTTCAGCATTGCTAGACGTTTTTAAAGATGTCGGTTCTCGATTAAGGAAAGGATTTAATCAAGCTCGAAATAGGTATAATTTACGCCGACGTGATGATGTCTTCAAGGTTGACGACCAAGTTTGGAAACGGGCTTACGTACTGTCGGATAAGGCATCCGGGGTAACATCAAAGCTAGCCCCTAAGTTTGACGGACCCTTTAAAATAGCTAGAGTTCTGTCGCCATGGTCATACGAATTGGTAGATGCGAATGGTAAACGTCGAGGGGTATGGCACGCGAAAGATTTGAAAAGTCACCCACCTGTTTACAATGACGCGGCCAAAGATGCTAATGACGATTAATGTGTCTGTTATTTTTTCTTGTTGTCTGTGCGTCTAAAGAACTGTGTTGTGCCCGTTTCAGGTAGATTATATTCTCGGGAAAGGGGGGAGTTGTTACGGTTCCACCGAAACAATGTTTTATTCGGATTTATAACAACATAAACACATAATGTAATAAATTACTTACCCAGCAGTTGAAAGCTATTTATTAATTGATAACAATTTCATTATTGGATATCATAAAAATCCTTTGTTTACAAAGTAATTAATCTAGGTTAGTTCATATATGTCAACTTAATCTGCAAGTACTTCTTCTTTCTTATTAGTGCTGAGTACCTAAGTACATTTATCAGTTACCTGTGTAGTGGCTACCTGTTCTATGGAGGTAAAATGATAGTCTGACATAAACAGAGGAAATTTTATGTTTCTGAATTCCCTCCATATTTGATACCTTTTTTTGGTTTTGAGGTTGTCTTAGCATGTGCTGATGGCATATTTTCGTACTTAACGGATTTTGTATCTTGAAACCAAAGAAATAAATGTGGTTTAATGTTGGATTATTATTATAAATTTCTGGTGAAATTTCACTTTAAGTGGATTCAATTATAATTCAATAAGAAACCTAAAATATAAACAATAAGGCCATCCTCCACCATCGGTAAGTGTTCAAATGTACATCCAGTACTTATAATTTTTTTTTACTCATCATATCATTGCTTTTAGGCCTTCTTGCCTCAAGTATCACTTGCAACCTAACAAGATTAGCATTCTTTTATCCAGATTGCTGCATGGTATTCTGTGTAACAAGTAGTTAGTACATTGCTCGACCTTCGCATCCAGTATCATAGTCTTTTTTTTTGCATGCTAGTTCTTAGTCTGGTGATTGCACACCTCTAGGATTACACCCGTAGACTTCACCACCTGCTTGTACCTGCTGATGGACGGTTTTTCCTGCTACGTAAATTTGGCTTAGCATGCACTCAAGTAAGAGCTTTCCATTTTTATAAGTAGCGTCTGTACCCTGTAAAAAGAAACGCCATAATAATAGTACTACCCCTTGTAGATATTCATTGATTGATTCCATTTTTTTTATATTGTAGTTTAGAATATAGGTAATAATACTTACACTTGATGTAAACCAATTGGTCCAATTGGGGCAACTACTAATAGTGGCATAGCCACTAAGTTCACATATTACTTATCCTCCTGTAACCAAATAGTATCAATTAGTAAGATCTGAGTCTCGAAACTAAGTAGTGAATTCAAGGTTTTTAAAACCAAAACATAATACCACTCAATGTTAATTCTACTTACCAGGTCGATTATTCTCGTTTGTATCCAACAGAACTATCTACCCGAATAAATGTATGTAGTCCAACAATAGTATTAATTTGGATACACGAACCTTATTGCTCAATTTACTTTCCAGCTAGCCATAATTAAGTAAGTATTCTGCCAAGCTTTTAGGTAGACGTTTAGGGCAAACTGAAGTGGAACATAACAAACTGGCGCCCTTCCGCGGGTTATTCTGGTAAATATCTGGTTGGAATTTCATATCAAAAGGTGTTTCTTTTTCTACTTTTTATTTAGTAGTTGTTGGATGAATATTTTATGATATTTCTATGCAGACTGATTGGAATAACTGTTTATAAGTTAAAACATTCTGTTTTGATTCGATGATATTTGATATTCTTCTTTTTCTGGTAAGAATTTATTTGTAAACTGGCCTACATAGAGAGTAATACGGTTTGTCTACGGTTAATTCTTCTTCCATATAAAGTGGCCTTTGATATTGAATGTTGGATAGTGTATAGTAGGGTACGGTTAGTTACTTCTATAGATATACTTATTTTATATGAATAAGTATTTCTGAATAATTGCAATAAATATTAGGCTATTACAAGTCTCTAAAATAAATAGTTTGGTGGTAATTTTTTTTCTTTCGTTGTGTTTTTAAATCGAAATTCGATAATAAAAAAAAAAGATTTTTGATCACTTCCATTAATTTTGAAATATTTCGTAGCGAAATAAATATTTTTTTAAATTAGTTTACATCATATTTGATAAGTTTTGGTTTTTTTTACGGATCGGGGTTGAAACGTTTATTGTAGAAGGGCAATGGATGTGTATCGCTTACTAGGTGATGAACTTAATTACGAGTTGTATGTTCGCGGACAACCAATACGTAATACTGTGGCGGAGAAGCGGATTGCTCTCGGAAATATTTTTAGGAGGGAGAGAGAGAATCCTTATACATTCGTGTCTACAGTATATCTGGACCAGGGTAGGGAATTAGATATTTGCGCTCAAAAATTGAATGACCTTGAAGCAGATATTCGGAGTTTTGATCACAGAAATAGAGAAAATGAATATCGTAGAATAAATTGTCGATTAACTCACGTATCATTACGATTAGGACGCCTTACAGGAAGGAATGTGGACGATGAAATTTGTAGACTGCGCTTAGTGAACAAATGTTCTCAGCTGATGGGAGAGAACAGCCTACTTCATCAAGGCATGGATATTGGTCAGTTTGCTGTTAACAATCAGGAAACTCTAGAAGGAGATGAAGTTGGTAAATTCGCAAGAGAAAAAGCGTCAAGTGGAATGAATGAAGGACTTTCACTTTTGGACACGCAGAATCCAGTATTGTCAATTGACCCTCCATTGATTTCTATATCTGAAGACCATCCGGTAGATCAGTTGATAGACCTTGGTCCCAGTGGAGGACAGGAGGAACAATGGAGAGTTGTTTCGAGATGGTCAGAACCTATTGTTCGTGACGCAGACACCTATAATCACCTTTTCAGGGATCACTATTCAGCTGTAGATGTTCCTAGAGCAGCTTCCTCTTATGTGTTAAGTGGTGGGGAGAGACGTTTTGCACATCAGCTGGACCATTACCGCACTAAAACTTGTGAAGAACCGAGACAAGACTTTGCAGAAAATATTTATAGACCCTCTAGTACTAGGGTAAACCTGAATCTTGACACCTGCTCGAGAGAAGATTATTCTAGAAGAGCCACTGTTGGAGATAGGACTTCTGCAAATCGTTCGGGGTTGGCAGAGTATGAATATGCCGTACCGGCAGTCAAGCCAGGAGTAAATTGGAATGATCCTGTGAGGGATATATCGGCTGAAATGGCGAGATTGTCGATCCCGGGATTAAGACCCTCTTTTCCAAATCACGATTTTGGTGCAAACAGATATGACATCTGTCGTTGGAATGTTAAGTTCAACGGTAAGACCAGCGTGAACGAGTTCCTGCAGAGAGTCGAAGAGCTTCGAGCATCAAGAGGAATTCCTCAGGAAATGCTTCTTCGATGGGCTCCTGAATTTTTTTCGCAAGAGGCGTTACTGTGGTATCGCACACGTACATTCAACTCCTGGAATGATCTAGTTAGTCAACTGAAGGATTCTTTTCGTCCATTTGATTACGAATATAGTCTGTGGGATGAGATTCGGAAGAGGACTCAAGGGGCACAGGAGAAAGTGCTGACGTATGTTGTCGCTATGGAGAATTTGTTTGGAAAATTGGAGAAAATTCCACTAGAGGAAGAAAGAGTAAATTTGATTAGGAGAAATCTTCTACCCTATTTGCAAACGGGACTTGCCCTTCATAGCATCAGAACTATTGAAGAGTTACTTAAACTTAGCCGATTGATGGAAGAAACGGAGCGTCGAGTGCAGAAATTTGTGCCTCCTTCAACAGCTTACAGAAACCTGTTGGAGCCTGATTTGGCTTATCATAAACCTCAAGGTATAAGTCCAACACAGCAATTTGTGACTACAATTTCTGGTGGTACCTCCGTTTCCCAGACAGCAGCTATTACACCATCTATACCTAAAACCACGGGTCAAACCTCGGAATCATCAAAGCCTTCATGTTGGAATTGCTCATCCGATAACCACAAGTTCAAAGCTTGTCCGCAACCCTTAAAAAAGTTCTGCTTCAAATGTGGAAATCCTGATGCTGTTTCTTACTCCTGTAACCGTTGTTCAAAAAACGGGAGAAGAAATCAGAAATAGGCCGGTGTTCTGATTCTGTTCCTGATCCGGCTAGCCAGCAGAAATCGCAAATTCTTCTAGCATACATTATTGACCATGCAAAAGATGATACTCGACCTTACTTACAAGTTTCTATTTTTGGTAGTATATTTCTCGGATTATTGGATTCTGGGGCCACGCGCACGATCTTGGGTGGACCTGGCTGGAAGCTCTTACAAAGTAGCTGCGAGCTTCAAGTAGGTTCCCAACAGAGTTGTACGGTAGCGAATGGAGAAGCTGTGCAGGTGGATGGCGTTGTGACATTACCAATAAGCCTTAGAAATAAAGTGAAAATTTTAGAGGTGTTAGTTATACGTTCGTTGCCGCATAAATTGATATTGGGCTTGGATTTCTGGAGAAAGATGGAAATAGTACCTGATCTATTCTCGGGAGAGTGGCAGTTTCGGGCAGATGGCATAACTTCAGTTGCGTCTGAGCCTACTGTAATCGGGAGTGATATGCTCTCGGAGGGGCAAAAGCAACGTCTGCTTAAGGTTATTGCAGAAGCTTTCGACGACATGAGCAAGAAGCTAGGTTGCACTCACCTCGTCCAACATGTAATAAGAACAGACCACCCTCCTATTCGTCATCGTTACTATCCATTATCCAAAGCTCTGCAAGATCAAGTCAATATTGAACTGGAAAAGATGCTCAAGGATGATATTGTCGAGCCTTCTAACTCGCCGTGGGCCTCACCGATTTTGTTAATTCCAAAAAAAGATGGCACCTACCGATTCGTGGTAGATTTCCGTCAACTTAACAAAGTCACCGTCAAGGATAGTTACCCATTACCCAACATCGAAAATACCCTAAATATGTTAAAAGACGCGCGCTACCTCACTACATTAGACATAAAAAGTGCCTATTTCCAAATCCCTCTGGCCGAGGCGTCAAAGCCGTTAACAGGTTTTATTATACCCAATAGAGGTCTTTATCAATTTAAGAGGTTACCGATGGGTCTACACTCAGCTCCAGCAACATTTCAGAGGTTTATCGACCAAGTGATAGGAATCGATCTTGAAAAATACGTATTTGTGTACTTGGATGATATCTGTATTTGTACTCCCAGTTTTGAGGAGCATATCCGAGTACTCAGAGAGGTTTTTTTGCGGCTAAAGAACGCCGGTCTCACTCTGAATAAAGAGAAATGTCATTTTGTGAAGCCTGAGCTTAAGTTTCTAGGTTATGTCGTAGGGGTGCAGGGACTTATGGTGGATCCGCAGAAAGTGGAAGCTATCTTAAACATCCCTACTCCCACAAATGTTGGAGATGTCCGTCGATTCATTGGGGTAGCATCGTGGTATCGCAGATTTGTGCCAAATTTTTCGACGCTGGCAGCACCTTTGTGTAATCTTTTAAAGAAAAATGTTAAATTTGATTGGGATAGGGCTTGTGAAGAATCGTTTGTTGGTCTTAAAGAGATCTTAGTCTCCGCACCCATATTATCTTGCCCAAACTTTGAACTTCCGTTTATTATACAGGCTGATGCTAGTGATTTTGGCATAGGAGCTACTCTGTCTCAGATGTGGGAAGATGGAGAACATGTTATAGCCTACATGAGTCGATCCTTATCTAAGGCTGAACGCAAATACTCCACGACGGAAAAAGAGTGTCTTGCTGTTCTGCACGCTATCGAGCGGTTCAAACCATATGTTCTAGGTACCAAATTTAAGGTTATTACGGACCATTACAGTCTAAAATGGCTAAATACCATAAAAGACCCAGTGGGAAGAATTGCAAGGTGGGCAGTACGACTGCAGCAATATGACTTTGACATTGAGCATAGAAAAGGCAAAGATCATATTGTTCCAGATGCTCTATCTCGGTCGGTACCATGTGTAGATACGTTAGCAATGCTGACGGCTAATGGCGAAATTAAAGACAACTGGTATTTGCGTATGCGTGAGCTAGTTTCCCGAACTCCCAGTTCATTCCCAGATTGGAGAGTTGATAACGATCAACTCCTTAAATTGGCCCAAATTCCCTATCCAGACTTGGTTCCTAGAGCTAATGAATGGTTGATAGTCGTTCCCAAGGAGAGGCGGTCCGAAATCATATATCTCCATCATGATATACCAACATGTGGCCACATGGGAATATTCGAAACGCTAAGTCGTATCTCGTCCAAATATTACTGGCCCAAGATGAAAGCGGATGTAGCTCGATACATAAAAAAATGTACAGCTTGTATTATGTCCAAGCCTGAACAACGCCCCGCTAAGGGATTAATGTTAAGTGCTACACCTACGACAACTCGACCCTTTGAGATATTAAGTGTTGACATTGTTGGACCGTTACCGAGGTCAACTTCTGGGTTTTCTTACATTTTATCAGTAAGTGATTTGTTCAGTAAATACCTTTTGCTTTTTCCACTAAGGAAAGCCATTTCGAACAAGATTGTTACCTGTATTGAAGATCATGTCCTTCTTATATTCGGAGCACCGAGAAAAATAATAACCGATAATGGTTCCGTCTTTAAGAGCAAGGAGTGGTCAGCTCTACTAAGTAAATATCAAATTGAGCCTGGATTCACTTCTAACTTCCATGCGCAAGCCAACCAAGTGGAACGTTATCATCGCACCATTAAAACTATTTTAAGGGCCTACGTCTCTGATAATCAACGGTTATGGGATAGATACCTCCAAAAAGCCGCTTGTGCGATAAGGTCAGCTCGCCATGAGTTGACAAAATTATCTCCGAACTTTATTACGTTTGGTCGCGAGTTAAAATTCAGTGGAAATGAAGACCTCCCAGTAACATCTGATTGTCTTGATATTTTCGATCCACACTCGCGCGCTTCAGCATTGCTAGACGTTTTTAAAGATGTCGGTTCTCGATTAAGGAAAGGATTTAATCAAGCTCGAAATAGGTATAATTTACGCCGACGTGATGATGTCTTCAAGGTTGACGACCAAGTTTGGAAACGGGCTTACGTACTGTCGGATAAGGCATCCGGGGTAACATCAAAGCTAGCCCCTAAGTTTGACGGACCCTTTAAAATAGCTAGAGTTCTGTCGCCATGGTCATACGAATTGGTAGATGCGAATGGTAAACGTCGAGGGGTATGGCACGCGAAAGATTTGAAAAGTCACCCACCTGTTTACAATGACGCGGCCAAAGATGCTAATGACGATTAATGTGTCTGTTATTTTTTCTTGTTGTCTGTGCGTCTAAAGAACTGTGTTGTGCCCGTTTCAGGTAGATTATATTCTCGGGAAAGGGGGGAGTTGTTACGGTTCCACCGAAACAATGTTTTATTCGGATTTATAACAACATAAACACATAATGTAATAAATTACTTACCCAGCAGTTGAAAGCTATTTATTAATTGATAACAATTTCATTATTGGATATCATAAAAATCCTTTGTTTACAAAGTAATTAATCTAGGTTAGTTCATATATGTCAACTTAATCTGCAAGTACTTCTTCTTTCTGATTAGTGCTGAGTACCTAAGTACATTTATCAGTTACCTGTGTAGTGGCTACCTGTTCTATGGAGGTAAAATGATAGTCTGACATAAACAGAGGAAATTTTATGTTTCTGAATTCCCTCCATATTTGATACCTTTTTTTGGTTTTGAGGTTGTCTTAGCATGTGCTGATGGCATATTTTCGTACTTAACGGATTTTGTATCTTGAAACCAAAGAAATAAATGTGGTTTAATGTTGGATTATTATTATAAATTTCTGGTGAAATTTCACTTTAAGTGGATTCAATTATAATTCAATAAGAAACCTAAAATATAAACAATAAGGCCATCCTCCACCATCGGTAAGTGTTCAAATGTACATCCAGTACTTATAATTTTTTTTTACTCATCATATCATTGCTTTTAGGCCTTCTTGCCTCAAGTATCACTTGCAACCTAACAAGATTAGCATTCTTTTATCCAGATTGCTGCATGGTATTCTGTGTAACAAGTAGTTAGTACATTGCTCGACCTTCGCATCCAGTATCATAGTCTTTTTTTTTGCATGCTAGTTCTTAGTCTGGTGATTGCACACCTCTAGGATTACACCCGTAGACTTCACCACCTGCTTGTACCTGCTGATGGACGGTTTTTCCTGCTACGTAAATTTGGCTTAGCATGCACTCAAGTAAGAGCTTTCCATTTTTATAAGTAGCGTCTGTACCCTGTAAAAAGAAACGCCATAATAATAGTACTACCCCTTGTAGATATTCATTGATTGATTCCATTTTTTTTATATTGTAGTTTAGAATATAGGTAATAATACTTACACTTGATGTAAACCAATTGGTCCAATTGGGGCAACTACTAATAGTGGCATAGCCACTAAGTTCACATATTACTTATCCTCCTGTAACCAAATAGTATCAATTAGTAAGATCTGAGTCTCGAAACTAAGTAGTGAATTCAAGGTTTTTAAAACCAAAACATAATACCACTCAATGTTAATTCTACTTACCAGGTCGATTATTCTCGTTTGTATCCAACAGAACTATCTACCCGAATAAATGTATGTAGTCCAACAATAGTATTAATTTGGATACACGAACCTTATTGCTCAATTTACTTTCCAGCTAGCCATAATTAAGTAAGTATTCTGCCAAGCTTTTAGGTAGACGTTTAGGGCAAACTGAAGTGGAACATAACAAACTGGCGCCCTTCCGCGGGTTATTCTGGTAAATATCTGGTTGGAATTTCATATCAAAAGGTGTTTCTTTTTCTACTTTTTATTTAGTAGTTGTTGGATGAATATTTTATGATATTTCTATGCAGACTGATTGGAATAACTGTTTATAAGTTAAAACATTCTGTTTTGATTCGATGATATTTGATATTCTTCTTTTTCTGGTAAGAATTTATTTGTAAACTGGCCTACATAGAGAGTAATACGGTTTGTCTACGGTTAATTCTTCTTCCATATAAAGTGGCCTTTGATATTGAATGTTGGATAGTGTATAGTAGGGTACGGTTAGTTACTTCTATAGATATACTTATTTTATATGAATAAGTATTTCTGAATAATTGCAATAAATATTAGGCTATTACAAGTCTCTAAAATAAATAGTTTGGTGGTAATTTTTTTTCTTTCGTTGTGTTTTTAAATCGAAATTCGATAATAAAAAAAAAAGATTTTTGATCACTTCCATTAATTTTGAAATATTTCGTACCGAAATAAATATTTTTTTAAATTAGTTTACATCATATTTGATAAGTTTTGGTTTTTTTTACGGATCGGGGTTGAAACGTTTATTGTAGAAGGGCAATGGATGTGTATCGCTTACTAGGTGATGAACTTAATTACGAGTTGTATGTTCGCGGACAACCAATACGTAATACTGTGGCGGAGAAGCGGATTGCTCTCGGAAATATTTTTAGGAGGGAGAGAGAGAATCCTTATACATTCGTGTCTACAGTATATCTGGACCAGGGTAGGGAATTAGATATTTGCGCTCAAAAATTGAATGACCTTGAAGCAGATATTCGGAGTTTTGATCACAGAAATAGAGAAAATGAATATCGTAGAATAAATTGTCGATTAACTCACGTATCATTACGATTAGGACGCCTTACAGGAAGGAATGTGGACGATGAAATTTGTAGACTGCGCTTAGTGAACAAATGTTCTCAGCTGATGGGAGAGAACAGCCTACTTCATCAAGGCATGGATATTGGTCAGTTTGCTGTTAACAATCAGGAAACTCTAGAAGGAGATGAAGTTGGTAAATTCGCAAGAGAAAAAGCGTCAAGTGGAATGAATGAAGGACTTTCACTTTTGGACACGCAGAATCCAGTATTGTCAATTGACCCTCCATTGATTTCTATATCTGAAGACCATCCGGTAGATCAGTTGATAGACCTTGGTCCCAGTGGAGGACAGGAGGAACAATGGAGAGTTGTTTCGAGATGGTCAGAACCTATTGTTCGTGACGCAGACACCTATAATCACCTTTTCAGGGATCACTATTCAGCTGTAGATGTTCCTAGAGCAGCTTCCTCTTATGTGTTAAGTGGTGGGGAGAGACGTTTTGCACATCAGCTGGACCATTACCGCACTAAAACTTGTGAAGAACCGAGACAAGACTTTGCAGAAAATATTTATAGACCCTCTAGTACTAGGGTAAACCTGAATCTTGACACCTGCTCGAGAGAAGATTATTCTAGAAGAGCCACTGTTGGAGATAGGACTTCTGCAAATCGTTCGGGGTTGGCAGAGTATGAATATGCCGTACCGGCAGTCAAGCCAGGAGTAAATTGGAATGATCCTGTGAGGGATATATCGGCTGAAATGGCGAGATTGTCGATCCCGGGATTAAGACCCTCTTTTCCAAATCACGATTTTGGTGCAAACAGATATGACATCTGTCGTTGGAATGTTAAGTTCAACGGTAAGACCAGCGTGAACGAGTTCCTGCAGAGAGTCGAAGAGCTTCGAGCATCAAGAGGAATTCCTCAGGAAATGCTTCTTCGATGGGCTCCTGAATTTTTTTCGCAAGAGGCGTTACTGTGGTATCGCACACGTACATTCAACTCCTGGAATGATCTAGTTAGTCAACTGAAGGATTCTTTTCGTCCATTTGATTACGAATATAGTCTGTGGGATGAGATTCGGAAGAGGACTCAAGGGGCACAGGAGAAAGTGCTGACGTATGTTGTCGCTATGGAGAATTTGTTTGGAAAATTGGAGAAAATTCCACTAGAGGAAGAAAGAGTAAATTTGATTAGGAGAAATCTTCTACCCTATTTGCAAACGGGACTTGCCCTTCATAGCATCAGAACTATTGAAGAGTTACTTAAACTTAGCCGATTGATGGAAGAAACGGAGCGTCGAGTGCAGAAATTTGTGCCTCCTTCAACAGCTTACAGAAACCTGTTGGAGCCTGATTTGGCTTATCATAAACCTCAAGGTATAAGTCCAACACAGCAATTTGTGACTACAATTTCTGGTGGTACCTCCGTTTCCCAGACAGCAGCTATTACACCATCTATACCTAAAACCACGGGTCAAACCTCGGAATCATCAAAGCCTTCATGTTGGAATTGCTCATCCGATAACCACAAGTTCAAAGCTTGTCCGCAACCCTTAAAAAAGTTCTGCTTCAAATGTGGAAATCCTGATGCTGTTTCTTACTCCTGTAACCGTTGTTCAAAAAACGGGAGAAGAAATCAGAAATAGGCCGGTGTTCTGATTCTGTTCCTGATCCGGCTAGCCAGCAGAAATCGCAAATTCTTCTAGCATACATTATTGACCATGCAAAAGATGATACTCGACCTTACTTACAAGTTTCTATTTTTGGTAGTATATTTCTCGGATTATTGGATTCTGGGGCCACGCGCACGATCTTGGGTGGACCTGGCTGGAAGCTCTTACAAAGTAGCTGCGAGCTTCAAGTAGGTTCCCAACAGAGTTGTACGGTAGCGAATGGAGAAGCTGTGCAGGTGGATGGCGTTGTGACATTACCAATAAGCCTTAGAAATAAAGTGAAAATTTTAGAGGTGTTAGTTATACGTTCGTTGCCGCATAAATTGATATTGGGCTTGGATTTCTGGAGAAAGATGGAAATAGTACCTGATCTATTCTCGGGAGAGTGGCAGTTTCGGGCAGATGGCATAACTTCAGTTGCGTCTGAGCCTACTGTAATCGGGAGTGATATGCTCTCGGAGGGGCAAAAGCAACGTCTGCTTAAGGTTATTGCAGAAGCTTTCGACGACATGAGCAAGAAGCTAGGTTGCACTCACCTCGTCCAACATGTAATAAGAACAGACCACCCTCCTATTCGTCATCGTTACTATCCATTATCCAAAGCTCTGCAAGATCAAGTCAATATTGAACTGGAAAAGATGCTCAAGGATGATATTGTCGAGCCTTCTAACTCGCCGTGGGCCTCACCGATTTTGTTAATTCCAAAAAAAGATGGCACCTACCGATTCGTGGTAGATTTCCGTCAACTTAACAAAGTCACCGTCAAGGATAGTTACCCATTACCCAACATCGAAAATACCCTAAATATGTTAAAAGACGCGCGCTACCTCACTACATTAGACATAAAAAGTGCCTATTTCCAAATCCCTCTGGCCGAGGCGTCAAAGCCGTTAACAGGTTTTATTATACCCAATAGAGGTCTTTATCAATTTAAGAGGTTACCGATGGGTCTACACTCAGCTCCAGCAACATTTCAGAGGTTTATCGACCAAGTGATAGGAATCGATCTTGAAAAATACGTATTTGTGTACTTGGATGATATCTGTATTTGTACTCCCAGTTTTGAGGAGCATATCCGAGTACTCAGAGAGGTTTTTTTGCGGCTAAAGAACGCCGGTCTCACTCTGAATAAAGAGAAATGTCATTTTGTGAAGCCTGAGCTTAAGTTTCTAGGTTATGTCGTAGGGGTGCAGGGACTTATGGTGGATCCGCAGAAAGTGGAAGCTATCTTAAACATCCCTACTCCCACAAATGTTGGAGATGTCCGTCGATTCATTGGGGTAGCATCGTGGTATCGCAGATTTGTGCCAAATTTTTCGACGCTGGCAGCACCTTTGTGTAATCTTTTAAAGAAAAATGTTAAATTTGATTGGGATAGGGCTTGTGAAGAATCGTTTGTTGGTCTTAAAGAGATCTTAGTCTCCGCACCCATATTATCTTGCCCAAACTTTGAACTTCCGTTTATTATACAGGCTGATGCTAGTGATTTTGGCATAGGAGCTACTCTGTCTCAGATGTGGGAAGATGGAGAACATGTTATAGCCTACATCAGTCGATCCTTATCTAAGGCTGAACGCAAATACTCCACGACGGAAAAAGAGTGTCTTGCTGTTCTGCACGCTATCGAGCGGTTCAAACCATATGTTCTAGGTACCAAATTTAAGGTTATTACGGACCATTACAGTCTAAAATGGCTAAATACCATAAAAGACCCAGTGGGAAGAATTGCAAGGTGGGCAGTACGACTGCAGCAATATGACTTTGACATTGAGCATAGAAAAGGCAAAGATCATATTGTTCCAGATGCTCTATCTCGGTCGGTACCATGTGTAGATACGTTAGCAATGCTGACGGCTAATGGCGAAATTAAAGACAACTGGTATTTGCGTATGCGTGAGCTAGTTTCCCGAACTCCCAGTTCATTCCCAGATTGGAGAGTTGATAACGATCAACTCCTTAAATTGGCCCAAATTTCCTATCCAGACTTGGTTCCTAGAGCTAATGAATGGTTGATAGTCGTTCCCAAGGAGAGGCGGTCCGAAATCATATATCTCCATCATGATATACCAACATGTGGCCACATGGGAATATTCAAAACGCTAAGTCGTATCTCGTCCAAATATTACTGGCCCAAGATGAAAGCGGATGTAGCTCGATACATAAAAAAATGTACAGCTTGTATTATGTCCAAGCCTGAACAACGCCCCGCTAAGGGATTAATGTTAAGTGCTACACCTACGACAACTCGACCCTTTGAGATATTAAGTGTTGACATTGTTGGACCGTTACCGAGGTCAACTTCTGGGTTTTCTTACATTTTATCAGTAAGTGATTTGTTCAGTAAATACCTTTTGCTTTTTCCACTAAGGAAAGCCATTTCGAACAAGATTGTTACCTGTATTGAAGATCATGTCCTTCTTATATTCGGAGCACCGAGAAAAATAATAACCGATAATGGTTCCGTCTTTAAGAGCAAGGAGTGGTCAGCTCTACTAAGTAAATATCAAATTGAGCCTGGATTCACTTCTAACTTCCATGCGCAAGCCAACCAAGTGGAACGTTATCATCGCACCATTAAAACTATTTTAAGGGCCTACGTCTCTGATAATCAACGGTTATGGGATAGATACCTCCAAAAAGCCGCTTGTGCGATAAGGTCAGCTCGCCATGAGTTGACAAAATTATCTCCTAACTTTATTACGTTTGGTCGCGAGTTAAAATTCAGTGGAAATGAAGACCTCCCAGTAACATCTGATTGTCTTGATATTTTCGATCCACACTCGCGCGCTTCAGCATTGCTAGACGTTTTTAAAGATGTCGGTTCTCGATTAAGGAAAGGATTTAATCAAGCTCGAAATAGGTATAATTTACGCCGACGTGATGATGTCTTCAAGGTTGACGACCAAGTTTGGAAACGGGCTTACGTACTGTCGGATAAGGCATCCGGGGTAACATCAAAGCTAGCCCCTAAGTTTGACGGACCCTTTAAAATAGCTAGAGTTCTGTCGCCATGGTCATACGAATTGGTAGATGCGAATGGTAAACGTCGAGGGGTATGGCACGCGAAAGATTTGAAAAGTCACCCACCTGTTCACAATGACGCGGCCAAAGATGCTAATGACGATTAATGTGTCTGTTATTTTTTTTTGTTGTCTGTGCGTCTAAAGAACTGTGTTGTGCCCGTTTCAGGTAGATTATATTCTCGGGAAAGGGGGGAGTTGTTACGGTTCCACCGAAACAATGTTTTATTCGGATTTATAACAACATAAACACATAATGTAATAAATTACTTACCCAGCAGTTGAAAGCTATTTATTAATTGATAACAATTTCATTATTGGATATCATAAAAATCCTTTGTTTACAAAGTAATTAATCTAGGTTAGTTCATATATGTCAACTTAATCTGCAAGTACTTCTTCTTTCTGATTAGTGCTGAGTACCTAAGTACATTTATCAGTTACCTGTGTAGTGGCTACCTGTTCTATGGAGTTAAAATGATAGTCTGACATAAACAGAGGAAATTTTATGTTTCTGAATTCCCTCCATATTTGATACCTTTTTTTGGTTTTGAGGTTGTCTTAGCATGTGCTGATGGCATATTTTCGTACTTAACGGATTTTGTATCTTGAAACCAAAGAAATAAATGTGGTTTAATGTTGGATTATTATTATAAATTTCTGGTGAAATTTCACTTTAAGTGGATTCAATTATAATTCAATAAGAAACCTAAAATATAAACAATAAGGCCATCCTCCACCATCGGTAAGTGTTCAAATGTACATCCAGTACTTATAATTTTTTTTTACTCATCATATCATTGCTTTTAGGCCTTCTTGCCTCAAGTATCACTTGCAACCTAACAAGATTAGCATTCTTTTATCCAGATTGCTGCATGGTATTCTGTGTAACAAGTAGTTAGTACATTGCTCGACCTTCGCATCCAGTATCATAGTCTTTTTTTTGCATGCTAGTTCTTAGTCTGGTGATTGCACACCTCTAGGATTACACCCGTAGACTTCACCACCTGCTTGTACCTGCTGATGGACGGTTTTTCCTGCTACGTAAATTTGGCTTAGCATGCACTCAAGTAAGAGCTTTCCATTTTTATAAGTAGCGTCTGTACCCTGTAAAAAGAAACGCCATAATAATAGTACTACCCCTTGTAGATATTCATTGATTGATTCCATTTTTTTTATATTGTAGTTTAGAATATAGGTAATAATACTTACACTTGATGTAAACCAATTGGTCCAATTGGGGCAACTACTAATAGTGGCATAGCCACTAAGTTCACATATTACTTATCCTCCTGTAACCAAATAGTATCAATTAGTAAGATCTGAGTCTCGAAACTAAGTAGTGAATTCAAGGTTTTTAAAACCAAAACATAATACCACTCAATGTTAATTCTACTTACCAGGTCGATTATTCTCGTTTGTATCCAACAGAACTATCTACCCGAATAAATGTATGTAGTCCAACAATAGTATTAATTTGGATACACGAACCTTATTGCTCAATTTACTTTCCAGCTAGCCATAATTAAGTAAGTATTCTGCCAAGCTTTTAGGTAGACGTTTAGGGCAAACTGAAGTGGAACATAACAGGGTCGTCATCCGAAAGGTGGTGCACCATTTTTAACTTGTATGGATGAAATTTATTTTTAGCCAACACTCTATGTACTCTACTTTTACTTACTTCAAAGATGAACGCAACTTCAGTTGAAGAGGAAGTAGGGTTTACTACCATTTCAGCAACTATATCAATTTTTTTATAATCACTAAATGTGGGTCGACCAGATCGTTTGGCATCTTGAACACTACCTGTTGCTTCAAACTTGTGAAGAAGCTCCCACAAATATGTTCTCGAGATAGGGCGATCTGGGTATCTCTCATTAAACAAACGTTCCGCTTCATGTAGATTATTTCTAGAACTTTGCAAAGCAACAAATACTATTAAATTAAAAACGTCAATTTTTTTGACGACTAACCAGAGGCGGACTGAAAAATCTTCAATATTCAAATGTGAAATAATAATTGTGGTATTTATTTAACTTATTCGTGGAAAATAATTTAAACCCAAACAAAATTATTATGTCTATGTAGCCAATGTCAATGCCTTTCAAACGAGATATCACTTGCCATAAGGTCCTATTTGAAATTATTGGCCAGAGGGGCACTGTGACGTCATCTATTACTATTACGTCACCTGTTACCATTCGTAGAGAAGTTTACAACACTTTATTTTTACCCTCCAAATTTTATTAATGTGAGTGTAGCTGTTCAAAAGATACGAGGGGGGAGGGGACTTTTCAATAGCACTGTACATCAGTTAGGCATTACACGAAATGTCACTCTGACGATGATAGCAATCTCGAAAGAATTGTTGACTTTTTTAAAATTTTTACTGTTTTTCAATATATTGTGGAATTATCTAGAAACAGTTAGTTTAATTCAAACAAGTTTTCATATATGTCAGTATAAGGTATATACGTCAGTCTAAAAAGTAATACACGTTATTGAGAATTAAATCACTTATGCAATTACTTTCAACAAATTTAATAAGTTTTTTAGCAGTCATCCTGTATAGTAGTAGTAAATACTTACACGGTAACAAAACGGAATGCACTTAACGAAGCTCCAAGGCATTTTCCCTCCTATAGATCAACCATAAATGGAGGTTTTCCCAACGCCATTTTCTGGAGTATTAGAAACTGTAGCCGGCGGTCATCCACAAACTAGGAAGTGTCAGTTCAATCCCGCAAACTAGTTATTTATCACCAACTCCGGGCAAGATCATTAGCTGCACCAAAGAAACGCCGGTCAACTGAGAGTTAATAAACCCACCAGAAAGTACCTATTGGTCATTTTTAACTTCGTTGATCTTTTTCGAGAAGTAAGAATTACATTCTATATTTATATGTTGAGGAAGAATTTATTTAGTGTCTTTCATACGTTCTTGTTCTCATGTAACGGATAAAAAATATTGGTATATCGTTTGTGTTGAATTTATTCACGCGATAATAGTAAGATATTTATTTATTTTGAATACTTATATTGAATTACAGAATACATCATAGTATCATGAAAACTGAAACAAAGGATGTACATAGTAAACAGTGAGCAGTGATGCCAACCAAAATATTGGAATAAGAAAAATGACACAAATGGGGCGAATATCTATGTAGCACTTGATAACATGGGAGACAACGGACATGAAGAAACTTCTGTTGGACAGATCAGTGAGAATGAAGAAAAATAAACGAAGAATTACTCTCAAAATAATAGAACAAAAAATGAAAAAAAAAGAACGAAAAACTGTACTATCTTCTAATTTCAGAGTTAGGGCTTCCTTCTAGACGTCCGTCTTAAAATCCCCTTGTAGAAGGATGTTTCTAATCTTGTCTCCAGTAATTTTCTGCCCTAAGTCAATTTCGATCAAGTATTTTTCCAAACTTTCAAAGTTAGCTAGCAAAATTCTAAACAGTTTTCATAGTAAAGTAAGACGCCAGGATAACCCTTTTTCTTAATAAATTTATTCTAATATATCACTTACCTCTTTAGCCGTTCTGCAACTTTTAACCATTGGGTATAAACTTTCAGATATCCTCAAGAATATTTTCGCCCTGGCCTAAGCATATTTTTTCCTTCATGTGACTTAATTCTCTTATCCAGTTTAACCTGCTTTCATAGATTCTCACTGACTGGATACATTTCCACTCCAAACTTCCAGGTCCTATAGTTTCTTCTTTCTGTCAATTTTCTTATTCTCGATAACTGAGTGTATTCAGACATTTCAAGTTATCTATTTCTCTATCAAGAATAACACGATACAATCGGAAAAGCTCAACGATCGACACGACTTTTCACAGAAACGCATTTGGGCTCATAACCTGTTAATTTATTATTTATTTTCTTCATTTAAGGCCTCGGCTACCAGAACTATTCGACCTCTTTCAATTTGACTTTCTTTAAGCTGACATCTTGTTGCGGTTTTCTGTCATCTGCATGTATTGTTTTGAACCTGATCTGGATTGTCTGGAGCTAATATTAGGTTGTGTTCTGTTTTGTATGAGAAGCAAACTCTAAATGTTGTTGACAATTACGAGACTAACGACAATGCATTAGTAACAAATTGGGAAAATAAAACATATATTTCTCCAAACACAGCAAAAAATTTGAAAATACAAACTTCGCTTCCACCTAGAATCTAGGGTCTACCAAAACTGCACAAAGAAGGAATACCACTTCGACCGATCGTTTCATGTATCCAATCGCCTTTCGAAAAACTATCCAAATATCTTAAAAAAATTCTTGAAAACATTATTTACCAGAATAAATACTACATGAACGACTCGATGGATTTCAAAAATAGAATTAAAAACATCAACATGCCAGAAAATTATATACTAGCATCCCTTGATGTTAAATCATTATATACGAGTATTCCTATAAATTTAGCAAAAAATAAAATAATCAAAAAATGGAATCAGATTAGAACATACACTGATATATCTATGAGTGACTTCTTAGAAGCTATAGAACTCACTTTGAATTCCACCTATTTTTTGTATGAAGAGGCATTTTACCAACAAATTGAAGGGTGTGCCATGGGGACCTCGATTTCTAGCGTCATTGCCCAATTAGTTATGGAAGACTTTGAAGAAACAATACTGACCAAAAACTCAATTCAAACACTATTTTTTTAAAGGTATGTTGACGACTGCATATTAGCAATTCCAAAAAATACAGATCATTTGGTTTTACAAGATTTCAACAGTTACCATGACAGACTACAGTTTACCATTGAACTAGAAAAAAAAGATCAAATTAGCTTTTTGGACCTTACCCTCCATCGTACAAATAACACCATAAAAACGGAATGGCACACAAAAGATACCTGGTCTTCCAGATATTTGAACTTTAAATCACAACACCCTCTAACACAAGAAATAGTATATTAAAGTATAAGTGGATAAAGAGGTCTATCAAACACGCGCGATTTTTCGAACACGACGGCGCAGCCGGAGTGCTCGAAATAGAGCAAGTGTTTGAAAGACCAGTTATCCACGAATACTTTTCGCTATTTTTTTTATTGGTGCACTTTGAAATCATAAAATATTATTATTATATTATTACTACAAAAAAAATGGAAGTCCGTCCTCGATGCCCAGCCAAGTTTCGTGACAGCCCGTCCTAAATAGTATTTATTCTTATTTGACGTTACGAGATACTGCTGTCAGATCAATAATCAAAAAGTTTCTTTATTTATATTTAAAAGGATACAACGTATATATGAATATATAAATAAATTTTGCAGAAAAAACTAAATAAGACAATGGTTCACAATGAAAATATACAATTTAAAACTAATAAAAAAAGTTGTCATTGATACTTACGTTTCTCGAGTTGTTGTTGTTACCATAGGGACTTTAAAAAACGCGCGTGTTTGAAAGTTCGATTTTAACACGCTGAGGCGTGATTTAAATAGGTAATATGAGGCATCAATAAAAAAAATCTGTTATTATAGGACTCGCAGATCGATCCCGATAAAAGCTAAAGATGCCCTTATACTCAACAACTATCCCACTAGTCAGTATTTGAAAAACAGAATAAATAGTCACCAATATGACAAACGAAACAAAACGGCACTCACTATCCATGTTTCAGAAAACCAACACGAATTTGATTTCGAAAACACAAAAATTCTTCGAAGTAATAACCACACAAAAAAACGCGAAGTTCTATAAATGATAGAAATACAAAGAAAAATCAGTTCCGTAAATTTAAAGACTGACACAAAAAATCTTAGTAAAATTTATCATAACATTATAAACATTTAGAAATATAGAGAAACACGTGGCACATTCCAAATATAATAAACTTATTACCACTCCCTATATAAATATAAAATCCATTTATTACCACTCCCTATATAAATATAAAATCCATTTTAATACCAGTCAACACAAAAACGACACATTAAAACCTCGTTACGGCTGCTTTTATTGTATAGAACAAATACTCGTATATTCCAATACAAATTTTCATTATTGAATGTCATATTTTTAAAATGTTCGTTTTGTTTGGGTGTGAGTTATATTCTGTTATGTGATGCGTCCTAAAACATCTATAAAATATGTCGAATAATCAAATGAACGTTCTGTCGAAGGTAAGATTTATTTGTTTTGCTTTTAAAAATTCTTTCTGTAACTTGTACCATTTCTTTTAGTTTTACAAAAATTTTATTTCTGATAATGGTCATGGAAAGACCGAAACGTTTAATAAAAATGTATTAACTACTAGTTAAATGTCTTTAAAAATGGTCCTCAATCCCAAGAATATAAAATAAACAATATATAATTAAATAAAAAAGACCAAGAACCAAAAAAAGCAGAGCTATATATATATATATATATATATATATATATATATTAATACAGATCCTCTATTTGAAATTCAAAGGATAGGTAAAACATGAGGAAATTTATTCAATTTTGACTGCCATACTTTCAATACACACTGTACTATATGTAAATCAATAAATTTTGAAAGATTTAGTAATTCAGTAGAAATATCAAACATGACATTTCATAATTTCGATGACATTTGAGTAGAATATATCTAATGATAGATAGAACATAATAGGATTTGGAGAAAATACTTGAAATTGCAAAGTATAGAGGTCTCTGCTAGCAACATTAAAAATGTAATAAAATAATTCCAAAATCTCACTTGGTTATTGAAAATTATAGATTGGTAATTTTTTTAAAAACAAGAAAAATCGGTAACCAACGGAAAGGAGCATTATTTATTTTATTAAAATTTAGTCAGTAGTTTTTTATCCTTTGAAGAGACAACATCAGAATTAGAGTTGTCTCAAAATTTTTGGTAGATTGTACAAATTGTATATCATACAATCAAATAAATAACCCATATGTTAAAGCCAGTGCGTGCATAATTCGGATAAGAATTGCATCGTAAAAAGTGTATGTGGTTCCAGTTTTCTAAATTGTATATATTTAGAAAGTTAGCAGAATTCTGAATACGTTTAGAATAAGTACGAGTTTTCCTGATCCATTTGGTGAGTCTACTCCAGTTTCTAAATTCATTTCTCGAGAAATATCAGGCCTTTTTAAATAAAGTTGAAAATTTAGATGCATCTATATAAGAAATTTTGAAATATATCAAAATTATCGATACATATATCAGTTTCAACATCAAGTGAATAGACAATTTGAGTAGAAATTTCGTTATTTGACATTGATACACGTCAAGTGTAAATTACACAAGTTGAACGTTTGATAATAATAATTAATTAGGTTAAATTCCAGCATAGTTGTATTCTAATTCTAAGTTTTTGTAGAGATTATGACTGTTGTTTTTTCATGGTATTTTTTGGGAATAATCATTTTGTTGAATTTGTGTATCTGATAGTATAATATATAATTTTGATTCTAACTACCTGTAGTATTCATTCAGTATCCAATCTCGTTGAACTTATCATTTTACATTCATAGAATTTTCAATTTAATCAGTGACATTTGGTTGATTTTTTAGTGACAGTAAAATAGTAAATGTCATAAAATAATTAATGGGCCTTTTATTATATTGAATTAACAGATATTCGAGAGTTTGATAATAGTGAAACATATAATTTGGAAATACGTTTTAAAAAACAAATAAATTTGTAGAATTAATTTTTGAACATCTTTGATCTCACCCTGAGATATGAGTAATAAGTCGATTGTATATAAACTCATTTTTAGATTGATATTTATTGGCGCCGTGCATATTTTTTTTGACAACTACTGTCAAAATTCAAATAGAATACGTACTTAAGTTGCATGTACAATTTACCAAGAAAAACAAGCTACTGATTGTTATTGGACTAATTCTAAGCATTGGAAGTGTTCCAGCATCGTTGTAGCTTATATCAAATCATTTTTATAAACACTAGTAAGATGATGTTTTATGTTTTCTACAATATTTCCAATTTTATTAGATTAATATCAATTGATAAGGTATCGGTACCATTTGAATATAATAATTATAGCTGTAGTTATCTAGTACCTAAAACTGACAGTGATTGTGTTATTATAGTCGGTTGTAGTCAATTATTTAGAATGGGCTTGGAAATAACTAAGTTGGATGTGCTATTAGCTAAACACCTGAAACCAAACGAAAGTATTAAATCAACAGATTATATACCATTAACGGATTTTGGTGATAATTATGGAAGTATTATGTTGAAATTAGATGTAGTTATAGAAAATGAGGAGAAAAATGAAGAGAAGATACTACATTTAGTCGCCAAAATATTACCGGGTACAGAATTATATAGAAAAGTATTCAACGTACAAACCACATTCACAAAAGAAATCGCCTTCTATGAAAAAATTGTTCCATCTTTGGAAGAGTTTCAAACGGAAATCGGTGCTGCAAAATTTGATCTATTTCCCAAATGTTATGGAACTAGGAAGAATTTATCAGGCGACAACAACGATACTATCGACGACGATGTCGTATTGTTAATGGAAAATTTGAAAATTCAAGGTAATTATTTTTGGATATGAGAAACAAATTTATATAGAGTATCTAGAAAGTTAAAATAATTGAGTGAATGAAACGACGAGTACTCATTGTGCAGTTTATCATTAAAATTCCAGCAAAGCAACTTTCAGCCATTAGGCCATTCTCAAAGCTGTCGTTAATAAAAAATCCTACAACAGGTGTCAAAAAACTTCAAATCCTGTGACTTACATACAATATTATAAAACGTTTGATGTTACATCATTATTTGAGTAAAATGGTTCAAGCTACCCTATAGAGAGGGTGTACAATTGCAATTCACATAACGAAAGGTCTTATTTACAATTATAAAATAAATAAATCATATCATATATTCATTTATTTTATAATGATACAAGTTTCAAGTTTTCAAGAATCCAAATATTGAAAAATATTTAGGTTATTCTCATTGAAAAAAAAACGAACTTCCTGGAATTTCTATTTGGACAGAAAATTATAGTTAGATGTTAGAAGACCTGAGATCTTAATCTATATGTCAAAATTCATAAATTCGAGATGCAGCTCCAAAATGGCGGACGAGATTTGTGATTATGGTCTAATTGGGTTCCGGGTTGAGGTTACGAATTTAGCCGGAGATTGTCGAAATTCAATATCGCGGCTCCACGATGGCAAACCAGTTAATCATAATAATAGCTCAAAACTCAGGAAAATTACCTCATAATAATGATGCTAATTAATATTAAATACATAATTTGTATGATAGTGACAATAACTAATTGACATTGAAAGTCACAAATAAAATAAATGTAGTTATGAATTCAAAAGAGTACGTTCCTTGACAACTATCTTTAACATAATGTGTCTTACTTTATTTCTAATATTTTAATGTATTGAGTTTTAAAAATGTTGATATATATATATATATGTATATATATATATATATATATATATATATTATATATATATATATATATATATATATATATATATATATATATATATATTTATATATATATATATATATATTATAACGTATATGTAAGGTAGAAACATTATTATGAGACAGAATAATTAGAAATTGCTATTTTACTAGGGAGATAAGAATGAGATATTAAAATTGCTCATATTTATTAGATAATTGTAAGTATCTTCACTCAATTTGCTAATACAGCTTTCATATAATTAATAATTCAAGGAAACTTTACAACTTGCAAAGAATTAAACAAAAAGAAGCATTACCTTAAATCATAAATCCGAAACCATAGAATTAAGATCATCCATTTGTATCAAATACTTTATAAGAATATAACATTTAACACATAATCTGAAAGAGAAATAAGAATTAATAAACATTCAAACACTATTGTTCAATATTATAACACAATGTTTTCAAAGAGATATGATTAGAATATTTGACGCTGTAATGTCAATATGTTTCAATGACCAACGCTGACATTAGAGTAATTTCATAGAACTAATAAGTTTAAAAGTATATAAAATGAATGTAAATAATCAGTATAGAGAATATTGACAAATTGTTCAAAGAATTTACGTGAATGGCCAAATATAATCGTAACAATAATTAATTGTAATAAGAAAATTAAACTAAGCATTGGTATATTAAAGACTATTGTATTTTATCAATGTAAACTATTCGTCCCATTACAATCAAATGAATTTTATAGTAAACAAACAATCAAGTGGAACTTATTTTGATAGATAAGTAAATATATTTAGGAGTAGATAAAAATTACATCATAAAATAGTGCGTTAAACAAAAGTGATTGGTTAGAAATAATATGACAGAACAATTTTCAATCAACAAACAAAGAGTAACAAACATTTTAAAGATAGTGAGCTGAAAAAAACAAAAGACTGATTGTTTGTTGAAAAAAATTGAAGAAAAAAGTGTTGGTAGCTTGGCGTCGGTTCGAGGAGGTTGATTGGGGCAGCGTCCCGGAAAATTTTAGAAATTATCCCCAAATCATGATATAAAAAGTAAGAAACCAATATCAAAATATACTATAGTACTTACCAAGTATCTACAGCTGATTTTCCTGAGAGAGAATCAATTCTTCTCAAATTTATTCAGTTTTAAACTTCGGAAGCAGCATTCAGATTCCAGAAAGGCATATCCTAGTTTCAGGAGACAAGGTCAGTGCGCATTGTTATATACAACAAGAGTTAAGAACTCACTAATTACAATCCAGTGTTTAAAAATCTCATGAGTAAAATAAACTTTGCGAAAAAGATATATCTGAAAAAGAATCATAATAGAGACTTAATATAACTATACAATTAAATAATTTTCAATAGTAAATGGCCAATCTAAATAAACAAAATTAAATACTTACTCATTTCAAATAAAAACTTAAGAAAGATGCATCTGATTTCATCTATGTAATATTTCTATTCTATGTATATAAAACTAATAACTTTTTCTTGTACCATATTGTAACTATCTGTATGCATAAGTCGTTTCACATAAATTCTGTACATGTGCTCTAAATATCAAATATTCGTTGGTACAACGTTAGGCAGGTTATAAAATCGAACAGACGTAATTCGTATATGAAGCGTTTCGTTTAACGCATCAACACGTGATGCTTTAAGCATGCGCATAGCATACCATACATAAATGGATCGATAATTTTAACTACACAGAGGCGTCGTATGATAATTTTTACAATATAAAAAAATTCTCGTTAATAAATAATTAAATATTTTTACAAGTAAAGTGTTTACTTTTATCTAATGACGAATTTATTCAACAATAGAGGAACCCAAGTCCCAAGAGCAAAGAGGGTTAATTCATTATAATTTAATTTATTTAATAACAAAAATAACTCACTACAATAAATTGTCGGCCCAACGTAGGTGCGTTGAATAAATTCATTAAATAATCAATTGTAAATAAAATAATAATAATAGATTCGACCAAGTTGTGAGGCGATTTAACTTTGATAAAATCAGTAATTATTTCGGGGAAAATTTGTTTGGAGTTTTGTACTGTTTTGTCTATTAGAAATAAAAAATTTAAACAATGGGGTTGAACAAAACAATAAAAGAATTAAAAATAACAGAATTGGAGGAAATTTTGGAAAGCAGAGGATTGGACAAAACGGGAACTAAACAGGCGCTCTTTAGAAGACTGCAGGAGGCCATCATAAGAGAAGGGAAAGACCCGGAAACATATTGTTTTGATCAAGAAGAAAATAATGAAGATCGGGATGAAGAAATGATTGGAGAAGTAGAAAATGTAACGGAATCAAGAGGAAACCTGCAGCTAAGTGAGGAGAATAAGCTGAGGGAAAACAAAAAATTGAAGAACCGAGAAGAATACATGAAGGAGAAACAAGTAAGGGAGACAGTGAAAACCAACTTCTACAGAGCATAAAATACTTATTAAGAGAACAACAGAAAGATATCAAGAAAATGATGGAAGAACAAAGTAAGAAAACGATGAAAAAAATGGAAGAACAACAGGAAGATGGTAAGAAAATGATGGAAGAACAAAGTAAGAAAACGATGGAAAAAATAGAAGAACAACAGGAAGATAGCAAGAAAATGATGGAAGAACAAAGTAAGAAAATGATGAAAAAAATAGAAGAACAGAAAGAATATTTGAAAGAAATAATTAGAGAGAAGATGGACGAACAAAATCAAAAAATTGAAAGAATGAATAACTCACTGGAACTAAAATTACGGTAACAAGACGAAAAGGTAGCCGAGATCAGAAGAAAGCAAGACGAGATGAAAAAAAGTTTAGAGAACCAAGAAGAAAAATTCGAAAGCTTGGAACAAAGTCTAATAGAGAAAACGAAGAAGGTCACGGAAGTAAACATTACCAGAGCTGTTGAAATAATAGAAAAATCCGGAAAGAAGGAAATAGAAGACGTGAGAAGGAGCATAATCAAACATGGAAGGTACATCGAATCGAATCAGAAGTGATGTGAAAAAGGAAATACATGAAGTAAGAGAAGAAACCGAAAAGGACATAGTGAAAACAAGAAACGAGATTAAAAGAGATGTGAAAAATGAATTGGAACAAATGAAAACTCAACTAAAAAGTGAACAAGGAATGATCACTTATGCATATCAAGGTGGGAACGAAGAGAATATCAAATTTGATGGGAACATCAGAAAAATACACACTAAAATATGCTTAAGAATATCAACAAATAAGATTAAATACATGAGAAACTTCGAAGATATGAGGGAAATATTAAGGAAACACCTAACTGGACAAGCTATATTGTGATTTACAAGCAATGAGATGGATTTCAACAGCTACAAGGAATTTGAAACTGCTTTTCTTAAATTGTATTGGGGTGAAATATCTCAAGGAGTAGTTAGAGAGAGACTGTATTTAGGACGATATGATGAGAATAGAGGAAATACCATGTATCTCTACTCGTTGCTACTCTATTCTCAAGCGCAACACTTGGAACCTATAATTGAGGAAGAGGAAATAATCATGTTTTTATCCAGGCATTTCATGTCACAAATAGCGGAAACAATAGCAATACAAAACATCAGGACTTTCGAACAACTATCCAACTACCTGATGAGAAAAGAAAGAAATCTAACGAGCAATAGAAGCAAACAAAATGAATATAGAAACAATACAAATCACAGCCGAAGCATAGAGCATGCTAACAGAGGTAATACTGGGAATAATTCAAATAATACCAACAACGAATACAACAGTAATAATAATAGAAATTTAAATAGTAATACAAATAATAGAACAAATAATTCAAGATTCAGTAATTATCCAGCAAACAATTATAACCACAACAGTCAAGGAAAGGGTAGAAATAATTACAACAATGTACATAATAATTATGATAATAGGAGATACAATAACAATAATAACTACAATAATAATAATAACAACAATTCAAATAACAATAATCATCAGAGCGACTACTTTGTAAGGAGGAACTCTAATGGGAACTTAAATAGTAGAAATGATAACGGTTTAAATAGACGTGTAAACTTCCAAAGGAGAGCTAGCAGCCAAGACAGGGCAAACTCTCCAAACAATCGTGTAGATCTACATGAGTCGTCAAACAATGAACGTCTTCCTAGCACAACGACTGCTGATGGTGGTGTACAGAATGCCACTAATCAGAATTTTCATTGAAGGATGGTGTAGCACGCAATCGGTATAGTTATGTCCATCCTAGAGAATTCCTCAAAGAAATAGATTGCCTAGAAAATATAGAAAACAATTTATTAGTGTCTATTATGGGAAAATTGTTAGATTTAAATGTAAATATTTTAATAGATACAGGTTCAGAAACATCATCAATCACTGAAAGTATTGTAAATAAATTAAACATGCAAAAATATCTTATAAAAGTACCAAAGGTAAATTTAATAGGTCTCAATGCAAAAAGGTTTAGCGAGGTTAATAAATCTATTATTGTGAAACTACAATTACAAAATATCCACTTGGAAGTACAACTACTGGTTATACAAGATATGGAGTACGATGTATAATTGGGTTAAGATGAATTACTAAAACATAAGATAGATATCAACTATGAAACAAGAACGATAGGCGTTAATGGAATTGGAATTAAATTTAACGAAAACAGAGAACAAACAAGAAACAAGAAAATTATGAAGATTGCAGAAGAAAAAGTTAGCAGACTAGAAGTAGTAGAAATGGAAATGAATAATGATTGTTATGATAAGAAAAATGAATTTGAAGAAAGAAGAGATGAAGAAATAATTCTAGATGATGAAAAGAATATTGATGATTGTATTGAAAATAATATGAAATATAATATTCGTGAAGATGGAATATGGAATGGAAAATATGAAGTAAATGATATTAATAATTATTTAAAATATAATATGGGATGTGATAATTATGAAGATGGTATATGGAAGGAAGTACATTTGGATTGTGGAAGAGGAAGAAAGGAAGAAGTACGGAAATTGTTGAGAAAATATGAAGGTTTATTCAATGGAGAAGCAAGAGTTGCTAAAAATTTTGTACATAGTCTGAAGGTGAAGGATATGGAAACGTTCAGAGCAAAAAGTTACCCAATTCCATACAAATACGTAGGAGTGAACTTAATGAAAAAACAATTAGGTGTATTTTCAATACATACAATAATGGAAGACCAGAAAAATTTGACACATAAAGAAAAACATAATTGCCAAACAAAGGACCACATAATCTTCAAAATTATTAAGCAAAAGCAGTTATATGTAATAACAGAACATTTGACAAGAAAAATAATAAAAGAATTACATTACAATTGTTTCGATAAATCAATATCACGAAGTAAGGGTCGAGACTGTTAATTTCAATAATGAGGATGATGACGAAGACATCACAGTTCATACAAATGAAGAAAATCCTGTAATCGGTATACCAATTTCAGTTTTAGCGATAAATATGGGTAAAAATGAACTAATATTTTCAGAAGTAAATTTCTAACCATCCATACCCACTATTATAAAACTGTATGAAAATAAACAGAGAATTATTGTACAATTATCTAAAAATAATTTTGAGCAATATGTGATTAAGTTCGTGAAAGCTTCAATATTTGTAATATCACATCTTCTTCTTTTTCTATAAACATATATTAAGCCAATCACAAGTTAGGTTACTTCTTGGTCTAGCTAAAAATAACTACTAAACATCAGGTGGGCATAAAATGAAATGTAACTTCTGTCATTCTGACGATGATATTAATTTATCGAAACAATTGTCAATTTTTTAGAATTTTCAATAACTTTTATTATATTGTGGAATTAACTCGAGACCGTGAGTTTCATTTAAAAACACTAATATGAGCATATTCCACAAAGTAAGGGTCGAGACAATCAATTTAATTAAGACTAATCAAAGAGGTCAAGATGAAACAGAAAATCAATCAAAAGCTTTGTATTATTGTATATAAGCCTATAAAGCGAGGTATAAAAATATGGTAAAGATGCGATGCAGCAACTGGATATGTTTAAGACTTCAATATATACTCGGGAAAAGAATTACAACAACAAGAAGGAACACTGGGTGAAAGGGTTGTCCTTTAGTTGACATCAGAAACTGAAGATACTAATGTAGTTATCTGCTTTGACAGATACTTTACATCCGTAAATTTATTGACTCAAATTTTATTTGCAGCGGTATGAAATTGTATGTCGAATCTGAAAAATATTCCGATAATGGATACTAAATTACAGCATAAAGGTGGCATCTTTCCATTTTGAAGCAAGTAAGCCTGCGTTACTGCAGAAATATTCATAAAGATACAAAGGAGGTATTGGTCCTCAGCAATTGTTATTATCCAACAGCCACTACTATTTCTAGAAAACAAAAAGATGGAAGAAAAGTTGAGGTTGCTTAAATCTGCCAAGTGGTGGAAAAAAGTATTTTATAAGCTTTTTCTCACAACAGTCGTAAACGCTTGGATTCTATACAAGGAAATAACCCATAAATCAAACTTATCTCTAAAATAGTTTATAGTTCCCTTGGCGGAATAGATGATTGCCCTAGGCAGACAATCAGCAAAAGTAAAGAGACGGCATATGTATGGCCGACCTTCTAGAGTATTTTTTGTAAAGTCATGAATCTTTTCTTTGCTATGAAATAAGAATTTCTCAATTTGTCATATTCATTTGTACTTTATGAGGAAATGTTCACTTGAAAGCGACCATTTTTCAACCGTTTATGATTCTTAATAAAATCCTGCTCAGCAAGTTCTTGGTCTGGAGATGAAGGTGGCTTAACCTGAAGCTCGTAATGTCCCAAAACTTGGAAATAATTTTATTCAACGTAATGTCAAGATCATATACTACTGCATATTATTGGAGAAAAAATGTTTAAACATTTTTTGAAGGATGTGACCTACTACCTACCTAACCAAACAGTGTATTCATTAATTTTGAGCTATTTTCGCCTAATGAAAGAATATTAGGAAGAATAATATCATAGTGTAAATCTGCGCCAATCAGAATGTCAACATCTGATGGTGTGCTGAGATCTGGATCTGCCAAGAGGAGCTGTTCTGGAATTTTCCAAGAACGTATCTTAACTGGGAACTGTGGAATTTTTTAAGTAATAGAAGGTAGAATACAACAATTCATTTGGACTTCGAAATCAGTAATATTAGAATCAAGAGTTATGTCAGCTATTTGTTTTGAAAAAATGTTATATTTTGGACACCTTGTCCTTGTGATGTTACACTGTAAGTTTGAAGCTTAAACACCTAAATAAAATGAAGCTGATTACTGGGTTACAGGGTGTTTAGTTAAAAAATTAAAAACGAATTATGCTCAGTATTTTAAACCTATTTGGCAGGAAGTGTCACTGTATACCCTGCTAAATTATGTTAAACATACGTTTCTGGATACTACCAGAGGCGTAAGACAGGGACACGCCTGTTTTTTGTGAAAGTATTTGGTTAGACTCCTCTTTTCTTCAGAGTGTTGTGATGCACTTAACTGCTATTTCGGCATTTTTTTCTCGCGTTGGATGTGTGTTTCGCGGTCTCTAGAATGGGCAAATTCTTAGCCGACTAACTACGTCTAAGAACGACCTTAATGACTGGATCCACTTGCTAAAGATGTCCCTACGCGAAATGCTGCTTATCTTTTTGGGGATCAGCAGGCTCTCTAATAGCAGGTCCCTCAACTTTCATCATTCTGTGCTTCTTGGTCTTCATAGCTGGACGCGATACAGCTGTTTTCTTGGACGTGGGTGTATAAACCTCGGGCTAATCAATGATGATTGACCATATTCCTTGTTAAAACATTTATTTTCAATTTTTACATTAAAATTTATACATTATGAACAGAGGGATGTCAAATGTGACACTGATTCAACGAGAGCTTGAATAAACAGAGAGTGACAGGCAATTGCAGCGTTGTCACGTATAATTTATAAAATAATATGTATTAACAGTGGGTGCCTGACGTAATCTTCTTTGGTATAGTTCGTCAGCTCCCTCATTCGGTTGTTGAGTTGGATCTTTAGCTCTTTTAATCTTCTCCTGGCTGTCTCTTCCATGATGTCCTCGATCTCCTCTTGGTGCAAATTTCGATAGATCTGCTGGTTCTTAATTTACCAAGGGGCGTTCACTGCTTTCCTTAGACAGACGTTCTCGTCCCTACAGTATATCTCCACGCTGTAATTGCGTACAACAGTATGGGGATGAGGATAGGCCTGATGAATCGGAGCTTGGTATTCAGTTCCAGCGTAGATATTTTTTCTCCCATTCGTCCTTCCGACTCCTCTTATCTGGTATATCAGACCTTCGTGACAGACACGGTCGAAGGCTTTACTGACATCCAAGAAGACGGCTCCCGTTGATTGGCTTCTGTTGAATAATTGATTAGCGGATTTAAGTATCTTCAGGACTTGGTTTTCGGCTCTTCATTGTTTCCTGAATCCAAACTGTTCTTTTGGCAAGATCCTCTTGAAGTTTATTCAAGACGACCCTCTCAGCTATCCTCCTCATAGTGAGGACATGGATGGGCTTATAGTTCTGAGGGCACATAGCGTCCTTTTCGACATTCCTCAGCATGATGGTCTCCGCTCCTTTCCATTCCTCTGGAAAGTGTTCCGGTGATGATGACTGTCAGAAATACCACTTCTTTTCTTGGGAGGTGTTTCAGGAGATTATTAGTGATTCCATATTTCCCTGTTGCCTTCCGTGTGTCTAATATGGATGATGTAGGCTACTTCTTGGGGGGTGGTGTTACCTAGGTTTCAGTGATCGTAGTCCTGGTTTTGGACTTCTTCGACTCGGTCTGATAAGTCCTCGTCTGGGTGCTCGTTCATGGTTCTTCTGATGGTTTCTGCTCTTTACTCGTATGTGTGGAATAGTCGGTGACTGCGTACATTGCTAAGGTTTATTTTTTGTCTTGTCTCAGGATTTTGGCTTTCATAGTCCTAGTAAGTCCGGGTCCAGTTCTTCTAGTCTGTTCTTCCAGTCTTTCGATCTGTGTCTTTAGTTGCGTATTGACTTCTTCTTTGAGTATTATTTGCTTCTCGTTTGTCTTCTGGATTTCTTGTCCTGTTGGCACTTCTTCTCTTTCTGTTTTCAACCCTGATGAGCTCGCGTAGTTCGTCGCTAATGTAGAAGAACCTCTTGTAGTTGTCCAACCGTCTCGTTGTCGGACTGTATTCCAAAGCTAGTTGGATAATTTCTTCCAGTGGTCTCATTCGATCTTCCAGTTTCGGTGCATGAGATATCAGTCTCTGCACTTGAACTTCTTCCAGTCGGTCTTCATCATCTATCACCTTCTCCCAGAGTGACGATGACTGGCTCGTGGATGGTACCTCCTCCTCAGTTATCCATTGGTAATGCCCCATACCTCTGTGACGTCTTATAGTATAGCGATGTCCAGTACACCTACTTCCCCTCTGGCATGTGTGTATGTGTTGCTTCTGGTGGTCCTATTATGTGAGACTTTGGTCATTTATCTGCGACGCCTGTCATCTTTCTTCCTGCTATGTTCAGGTATTTGCTATTTCAGGCTCTGGATTTGGCGTTGAGGTCTTCCATCATGATTCCTTCTACATCATCTTCGTGTAGGTCATATGCAGGTCTCTTTTGAGTTGTTATGATCCGTATTTCGCCGAAATCTGTTTGGAGTGCTATGATGATGACTTCCATCGTTACGAGGTTTGGTGTGGCATTTATGTGGTGGTTCAGTTCGGTCTTGACTAGGATGGCTTTTCTTCCACTTCTGGCGTTGTTGTCGTCTTTGTAGGTCCTGTAGTCTGGTCATCTGATCTCGTTGTTTTCTCCTGGTAGCACCGTTTCTTGTATAGCGCATACGTCTAGGTCTTCTTCTTCTATTATGGTCACCATCAGGTTGATGTTGGCTCGTAATCCTCTGCTGTTCCAGGTTCTTATCTTCATCTGATTTGATACGGGATGGTGTGGATCTATTAACGTTTCATCGGCTGACGATGTAACGAAATTACTTAATTTGTTATTAAAATAACTCCAGAAATACTACTGTAGTCAACCAATTTATTTTGGACGATCATTGATTATTGAGTGGGCTGGGATGGTTAAATCATTCATAATTTTTAATTAAGTTCGAAGTTTATTTTAAACGCAGAAATTGTTCAGCATTCCGGTTGTACAGTGTTATCAGGTATCAAGGCGTAAGTATTATTCCCTTATCATGTCAGTAGAGGGAGTTTGAATTTTGAGCCCACATGGAAATGAAAGGATTTTTTAAAAATCGGTGGTAGAAAAATGAAACTCACCGTTTGAAATTAGTTATTCGAAAAGTTAATTAAAAGTGATTCGTTTTTTCTTTTGTGAATATGGGTAGTGTGGAAACAGTTATCTGTCTAATTTAGTTACCGAAAATGTCTATATCGTAACAAGAAGGTACCCCAAGATTGTATTTCAAGAGCCTGAGCTTCAAATGGATTCTGATCACTGTCCTCCGCAGAATTATTTTATTTTAAACCAGTGGAGAATAATATTTCCAAAGTTTATTTTTAGAGCCTGCCTACAAGATGGATTTTGGAATCTTCTAGAATATAGGAAATAGGGAACTCTGTTCATAAATCTGTTTTTAGAGCCTGAGTTCTAGGCATGATTTCTAGAATTCGGAAATGAGTTGTAAAAGCTAATTTTAGAAGCCCGATCGCAAGATATCTTTCACAATTCCGCGATTGCTTTATTTCATGTTTCATATTATTTAATAACGATACTTTCCGTCTTATTACGAGAATATTTGCAAGGTTTTATCGTTCACCGTATTTCGTTTTAAAATAAACGTTTTTAAATATTAGAACTAACTTTTTCGCATCTGTAAGATGCCCAGAATCATAAAATTGTGAGTTGAATACACTTCGGGAGTTGTATAGTGCTAACAAACCGAAATTTCTCTAAAAATAACTGAAAATGTAATATATCTGGATTTATACGACCCGCTGTACTCGCTCAAGTCGGCTAAAAATCAATAGGGTACATCTCTGAGACACCTTAAATGAGACACCTTGAAAAATATCCAATTTTAAAATTGGCCACTTGTATACACTCCGGAGGCTGTATCGTGCTCTATCTCTTCAAATAAGAGGTGGGGAGAAGCGGGAACTTTATTATGAAAAAACGCCTGTAATTCCAGTTCTACTTAACCTATCTATGCAAACTTAGTCTTTTTGAAGAGAGCTCCTTTCTACCAATGTAAGAGTTGTAATTTCGAAACAACCTAATAAGTAACGTATACGCTAGAGGGCGCTATATTTTTTCAAATTTAGCTATCCTTAATAAATGTTGAATGGAAACATGCAGTTTCAATTAAGGAATATGAAAGTAGGCCAAATTAGCAACAGAATAACGAAAACCGGATGTCGATATCTTTTTCGTATTACGAGATATCCTAAGAAATGTGTAAATTTTAAGCATTTTCCTTCAAACATAAATTACTCCGGTTTGACTGAACGGATTTTAACATTTTTTGACTCCTCAAAATATCCTTCCTTGTTCTATTAATGATAGTTCCAATTATTATGTCAATATTACTTATGCTGTCACCGGGAAACTGCGTTATGGAAGTTGAAATGGAAATATATAAAAACAAGTAGTGGGCCATGAAAAAAACAAAACAAAAAGATATGTCTTGTGTCAAATTAATAAATTTGTTCATTTATGTGTCTTTGCGATTTGTGTGCATTAAATTCGATATAAAATTTACTCTAAAGTTATATCTAAGATGATTCTTACAAACGAAGAAGCATTTGATATGATAGGCATTTACTTTGAATGTATGAGAAATGCAACTGTTGCGGCTAGGGTATATGCCATACAATATGTCCAAAGACGTCATCCCGGTAGCAGAGTTTTCCGTCGACTCATACACCGTTTAAGAACGAATGGAAATGTTAATCTTCCTCTATTTAGAAGACGCGGCAGAGGTCGTTCAAAGGAAAACCAAATAAATGTTTTGGCATATTTGCAATTTAATCCGCATTTAAGTATTAGAGCAATAAGTAGAGACTTGGGAATAAGCAGAACCACCGTTTAACGCATTTTGACAGAACACAGGTAAATTATGATGTAAAAAGATATGTTTCGTAAGCAAAATATACCCGCATAATATTTGTTGTGAGCATGGTTATATGTTAACATAATAGTTTATTTCTCTTTCCGGAAAGATATTTAATAGCACATTATATTTCTTTTAGATTTCATCAATATCATATAGTACCGCATCAACAATTGGTTGATCGTGGTTACGATAGAAGGTTGGATTATTGCAACTGGTTACTACATATGGTATATGACGACTCTCAATTACTGTCACGTATTTTGTGGTCAGACGAAGCTACATTTAGTAGTGATGGTACGGTTAACCGGCATAATAAGCATTATTGGTCACAGAATAATCCACGCTGGAAGGAAGAAGTTCAGTATCAGGGGCGATGGTCGGTGAATGTATGGTGTGGTATTGTCGATGGTCAGATAATTGGACCTTTTCTTTTTGACAACGCATATAACGGGGAATGCTACCTACATTTTATAAGGGATGAATTACCACTTCTTCTATAAGATATATCACTAGCAACTCGTAGGTCTATGTTGCTTCAGCACGTTGAGTGTCCGGCGCATTTCTCCAGACAAGTTAGAGAATTTTTAGATAATGCTTACCCTGATAGGTTAATAGGACGTAGAGGCCTATTTTTTTGGCCAGCCAGGTCACCATATTTAACCGTCTTAGATTTGTATTTCTGGGGCCGGATTAAAGACCTTGTTTGTGCAATTAGACCCACTACTAGAGTTAACATGATCGAAAGAATACGAAACGCCATTCAGAGTATTTCGAGAGCAGAAATTGAGACTGCTGTTCAATCTACTCTTCAAAGAATAAACGGTTGTATCGAAAATGATGGGCGACAATTTGAACATTTAGGTCGTCACTAGCGAGGTGCCTTATGTCATATTTCCATTTTAACTTCCATAACGCAGTTTTCCGGTGACAGCATAAGTGATATTGACATAATAATTGGAACTATTATTATTAGAACCAGGAAAGACAATTTTGAGGAGTCAAAAAATGTTAAAATCCGTTCAGTCAAACCAGAGTATTTTATGTTTAAGGAAAAATGCTTAAAATTCACACATTTCTTAGGATATCTCGTAATACGAAAAAGACATCGATATGCGGTTTTCGCTATTCTGTTGTTAATTTGGTCTACTTTCATATTCCTTAATTAAAACTGCATGTTTCCATTCAATATTTTTCAAGGATAGCTAGATTTAAAAAAATAAATAAATAGCGCCCTCTAGCGTATACGTTACCCATTAGGTTGTTTCCAAATTATAACTCTTACATTGGTAGAGAAGAGCTCCCTTCAAAAATACTAAGTGTACATAGATAGGTTGAGTAGAACTGGAATTACAGGCGTTTTTTCATAATAAAGTTCCCGCTTCCCCCCACCTCTTATTTGAAGAGATAGACTAAAACTTGTAAAATCATATATACGCTGAATTTCTTGAAGAATACGATAATCATAGTTTAAATGCATCTTAATTAGGCAAAATTTGTAAATTATTCATTTTATAAATTTTAGTATTTAATTACGCCCTCTGGCGGTTGACCTACCACTCTGTAAATAATTTCCAGGTTTTTCTCGAGGTCACTTTTGTTATATTTTTTTTTCAGAAGATGTACTATAATCGGTTTCCCAAATATGGCCGAGAGCCATTCTTATTGGGACACCCGGTATATACTCCTGAAGCTATATCGTACTAACCAACTGAAATTTCTCCACTTTAGCATCTGTTGCACTAGCTCTGGTGCGTCTAAAATTGATAGGGTTATTCTGTCAAATGTCCTGAATAATATTCAATCATAAAATTGGTGACTTGTGGCACTCCGGAGGCTGTATCGTGCTAACAAACTGAAATTTCTCAGTTACAAAAGTGTCGTACTTCAAGTACCATAGCATCCGCTATTCTGGCTATGGTGAACTGAAAATAAATAGGGTTCATTTGTGAGATGTCCCGAACAATATTCAATCATAAAATTGGTGCATTGTTGCACTCCACAGGCTGTATCGTGCTAACAAGATATGTAACGAAAAGTGGCCGACGACAACGACGACGACATACACACAGGATTTTTTTCTAAAAATCGGTTTTTCGTGTTATTCTTGATGAAAAACGTATAAATAAATTTTTTTTTCAGAATTTGAAGTTTTTGGGGGTAAACCGATACTTTTCATGCATATTAGATAGGTTGGGCGGCGAAGTAATAAAACAGTGACGTAACTTCTGAAACAAAAAGGAACATTTTAAACCATTCAAAAAAATAGCCAAAAACACAATGTGTGTGTATCCGTTAATATTGCTGAACAAACGTATCTGACATTAAAAAAAGGATTTTATTCTATTCAATTTATTGCCAATAGATGGCTGGGCTCTGAAATAACAAATATACAATTTTTATATGTAAATAGTTTTTTCTGCAATAGAACCAGATATTATGTTGACACCTCTATACCTTTTTAATTTCTATAAATTGAAAACTAGTTCAATAACACATAAATGAATTGATAATTGACTAATTTCTGGAATAAGTAAAAATCATACAAATACCGCTCAAAGTGTAAAACTAATCTATCAGGAAGAATATAAAATTATTACCATAACTAACAGTTTGAGACGGCCACCTGTACCCATATCACGAAGGGATGTAACAATTAAAGCCCGTTATATACCCTTGTCGCTTGTGAAAATGTTTTTATAGCACGATACTGGATTATCATTTCTCAACTAGGCTACTTTGGGATCGTTACTTAGTTTTTAGCAACGAACATGTATTCTCCACGTTAAGAGAGGATTGGCGCTCGTGGCATACCCCTTTCCTGGCAAAATTCACTTGCAACAGAAAAGCACGTTACAATGAAGATGTCTTGCAGCTGCTACATGTGCGTCGAAAATATTTTCATTGCTTCAAAGATGTCTGGTTGTTATTTGCTGGTGGATGTCGTCTTCTTGGCTGCACTGGCGTAGCTCATCCCTACTGTTCTGGTGGAGGTTGGTTGGCTTCTCGCCGTTCCCTGTGTAGTGGTCGTCTTAAGTGTTGTTTGGGATTCTGTCATCTTTGGCGCTATCATCTTTTTCTTGTGTGCTTTGAGATACTCTCTGTAGTTGGCTGGATGCTTTCCCTCGCAGTTGGCGCAGGTTGCAGGACTGTTTTTGGTCTCCAACAATCCCCGGATCGGTGGCTTACTACGCATCTGACACATCTTATGTTCTCTTGGCAGCCGTGGCATTTGTAAAACTGTGTTGGTCCGTTGATTCTCCTCGGGTTTTCCTGCCTCATCTTGGCGATGACTGAGAACTCAACTTTCTCCATTTTTTCTGGGTTTTATCTGTTGAGATCCACCATGAATATTGGAAACCTTCTTCTGGCGTGGAGTTGGGTCATCCTCTTTATCTGGCCTTCCTTGTCCTTAAGAGTTTTCTTCGATGTCTCCTATGTCCTTGTCAGGAGACAGTGCTTCGATGACGGACTTCGCCACCTCTTCTTCGGGATCGGTGAAGGTGCACCAGTTCACAGCTTTCCCTTCTAATTCCTCCAGGTACCTCGTCAGTCTCTTCTGTCATGTCTATTAGGGTGTCCTTGATCCCTAGGCTTTCATTCAATACTATTTTCAATTGGATTCTTCTTAATTGGGCTTCTCTTCTTTTCCTTGGGAAGTCCTTCGTCGTCTTGATTGTGACTGGTAGTGGCCTCCTCGTTCTTGGTAGCGCCGTTTGCGTTGTCTTGTCTGCTGTTTGGGGCGGGACTTCTCTTTGATGTCGCTGTATTTATTTCACGGGCAGAGATAAACCTTTCTCGGTGGCGGTATCCATAGCTTTGGCTTGTTTCTTTGGACTTCTTGGTCCTGCTGGCTTCCCTCTTGATTCTTTCGAGTTAGTGTTGGCTACTCTCTTCTTTCCTCGAGCTTCTACTTATTCCCTTTTTGTTCAAGTGACTCATCAATTGAACCAACCTGGCATTCCTTTATTTCATCTTGGAGCTGCCTGGCGCCTTTCCTTGATTAGGAGAGTTCGTTTCTTGATTCTGATAGGTTAACAGACTGTTGGTTGAGTGATCTTTCCAATCTTTCAATCGTGGCATGAGCATCGGTGAATTTCTTTTTCAACTGTAGATTCTCTCGTTCGAGCTCTATTTCCCTTTTCAACCTCTGCAGGGAGGGTGGCAATTGGCTCCGTCCTTCGTCGGTGCTTCCGGTTCCTCCACCGGTGCTAAAAATTATGTTGTTTGACCTACCATTTATAGTGTCCGTTATGTTCAATGATGTGCCTAATATTAACACACGTTTTTATAGTTGTATCATCTTATCGTTGTTGGATCGCTGTATTTTAGAAAATAATGTTTTGTGTGGAAAAACACACTTTGTTTCATTATTAACGGGTGAATTTCCAAAACATTCCAATAATATTCAGTTGTGTTGGCGAACACAACTTTCATAAATATGAATTGCGTTAAGAAGCACAGCCTTCGCAGGTAGTTAATTTTAAAAATCTTTCTTTGTTCAGACACGTCTGTTCAAGTCGATATCTAGTCGCTAACTTCAAGCTACTTCCTTTCCATTGTTCTGGAGTATAATTCAGCTCGGGGGGAATGTTTGCGCCAATATTTAAATTTTTATAAAAGTAGTCATCTTTAGTAATAAATGGTCAGTAGATTCCTGAGCAATAGGCAACTTATCCTGTTCATTGATTGTATAAATAAAATAGAGATATTCTGGCCCGATTAAAATAATTATTGTTGTTAACAAAAACGTGGGGAGTAAAAAACAATACGGTTCAAACAATACCAACCTAGTTTATATAATGAGCTAGAAAAGAACTTCTGAATAAGTCGAAACATCTACGTAGAATATATCGTGATTAAACCAACACCATATTATTTAATCTTAATTATAGTGAATCCAGAGCAATATGAAAGATTTAAATATGAATATGTCAATTTCCTTAATTTGCCACATTCACCTGTACCTAGATGCCTAGTCCAAAGTACATCCAACTTCAATAGTCACTTAGAAGTTACAGTCCACTAATAGTTATCGAGAATCATACCTAACAGATACAAAGGGTCAGGATGACAAGCATAATCGTTTGATTGCTCAGAAACTATAAATACTTATGAAGCAAATTTCAATCGGTGGAAAATAACCAATTAGAGAATCTGTTATAAATTCGCTTCATAAAATAACTTTTGACGCCACCAGATTTTTTTAAAGACAGACAATAACGGCGAAGAAAAACTGGAAACGTCATAACAAAACCATTGTTTTCTAAAAACGAAATATTCTATTTAAATAGAATGATTTGTAAGAACACAATTACAAGTTGAAAATATATAGATCACTTACCAGCCGGAAGAATAAATATCACACAAAATTACTTCAGAAACTGAATTTGATTATCATCGAAGAATGAATAAGCGACAATTCCTTGAATCGTAGTTTCAAATAGCAATTTAACGTTGCGATATGTTCCTAATATTTGAAATAAAAGGATTCGGAAATGAATTAGAGGTGGGAGTAGCCGACGAATAAGTATCGCTCCAAAATAATTGTTGAAAATAGGAACATGTCTTAGCGACATGTTACAATGCGTTTGAACCAATTGTCGAAGCAATTTTGCCACTTTGATTGAGGTATCTCCAAACCATGCATTCTGACTTCAGCAACCGCTTCTTCAGGTGTTGAAAAAGGTTTATCTCTCAGTTTTTTTTACGTACGGGAATAAAAATAAGTCATTCGGTGCCAAGTCAGGGCTATACGGCGGATGACTCATCAAATCGATGTTTTGGGTGCTCAAAAATGCAGTTGTTTGAGCCGATGTGTGAGAGCTCGCATTGTCGTAGTGAAGAGTGATCCGTCTTTGACGGTTAATTTTCCTGATTTATTGGAAGACAACTGGCAAACAAATGGTTGTGTACCACTAAGAATTGACTGTTCTGTGTTGTTCTAGTAGTACGGTTGCGACATGTTCAGTTTTTCCGAAAAAACAGGCGACCATTTGCTTGGAAGTGCTTCGTGCGCAAACAACTTTTGTTGGATTTGGCTCATCTTGAAATACCCATACAATCGACTGCTGTTTATTTTTGGGCTCAAACACGTAAATCCACGATTCATCACCTGTCACAATGTCATATACGTGTTTCGAAGCACCGCGATCGTATTTTTTGAGCATTTCTTTCGACAAATCAACACGAGCCTTTCTTTGAGCGATTGACTTATTGTGTGGGATCCAACGCGAACAAATTTTGTTGACAGTCAAATGTTTATACAATATTGAATGTATGATGATCCCACTAATGCCTAAGGTTGTCTCAATCTCACGATAGATCACATGACGATCTTGCAATATCAGTTTGTGCACAGCATCAATGGTTTTCGGAACAACAACTGATTTTGGACGACCTTCACAAAATTTGTCTTAGAGTGAACTACGACCACGATTGAATTCACCATACCATCGATAAATACTGGTCCTTGATGGAGCTTCATCGCTAAAAATTGAATTAAGATGACTCGCTACATATATCATATTACGTACAGTATGGTAGTTGAACAAATCACATTCAGTGCAATTGTTAGAGTAATGAACGAATGTTTCATTCAAGTTTTGTGGCTTATTTTTCGGATTAAAATATCTAATTGTTTATTTCAGGTTATGTCAACGTAGACCGTACAGTTGGTTTCAACCTTCAAATTACAAAACTTTTATTGACAGATCTAGCTAGATTCCATGGAGGTTTTCTATCACTGAAATTACAAAAACCAGATTTATATAAGAAGAGTATACTACCATATTGCCAGGATTTCGTACCATCAGAGGAAACTGTGACAAGAGAAGTAATCTTTAAAGATGTTTTCGTAGAAATTTGCAAAGAAAATAGAAATTATTCATCGTTCATATCAAAGTTCGAATATTGGGGAAAAAGGCAGAGATCTAAACCAAGAGAGCCATTCGCAACTTTTATACATACAGATCTTTGGGTGAATAATATGATGCACCTGTTCGAAGGTGAAGTAGCTGTGAAAAACAAGTTCGTAGATTTTCAAGCATACACCCATGGATCGCCCGCAGCTGACATTTTCTTCTTTTTGTGGACCAGTGTACAGAAATATGTCTTGGAAAAACATTTAGATATGTTGTTGGAGTTCTATCATAGCGAACTGATACAAGTTTTGAGAAATCACAAGTGTTCCGTCGATTTTAGTTACAAACAGTTTTTAGATGAAATGGAAATTGAATCTGCGTATGGCTTTTCACACGCATTGGTGTTCTTATTGATGATTAATATCGATGCTAATCAAGATAGACTTAGGTATGATGCTAAAGCAATAACTGAGAACCTGCCACTTCATTTTAAGGACAAGGTACGCTTCATGCTCACCGAATGTAATAAGAGACATTGGATTACTTAGGATACTAAATCAAGAAAAATAAATTACATCATAAAGCGTCCATTTAAGGAAGCAAGTGGTTTTCAAGTACGAGTTTTGAATCACTTTGTACATCAGAAACTACTTTATACAAAATATGTTAGAATTGTAATAAAATAAAATAGTACTAAATAAAATGTTTGTTATTGACTGGAATTATTTAGAATCAGCTCCATTTATCACCGTTGAAAATACAAAATATATATGATACGTCTACATTCTGGCAACACCGTTTTCCTCCCTTACTATTTTGATAAGCAATAATCTAAACACTGATAATTCCAATTTTTTAGTCTAGAGGCGCATTTCATTGTAATAAGAACTGGATTCTTATTCTTCTAACACATAAAAGAATAAAACAGTATTTATGTTAAGGTAATTCATTCACAACTATCACATATACTACATCCCATAGAGTTTGAAATTTTTGATAGGGACATAAAAGATGAAATTCACTAAGAGTAACTACGACAAAAACGTAAATTAAAGTCATCAATAACTAATAAACCAGTATCAAAAAACCCACGAACCAAATTCTCAGAACATAATTTTTATAATAGATTCGTCAATCTTCCAAATACAATTTTTTCTTATGAAGAAGTTCAATTATTACAAAAAGGCTATAAACATCATATTCAACCCACGTGTTCATTTGATAACTACAACAAACTAGGTATAGAAACAGCAATTAACTTGTATAATTCTCCAAATAATTATAATCTGAAACATAACGCTTCAGGAATTATTAAAAAAGAATTTGTTCAGTTTAACAAACCCAACAATAAAAATCAAAGTCAAATAGTCCTATGTTCACAAAAGCAGATGAAGGAAATACGGTAATAGCATTACCTAAAGAAGATTATATATTAAAAACCAACAATTTTATGCAGGCAAGCAATTTTGAGACTCCTAAAAAAGACCCAGCTAATAAATTTCAGAAAGAAATTAAATTAGCAGTAGAGAACGCTAAATCAATAATTAACAATAAAGAAAAATATAAATTATTTTTACCTAATCCGCAACACCCTGAACTTTATTCATTAATTAAACTCCATAAAGAGGGGTACCCAATCAGGCCAGTTGTATTTTATTTCACAGCACCTTCATTAAAAATTTCAAAGACTTTCATAGATGTCATTTTTAAATATTGTTCATTAAAATCTCTATTTTCCGTTAAAAACTCAATGAAATTAATTAATAATATTCCAAATATAATACTACCCCATAATTCTAAATTCATATCGTTCAATATAACAAATCTATTCCCTAGTATACCTCCTGAAGAAACTTGTTCATAACTTGCTCACAGACAATAATGTTGATCTCATAATTCACTCTGATATCGTTACTTTGTTAAAATTGTGTTTGAGTCAAAATTATTCTCATTTCAATGGAGAGGTTTATAGCTGTAAATATGGGCAACCCTCTCATTCCCCTACTAGCAGAAATTTTCATGGATAATATAGAAAAAATAATTCATAACCACCCCCTTAGTGAAAAATGTATGTACTGGCACCGATATGTGAACGACATTTTAGCTAGCTTCACCGGTACAAATAGGCAATTAGACAGCTTCATTACTTTCATAAACTCAATTCACAATAATATCAAATTTACTGTAGAGCTTGAACAAAATAAGTTTATAAGCTTTTTAGACTTGACAATTTCAAATATGAATAATAAACATGATTTTTATATATTTCATAAGCCATCCGATACAGATTTTACAATTCATAATAGTTCGGTCCACCCATTGAGTCATAAACTAGTAGCTTTCAATAGTATGATACACAGACTCTTAACAGTCCCATTAAATACTAATAATTATAATAAAGAATAAAATAACATAAAACACATAGTATTGAATAATAAGTACGATCCAAATTTAATTGACAATATCATAAATGAAAAGATAAAACAACAGACATTAGAGCAAGTATTCTCTTCTGATAAAAATAATAATTAATAATTTAAAAGTTTAACATACTTTGGAATACCATTTTCAAAAAATAAAAAATTTTTCGAAACTTTAGACATGAATATTTGCTTTGAAATTGATTACAATTTATCCAAACTCACTAATAATAACTAATCAGGAGCTTATAAATTAAAATGTAATGACAACTGTGATAAAATTTATATCGGTAGAACTTATTGAAATTTTAAAACTTGAATTTTGGATCACCAACGTAACTATGACAACAACAAATTAGATTCTAACTACTCAAATCATTCATTAGGAAAGAAACACATTTTTGACCCAAATTTTGATATTTTGCATGTAGTTGGTAAATCCTTTCCCTTAAGCTCTTGAGATAAGCAAAAATAAATATTCAGGTAACCTTTTTAACGACCAAATAGATATTAATCACTCTCCTTTATTAAACCTTTCCACCTAGAAGATAGCTTAGGAAAGTTTGTAATGAATGAATTTCCAGGTAATTTCTTTCAATACCTTTCGTAACATTAGTATATTAGAATTCTGTATTTATGGACTGTATATATTGAAATATTTGCTAATTATTCCTTCATTCGTTTTGAGAAAGTTACTGTTTCAGTGAAACGCGTCAACCAGTTTAAATTGAACAATAGTTCAAATAAATGAAGTTTTAAACAAATTATATTGTTTTATTTCATCGTTCAATAAAACATATTTTCACTCCTCTAATGGCTCTGGTAAGCTGAATATCAATAGTGTTCATCTTTGAGACTAAATAATATCCAATCACAAAATTCGTCATTTGTGTATACTCCGGAGGCTAACAAACTGAAATTTCTCCAAAAATGACAACAATTTCCTATTTAAAAGTACTATAGCAATTGTTGTTCTGGCGCCGGTGAGCTGAAAATCAATAGGGTTCATCCGTGAGAGGTCCTGAATAATATTCAATCATTAAATGGGCGTCTTGTTGGAGTCCGAAGACTGTATCGTGCTAACGAACTGAAATTTGTCAAAAATAGGACAAAAATGCCGTACATCAAGAACCATAGCACCCATTGTACTGGCTCTGGTAAGCAGAAAATCATTAGCGATTTTCCGTGAGCTGTCCTGATTAATACTCAATCATACAAGTGGTGACTTGTTGGACTCTGGAGGCTGTATCGTGCTAACAAACTGAAATTTCTCCAAAAATGACAAAAATTACGTACTTCCTTGAATTGAGTTAATTTAAAGTGATTAGTTAATAATCATTGAGTAAATGGAATGCGGGTACAGCTGTGCTGCCGGAAATTTGGCTGGAAAATTAGTTACCAGGTTATAGGGAAACCGCAAAAAACCTCCAACATCGAAGTGTGAGTGAGGAATCGCTGGATTAATTGGAATTGCCATCAATCCTGATGGGAGTGAAAACAAGGTGAGAACGTCTGCCCATATTTGTTCTAGTGCAGTTGTGTTGATAGAAGGATGTTACTAGATGGCGGAGGGCTTTCGCTATGATTTCTCGGAAATTGGGAATGGCATTCATAATAGTGATGGTCGGGATTTCAATTATGTTTTTGGTATCGGTGGAAAGGTCGTGAGAGATTTGGGGTTCTCCTGTGTAACTGGAGAGACTTTTTGGAGTGGCTAGCCTGTTGTGACAGTGAGGGCGGAGTTCGTGGTGAGGAGAGCTGCAATTTTTGCAGGTACGGGTTTAAGATTTTGGGCATTTTTCAGGTCGATGGCCGGATGACCGCAGGAGAGACATATCGGTTTAGATCTCCAGGATTCAGAGAAGTGTACAGTCTGGGTACAACGGTTACAGTACTTGGGAACTGGGGGTAGTGGATTTTAGTTGAAACGCTCACACTGGTGTGTGAGACCGTGGAATTTAAAAGCTGAAGTGAGGGCTTGGTGGTAGTGGGTCTCGGAGTCCGTAATTATACGGAACATGGAAGTGGGTTTGTCATTTGACTTGGTAATGAGGAAGAGGAAGTTTTGGTTTAAAAAAATTTCTTCAAATTCTTCAACATGAATGGAAGCGTCTACATGGATGATTGATGTTGGTACCGCTGGTGAAATTGTGGAGGGTGCCATTGGGGATCAGGTTTTTTGGAGGGCGGTTCGGTTAAAGTTCATTTTAAGGTAGAGGATTCGTCCATTTCGGAGTTCTAGGTTGTTTAATAGGGCTAATACAGATTTCTGGATGGATTATTGGGGGGGAACCTTAGAGCTTGCGTTTGGGTAGAATTGTTGATAGGGGTTGGGGTTTGAGTAGTTCTAGGTTTGGTTTTCTCGACGAGGGTGAAATTCTCGTCGTGAATGGAGGGTTTTCGGCTAATTGAGGGAGTGGGAGATTGAAATATTACCGAAGAAACGTAAGATCTTTGGAGAGATGCGAAGAAAGTGCGTTTGGAAGTTTGACGAGAGAAAGTTTGGGGTTTTGAGGTTGTTTGAAGTGGGAGTTTTGAGGTTTTGAGGTTTGTGGTGAGTGGAGAATTGTTGTTTAGGGATTGTTATATGGAGAGAATGGTGTCGAGCAATTTACTGGCTGCAGCTGATTCGTTTAGGATTTCAATCGAGGATTCAGCGAATCCAAGGTCTTTGATTTGTTTATTTGACATATGTGTTAGGGGAGGAAAGTCCTTGTCAGAAATAATTGATTTGTATGTATTTTTACTGCTGCGAGTGCGGCTGAAGGACAATTTTTGGGAGTTTATTGAAAACGAGTGTGTAATGAGGTGGTGAAAGCTAACACCCACAGCGGACTTACTGCCGCGAGGGAGTTGCCTTCCCAGTTAAAGGTTTCCTCACTTATTCGCTTTCGAGGAGTATAATATTTACCTATGGGCTGAATGTCCTTCCTACGTCTGGTTGGTTTCATCAAATATAAACCGCATTATTAAATGAAAATTCACAATATTTAAAACAATTTATCGACAAGTGGTAATCATATCTATCAATTACGCATATTTTCAAATTACATTATATCAGATTAACTAATAAGGTGAATGAGAATAATATTACTTTATTATCATCAACTGTAATCGTTTTATCTATTAATGCACCTATTATCCATTAAACCACGTATACTTTCGAGTACCAATTAGTCACTTTATCTCAAATACATATCTAATTATGGGAGTGAAAGTTGTATTGAATATCAACATCACCTCAATGTTTTTTATCTCCTCAATCTCCATACTCCTTTCAAAATCTGGCAACGTTATTGAAATGTCGCTGCATACTTGTTCTATAACGTTCATCAATTTTTATAGTGCAAGACCTAAATCAGAAGTCATGCAGTTCAGTTTCCATCATTCAACCAAACTTTAAGGTGTTGAAGTTAGAAGTAATATCTATATATCCAATATACAAAAAAACTAACGTTAACCAGCTACAATTTCATAGCTGTCAACTTGGTATTAGTGCATTACAGCACTTCATCAAATGTAGGCAATTATAATTCTCTAGTTATTGTTTTAGATTAATTTGAGGTTAAGGTTTAATTGTTATCAATACCACCCCAAGGAAAGGAGCATGCAACGAGGGGTCTTCCACTGATACTCACTTCTCTCTGGTTCCATGATTTGTACACCAAGAATCAGAATAATTAAATTTTTTCAATACAAAACCGTTTTTCTATCCCAGTGTTCAATATTCCAAAATATTGATCTTGTAGCAAATGAATGAATGTTAAAAATTATATATATAGAAGTACCAAGTACTTCAACCAAATACTAAACTATAATCACGATAAACTCAATATAATTCTTAACTAGAAGCCAATGTTCAATATAGTAGAACACACAGAAATAGTTTAGATGCGTTTTGTTTTATTGTCATTAATAATTACTTTTATAATAATTTTCTATAGGTGAGGCATTTTCAATCTCAACTGACCACGTTGTTGCCAGATTTCCCTTACACAGAAATAAAAATTCTTTTTCTTATGTCAGATACCATATTTAAATGCGAGTTTTTATAACGCGCTTTGGTAGAAATCAATTTTAATTTTTTAAGGATTAGTATTTCTATAGTGTGGCGTCTAAATACTATCGCAGATGCAGGATATTAGTTAGGTACGGATGGATTGCGTTTAGAGAGTCAGAACAGGAAATAGGTGTTGTCCCAATGTGGAGACTGTAGACCCAATGGTCAGAAATATTCCACGTAATAAAATGCGATCAAAAGTGGAGCCAGAAATGAAAAAAAAACAGCAAAATCAGAAGAATAGAAGTCCTAAACCACAAACATTTTTATAAAGTGTCTAAACACCCCTTGTGGAGTTGCGCCGTATAAATTCTTTCTAGATCCGCTTTCTGTGGTGGATCAATCCCCGTCATTTCAGCATCTCTCCGCTTATTTTTCTCCATATAGTCCTATCTCCTGTTTTTTCCTTCCATCTAACGATTCCTATACTTCTAAGTCCTTCTCAACTTCTTTCAGCCACTTATATCTGAGTCTTCCTTGACTTTTCCTACCACCTGGATCCCACTGTATCATTGATCAATCGATTGCGCGCTCTCCTTCTCTCCATACATGGCCGAGCCTTTGCGTCTTATTCTCTTTACTATATCTTCCTCGTCCATTTCTCTCAATATTCCATGGTTCATATGTTGCCTATATTCATTTTCGTCAACTTTTAATGGCCCTAGAATTGTTCTCATTATTATTCGTTCTACTATCCTCACTTCATTTTTTTTCCATTGTCACCGTTTCTGCTCCATACATTAACACAGGTCTTATTATTGTGTTATAAATGCTAAATTTCGTGGATCTTCTCAATAGTTTGCTTTTCAATAACTTCTTATTGGCATAGTATGCCCTATTAGCTGCCATTATTTTCTCTAAGACTTCTGATCTTCGTTCCCCATTACTGTTGATCGTGACTCCCAGATGTTTGAGTTTCTCCACTTCCTCAAATTTATATTCCCCTATTTTTATCATTCTGTTTTCACAATGTTTGCCAACTCTTATTATTTTGGTTTTGTTGCTATTTATTTTTAATCCCATTTTTTCGTTATCTTTTGTTAATTCTAGTAGCATTTGATTCAGAATATTCCTTTTTTTCGTTACTATCGCTATGTCATCTGCGTATGCGACTACCTGGCTCCCGCTCGTTCTTAAATTTTCCTTGTTCACGTTTCTCATAACACGCTCCAGGGCCAGATTAAATAGTGTTGTTGATAGGCCATCACCCTGTCTTACACTTCCACTAGCTACAACGCCTTCCGTTTCTCGTTTACTTGTTAGTATTATCTGCTTGATAGTGTGAATAGTGTAAATTGCTGACTTTCCTTGTGTGAAATCGCATTTGTATTGACCTATTATTGCTATCGCTCTTCCAGCTAAGCGACATTATTGCTGACATTATTTTGTACGCTACATTTAAGAGAGTTATACCTCTGTAGTTTTTGCACTCCTGCTGATACCATTTTTTGTGTATTATGACAATTTGTCCAACCTCCCATTCTTCGGGAATTGTTTTTTCTCTCCATATTTTATCTATAAGCCGATATAGTCTTTCGCGCAGTTCCTTTCCTCCATACTTGATCAATTCCACGTTTATTTCGTCTTTGCCCGGTGCTTTCCCATTTTTACTTCTTTTAATAACTTCTACTACTTCATTTCCTGTTGGTTCCTGTGAAATGTTTTTTTCCTCATCTTTTTCGCTTTCTTCCTCTATTGTATTATCTGAGAGTGCCTCAGTTAGCAGTTCCTCGAATTACTCTTTCCAAATTTGTTTATATTGAGCTTCTTCTTGTATCACTTCGCCGTTGTTATTCCTTATACCTTTGATTTAATCTTTATAAGTCTTATTTTATTCATTTAGTTTTTCATAATATACTTTCGTATTTTCATAAGTTTTTTCATTTCCTTTTTCTCTTATTCTGTCATTCATTCATTCTCTTTTAGTGTTCATCAATTTGTTGCAACTTTTCCTTATTGTCTCATATTCCTCTCTATCTTCTAGGTTGTTTGTACTTGTCCATTTTATTCTAGCGTTTCCTTCTGCTCTTACAATTTATCGACATTTTTCATCATACCATTGGTTGTTTATTCCGTTTTTTTCTCTCCACAATTGACTTGGGAAAATGCGACCAGACCAGTTCATACCAGAAAAAACGAATGAACATGAACTACCAACCCGTGGCAACATCCTCAGACTTAGCTGAGAATCTGATTATTGTAGGAGAAAATACACTTTTCCAAACAAAATGAGTGAACATAAGTTACTGCCGGCTGACGGTTGGGAAGCTGGTGGCAACAGCGTCTGCTCTGCCCCGCAAACAGTTTTTAAATTTTCAAATTATCGGTTCCAATTATTCTAAAATTTTTGTCGGAAGATAGGACAGCGGTTACCCAAATACAAGCAAAATAAAACAACTGTGTCTTAGAATAGATAAAAATGAAACGAAACTATTACCGGCTGAGAGTGGAACAGGTGGTGACAATAGCCTCTGATCCTCGCCACAATCAGATTTAAATTTTCCAAATTGTCGGTCAGACAAGACTATATATAATTTAGAACTAATATAAATCAAAGGTAATTTGGCGAAAACGATGCCCGTTCCGAAAGGGTGACGGTTGGTGGCAACAGCCTCTGATCCGTCCCACAGTCGGTTTTCAATTTCTCAAATTGCCGGTCAATTAAAATTATATACAATTTTGGAACTAAGATGAATCGAAGGTAATTTGAGGAAAATTATACCCTTTCTGAAAGTGGAACAGCTGGCAGCACAAGCCTCTGATCCGTTCCACAGTCGATTTTCAATTTTTCAAATTGACGGTCAGTTAAAACTATATATAATTTAGAACTATAAAAAATCAAAGGTAATTTAGAGAAAACGATGCCCGTGCCGAAAGGGAGACGGCTAGTGGCAACAAACTCTGATCCGTCCCACAGTCGGTTTTCAGTTTTTCAAATATCGGCGAGCTAATACTGTATAGCAAATTGATTTCTAAATAAAAAACAAAAGATCACAGTCGAAATAGACAATGTTTTTTTTACCGGCTGAAAATGGGACAGCTGGTAGCAACAGCCTCTGCTTTGTCCAACAATCAGTTTTCTATATCTGATTATCGAACAAAAAAGAACAAATCTAATATGAATTTGGGTAATTTAAAACAAACAAAATTCAAAAGAAAATGCTATTTCGATGTATTCAAGGTTCAGACACGAATTCCAAAGAACAATATAAAGAACGCAATAATAAAAACTGTAGATAAATTTTGTTTTTATCTCTTAAAAAAACGGTTTGACAAAATACGGTATTATATTCCTAAATAGCCAAACTACTAAATCGTTTATTGAAATTAAATATAAAACTTTTATAACTCGACGGAATATTTTATTCGGTATTAAAAAACAAATTTTCACTTACTCAGAAAATAAGGAACGGTCGGACACTAGACTTTGAAACTATCCATTTAATGACTTGGTGACACGTGGTAGCAAATTGCGAAAATCTTCAAACGACCACAGGCAGACAGCGAGAGATATCTAGATTCAGCTCCCCAAAAACGCTCGGTTTTTGGAATTTATAATTTAATTCCTACCTAAAATTTTTGGCGATAACGGTAGTGAGGGAATTAATTTGAATCGATTTACTCACAACAATATATATTTCTACTATACTGGACGGCTTTGGCATTCATTAAAATAGTTTATATACCGGGCGTCCTCGATATTTTAAATTGTGAAATGCAGAATTTGATGACTTTTACATATTTCTTTAGATGGTAATTCATGGCTTTTGAATTACTAATGAAATAAATACTTAAATTAATGTTACGGGACTGAAACGGTACCAGGAATCAAAGTTGGAAAGTAAGTAACAAGTTATATCCGCTTATTAAAATTAAAATACCACGTGTACTTAGTTGTTTCAACCCAATGGTCACATCATATATTTTGGCTCTAACCTCAGTTGTCTCATTGGCGAGGTAACTACCATTTTTTACTGTTCTGGGGAGTTTGTCATTAAATTTTTTACTTAAATCGGCTACTAATGCGTGACTTCCGTTATCATCTTCATCAGACAAATTGTCTGTATTAGTATTGTTAGAGTATGCCACACTGTTAGTATAAATAGCTTCCATTTGGTTGTTTACCTTTTTATTTGATGTCTTCAACTCTATTGGGGGTAAACCACTTTTATATTTTGTTTTGGTCAAAGATAATTTATTGCGCAGAGGAATCGTATCATTCTCTAGCATAGTCATCTTCTTCAGTATTCCTATGAATGGGACATCATCTGGCTGGTGGTTATCCATATTTTTTAGTACACTGAGGCCCAAAAGCTTGTTGGAGGCATAATTTATAAAATTATCAACGCATGCATTATCAGAAGGCACACATTCTGAAGAAGAAGAAGAGAATAAAGATGTTAAATAAAAATTTCGGAAAAAGGAAAGATCACAGGTTTTAGGGTCGGTAATGTGAGAAAGTGGTAGAAGAATTAGGTTTCTTATGTTAGGTTTCATGAAAAGTACTTCCAGAGGCTAAGAACGGGGAAACGTATAGAGAAAAGATGAAGCGTTTCTTCTTTGAATTGCAATACTCATTTGTTGTATAAAGAACAAAGTTGCTCTTGAATCATTGGTTTCTACTGATATTTTTTTACCGACTTCTTTGATGAATTTTAAAGCTTCGTGACCGACAACACCAGATATTTCATTTGCTATAGGAATAAAAATGTAAATGTTCTCCAAATTTTTGTATTTATTTATTTTAAAAGTTTCGCCGTGTAAAGCTGCAGCGCCTGCGGAAGTAGATGTGGATCGGACTTGGAACGGAGCCCAAGTGTCAGTACAAGTGAAATCCCATATAACTGGTCTGCCGCGTTGCCATGGAATGAGGGTAATACCATCTGGACGTTAACCGTCGTCTCGGCAAGAACCTAACGGTTCCAACCAACAGGAAATCTTTGCAGATGACAGGCCTCGTTTTATTAGGTCATTTACTGCAGAATGACGTGAAAAACGGCCAGCACTCAATTTTCAGCTTGGGCCGTGTCTACCATATTTATCAACATCAGCTCCGCAACGACAGCTATGTTTCACACAAATTTGACAACCTAAACGAAGACCAATAGAAATACGGAAACTTTCGTCATCTAAAAGCATACCTAATGGGGCCGACGGTATAGCGTTTAACAATGCTCCTGATTCCTTTGAAAATGCTGCATTCAAACGAGCTTTGTCTGGTGAATTAATAGCTTTCTGAAGCAGATTTTTTTCCATATTCAATAAAGGTATATTCAAGGATTTTTGAAAGGACTTATATTCATCGGGTGCAACTTTTTTTGACATTAATGACCAAATATTTTCTGCTTCCAATAATAAAGTGTCTTGTGTGTGGAAAAATATGGGCAGAATGGAATTAAAATTTTTTGAACTGTTTAATGATGACAAAAAAGATTTTAGAGCTACTGAAACGATTGAGCAAACTCCTAAACCACCATATGAAACAGGTAGTGGAGCTTGTTTCCAAGAAAGGTCCTCTAATTTCATGATAATTACTGACTCTAATGAATGACGAATGGTATTGTCAAAATTGATTAAGATATCATTATGTAACCATGTCGGACTACATCTCAAGATTTATGTTAATTTTGGAATTAATAGGCAATTCTTGAGAAGGTAATAAGCAATATGTGTCGGTAAGCAGGATAAACGAGATGACATTTTTTTGAAAAAGGTTAGTTTTCCATTGAAAGCTGATAGAAAGGATTCGTTTAATAAAGGAGCACCTAATAGAAATACATTTTATCGGTTGGTTATTGTTATGCCTGGTGCTACATAAATAGATTTATCAATGGTAAGATTATTTGGTGATTCTAAGAAAAATAACTCGCATTTGCTGAAATTAAGTACAAGACCAATATCCTTGGATTTGTTTATAATATAAAGAAGAGACTTGAACACGGAATTAGTATTACCACCTAAAGAACCATCATCAAGGTACCAAGCATTGAATTCTGTGTCAATGTTGCTTGTAAGTTTGTGTATCGATATGCAAAAAAGGAAAGGTGCCAAAAGGTCCTCTTGTTGAACGCCTCGTTCCGAATAAATGATGCTTTCGCCAAATAAAAGATATGAAGGGAATCGATAACATTGATTGATGAAAGGAAATCTGCTACAAGTTTTAATACATGAACTCGATGAATTGCATTGGAAGCATTTTTTAAATCAATTTTCAGTAAAAATTTATTATTAACGTCTGGATGATTAGAGACGAAACGTCTTGCTGCATGTGCAACTGCTTCATAATCACCTTTCGACCCGAAACCAAATTGTAATGGACGAAGTAAATATCCTAATTTGTCTCTGATGTTTGAACAAATTATTTTCTCTACTAAACGACGGTGAACTGTACCAATAGCTATTGATCTGATACATCCTGCTCTTTTAGTTGCTTATAGTGACGCCCCGAATAGAATAGGACGAATATTGATGATTAATAAAATTACATCCTTTACACGAAAAAGATACAAGATTTTTTCCTGAAGGGACAGCACTGTAACATATTAAATCTTGTAGATGTGAAGGTCTTAACGAGTCTAAACCAGCAGTAGAACTTGTTTCAAAAGAGTTTACTGCATTACTGACAAATTCTTCTATTATAAGAATAGGGATAGGTTCCGAACTCGGAGTAGGGAACGTACTATTAAGTTTCTCTAAAGAATGTTCCGATTTTAATTCTGTTAAAGTGGCTGCACTGACATCAGCAAAACTGTCATCTGAAGCTAAGATTTTGATTGCGGATGTCAAGTCGCCGTCAGAAACTTTATTATTGACATTTTTAATTTTACTATTTTTTGATAAACTTTTGTTTTTCCGAACTGAGAAATTTGAGTTTTGCTGATCAGAGAAATTTAAATGATGATCTATATTATCAAATGTTTTTGAATTATTCTTGATTATAGTGGAGAGAGATACTGTTTTATTAGAATTTTTAGAAGGAAGACTTAAAACATTGTATGGAAAAAGCAATGGATTTTACCAGGTAGCAATAGAATTTTGTCTTACGCATTCATCAATCAGATTAGAGAGCGTTGGGCACAAAGAGCCCTTGAAGCTTTTGGGACTCTTCGGATTATTAATCGTTGGTTGTTCAATTTTGTCAACTTTAGATGAAAATCCGTATCTTTTATTTCCTTATTTCTAAAACTTTCTCTTGTAATCGAACTTAAATGTTATCCACCATGGGTCTTGTTTTGATATGTTTTTAGGCCTCGCTTCGTAAAAAAAATTCCACAGATTTCACATTTTATTGTGACTGGTGTTGACATCAGGCTTATATCATACATAAGTTGAAGTTATGCAGTCCAAAAAAAAATTATACCATCCAAAATATCCACAAAATTTCGGAGATTCACTAAACCATTCAGATTCAAATCATGACAAATCTGAACATGTATCAAGCCAATTATATTTGTTCAATTATCATTTCTCCTCTTACTACCATTATAACGTTGTATATATTTCTTTATTTATCAAAATTGCACGCTTTTTCACTCTTAACTCTCTAGAAAAATAGTATATATCCTCTTATTTGACGTTTTTAACATATCTTTTTATTTAGTGTTTAAATAAAACCAGGTGATACTTGTCAAGATGATTAATTCCACCCTATAATCCAGGTTGCGGTAATCATCTTGAAATTTGTGATCGTTTACCGTCATATCAATTATTAAAAAATTATACATGTCCTGCTTCACCACTGTAGATACAACAAAGAGGGCTTGTAAAGAAAAAGTTTATTTGTAATACTAACATTATTTTGGCTCATACTATATGCTCCCGACATTTTTCTTGTTAGTCCCGGGATATCCTGTGTACTGATTCTTTTGAATGAGCACTGGCTTATGAAATAATGATACTTGGATATGTGTGATAAATAACAATCGATTTTTGTTATCGTACGAACCAGCTCGTAATAATATGTTTCAAGAATTTAATATCGTTTTTAATAAAAGATATGTTTAAACGGTTTTCTTGGTTGTGGTTATAAGGGAGTTACTCTTTCCCAATTCTGTTTGCAAAAGTAAACTTTAAAGTGCTTTGTTCTCTTTTTTCCTTTTATAATCATGCAGGGATTTTCGTAATATAAAAACGCGGTTTTGTAACTCTCAATATTAGAAATCTACTCGTTTTCTTTACATTTATTGTTATCGTTGTAACGAGAAAGGAATAATAATTCAGGTTGAAGAAAGTAGTGATCAGAAAAATGTATATTTTGAAACAGATGTTCATTTTCATTCAAAGAAATTATTTTTCAAGAGTAAACATTATATAATTATCGAGTTTCACACAAAAGTTGCGTTTGAACATTTTTAATTAATCACTCGTTATGTAACTGTCGAATTTTGATGCATATATTCCTCCCTTAGTTTCTGTTCCATCATCCATCCCCTTCTGTTCGTTCAAATTACGTAATATAACGCCGGCAACAGCAACAAATTTTCAAAAGTGTCACCACAATATGTGCAACTCTTCACGTGGAAATGTAAAAACTAAATTATATTAATAATGCCAGACATGCATGAGCTTTATTTCAGCAACACTCTCTAACTACTGTTCTACTGTTGTGGTAGTTTTATTTTTATTATCTTCCCAGTTCTGGTTACTGTTACTGTCAGTGAAATTTCGTTAGCCCATCTGAACTTTTCATTATTAGTTATTTTTTTCATACGTGTTCACCCACTCCAAATAATTTATTGACGTTCCACTAGAGTTAGGAATAGTATATTCTATATCAAGGGTGGAATAAGCAAATTTCTACACGTCTAGAAAGATTTTTTTTACGAGTGTGGATTTTTGAATTTCACCAGTGTTTTAGACTATAATTTTTCTACGACTATAAAACAAAATAGCATATACGGAATTGCTGACTCCTTAATTTCTGAAGGAGTTGCCGAGAAATCATCACTGCTGTCAGTATCAAACACTAAAAATTGATGAAGCCATGTAATAGCTATTATTTAAATAACATTTAATAAATTTACTTACTTTTTCTGAAGTAATAATTAATTTGAATAAAAGATTAAAAAAATAGATGATAATTGGATAATTTTGACAATCTACATTTTTGACCCATTACTATTCAACACTTCGACGGGTACAGATTGGCAAATTAATTTTGGCAGTTGACGATGTGCGAGAAAGCCATACAACTTGACAACGTTACAAACGCAGTTATCGGGAAGAGCAGATGACGTACATTCCGCCTGCAATGTTTGAAAGGTTGTGAGGCTGCTAATACGTACGAATGTATCACAATATTTCGAATTTGGATTTAAAAATGATAAATTGTGGCACATGTATAATGTTATATGAGATTGTAACATGCCCATCGACCTGTTTCAATTTAATATAATAAATTCCGTGTAATTTCCGCTTGTCGTCTCATTAGCCACTCCCAACTATAGAATTAAAACTGAACGTTGACAATTGACATTTGTCAATTTTCCCCTGTTCGCTACAAGCTGAAAATCCTCCCTTTTCCGATACCGACGTTGAAGAGGGAACACGTACTCACGTATTCTCTGGATCTGAAAGTTTTCTTAATATGCTGTGGTAAGTTGAAAGTTATATTTTATAATTTCTAAGCTCTGACGTAGCTCTGGCGTAGCTCTGACGTAGCTCTGACGTAGCTCCGACGTAGCACTGGCGTAGCAACAGTGCTTACCTAAGAGTACACAAGAATCAGGGATATGTAGGAACTTGATCTTAATGGGGCACATTGTGTTGGTTCAGCTTTTCAGGTTTAAAAGGAAGACATTTATTTGAATTTGCAAAAATGAAATATACTGAAAGCTTCCCAACATATATGTCTCCCATATTGAAACCATAAAAAACAATTTAACTGAATTAGTAGTATATTAATGTTCTGAAAAACAGTTGTAATCTGAATAAATAACGTGCTTAAAAAATATATCTGAAACCTGTAGTGTCAGTATCCTTCATACGAATGAATTTTCTATGGGTTTTTGAAATGTGATTAAAATGTTCTTTATATTGAAAAAAGATATTTTGCAACATAAAAAGCTCTCAAGTATTTGCACAAAATTAAGCAATGATTTGTATTTATTTTATTATAAATATGTAGGTATAAAATAAGGATTCCGTGACCACGTGCAACTGTAATTTATCTCTGAATATGTAAAAGAACAGAAATGAAAGAAATGCAATAAAAATTAACTCGGCGATTATATCGAATGAAGCTTAGAGATTATGAAATATAACTTTCAACTCACCACAGCAAATTAGGGAAAATTTCAGAACAAGAGAATACGTGAGTACGTGTTTTCTCTTCAACGTCGGTATCGGAAAAGGGAGAATTTTCAGCTTGTAGCGAACAGGAGGAAATTGACAAATGTCAATTGTCTCAACGTTCAGCTTTAATTCTATGGTTGGGAGTGGCTAATGAGACGGCAAGCGGAAATTAAACGGAATTTATTATATTAAATCGAAACACGTCGATGGACATGTTACAAAATCTAGTTTACAAAACAGAATAACATTAATGTGTTCTTTATTATTAATTAAATGAATATGGAAATAAAAACCATTAGGTTTCTCTACGAAATTTTTTTTTTTTTTGTTGTAAAGACATACCTATTTATTGCTTCAAAAACCATACGGGGAATTCTATAATTACCCTTTATTATTTTAAATGATAATAAATAGATTCCAAGAGACAAACTTCCACATTTACTTCGAATGAATGTCTTTTAAGTGGGCCTTTCCTAATATCAGTCATTGAGATTTATTTGTATATAAATTGGAAGTCAGGTAAATTTTTTTGTAGATAAAGCATACAATATGATAAGGATTGTAAAACGACTTTCTAAATTTAACAACGGCCAACAATTTTTCCTATCTGTTAGTAGTAATACTTAATGACATACCTACCTGTAAAGCTTTCTAAAATTGTTATTTTTAATAATATTTAGTAGATAATAATGTGAAAATTCGGGTTAATATATAAAATTTGAAAATCAATTTGGGAAATTCGCCTTTAGAGATGGTCTAATGAGTATACTACTAATATATATAAAATATTGAAGTTTTCGCGTGGTAGATATTTCTACTTCCATATGTGAATTCTTGGGTTTTTGCAAATATTCACTATGAAATTAGAACATCATTCCACACGTTTTACACAGTTAGGACTGGCAAAACAAAAAAATCTTGGTTCTGGGTGCCGTCAATTATTGTTTATTTAGAACTGTGTACAGATGTGCTACAAACATTATATTACTCTAGTGGAATTCGTCTCTAATATCTACAATTTTATAACACCTATTCACATTTTTACATTTGTTGCGTTTAATGTATTCAGTCATACCACCTACAAACAAACACTATAATGAAAAATAAGTTTCAAATGTAGAGGGATCATCAACAGTGAAATAATGATGTGTATCTACAAATGATTCTTCAAAATCACTTTCTATATGAACCTCATCATCTTCGCTATCTTCGTCTTCGGCCAAATTGAAAATAATATAATCTACATCAATATCTAAAAGTGGGTCATTGTTCATAAATTCATCTTCAATCTTTTTAACATGGTCACATCTAACTTTCCAAATCATTCGCAGAAAATGTTCCAAAACAGTCAGTACAGAATTCTTCAACCTTTTTAAAATTAAAGGTAACATTTCGTTTGGCCACATGATCCTCAAGTGCCGCCCAAACACTTTCGATCGGATTTAAGTCCGGATAATGAAAGGGTAGCCTCAAATCTTGCAATCCATGTCGAATAAACATTTCATCAATTTCATAAGTTTTATATTGCGGTTTGTACATTTTTGCAACGTTATAAAGATCCGGTTTTAACATTTGTTAACCTTAATATATACTTCTTTCAGAAAGCCAGTTTTTCAATTGTTGTTTAGTCCAAGCAGTCGTAGGTACTTTTTCATTTAGAACATTGTGATATGGGGCGTATCACAACAGCGTTTTTTGGTAGATTTGGAATAAGTTTTTCATGTACTCACGTCTCATAATTTTCGTACGCCATTTCATTATGATAATCTCCTGTTTTTGACTAAGAGTTCCACATAATACCAGGATTAGGTACAAAACCATTTTCACTTCCCGCATGCACGATGATGAGCCTATGTTTTATCCATATAAATGATAGGTTTGTTTTGTTCTCTGCACTTTTTTATGTTTCTTAAATATGGTAGGCGTAAATGTCAGATGTTGTGACGTTCCATTAACAATCTTCTGTTGTTTTTTATGTTGGTCCAACTAAAACCCAAAGATTGTATTTGTTTCCGCAGAGATTTGCGACTTCCTTCGGAACCATAACTATCTGAAAAGGTTTGGTGTACATTTTTTAACGTGGGTACTTTTTTCTCGGATATGAGGTAATTTATTATGCACCTTCTAAGCACAGTTTTGTCGAATTTATCCATACGGCTACTGGACGATCTTTGTTTTTTAGTAGGCACATTCGTGTCAGCATTACTTTTTGCCAGAGCTTTCTTTTAAAGCGGAAAAGCGTTCTTTGGCTAACTTGTGTAGCAGAAGGAACTCGTTAAGTTACCTGACAATAAAATAAGTCGATATAAATGTTGTATTGATAGTTTTACTAATGTTTATTTTTTTTCAAACGAAATGAGGAAAGTAGTTAAATTTGTTTTTAGTGACCGTTTTTTGAAATAACATCTTATGTCGTGGTTTTCGGCCATTTAAAAGAAGTATTAGATTCAAAAGTACTATATTACGTTTCAGTTCACTAGTTGTTTTAAACGATCTTCAGATTTTAGTTCAAACATATTTTAATATGACCAAACCGCAATTGTAACTGAAATCAGAATATGGTTCAAAACAAATAATAAAACCGAAATGTAATAGAGATAGGTATGAAATGAGTATAATAAATATAATTATAAGCTAAAAAACCTGTTACGTGTAAATAGGTACTTACACAAAATAAGCATGTTCCCTTTTATATACTCCTGTAGACAGAAACGGAATAGTTATTTATGCAACATTTGCATAAAGTGGTGGGTTTTTTCACTAATGGAAAAATTGACGCATGAGCCGCAGGCATGCAAAAACTAAAAAATGTCTCATTCGTTTGTCACGATGACATAAAATTGACACATGAGTGCATAAAATACTTTGTCTCACCCTAATGTCACTTTTTAAAATCGTTTAACAAATGAATATTCTATGTACGAATATTGATTCAAAAAATTTACTATCGAGTGTGAATTTGTTAAATAATTACTTCGGTTTAAAAATTTTATTGCAATGATCAAAACTTACCTTTGTTAATCAAACTGTTGACTTGCCATTGTCTGCTTCTTTGGTCATGAAATTCAAAACGTTCATAATTATTTCACGATACTGCTCACTCAACTTTTTATGAACAACTTCACTTTCCAGTGTCGTCATAACAAGTTAGTATTGCACAACCCCAGTAATCACACTTTTCTCTGAACTGTACTATCGGAACGAAGTTTACGAATGAATTCTGCCAGTGAAGTGAGCTCTTGCAATCCGCTATGTCTTTGCTGCGGCGCATCGGACGTTTCCAAACTTCCGTCTGCCAACGTTAATTTGCCAACCTGTACGTATCGTGGTTCGTGTAGTGTGTTATAGACAAAGCGATTGTAAGTAAATTCCTTATTCATATTGTCAGTTTACTAATAATCATAAATTATTGCAAACCGCTAAATGTTAAAATATATAAATTGAATAGTAATTCGGAGGAGGGACAACCCCCATATCTGCTCTAACCACAGCTTGATGAAGTTCATTATTTTGGTGATGGAAAAAGTTTCTTAAGTTTGTAATTTGCTGAGAGCATGCTTTCACGATATCTCTTATTCCTCTGCCTCTCTTTCCTCTAGGTAGAGTTATTCTTTCCACGGACGCCTTTGGATGGTGCTTTCTCTATTTTGTGAACTCTGTTCTGATCTTTCTGTTTAATACTTCTAAGTCCGTTAGAGTCCATTTAACTATTCCGAAGGAGGACTGAAGAGCGGATATGGCATATGTATTTATGGCGGTGACAAGATTTCTTGAATTAAGCTTGATTTTGATTATGTTATTAAGGCGTCTTCCAAATTCTTTGATTACAGTGATTTTTATTTATCTAAGTTCTATTTTATGAGTCTGCAGGATTCCTAGGTATTTGTATGGATGATTGGTCATCGTTTCGATCAATTTTCCTGGTTCTAGTTCTATAGTCTCTTCTGCCTTTAGGATTCCTTTTTCGACAGATAAAGTTTTACATCTTTCCATGCTAAACGACATTCTCATGTCTGTGCTTTACTGAAGCATAAGCTTTAGTTTTAACCCTAGATGGTTTTTACACGCGGCGTATATTTTTAGATCATCCATAAAAAATAAATGGCTAATGGTTTTCGGGTTTTCATTTGGTTTGATAGTAGCTCCATATCCGGTGTGAGTTAAGCCGCGTGATAGAGGGTTCAAACATAGACAGAACCACAAAGCTGAAAGATAGACTCCTTGGAAAATTCCTCTGTTGAAGTTTATAAGGTCAGTTTCTACGTCTACTTCACTTAGGTTAATTCTTAGTTTCGTTTTCCATTTACCCATAATACTTTTCAAAAACTCTACCATCACAGGATGTACGTTGTATATTTCCAGGGTTTTTATTGACCAACTGTGGGGCACTGAGTCGAAAGCTTTCTGGTAGTCTATATAAGCCATGTACCAGTTCCTCTTTTTGTTTCTTATTTGTTATAGTATTACATTGTCTATTGTAATTTGTTCCTTGCAACCCATGTATTTTTTTTTACACCCTTTCTGCTCTTCAGTGAGAATGTTGTTAATTTCTAAATATGTGTACAGTTTCTCACATATTGCTGCCCTAAAGATTTTGTACAATGTGGGGAGGCATGTGATCGGTCTATATTGTGACGGATCTTGGATTCTATCAGATTTTGGAAGAAGATAAGTAATACCGTTTGTAAGGAATTCTGGTAAATTTTCTGGGTTTCTGAAAGCGATATTGAATTAATTGGCCAGGTTATAATGAGCAGCCTTAAGTTTTTTGAACCAGAAATTTTGTATACCATCGTTCCCTGGTGCTTTCCAGTTGGCCAAATTCTTTATCACCTTTTTTAAATCTTCTTCCGTGAATGTTATTTCTTCCATGTGTAGATGATTGTTGTTTTGTATTTCTGCCTTGATCCAAGGCGTATTTTCCTTGTGACTGGTTCCATCGGACCATATACTTTCCTAAAATGTTTGCAAATCTTCTTTTTTTGGTGGTCTGTAGAAGCCTTCCTGGTTTTTTAAGAAGACGTTGTTTTGTATTTTTCGTTGGTAGCTTTCCTTGTATCTTCTTAATCTTCTGGATGTAACAGCAAGTTTTTGTTTTAAGGTGTCCAAGGAGTCATCAATAATTGTTTTAGTTTCATTAATTAATCTATCCTCTAGCTTTTGTTTGACGTCGACTGGGATTCTATTTAGCAGCTTGTTTGACTTAATGCCATTCGATAATTGTTGCAGTCTACCAATATTTTTTCTTAGATCTGTAATTTTCCTGCAAAGTATTTGCTCCCATTTTGGTTTCTGTGGTTTACGTGCTTTGAGTGGTTCTAGTATTTTCTGTTTATTGGTTTTGATCGTTGCTAGAGCTGCACAATAAACATGTAGTTGTATTTCTTCCAGGTCCATATCTGCATCCAGCTGTTTTTGTAAATTTTGGTTTCTGTTTCTAAGAGAGAACGTGTGTATGGAGTATAAAAATGTTTTGGCAGCTTCGGTCGTGAAGTGACTGTGAAATACGAACGTATTACTTGTTTATTAGTTTCATTGTCCCATTTCATACGTCATCTTTCTTGTTGTGCCTGATTATTATTATTATTATTATTATTATTATTATTATTATTATTATTATTATTATTATTATTATTATTATTATTATTATTATTATTATTATTATTATTATTATTATTATTATTATTATTATTATTATCATTGATATTATTTTTTTTTCACACTTGTACGTGGTTGGTGGTAGCAGTTTCTACCGGACGCAGTTGCATCAAGGTATCAACCTACTTAATTAGGGGGTTAGTGTTCTTCGGACAATTGCAGTTGTTCCCAGAATTACTGCTTTTTGCATCAAACCACAGATATGTCGAGGTATGCTCAGCTCTTCCAGGTGTTTAGTTACTTTAACGTGCACTAAACCATTTGCAGAAATTATGAATGGTTTGATCTCTACCTATCTTAAATTCCATAAATCTCTTACCTCATCTGCTAGCGGACGATATCGCATTATCTTGTCTTTGTAAGCTTTCCCTAGATTTTCGTCCAGTGTGACTTAAAAATCAGTAATGATCGCAGATTTGCTGTTTTTATCTAGCACGATCATGTCCGGTTTATTGTGTTGAACTTCACGGTCTGTTCTTATCAAAGTATCCCAATAGACTTTATAGTGCTCATTTTTAACTAGACTCAACGGTTGATGTCTGTACCCTGGTGTTTTTCCTGTTTTTAGATTTAATATTTGGGTCACAGCGAGATGTAGTTCCTTTCCCATATTGGTGTGTCTACTTAGGTAAGCGGTAGGGGCTTAATGGGTGCAGGCTGATATTATGTGCTGGATCGTCTCCAGTTCCTTATTACAGAGTCTACAGCGGGGGTTTGGGATGTCCATTTTAATGATATATTTCTGGTGGTAACGCGTCGCCACCACTTGGTCCTGGATTGCATGCAGTGCGCCTTCGGTTTCCGCAAACAAGTAATTCGTCATGAGGTAAGTATTCGTTGCTCTGAAATCTGCATCTTCCTGGTGCAGTGAGTTGTAATATCTGCCATGTAACACTTTTACCTGCCAAGTTGCCTTCATTTTATTGATGCAGCTATTTTCCCTATCAGGTTCCCCGTCGGCGAGGTTTAGTGCCGAGTATCCATCATCAACTGTAACCAGACATCTGAATAGAGGTAAGTTCTTATTTTTAAAATATCCTCTCAGTTTTTGAGTTTCATCCACTAACATGCTCTCGAGATTAGTCAGTCCACGGCCACCTTCTTTCCTGGGTATATACAATCGCTCCATCGCAGATTTTGGATGGTGTAGGCGAAATTTTGTGAGCGTTGTACGTACTTGTCTGCCCATTTGTTGTATTTCTGTATGTGTCCAATCTATTATGCCAAATGAGTACGCCATCCCGGGTACTACCCATCCATTGATTGCCTGTATTTTGTTCTTAGAGTTCAGTTGGGTTTTCAAAACGGTATTAATTCGACGGAAAAATTCTGCTGTTGCTCTTTCTTGATTACCTTTCTTGTCGAGGCTTAATCCTTGCTGAAAGTCTAAGTATTTGTTTCCCTCCTCTGGGCCTATGGATGGGATTGTTGTTATGTTATCCATCAGTGTCATATTTTGGGACTGTGTGACCTTTCCTCTATCCACATGAACGACTGCACATTTTTCTAGCCCCATTTCCATTTTAATCGCATCGCCGAACACCTTAACAAGCTCTAGCAAACTTTGCAATTGTTGAGGGTTTTTGGCATACACCTTAAGATCATCCATGTAAAATGCATGGGATATTTTTGTCCCTTTGTCATGCTCGTATGAGTCTCCACTTTTTTTTTAACATGTCGCTTGAAGGGTTAAGTGCTAAACAGAACCAGATTGGGCTCAGGTTGTCACCCTGGAAAATGCCTCTATTGATTTTTATCTCATCTGTTCTGTAGGTATGAAGATTCAGTGTCGTTCGCCATGTTGCCATTAAATGTCTCAGCACTGCAGAAAGATGGGGTGGATTTTATATACCTCTAGTACTTTCAGTAGCCATGAGTGGAGAACTGAGTCGAAGGCCTTCCTATAATCGATCCATGCTATGGATAGTTTTCTTTTCTTTAATTTTGCTTGTCTTGTAACGATGTTGTCAATTACAAGAAGTTCCTTACATCCCCGTGCTTTTTGTTTACATCCGTTCTGTTCCCATGCAAGAATATTGTTTGCATTTATGTGATGTGTGATCTTTGAGCATATGATCGAAGTGAAGATTTTATAAATGGACGATAGACAAGTTATGGGCCGATAATTTTTAGGGTCTTTTATGTCTTCACATTTAGGGAGCATGTGGGTAATCCCGAGAGTGAAGTATTCTGGTATGATCGAAGGATCCAGGATGGCTGCTGCAAATTCATCTGCTATTTTTTGGTGAATATTACAATTGAAATAAGGGCTGAGGTAAGAACCTATGAAGTCCATGATCTGAAAACATAAATGAGTGCTTAAACGCCTATAAACATAATCAGTGACAAATTAACAATAATTAACAAAATCGTAGTTTTCAACAATAACCGCAACAACTATACAGCGAAAAAGGATATAAATAAAACAAATTCAGATAAATAATAAATGCAACAATGCACACTATTAACTATTAAATAGAAGTCTATCAATTATGTTCTCAAATGCGTTAACTGATGGTGCGTCAACAACATCATCAGGAAGATTGTTCCAGACATCAAACACTCTGTTTGTTAAAAAGTGCTGTCTTACTCGGGATCTAAAAAACTCCTTCTTAAGTTTAAATGGGTCACCTCTTAGTCTAAGATCAGTGTTGAATAGAAACATAGATTCAAGATCACCAAAGTTGTGCTTAATGATTTTATAACATAATATCAAGTCTCCCCAAGGTCGACGGTCTTGAAACGAGATGAGATTTGCCCCAGTCAGTCGCTCTTCATATGAAGGCCTTACGCGACCGAATGCAAGTCTAGTAGCCCTCCTTTGCACGTATTCTAATAAATTTTGGTCGCGAATAAGATCAGGATACCACACAGGACCCGCACATTCTAAAATAGGACGCACGTAACATTTGTAGAGTTTACAGTAAGTTTCAAGTGGCACTCTAGAGAACGATTTTTGTATCAGATAGAGTCTAGATTTCACGCGGTAGCATACGGACACAACATGTTCACTCCACGATAAATTTGAGTTCATTAAGATGCCTAAGTCATCATGGCTGGTTACCGTATTTAGTATCTGCCCATTTAAGTTGTATGATAAATTGAGATTGGTCTTTCCAATATGGAGTACATTACATTTATTATTATTCACGGGAAGCAACCAGTCCAACCACCACCGCTGTAAAGTGTGTAGGTCATTTTGGAGGGTGAGATGGTCTCTTAAAGGGATAGCAAATATTTTTGTGTCATGGGTATGAAAAGAAACTGAGTTTAAGATCATTATTTGAAGATCGCTTGCGTAAAGAACAAACCAAACAGCAATGGGTCAAGGACGGAGCCCTGTGGAACACCACTAGAAACCGGCCTGTCATTGGAGAACTCTCGGCCGACTCCGACTTTAAAAATCCTGTCCGATAAGAAATTGGAGATTCATAAATTCAGGCTACCCCGTATGCCCAAGTGATCTCATTTATATAAAAATCCTCTTCGAAGAGCATTCCAAGATTCTACCTTATAGCGTCACAAGTTTTTTCTTTCGATCATTTCGTTTTTTCTGTTTACCGTTGTTGCATATACCAAGCTTTTATGATATCCCCAAAAAAATGAATCAATTGTATTTAATTCAGGAGAACGAGGTGGTCATGCAAATGGACTTCTCCCGCCAATCCACCTATTAGGAAAAATGTTATTAAGATGATTTCTCACATCATTTAGGAGGAGGGGAGGAGCTCCATCGTACATGAACCATATGTGTGAGTGTGTGTGTGAGAGAGATGGAGAGATAGAGTGGCCACTAGTAGAGTGACACTTGTAATACGGATACGGATAATACGGATTATCGTCCAAAATCGCACGCCTATGTTAATAACCAAACAGTTTTTCCAACGTTTTTATAGAACTTAAATTACATCAAAAGGCCGAACAATCGTTGGTAAAAGGACATATCTTTACGTGTTGAGTCTAGATCGGTCCGCTCACCCTACCTGAACTTTCGCGTTGAGATTGTTTATACCTATACTCTTGAGTGGTCGTATTGAGACCATTCAATTCAGCCACCAAAACGTTTGCGTTGAGATCGTTTCAATTACCTACCGTACTCCACATTACATGTTGAGTTCTGTCGGAGACTCCTACCGCTGATTTTTTGCGTTGAGATTACTCAGATCCTGTTTATATTTTATATATTTCGCGTGATGAATTTAAGCTTTCCGGAATACCGTTAACGTAAATAATATGTGTATAAAATGAATTCGAAATTACATAAAATCCGTGTTTGATAGTACTATATTGGAATCATAATAAATGTTTGACTGTTGTATTAGCGTTTTTTCATATTTCTACGACGAAAAGAAATATTTCAATAACACGACATTAATGTCGTTTGTCCATCGGAACAAAAACCATCACGCCAGGTACTGGTTTTTGTAACGTTTGTAAATGTGATATTTATTTTGTGAGATTGAATTTCAATTTTATTTTCAAATAAACACAGTTTAGAAACTCAAACCCTGTCTCTACTTATTACCGACAACCCCGGAAATTACATTGGCGCCCGAGCAGATTTTGATACAGGGTTTCTAAACAATTCACGAGATAATAGCTAGAAACATTGAGTTTCATTCAAAACAGTAATATGAGTAGATTCCCCGAAATAAGGGTCGCGACAGTTAATTTCATAATCTGTTGTTTTAAGTATCGAATAGAGAGGGGAGACCGGGGCATATTGAGCACTTTAAGCAAGTTGTTCAATAAACTCTTATCCGTTTACAGTACGAAAACAGTATTTTACAAATGTATTAACCACGTAACAAGCTATAAAAAGCAGTATCATCATTATTTGAAATAAATGTGTAAAGTACTATTTGACAGCTTCTAATATTTTTGTCAATTACCTATTTTGCCACATCAGCTGGAGCAAAATGGATACTTGAAAGGGGCATAATGAGTATAAAGTTTAAAATGAATTAAAGAGGATCTGAATTAAAAAAAATGCATTTAACGTTTCTTCATTTTAGATATACAACATTTTATAACAAAGTTTCAACATTTTAACTTAACTTAACTTAACTTATTTGTGTGAAAACAGTTGATCCTATTATCTTACAGTATTCAAAAATATGAGCACACTCCTCATCATTATCAACCTCCCCATCACATGAACAATGTGCCCATCTTCTGCATGACCTGCAAGTTACCCATCCTTCAGTAGATTGGGAATATAAATACCTGCAGTACAATCATTCCTCATTAGAACCATCACCACTATCTTCTTCGTTTAATTTCGTGCTTTTATTTTGTTTTAGTTTTTGTTAATTTTTGTAGGGCTATTCGGTCAAAATTGCAGTTTTGCATCCTTTTCTCACCTTTCTCTTTTTCTGAATGGCCCTTGTCACTGGCATTATATCAGTAGGGGTATGTAATTTAAATGTTGAAATCTGAAGTGGGGGTGTGTAAGGTCTCTGATGTGAAGGTCCTGGCTGGGGTGTGGAAGGTATCTGATTTGAAAGTCCTGGCTGGGGTGTGGAAGGTATGTGTGAAGGTCCCTGCTATGGTGATTTTGATTCCTTCTCTTCAGCAGTTCTAAGAGGAATCTCTTTTGGGGAAGATCTTTTTGTTCCTTTTTTTCCAAGTTCCAAGTCTTCACTAGGTAATGTGTTTGTCTCACAAATGTCTGTTGTAGCTGAAGCTATAAAGTCAGCATTTGTAAGAACAGTGGAATCACAAGGCCAAATACCTGTTGCTTTAAAGTCATTTATAGCGGTTGGCATTGTGACTGCACTTAGAAACGCTTTCCCAAAAATATAAGCTACTTGGAAGTGCGTCACGACGTGTCCTGGGTTAAGCCGCAACCACTTTTTAATTTTATCTGCGTAGTAAGTGCTAATTGGTTTCATGAAACTAACGTCCAAAGGTTGTAAACGGTGTGTACAATGTGGAGGGAAACTTAACACGACAACCCCGCTCTTTCTAGCCTCATCAATTAAGTCTATATTCGTAGTGTGCGTTGTGTGACCATCTAGTAATAAGACTGGACCTTTTGAGGCTCTAGACCATATAACGAATTTCCAGAACCATTTCAGAAAGAGCTCCAACCTGTATCACTGCATTCTCCCCAGGAACCTGGAGGTGCGCCGTCTAATAGTCCAGGTTTCAATCTCTTCCTGGGGAAAATAAACATAGGAGGTATAAATGAACCGTCTGCACCCATACATGTTTCTACTGTTTTTATTTTTCCACGTTCGGCAGATGACAATGAACCTACCTGCTTCCTACCTTTAGTAACAATTATTTTATTGAGGCTTTTAGCTACCGAGAAGATGCCGGTTTCATCTACAATGAACAAATAGTTTTCAAATTTTTTCATAAAACAGCGAGGAATTCAGTAGAGAACTACATTTTATCTACATGTTTTAGGTTAAATCTCAATATTCTTAGCTCAGGATTCAACTGCTTAAATATTTCCAATTATTAATGAAACGTCCTGTATAGAAGAACTATCCAGTAGGAGACAATCTTAATAAACTTTTTTCACGTCAGAAGATTGGGAGAAGTGGCCACCCTCTTCTTCTGATATGACTTCACGGGATTATCTTTTGGGTTTATTTCAATAAGCCAACCATTCAATAAAGTAAGTCAAATCTGCTTAGAACTGTAGAAAAGCTATTTCTGCGAATAGTGTCAAATACTTCAAACATCATTTTGTTCTGAGGTACAAATTAAACAATTAAAAACTTATCCCAAATATTGACACGTCCTATATCACTCAATAACTAACCCTTTATATTGAAAATTTGAAGAAATGTTTATGAAGTAGATATATAAATAATTTGACACAAATAATGAATCATCGCAATTTTTGTTAATTAGAATCCCTTCTATTAAAATTTAACGGCAGCACGTGGTAATATTTCCGACGCTATTTTCGCTCGACACGTTCTATTTTTCTATATAAAACATCCCTTCACGCGAAAGTGAACAGGTAAAATCTAATAATGTCGACCCAATGTATCTGTTTCAGTTATTTCCCTTGGAGACTGAGAAATAGCAGGTGTTCCAGATATTGAAAAATGTCACAAGACTGTGAAATATGTTCTAATTCCTTCTTACAATTGAACAATCTGAAGTTAGTATAAGAATTCCAACTAAGAAGTTTTGAAAAGGACGACTTAATAATGGTGGGTGTAGATCGATCCACTTCTTCTCCAAAAATAGATGTTCATTTAGTAATAGTTCGGCATAATTACATTCGACGTTTTTGGGTGTTACTCCAATAAGAACCAATATAAATTTACAGAAATTCTACTAGATACCAATAAAGGTCAAATTATTTTTCTTGCTCATGATTATTTTGAGTGCTAGATAATTTTCGGCGAGAAAATTTAACACAAATTAACTTAGTTTAGTTACAGAAAATAATAGAGAATAAGTCGATGGTAGCAAAATTTCACAGTTTTTTACAAATTGAATAAAATAATAAAAAAAGAGTCGATTTGTAGCTCAATACAAAATGTCGAGAGAGACAGTGAGACTCATACCCAGATAGCACCAGATATCCATGGGATGTTCTGACACTCATCGATTTGGAAGATATATATCCAAATATTATTGGGTTATTCTGGGGATATCTAGAATATCTGTGGGTACACCTAGATCGAATATTCAATGTAAGTCCAGTTGGAATATCCTCTGATTATTCTTTTTAGAATAATCGAATCAAATAGTTCTAATAATATTCTATGATAATTTGATTTTTATTCAAATGCTCTTTCTGTTCCATGGACAAGCGTCAGAAGTTGCAGTCACACTTGCAGTTGACAGTTGATGGTAACTACCAGTGAAAAATGGCGGTTCTACCATCTTATATAGAACACACATCAGGTTAATGTTATTGGTGAAATAGTAGTAGTATGATTAATTATTTTTGATTGTTAATTAGTTAGTCAATTTTTTGCCACTGTGAAGTGGTTAAAAGATGTTTCTACGGTGTATTGTATACTACGGTTGGATCTAATACATACGACCTCACGCATCAAAACAGGTACGTTTTATTGTATTTTTTTAATTTCTGTTGATTTATCATTGCATTTTTTAGAAAATTATTGATTTGCTGGTAAAGCTTCCAATAAATGAGGCAAAGTTTGAAGAAGTTGAGTCAGCTTTGCTGAACGAAGAATCCTATGAATTCAATATTATATTCAAATAAAAATGAAACTGCCTCTAAATATTGGAGTATTTATGTATTACTTTTTATATTTTAGTGCCAGAAAATATTAAAATCTTTGTTGATTTCATAAATTTTATTTTCTCAGGTAGTTTCATGTAATTATGTATGTATTATGTATGCTATGAGTTCCTTGATCAAATTGCCTATAGTTACCTCTGTTCCTTTTATTAATTGGGATTTACTAGGAAGTTCTACAAAACTGGTTATCTGATCATTCTAAGTTAAATTATATTTATAAATAAGAGTTATTGCTGGTCAATTGTCTAGTTTCAGGCATATGTATACTGTTCACACAGATGGAAGTGGTCTTGTATTTTTGTTCGTTTGTTCTAACTTTGCTTATAAACTTCAATTGTTCAATTTTTGAAACTTTTGAGATTAACTTTCGAATTAATACAATTTTAGGTTGCACCTCTGGCAAGATTGGAAGGTTCTTATTTGCAACAATATATTAAAAGATTCTTTCAAAAAATCCTGACAGAGTATTTAATGGAGGGCTACAGTATGCATGGATAGAAAGGGAAAAATACTTTGGAAAAACAAAGCTCTTTGAACCAGTAGTAGGTATAATCATGTTATTTTATTTTGGAATGTACAAGTAAATTAATTTATTATATCATGTATAAGAAACAAATAACTTCTAATCACTATTTTGTTTGGAATATTTTGATTTTTACTTGTCTCCTACAAGACTTATTTTTTAAATTACATGTTTGATGTTTAACTTCATCTTTCAAGTTTCAGTTTTTGGAAATATATTTTGATTGTTATACATACATACACAAAAATCACAGTAGAATAGAAATTGCTTATCAACATAAAATATAATCATTTTATTGTTTCAGATGCCGTTCAAAAGTTGGACAAAAACATAACAAACAAAGAAGTTAAGTTGAAAACAGGAATTTTTTTAGCCAAATGTAAGGAATGGCTGAAATGGTTTCAAAAAGTTAAGTATGGAGGAAGTCAGTGAATTTTGTAATCTCGGATTTGAAAATTATGTTAGTTTCAGTTATGTTATGAGGTACATCTTATATTTATGTATAAATAAATTAAGTTGAACGCAACGTTTCCCGTGCTTTAATTTTTTCAATTATAAATATTTTTTCCTATATAAACAATTCGAAATTTTGTAAGATTCCTTAGAAATTCGTAAGATATATACCAGGGAACACTGAATCATGGTACTCCCCGTTTTCTCCTTTAGTTTCAGAGAATATTCATTTGAATTTGGGACATCCCGTTTGCTAACTGAAGGACATTTATGAACATATCAATCATTATTTTACGCTTCCACAGGGAGTGATACCAACTTCCGATTTCCAAATGGAATACTTTGTATATTATTACATGGTCGGTTAGTGATGATTCTAAGGAATCCAAGCATACCAGGTTTGATGGTGATATCTCCAAAGACTACGGAGATATCGCCAATAAATTTTCCCATAATCTCGATAAGTGCGAGAGAGAAGCTTTCCCTGGAGGGTAATTCTATTCTCTCACACTAATGGAGCTTATGGATAAAATAGTTGGTGATATTGGACGAAAGTTGGTATCACTCCCGGTGGAACAACAAGTTGGAAAAGAATTGATATGTGCAATACTGTCGTTCAATAAGTATACATGATCTCCCAAATTTCAATCAATTATCTTTGAAACTGAAGATGCAAAGGGAGGAGTACTATGATTCAGTGTCACCCACTCAACAGGTATCATCCATATTGGGATATTCTACAAATATTTTTGAAAGTTTGCTATATACGTTCCACAGATATCCTTATAATATTCCTAATATTACTTGGATATTTGTAGAATATGCCTAACGGAATGTTCTATGAATATTCTGGATTATCTTGCTATATACAGATATCCTCAGAATATTCTTGAATAATCCTTTGGAAATATTTATAGAATATTCATAGAATATTAAAAAAAATTCACATTTCATGGTCCATAGAATATTCGAGAAAGGATATAAATATTCAAAGTGGGTCTATAGAATAATACAATATCCGAAAACGAATATTTTTATTATATCCATTGAATATCTAGTGCTAACTGGGTAGAAAGGTGTATAGAAAGTTGTTGGGAGATGGCGGCTAATTTTTCGAGGTCCTGATAGAAGTGAAAGCGAAGTCAGCCACGAATATAGGAAAACAAAATGGATTGCCAGCTCTTATTGAAAACTTTTACTTAAAATGACCGTGGCATGCAAGTCACCATCGCGTGACTATTTATGTCGGCTACATTGAATTTACCGAAAATTACTGAGCTGCTGTTACTGAATAAGTCAAAACATTGAAATTGTTGATTGAATTATTCCTTAATTTTCTGTTTGTTTTCCAAAATACTGATAGTTTTTATATACAGTGATTTAAAACGAAGCATAGTAGCATGTTGTTTTTACTAAATCAACCGCTTTTTCAAGAAAATAAATCATTGATGTTTAGAGTACATATTAGATTTCTATTAGTGTTTAAATTTAAAACACTAATATGAGTAGATTCCACGAAGTAAGGGTCGAGACAGTTATTTTTATTCGATTTCTATTCATAAATTTTAATTTTGACTTCTAGCACCACATTAAGTCAATTTCGAGCCTGCCCAACCTGTGGTATCCGAAAATACCACTAATAAACATAAAATTTGAAAATGAACTAACAACAGTTATCGGTAAGTACCTATTCCAAAATCATAATTAACAAAACTTAATACTCATTCAAAACTTTGATCGGCTATTGCATATTGAAATTCCGGGGGGCGGAATTGTACTCTAAAATTATATAATAGAGTTTTTTAAATGAAACTCACGGTTTCTAGTTAATTGCACAATATAATAAAATTTATTGAATATTCTAAAAAATTGACAATTGTTTCGATAAATCAATGTCATCGTCAGAATGACAGAAGTTACATTTCATTTGATGTCTACCTGATGTTTAGTAGTTATATTTGGCTAGACCAAGAAGTGACCTAACTTGTGATTGACTTAATATATGTTTATAGAAAAAAGAAGAAGATGTGATATTACAAATATTGAAGCTTAGACATTATCAGCCCTATGGTGATATCCTGGATATAATTTTTCCAATTAAGATCAGTATAACTGTGCAATGATATAGAAAACCAGGAAAACTATATCTGCTGATCTTTACAATTATCACTTAAGAAGACAGTTTATTAGTGGAGAGTTACCTAGATTTAACTGTTCATTAACAACTTCATATTGTTTGTTTCTTGAATGTTTTCTAATTTCCAATTCTTCAAGGAAATCCAGTTCTTGTTTCTTTTCACAAATATGCAGCACTGCTAGTTTTGTGTTAGGTGTCAATGAATGATTAGTGTCAAGTAGATGTTTTGCGTAGTGGGATTTATCTGGTTGTTTTAATCTGTATGCTCGTACGTGTTCACTGTATCGGATTTCAAAATTCCTAAGGGTGTGACCCAAATAGACAACGTCACATTCTGGACATTTGAGTTTATATATACCTGACTTCTTTAATAGTGGTATTTTGGTTTTGACATTTAACAATTTTGTACTAACGTTACTTTCTGTTTTAAAAGAAATTGTTATATTCGTTGCTGAAGATATTATCTTCGAAATATTATTAGAAATATTTCCTGCATATGTGTTGGTTTTATAAGTTTTTATTTCATCAGCGTGTTTAGGAAATATAAGTTGTAATTCCACTTTTTCCTCTTTTTTACACCAATCATCAATTGACACCTAACACAAAACTAGAAGTGCTGCATATTTGTGAAAAGAAAAAAAGAACTGGATTTCCTTGAAGAATTGGAAATTAGAAGATATTTAAGAAACCCACAATATGAAAACATCAGGTAGGCATAAAATAAAATGTAACTTCTGTCATTCTGACGATGATATTGATTTATCGAAACAATTGTCAATTTTTTAGAATTTTTTGAATAACTGGTATTATATTGTGAAATTAACTAGAGACCGTGAGTTTCATTTAAAAACACTATCATTATTCATTATTAAACCATTTGTTGACAACTTAATACACTCATCTACAAGCATTGATAAGAACATGTTAGCATATTTTGGCTTCTCGTAGCCATGATAGAGTCCAACTAGTTGAACACAAGATTTCTTGTTGAATAGACTGCACAATATGGGATAAAACTGACTACCTGAACTTTTGGAGATAGGCAAACCATCTCCAGTTGCCAGAAAGCGCAATGTTACAGCTAATCGTTCTTGTGGAGGTTTAACCTTTCTACAGTTTGTATCTGATTTTCTAATCGCTGGTGCAATTTTTTGCAGCAAAAATTCCACATCTGAACTACTCATGCGCAAAAAATTTATGAAGCACCCATCGGTTCGAAGTTCTAATAAAACGTCATCTTTCTTTGAATCCGATAATAATCCTTGTCCACCATCTTCTTCCCTTCTCTTCAAACTTGAACGGACCCAACATTTATGCTTCCGTTTTCGTGAATCACCACACAAAATTAGAAAGCACGCGGTAACAGTTAATAAGTCTTCTTCCATCATGTCACAAAACTACAGCAGTGTGGACAGAATGTTGTACTCAACTGAATTTGAGATTGGACAAGTGCAAACATTCATTAACATTGTTGCACTAGTGAGGACAGTTTGCTTTTTGCCATTGTTTAATGAATTCAAACATTTAGCAGCTTGTTGCAACATAAAATTGCTACAAGTTGCCACATGTTGCTCCAGTATGGACGTACTTTTATACCTACAAAAAACCTAATATTGCAATAGGGTAGTTATTATTATTAATAATAAAACATGCTCAAATGTTTGCAGAGATTTAGATCTCGAAGAAAATATGTTCAATGTTCAAGATATTCCAGAAGCTACTTACATAAATGGAATAAAAAACAAATAGTTGGTAATTATGTAAAACAAGGTAGTAACGATTTCACCTGATACAGACATTGTATTGAATAGTACAAAAAATATTGAATCAAGTATCTCTATTTCTAGTTTTTGTAGTAGTCGCAATATTAGTAGTCATAGCCCATCAATATAGTTTTGCAGGTTTAGAAAATTTTACAATCCCTACTAAAAACTCTTGTGTAAAATTAGAGTACTTTAAAAATAAAAATTTCTGCTGAAAAGCTCATTTCCATTTGAAAATACACTATGAACAATAAGTGAAAACCTCTAGATATCCCTTACAAAAGTATATTAATCTAGCTCCTTCTAATACCTTGGGCATCTGCGAGAAAACACCTTAAAGTTTATATAAAGGCCGACTAAATTACTGAAACTTTCCAAATTTACATCGTTTTGATTCGATACAGCCATTAATGTGAAATGACAAAATAAAATAAGGAGGTTTAACAGTTATGTAAATATTCAAGTATAATTTCTGAGAATTTCAGTTGAAATCACTGTATCAAATAAAATGGTTCATATTTATTAATTATAATAATACGTCCCATATATTATGCCCCTATCCCGCCTAGGCCCCTAAAATAAGTTATTTTATGTATGGCCAATCACTGTTTGAAACAATATTTTGAATCAACTTCAATTTGAAAGTTATAGGCCACATGGCCAATGACTAGTTTTTCACAGAAATTGTGTACAGTGATTGATATAGGACATTAAATAAAAATAAACTGTAAAAAAGTAATGTCTACCTCAGAGTTACGAAAAATAAATCCAAATTATCATGTTAAGCAACATGCCTTGTAATTAATTCTCGACTATAGGAGGGTAGATCTTAAAGTAACTTGTTAAGATTACACTGAAGTTCCGTTTTAGATCGACACGACCTCACAACAACTTCTATAACTTTTTAAGGTTATGTAACGGAACGGTGCAATTTAAAATATGAATTGAGGATAGTTGCCACCACTACCTAGATAATAACATATGCACAGAATATTATTGCAAGAATTAAAAATTCTCGAAATATTACAACTATGCTAATAACTGTCGTTGGCCAATCACTGTATAGCTTACCCTATGTCAAAAATTGTATTTTTAGGATACCTTTAGTATGTCTTTTTAAGAGATAATCACAGTATTATATATTTTTGAATTGTCATTAGATCGCTAGCAGATATTTAAAAATATTTTCCAGCGATTTTTCTGGGTCATTTTCCTAAAGGTTTTTTTTTGTACTTAGACTAATTTTGAAATATGGCCGAGAGCCGGCGTTCTTAATTGTTCACCCTGTATTTGCTAATTAGGCACAGAAATAGAAATAGAATGTCATCTAGAATGTTTGAGGCATAATATTCAGATGTTTAAGGAGTGTAAATACAACATCTAAGAGAATATACTTCATTGTTTTTGAAATGTTGCATTTATTTCATTGGTAAGATGTTATTTTATAGACATTGCATCAACATCTACAAGATATTAAAAGGCATTTCTGAATGTAACAGAAATGTTGCTTCTAGTTCATTATAAGTTCTAGTAACATTGCATTAATGTAAAAAGGCAGCGTTTTAACATCGCTGAGATGTTAATTTGTAACATCACAAAAGTTAACAGCCACAAGCTGGGCATAAGCGGTTGTATAGATGATAGTTGTGCATGTGATGGAAACAAGAGAAAAAACGGAAGAACTTTATAACAATGTGATGTTGAATTAACGTGACTGTAACATTTATTTGCATTGTGGGATACATACAATCTTTATTTAATAATTTTGTAACTATTATATAAGTATCGCATAATAAAATTTAAGAAATTTTCTAACACATATATTAGACACTTTTATAAAACAATGTTATTGTATTTTTATAAACATTGCATATCTGTTATATAGTAGTTACAATAGCACTTATAAAATATATTATATAAACAAAATGATTTATAAATTGTGCGCATTTTGTGTTTATAGATATTTTATGAACATTTTGAAAACGTTTCTGAGACTAACATTGTTTCATAATATTTATTGCCAAAACATTTCCACGACTATTATAGAATAGCAAATTGTTAATTGGGATACCTTTGGGTTTATGAATCGGTATCAATATATAAAGTAATTAGTGAGTAATTTCAATAATAACACATAGTAAATTTAAAATTTAAGCGCAAAAGAATACCTACTATTCATTTGTTCATAGATACGTAGATAAACTATCCTCAAGCATTGCATAATAATATAATGTTTTTGTTATTTATTCAAACAATAAACGGGTGGGATAAATTTCAAACACTCGGTATGGCTACTTACTAATTTATTTAAACAATAAATCACTAATCACTAACACTTAATTTATATATACAGTATATTCACTTAGACTAATTTATATAAACAGTTCACTAATTTATATTCACTAATTCACTGTTTAACTCACGATGTCAAATTATAAATTCAACTAACTCTTCCTGATCAGTCCCCTTATATATTAAAGCCATTTTTACTAGTAAATTCCGGACAATTGATTCTGGCCTTTTCTAGATAACTCTGGTCACAAAAACAATGTTTACATAAGTTAGTCGTAGAGTCGTAAATAGTTTTTTATAACTGCGTATCCGCCATAATTTTAACTTTTATACCTGGCTTAGACAGAGTCGGTTTTAGGGACTATACCAGGTTGCTGTTTCGTAACATTACCCCCTCCTCAAATGGAACATCCTCCTGGAACTTTTGTGTAGCCGAGACTGCATGTTTGAATCGGCAACTGGCCCCATTTCTACACTTTCCGATCTTATGGAAATAGCAGGGCACCGTCTTCATCGGATACTGATAACGGGGGTTGTAGCTGCAAATTAATATCTGGACACCGGTATCTCTAAAGATAACCTCTACCATGTTCCTGATAACTCGCCAATCCAACTGGTTACCCGCTATCTCAGGCATAGCCAGTTTCTTCACGCTGGATTCTAACACATGTTCTCGGAGGTTACGAAGTGCTTCCCACACATCGCGGTAGGTAGATCGATCTTTAAATTCATCTTTAGTTACCTTCGAATGGGACTAGACGGTTTTGGTGAACTACTTTTGGTTTTCCGTTGGGGATCTTGCTTATGCGATATATAACATCATTGATCCTTTTCTTGATTAAGTATGGACCTTCCCAGGATTTTTGTAATTTTGGAGAAAATCCTTTTCTCCTCGTCGGGTTGTGTAACTATACTTTGTCCCCTTCTTCAAAACCGCCTTCTGTGGCCTGCGTGTCGTACCGACTTTTCATTCTGTCGCTGGCAACTTGAAGATTTGTTCGAACTAATTCATGAATATCTTCCAGCCTTCTTCTCAATTGGAGCACGTAGTCTTCGCCTGCTAGATCTTCTTCTGGCCGACAGCCAAATTACAGGTCACAAGGAAGCCTCATTTCACGTCCAAACAGAATTTTCGCAGGTGTTTCACTCGTGGACTCATTGACGGCAGATCGATAAGCCAATGCAAATAGGAAGAGATACTGGTCCCAATCTCTCTGATGGCTGTATACTACTTTGGACAGGTATTTTCCAATAGTCCTGTTCATTTTCTCGACCATTCTATCTGATTGTGGATGTAATGCTGTTGTCCTGGTCTTCTTCATTGCCAGCTTGTCGCAAATCTCCTGGAATAGATGACTTCCAAAATTCCTTCCCTGGTCACTGTGGACTTCCAATGGTACTCCATACCGGCTGATAAATTCCTTCACGAATACATCCGCGACAGTTGAGGCTTCTTGCTTCGGGATAGCGTAAATTTCCACCCACTTTTTGAAATAATCCATTACAACCAGTATGTACTTGCTACCATTTTATGTCGTCGGAAATGGTCCTGCGATATCTAAAGCAATCCTTTCGAAAGGGCTTCCAACATTATACTGTTTCATAGGTGCCTTTCTCTTGCGATGTGGTCCATTACTCGTAGCACAAGTCGTACATTTCTCACACCAGTCCTTCACATCGTCGGAGCTGTTCATCCAAGGTTTTCTTCACTCCCAGATGACCTCCCGATGGACTATCGTGTAACTTCTTCAGTACCTCAGCTACTCTTGTTCTCGGGATAACTAGCTGTCTCCTCATCTCGGAAACATCATCGTTTTCAAGGACTCTTTTCAACAGCCTTTCTTCCAGGGCAAGAGAGTCCCACTGAGCCCAATACGCCTTGAGTTTCGGTGAAAACTTTAACACTTCTTGCCAGGTAGGTAGCCGATTTTCTTTCTTCCATTGCCGGATCATCTTTAGGTGAGGATCATTCTCCTGATCTTCTCTGATCCTGGTGGGTGACCATTCCTCGTTGACTACAGTAGTTCTTGAAACTGCAGCTTCCCTAGATTCCACCTTGTTGCAGTGGGAGCAGTCTGCTGGGCATGTCCGTTTAGGCAAGGAGTTGGCTTTTCGGTGATTCACATCAGCTGGATGTTCACCCTTATCTGATTTTCCCTGTGTCTGGAGATCATTCTCCTGATCTTCTCTGATCCTGGTGGGTGACCATTCCTCGTTGACTACAGTAGTTCTTGAAACTGCAGCTTCCCTAGATTCCACCTTGTTGCAGTGGGAGCAGTCTACTGGGCATGTCCGTTTAGGCAAGGAGTTGGCTTTTCGGTGATTCACATCAGCTGGATGTTCACCCTTATCTGATTTCCCCTGTGTCTGGAGTTCTTGGGTTACAGGAGTCTTGGGGCGCTTAGACGGACTGTGTACGTGCTCTAGCTCGCCACACTTCCGGCATTTGATCTTCTTCATCCTCTTGTCTGCCATACCGTTCAACAAGTTAATGATCTGGTCAAGTTTGTCATCGTAATCTTCTTCCTGCATGGTCCTACCTTTGTCGTACCGCGAGACCTTCGTGGCTGCTTTGCATTTAAGAGGTTTTTCGTTTGCAGGAGTCGTAGGACGCTTACACGAACTGCGTACATGCTCTAGCTAGCCACAATTACAGCACCTGATTTTGTTCGGCTTCTTGTCTACCATACCTTTCAACAAGTTGACGATCTGGTAAAGTCTGTCACCGTCACCTTCTTCCTGTATGGTCATATCTTTGTTGTATCACAAAGCCGTCGTGGCTGCTTCATATTCAAGAGCAGCAGTCAATGCATCGTCCATTGTTTTAGTATGGGCTAATCGAAGCGTCTCCTTCATATCGTGGTCACACAAGCCGTCAATAAAGGCCTGGATGTCTGAACATTCCATCATGTTCTCTGGTGCTGATGGATAAGCAAATCGGACTAGTTGGGCAATATCCATTTCATACTCTTGAAGGGTTTCGTCGCGTTTTCGCCTACGGTTCTTCAGCTGGAATCTGTGCAACTGTTCCAAATGTTCGTGACTGTATCGTATGTCCAGCCTCTTTTTCAGCTGCTCAAAGTCATCCGTTTCTTGAAGAGGAAGAACGTATAAGGCATCTCCCCGAAGCGCGATAGTTAAGTTCATTGCTTTCTCCTTGTCGGACCAATTATTCACTCTAACGGCTGCTTCAAACTGTTTTACATAATTGGTCCACGACATCTTTCCATCGAACGTTGGGGCCTTCACTCGGGTAAAACTGCAAATATCATCTGTCTTGGGTTGTGTTTCTGGCTTGCACATCTCTATCTGCTTTTCTGCTTCTGAAGTGTCTTGTGTTCTTAAATCGGCAATCTTTGTCTCTAACTCCTCAATTTTCTCGTCCATGGCAGAAAAATCGTTCTTTATAGCAGAAATATCGTTTTTCAAATGAGTGGAAATCTTTTCTTCCATGGCAGTAATATCGTTCTTCATATTAGCAGAAATTGACGAGATTAAGGTGGAAGCCTCGTCATTGCATAAAAATGATTCTGGACCAAAGCCGTCATTTTCCAGTGTCACTTCAAGTGTTTCTACTAATTCGCTTTACTTACCGAACGTTTCCAACTCACGAACTTCCAATTCTGCTCTTAGTTAGGCCACTTTGAGGTCACATAGTCTCTTAGCCATTTTTGCGTAGCAATTTATTCATATTACCTCACACCTGACACCAATGTAATGTTTTTGTTATTTACTTAAAGAATAAACGGGTGGAATAAATTTCAAACACTCGGTATGGCTACTTGCTAATTTATTTAAACACTAGTAAATTCCGGACAACTGATTCTGGCCTTTGCTAGATAACTCTGGTCATAAAAACAATGTTTACATAAGATAGTCGTAGAGTTGTAAACAGTTTTTTATAACTGCGTATCCGCCATAATTTTAACTTTTATACCTGGCTTAGACAGAGTCGGTTTTAGGGACTATACCAAGATGCTGTTTCGTAACAATAACAAATAGTATTCGTGACAGAGATTAGTTATTAGAGAGAGTATCTTTAAATATAACAAACATAGACTAATGTTTGGTAGGACAACGTCTGCCAGGTTCAGCTAGTACCTTGTAATTATATTTCTTTTTTATACTAATCTATACAATTACCACCTTACCTGCCACGTGGTACAAACGCTGGTGCGAAAGGCAGTAGAGGCTGTTCTTAGGAATGAGATCAATATTAGGAATGCTGCACTTCAATTTGGAGTTAGCAAATCAGCGTTGCATAGAGACTTGAAAAAAAATTACATCAATGAAGCAAATACGCAGGAAGTAAATTTTCAGAGGCAACATGGTTCTAAGCAAATTTTCAGTGACGATGAAGAACAACTGCTTAGCGAATATTTAGTTACTTCATCGCAAATGTGCTACGGATTAACAAGCAAAGAAGCTAGAGAGTTGGCTTATAGATATGCCGACGCATATAAGAAAAGAATTCCAAGAACATGGTGAGAAAATAAAATCGCTGGGGAAGAACGGTTCAAACTTTTCCGAATCCGACATGAGATAAGCCTGAGAACGCCCGAGGCCACAAGTCTGAGTCGCGCAACTAGCTTCAACCGCCACAATGAAGAACTTTTTTTCGAAAACGTTCCTACAGTTCTGGACAAATACAGTTTCAACCCCAACCAAATTTTTAACTGTGACGGAACTGGTGTAACTACTGTACATAAGCCTCCAAAAATAGCTGCACCATGTGGTCAAAAACAGGTTGGTAAAATTACTAGTGGCGAAAGAGGTATACTAGTAACAATGTGTGCCACTATATGCGCCAATGGGACATTTGTACCACCCTTCTTCGTATTTCCACGCATATATTTCAATGCTTGGTGCTCCCCTGGATCAAAAGGAACAGCGAATGCTATTGGATGGATGTGTGGTAGTAATTTTATAGAATACTTACAGCATGTTTCAGACACCATACATTGTAACAATGACAATAAAATTTTACTTATTCTTGATAACCACGAGAGTCATTCAGATATTGGGGTACTTGAATATTGCAAAAAACATGGCATAGTTCTTCTTACATTACCACCTCACTGTAGCCATCGCTTGCAGCCTTTGGACGTCCATTGTTTTGGCCCTTTCAAAATCTACTACAACATATCAATGGATGACTGGATGCTACAAAACCCCGGCATTTCTGTGACAATCAATAATATCGCCGATATAGTTGGAAAATCGTTTCCACTAGCTTTCACACCTAAAAACATTATCAAAGAATTTGAAAAAACTGGCATTTGTCCTTCAAATGTTGAAATATTTCAAGATTGCGAATTTTTAGGCTCCTACGTCTCAGACCGAATTGAAACCGAGAAACCAGTTCAATTGGCCAATACAACTGCAGATAACTCTGTTGAAAATCCAATTCCAAGTTGCTCTGGAATGTCCAGCACTGGAATAAAATCACTAAAAGAAAATATTGTTACCCCGGAAGCTGTAAGACCATTTGCAAAGGCTGCACCTCGAAAAACAAATACTAGTGCTAGGAAAAAAAAATACTTCTACTGTATTGACTGATACTCCCATAATTGAAGAGAAGAAAGAAATATTGAGGTTGAACTTGGAATAAACATCTCAGAAGCGACAGAGAATTGAGAAGGCCAAGGAAGTTAAGAGATATTTATTCGCGCCGAAAAATGACAGCTCAAGCGAAAGTGACTTTTCAGTGACTGAAATATGTGATGATGATTCAGATGCGGATATCTCCGATGATTTTATGAAGGATCAAAATGAGCTACTTAATATATCTGATTTCATACTTGTTCAGTATCCCATGATAAAAAGCACCAAACACTTCGTTGGTCAAATAGAAAAAATAGAGAAAGATGAATACACAGTAAAGTTCATGAGAAAAAATACAAATAGTAGGTTCAGCTTTCCTGAAAACCGAGATGAAGATGTTGTGTCGGCAGAAAATATCATTCAAAAACTTCCAATGCCTTTAGCTTCTGGTGGAACTGAAAGAGCAGCTAAGCAGTGGCTTTTTGATTTCGATTTCGAGGACTTCCATATGCAATAATGCTTCTCGCCATTGTTAATTTCTTTCTTGTTCTGAATTTATAGCCTAGTTAATACTTTCCCATCTGTACTACCTCTCCGAATATATTTATTTTTGATAGGTAAGATGAAAACTATAAGTTTAAGTTATGTTTTCTAGCTCAAGTTATGTTTTCTAGTTAAAGTTATGTTGAGAGATATGTTTTCCTATCATTACGATTGGGCGACCTACTCAGTTTATTCAGAAGATTTATTATTTTGTCAATAAACGACCAAAATTTATTTTTGTATTCATTTATTTGGCTTCAAAAACCATTGTCCCACTATACACATGCATATTTCCCAGTATGCAACATGGGGTGGTTGCATAGTGGGACCTTCAATTTTTTCTTACTTAAAATGTAAAAATTGTTGAAATTTTTGCAGGTGTTGATAAACAAACTAATTTTGAATATATTAGAATGTTCACAATAGTTAAAAATTATTCAACAAATTTTCTATTTCAATTACAAGAATATTGTCCCAGTATACAACAGTCTCCCCTATGCAATGTCCCTGGGAAAAATTGAACTTATTACATAGAAAATAATATTTATTCGGAAGTAAGAAAAAAAAACAGAATAACTAAAATAAATCTATGTAAAATTATATAGAGTCATGTGAGTAAGAACAAAAAATCAAATTCATGAGATTTTAAAAGATTTAACTATATTGTTTTTCAAAAAAACACTCTACGCAGTAATTTTCATCACATGCCTCACATTTACAAGTACTTATTGTAGCTTTGTTTCTTGCTATCGACGCTGTGAATTACAAAGAAAGTTTACTGTAACACATAACGCATCGACGTATGGTTCCAAAAATAAGTCCGTGGGTATTTTTAGATATATTTCCGTGGACAGCAACTACCTCTTGGGAAGATATTACCCTCTATAAAATTTATCCTCTGAACTCTGTAATGGGAAGTTTTTCATGGGTGGTATTTCTGTAGGTTATGTGGGCATTTACAACTGCAGTTCCGAGAAGTAACTCTATAACAAGTTTGCGGTACCATTTCTTACCTTTCCTTAGACTATTATATGATTTCATTTGATCGGACATATCAATATATAAATTGAGTGAATGAAAACGACGAATACTCAGTATGTATTTGTTTATTAATTTCCAGCTAAGCGCTTTCGGCTATTAAGCCATTATCAAAGCTGTCGTCATTTAAAAAGTAGGTGTCAAAACCATCAAGTTGATTAAGAACAATGTTCAAAGTTGAATCATTGTTATGATTAAGTCATGAATGTAAATTATAATTTTACACCCTTCCAATAGGGTTATTTTAATGGTTTTATTCCAATGACTTAATCATAACAATGATTCAACTTTGAACATTATTCTCAATCAACTAGATGGTTTTGACACCTACTTTTTAAATGACGACAGCTTTGATAATGGCTTGATAGCCGAAAGCGTTTAGCTGGAAATTGATAAACAAATACACACTGAGTATTCGTCGTTTTCATTCACTCAATTTACATCTAGTGTGTACACCATATCCACAGACAGTTCCATATCAATATATGCCTTGGAATTATTATAATCTACTATCAATGTTGGTTTCTGCCTTTCGCCATTCCTGATTTTTAGTGTTCACATTTCAGCAGTATCTTTTGTACTAAGAGCTAGCACGTCTCGCTTATCCTTCCATTTTGAAACAACTATACCTGCTGCTTCTCGTGCGATGAATTCATTTTTATAAAGTGTTTTTTGTGTCACATCTGTTGGATTCAATTTTCTATTAGTTCCAACCAAGTATGTATCTCTTTTTAATAACTTTCGTGGCACAGCAACACTTGTATTATAATTGTTCATATACAGTGTGTTTCGGAGAATGAAAAATGTTTTCGTTACGTTATGAAAGGTTACAAATTATATGTGAAAAAGTATGATGCAAGCAAATCGCCCAAACTGGTATTCTTACCTGAAGGTCCCGGATGATCTTCTGCGGGGTTGCACCCCTTCTTGGAAGCGATATCGTGGACTGTAGCAGGGATTCAATGGGTTTTATTAAAGTTCGTGGCACTAGCGCGCGTTAAATATTGATGACTACGAACGGTTCACTTCGACAACTGTTCTGCTTCTCTCTTTTCTTTGCTTGGAGAACTGGGTTTTCAAATTTAACATAATGTGTGTATACCGTATGTCCGCTAGGTGTAAATACCACCAACGATTTGCTTGAGATTTTAACATTTACATTTTATTATTAAATAACCTTACATATTAAATATAGATCATAACCAATTAGAATAAAATTAATGAATACTTAACATACCCCCCACCAAAATACATAGTATTTTAACTAACTTATCTAGAACATGTTGGTAGAGGACATAACTTTACCGTTGGTCTTTGAAGAAGACCCTGAGTGGTTCTGACATTAGCAACTCTTGCAATAGCATCAGAGCCCGGAAATAACTTGACAATTCTTCCCAATTTCCAATTTAGAGATGGGACATGGTCATCTTTAATAATAACTAGGTCGTTAAGTTTTAGTGAAATTTGTTGATTTAGCCATTTATTTCGTTGTTGGAGTGTATTTATATATTCACTTTGCCACCGTTTCCACACATGTTGCTGTATTCTTTGTATAAGCTGCCATCGATTCAACTGATTCATATATAAATGGAAGAGATCCGGATCGGCAACTGCCGTTGGCGGCTTTAACATAAGAAAATGACTTGGGGTTAACACCGATAAATCATTGGGGTCTGAACTTGAAGAATAGAGCGACCTGGAATTAATAATTGCTTCAATCTGAGCTAATAGGGTGTAAAACTCTTCAGAAGCTAAAACTTGAGAGCCAAAAACTCGAAAAATATGAGTTTTAACAGACTTTATGCCCGCTCCACTAAGACCGTTGAAATGTGGACCGGACGGAGGAGAAAATGAAAATTTAACTTTTTCTGATCCACAAGCCTTTTGCATATATTCATTCATGAAGAAAGCGAGAATCCCCACAAAGTTGGTTGCATTATCACAAAAAATATGGGTGCACCTGCCTCGACGGGCAACAAACCGACGCAAAGCAGCAATAAATGCATCCGAAGAGAGACTCGATACTAACTCCAAGTGTACGGCTTTTGTGGCGAAACACACAAAGGTACAAATATAGGCCTTTTGTGACTTAATTCCACGTCCTTTAAGGGAAGTGACTAAGAAGGGACCTCCATAATCAGTACCTACACAAGAAAATGGTTTAATTTGGTTGATGCGGGTAGAAGGTAAGTTTCCCATGAAAGGTTCGTGGGCCACAGGTTTCAGTTTAAAGCATCGAGTACAGCGGCTCAACACACTCCGAATTGCGCGTTTGGAAGAGAAAATTCAAAAGTTCTGAGCAATTAGGACATGTAAGTGCTGTAAACCTGGATGAAAATATGTTTTATGAACGGACTCAATTATTAAATCTGTCAAACGATGTTGACGGGGTAGAATTGCTGGAAATTTTGTATCATAAGACAATGCTGAGAACAACCTCGCTGTCCAGAAAAGGGCTCAACTTTCTAAAAAGTTTTGATAAGGTGGTGCCTGCTTCCAAATTTTCAATTTCTTGTGCGAAACACATATGTTGCACTCGTTTAGTGAGAACCATCAAAGTTTTGTGGAGTTCTGAGTCAGTAAAATAATCCAATGATTCATTTTGAGGATTTCTTGAATTGTTTACAAAGCGTAGCGCATACGCAATAATTCGTTGAATTTTACTCAAGGATGAGTATTTGTCCAATAGAAGATCTAATGTGTCCAAAGACATAAGTGTTACAAGAACTGAGGGTTTTTCTTCCGGACAGGAAACTGGAGAAAATTTAGGATTGGGTCATAAGGGCTTTGGAGACATTAACCAAGGAGGCCCCTCAAACCACAACGGATGATTAATAATTTGACTGGGCAGAAGACCACGAGAGGTACAATCGGCTGGATTATCGAAGCTTTCAACAAAATGCCAACGGTCAGGGGGAACCTTTTCTTGTATGTGAGCTACACGATGACCGACGAAAGTTTTCCAGCGGGAAGCGGGTGATTTAATCCATAATAGGGTTACCATTGAATCAGACCGAGCAAAAATTTCACTAATTTGTAGGTTATTTCGGAATGCGTTAGGGACAAATTCTATTAAATTGGAGAGTAGAACAGCTGCACACAGTTCTAGTCGGGGAATTGGAAGAGTTTTAAGTGGGGCCACTCTAGATTTAGCGGCAATTAGGCAGATTTTGGAGGCGTTATTCTCTGAAGTAAATTTAAAATATATTACACTGGAGTACTCTTTTTCTGAACTATCTGCAAAGCCATGCAGTTCACAAGAAATATATTTATTAGGTAAGCAGCGAGGAATATTAATATGTGAGAGGAGCGGAAGTTCAGTTTTATACTGATTCCATTTGTCGACTATGTCCGAGGGGGTATTTGATCCCAATCTAAACCCATACTCCAAAGTCGTTGTAAGAGATGTTTAGCTAGGAAGGAGAGTGGAGCTAAGAACCCAAGGGGGTCATACATTCGAGCAACTTCTGAGAGTATTATGCGTTTAGAACAGAATCTGTCAAGGGTTTGAATATCATAATCGCAATCCTAAAACTTTTACCACAAGGTCATGGGAATCAAAAGAAGACAAGGAGTGTCGGCAAACCTCGGCAGGGAGACTCTGCATTAACTGGGAATTATTACATGCCCATTTTCTAAGAAGAAAACCTCCTCTTTCCAGCATGGAAATTAATTCTGATTGAGGAAGTTTGGCTTCCTGTAGAGTTGAGGCACCTATGATAATATCGTCAATATAGATATCAGAGGATAAACATTTTGCAGCTCGAGGAAAATTTTCCCTTTCCTCTTGTACTAACTGCTGAATTGTGCGAAGGGCCAGGAAAGGAGCGGACGATACTCCATAAGTAACAGTAGTAAGCTTAAAATCTGGAACGGGATCTTCCGGAGCGAAGCGCCAAAGAATTCTTTGATAATTCTGTTGCTCCTCCAATATTGATATTCGCCTATATTTTGGTTAATATCAGCAATAAAAGTAGAGGGATGAAGTCGGAATCGCAATAAAATTTCAATTATATCCTTTTGCAACTTTTGCCCTATGAAAAGAGTGTCTGTTAAGGGTTGGAAATATGAAAAGGGACTAATGGACTGTATTTCGAAGAGTTAATTAACAAAAAAATAGCACATCATCAACGCATAAATAAAAACAATATATATATATATAAGGCTCCTACCTGATGAAGCTGTCTTGCCGTCGTATCCAGGCGCCTGGGAGGGTTGACGATGTCGTTTTTGGTACACTTCCTTTGACCGAATCTCGTCCAAACAATTTACCGGTGTTTTTATAAACTCATGTATACCGTGCGAATGTCGACAAGGTACTACCTTCTGGGCACGTCGACGGTTTATCAATCATGCGCCAATGATGCGTTTAGCGGCAAAATTGAAAATACAAGTGATTCCTTAACATTCACCCCACCAAAACGAATGTTTTTTAACCAAATGGAATATAAAGATAAAAAATATATATATATATATATATATAAAGTGAGAGAAAAAATAAATAGAATATTCCCGCGCTTAAATCCAAAAAAAAAAACGACTTAACTACTTTAGTTAATTATAGTGAGAGTAAATTAATTAATCGGTAAGGGACAAATTTTTACCACAGGGCGTTGCATAACTCCGTGGTTGGTTTTCAATGTAACCACACGAACCACATTGTCCCGACCAGGGTGCACATCGATAACTCTGGCAAGTTCCCAATTCAGTGGAGGCGTTTGTTCGTCTTTAATTAAAACTAAACCACCTTTAACAATAGGATGTGAAGGTTGAGTCCATTTAAATCTCTCTTGGAGAGAATGAATATATTCTTGCGACCAACGCTTCCAAAAGTCACTCCGCATACGTTGCAGCAAGTGCCATCGATTCAATCTGTTTAAAGATAAATGCGTTAGATCCACCTCGGGAATAGGACTAGTGAGGGGTTCAAGAATTAGAAAGTGCCCCGGCGTAAGAGGTTGTAAATCATTTGGATCGCTACTAATTTCACACAACGGGCGTGAATTCAAAAGTGCTTCGATCTGCGACAACAGGGTGTAGAATTCTTCAAAGGATAGTATCTGAGTACCTAAGACTCTATAAAAATGAGTTTTAAACGATTTTAGTCCCGCCTCGGCGAGGCCATTAAAATGTGGACTACCGGGGGGGTTGAAATTCCAAGAAATGGCCAATTTCTGCGCGATAGTTTTAGCCATGTCAAGGAGTTCATTATTAGCACCCTTAAAATTTGTGTATTGGTCGCTGGTAATGGTGAGACATCTTCCACGCCGAGCGATAAAGCGTCTAAAGGCGGCTAAGAAAGTTTCAGAACTCAAATCTGAAGTAGCTTCTAAATGAATAGCCTTTGTGGATGTGCAAACAAAAACACAAACATAACCTTTGTAGGTTTTTGCACCTCTATGTTTACTCATCGAAAGTGAAAATGGACCAGCAAAATCAATACAAACTGATGAAAAAGCCTTGACTTGAGAAACTCTTATAGAGGGCAAATCAGCCATGTATGGGTTGTAAGATCTTGGTTTGCAACGAAAACAACGAATGCAACTTGAAAGACATTTATAAATTGCACTACGTGGAGATAAAATCCAAAATTGTTGTAATAATAAATAGTGTAATGTTTTTAAACCTGGATGAAAGTGTTCCTGATGAACTGCTTCGATTATCAAGTGGGTTAGTCGGTGTGATTTGGGTAGCAAAATAGGATGTTTAACATCAAACGAAAACTCCGAATTTCTGATTCGACCACCAACTCTAAGCAACCCAAAGGAGTCAATGAAAGGGGCGAGTTTTCTAAAAGGCTTAGGTAATAGTTGATTGTGTTTAATTTTGAGAAAAATGTCAGAAAATGTATGTCGCTGAACACATTTTATAATGATTTTGAAGGCATTATCTACATCCACGCTTATTTGAGACTGAGATTGTAACCTTAAGCTATTAATAAAAAAGAGAGAATACGCTACTATTCGCTTAATCTTGAATAAAGAGGAAAATTTATTTAAAAGGGTGAAGATGAAATTGTCAGAAGAAGTGCAGGCAGATAGTATAACCCTTTGTTCTTCCTGAGAGATTTCAAATAAATTTAATTTGTTATTAGTCTGCGTAGGCCATGTATTACTAGACTGAGCTAAAAATTCAGGACCTGACCACCAAATAGGAGTTTCTAAGAGCTGTGCTGGGGTTTGACCTCGACTAGCACAGTCAGCTGGATTCTGGGAAGATGGAATATAATACCAAAGAGAGGGGGGAATGAGATCTTGAACATGACTGACTCTATTAGCTACAAATGTTTTCCATCTATGTGGAGATGAAGATAACCAAGCAAGAGCTACCATAGAATCTGTCCAAGCATAAATAGCATCAAAAACGACTAGGTCACTATAGCTTTCTTTAACAAAGTGCATTAGATCGGCCAATAAAACGGAACCCATAAGTTCAAGTCTTGCTATAGATTGTGTTTTTAATGGAGACACTCGACATTTCGCACAAATTAAGAACGTTCTCACAAGTCCAGAAGATTCGAGAATTCGGAAGTAGACAACACTAGCATAGCCAACTTGTGAGGCGTCACAAAACCCATGTAGCTCAATCCGGGAAATAGAACTGGAACCTACATGGCGCGGAATTTTAATATTAGCTAAATTCGGCATTTCTATCTTAAACCTTGACCAGACATCCAAGATATTCTTTGAAGGAGTATCATCCCAGGAAGTCTTGGATTCCCACAATTGTTGTAAAATACGTTTTGCAAGTAGAAGACATGGGGAAATAAATCCAAGGGGGTCAAAAACTCGACTTATTTCAGACAGGATGTTTCGTTTTGTACAAGGCCGTTCAAATGGAATATAAGTGTAAGTGAAACAATCTATATTAGGATCCCATTTGAGCCCTAACACTTTAATAAAGGATGGTTCATCTTTATCAAAGTTGCACGATTCTTGGCGATCGGAATGACTTACTTGAGCTGAAAGAGCAGGATGATTACTTGCCCATTTGCTCAATTGAAAACAACCTCGTTGCATGAGCTGAATTAATTCAGATTGGAGTGAAATGGCTGAACTTAGATCATTGCTTCCAAGCAAGCCATCATCTATGTAGAATTGATGATGAATCATTTTAGATGCTCGAGGAAAAGAAGATTGCTCTTGTGTGGCCAATTCTTTCAAAGTTCGTAGAGCTAAGAACGGAGAACTCGAAATTCCGTAGACTATGGTTCGCAAAAAAAATTCCTGAAGAGGCTCAGTGGGCTTGAAGCGCCAAATAATTCTTTGATAATTCCAGAACTGAGATTGTACGTTAATTTGTCTGTACATTTGCTTTATATCGCAGACAAAAACATGAGAGAAAAATCGAAATCTTGAAAGTATTGTAGAAATATCACGTTGAAGTTTTGGGCCAACTAAAACAGTGTCATTAAGTGAGACACCCTGTACATCACGCAAACTCGCATCGAACACAACTCTAATTTTGGAAATTATTTGAGAACCTGAAAGTTGTTCTTTAAAGACGGCGTGATGGGGTATATAATAAGCAGATGAAGATTTATAATCGTCCAATGGGACCGGAATCATATGTCCACTGTTAAGATAATCTTGCATGAATTCACAGTATTTGATGTGTAATTCAGACGATTTTAAAAATCTATTTTCTAGCATTGAGAATCTCCGATGAGCTTGTGTATAAGTATCAATAAAATCGGGGAAAGATTGACGAAATGGCAGAGGTACCGAAAATCGTCCAGAAGGTTCTCGAAAAGTGGAAGTCTTATAAATTTCTTCGCATTTCTTATCTTCGGGGGATGCTGGGAAAATAGATTTGACAACCTGTTCGACCTCCCAAAACCTTTGCAATTGGATATCAAGATTTACATCCAAAGATGCATGGCAACTTAAAGAATAATTGTTTGAGGCATAGGAGCAGTTTGTTCGTCTTTGAAGAATATAACCAAAGACAGTTTCTAAAGCGACAGGTTTATCCGGATTTCCAAATATACGACCTGATTTCAAAATTAAAGGTATTAATTCAGCTCCAAGAATCATATCCAAGGGTCCGGGAACATGAAATTTACTATCCGCCAAGTTTAAATTTTGAATATATGTTAATTCTGCAGGATTAATAAAGACTTTCGGCTGATCAGAACAAACTTGAGGAATAATAATAGCTTCGAAGGAAAAAACAGGATTTTCTGCGCTACATGGTTTAATGATACAATGTGCTGTGCCTCGATTTGTAAAGGTAGTCATTCCATTGAGGCCTTCAATGGGAATAGAGCAGTGTTTGCGAGAAAGTCCAAGTTTTCTAATACATTTTTTGGATATAAAGTTAGCCATGGAGCCTGTGTCCAGTAAAACTCGGATTTTTTGAAAATTACCTCGAATGTCCTTAATATGCACTTCACAAGTAGATAATAAAACTGTAGATTGTGGTAACGTTAAAGTATTTGTAATACAATGGCCATTTGTAATTGAAGAGCTAGAATTGTCACTAGAAGTATTCGTGAGATTGTCAGAAGCGGAAATCGAGTTATTTATGTGATTAGAATTAGGAGAATTTTTTGGAAAATGTAACACAGTATGATGAGGAAATCGACAAATTTTACACTTTTGTGTGGATGAACACATTTTCATAGAATGGGGAGATACTAAACAGTTAACACATAACTGGTGCTGCTTAGCAAAAGAAAATCTTTCTTGTGGCATCTTGGCCAAAAATGATTGACATTTATACAGTGGGTGAGAAGAGGAGCATAAGATACACTTCAAGTTACTACTGTTTTGTTGTGTATTTGCAACAAATGTAGATGTTGAAGGTTTATTACAATTTTTTGAGTTTGAAAACTTGTTTTTGGATTTATCTACATGGGTAGATGGGATAATAATAGAAAATTGAACCGATTCCAAAGCTATACAATTCCTTTCTAAGAATGTTATTAATTGTCTGTAAGTAGGCAATTCTGAATTTAAGCTATTTTCAAGTTCAAAATCAGTTCTAGTTTTAGTATCAAGTTTATTCATAAGCATATTGAACAACAAAAAATCCCACTGATCAACTGGAAATTTGAGAGCTCGAAAAGATGCTACATTTTCAGAAAAGGTATTTAGAAGTTTCCTTAGCTCCTTAGAAGTAGACATTTGAATTGAAGCTGCATTCGAAAGTTCATTATAGTAGTGAGTAGCCAGAATCCGTTTGTTTTGGTATCGTTTCTCCAGCATTTCATATGCTATAAGGTAATTTGCATCAGTAAGGGGAATACCCTTAATTGAAGATAAGGGTTCTTTGTCTAGTGACGAAAGCAAATATTGAAATTTTTCAGCGTCGGACAAATCAGTATTGTTGTGAATAAGCGAATTGAACAGATCATAAAAGGAAGACCAGTTTTTAAAATCTCCGTCGAATGTCGGTAAATTAATTTTTGGAAGCTTTGCTACAAATCGTTGATGTGAAGAAGTTCTATTTAAATTGGTCACCGAATTATTGACGGAATCCGAGATTAAAAAATCGTGCTTGATAGATTTAGCCCCATAAAATGCTTTATCTGCCGAACTACGCATTGTATCGTAAGTTACGAACTCATCATCACTAACTAGAGAAATGACAGTATTATGGGCTGTTTGGAAGTCATTATAAATAACATCAAGATCCTCTGCTCTAGCTAAGAAAATGGATCTCAAGGATTCATCGTTTAACGCATCAAGACCTGCTTGATGAGTCTCTTATAATCTTCTGTGAGCAAGCGTGCGATTTAAATTCGCTTTTGTTAATTTATCTGATGGTGGAGCCATTACAAATATAAATAATTGTTTTGAAAATTATAAACAAACAAATATCGAAGCACCTGCTCAAGGTCAATGTGGTTTTTGTATGCCAAGAAAAAGTTAAATTGAAAAGGTAATTAAGAACTGGAAATAATATTTTAATAAATATTTTCGAACAAAGCAATAAAATTCTCTAGCAAAGAAGAATGCAAAATTTACGTTTAAATTTGATTTTAACTGTTGATATTTGACGGTGAAATGATAATTATAATAACATCTAGTGGAATAAACCAAAACAGAGTTTATCTGCATAAAAAATGAATGAGAAACCGGTAAACGAATTTAAAATGTACCGAAAAAATGAACTTAACTTGAAAAAAGTAAAAGGGTATAAATGAGGTATATTAATCCGCGTGAGAAGGACCAATGTTAAGGGTTGGAAATATGAAAAGGGACTAATGGACTGTATTTCGAAGAGTTAATTAACAAAAAAATAGCACATCATCAACGCATAAATAAAAACAATATATATATAAGGCTCCTACCTGATGAAGCTGTCTTGCCGTCGTATCCAGGCGCCTGGGACGGTTGACGATGTCGTTTTTGGTACACTTCCTTTGACCGAATCTCGTCCAAACAATTTACCGGTGTTTTTATAAACTCATGTATACCGTGCGAATGTCGACAAGGTACTACCTTCTGGGCACGTCGACGGTTTATCAATCATGCGCCAATGATGCGTTTAGCGGCAAAATTGAAAATACAAGTGATTCCTTAACAGTGTCGTTCAGCGAAAAACCCGCAGGAGATTTGCAGGAAGCATCAAATACAACCCTGAGCTTGGTTGTAGCACTATTAGGATTTATGACGTAATGATGTGGGGTATAATAGATGTTGTCGTATGAAGAAATAGGAGAGGTCTCAACCATGTGACCATTGGAAAGATAATCTTTCATAAAGCTGTTATATTCATTGTAAAGCTGGGAATTTTTCGAAAGACGGTTTTCCATATTTTTCAATCTCTTTAGAGCAGATATTCTGGTATCTCCAAAAAACGGATCCACGGTTTTGAAAGGAAGAGTAACACTGAAACGACCCGTAGATATTCTTTTATGAGTTTTTTGGAATATCATTTCACATTTTTTATCATCATCAGAAATAGGTAAAGACCGAGGAATACTTTCAAGTACCCAAAATTTTTGAAGGGTATTGTCGAGGGATGTAAGACATGATGAAAGAAAAGAGTGTGAGACTAATGGTTTATTAGCGGTATTTATTTCCCCCATTAAAATCCAACCAAATTGAGTTTTAACAGCAATCGGTTCCCCTTCTGCTGTTTGAACTTTGTCAGGTTTAAAGATTTTTGCAAATATATCGGATTCCAGTATCATATCTATAGGAGATGAAATGTTAAACATCTTATCAGCCAATTCCAACTTAGAAATACAGGGAAATATATCGACTGGAAATGATTGAACGGGCATATTGTTGACACTATTTGAGCATCCAAATTGAATAAGGGAGTTGACTTATTCAAAGGTTTTAAAATAAAACTTAGAGACTTGTTAGATGAAGTTCCAATATCTTCGACTCCTCCTATTTGCATAGGAGTGTTATATCTGGGCAGACGCAATCTGCTGGCACATTTATCAGTAATTAAAGAAACTTGACTACAGCTATCAATTGAAAATTTCCAAGGCAATCCAGTACCTCAACCTGGGAAATAGGAAGTAAATTAGTAGAACGTATTGACGTGTGCAGGACAGAGGCGATTTTAGGATCAATGGGATCTGAACTAGAAATTTGTGTTGAATTGGAAGAAGAGGGAGCATCTATAGCAGTCATATTGCTATTTACTATAGGTTGTTGATCGAAATGTAAAAGAGTGTGATGTCTTTTATTGCAAATTCTACAACCACCATTCGAAGTACAATTCTTTGAAGTATGTTTGGTACCTAAACAATTAGTACACAACTTTTATCGTTTGGATATCTCGTACCTTTCCTTTGGGTGCTTGGCACAAAAATCAGGACACTTATAAATCGAGTGATTATTTTTACAAATCACACATTTAGTTAGATCTGCAACATTAGCAAGACATGCAGAATTGTACGGTTTAACATTTTTTATTTGATATTTACTTGAGTTATTTCTCTTAGGAGGTTGGATTAAAACAACTGAATCGTAAGCATCGCATTGCTTTTCAAGAAATTTATATAAATTATCATATTTAGTAATTTCGGACGCAAAAGTGGCATTTTTTTGTTCGAATCGCTGTAAAGTTTTTGATTCAATTTTTTTGCTTAAAAGGTGAAATAGTACAAAATCCCACTCTCGGACCGGTAACCCCAAATTTTTTAGAGCTTCCAAGTTATCAAAAAAAAGTACTTAAAGCTGTCTAAGGAATTTTGGGTTCTCCGAAGTTAATTTTTGAGATTTATAAACCTGTTCCCAATAAAATATGGCTAACACACGCGTATTTTGATAATGCTTAATCAATTTACTAAAAGCTAGTCATAATTAGCTTCTGTAAGTTTAATATTTTAAATGAGAATTAAAGCGTCGTCAGACAGAGACGACATTAAATATCTAAATTTTTCAATTTTTGTAAGAGATTCATTAGTATCTATGAGAGATTTGAAAAGATCAAAAAATGTTGGCCTTAATTTTAAATCTCCTGAAAAAACCGGTATATTCAATTATGGCAGCTTTACATTTGAACCTTTGTTCTTGGAATGCAAGGTAGAGTTAGCATCAAACAAATCAGAATAAACACTCATTATATTAAAATATTTATTATCTACTTCCTGTCTGAGCAATGTTTCAATATTCGGATCTACGGAGAGCAGTGATAATTGTAGAATGCTGAAGGTTAAAGTCACTGTAAAATGTTTTTAATTCAGCATATCTAGCTTTAAAATAGTTATGAGCACTTTGATCCCCCTCTGCCTGTATGGCAAGATCATGCAGTATCGAAATTCTATCAGAGGCTGAGTCTCTAAGAGCTTTTGCTTGACGTAATCTAGCTGCCATTGTAATACAATAATAAGAGTGATCAGATTCTAATGCCAAACCTTTTACCTATATAAAACTCACAAACGCAGAAATAATGAATTTCAATTGATAAATATATTATATACTCGTAGGTACATACAGATTAAAGTTATACAACTCAAGCTAAAATACCTGATTTGAGAAATTAAATTAACGTGTCTAATGAGTATTCCACTCAATCTTTATACTACCTAATTATCTGAGACAACTAAATTATAAAACCAATACACAATAGGTATGTATCTAACAAGTGAATAGAGAGATAAGATTCAATCTTCAATTCAATAATTATTTTTTATTGAGTAACTAGAATTGAATCCAATGAATTATAAATATTTAGTACACTTGAGAATGGAGGTATTTGAAGAGCATAAATGGGACAAACTGTATTAATAAAGTGAACTTATTTTTATTTAATCTAATTATATTATGTTTAAATAGTCAGATTTCGGAAAAAGTAAAAACTACTAATTATCGAGAATGCTAATGCCAGTTAACCTTGAAACTTATAAAAAGTTGATTTAAAAATTTATATTTTCAAATTTCACAATACCAAGTTTGAAAATTAATATCCCGGAAGAAGTGACCAAAAAATGTTTCGGAGAATGAAAAATGTTTTCGTTACGTTATAAAAGGTTACAAATTATATGTAAAAAAGTATGATGCAAGCAAATCGCCCAAACTGGTATTCTTACCTGAAGGTCCCGGATGATCTTCTGCGGGGTTGCAACCCTTCTTGGAAGCGATATGGTGGACTGTAGCAGGGGATCAATGGGTTCTATCTTAGTTCGTGGCACTAGCGCGCGTTAAATATTAATGACTACGAACGGTTCACTTCGACAACTGTTCTGCTTCTCTCTTTTCTTTGCTTGGAGAACTGGGTTTTTAAATTTAACATAATGTGTGTATACCGTATGTCCGCTAGGTGTAAATACCACCAACGATTTGCTTGAGATTTTAACATTTACATTTGATTATTAAATAACCTTACATATTAAATATAGATCATAACCAATTAAAATAAAATTAATGAATACTTAACACAGTGTTCGACCTTTACCCAATAATAGCTCCATAAGTTTCATGACAACTTCTGCCGATTCAGAGCCAGTAAACATTTTACTATATTTACAGCAGTATACATCAAGATCATAAGTATATCCTTTCTCTACACAGATTTTGTATAGTTTTATACCGAATTTGTGTCGTTCATTCTTTATGTATTGACGAAAGAATAAGCGGCCCTTTAACGTCACTACACTTTCGTCAATAAACACATTTTCTCCTGGTAAAAGGGCATACTGGAATCTGTCTCTCGGCATATTTATTAGTGGTCTAATTTTTTGAAATCTGTCAGTGGACTGAACAGTTGCTTGGTTGTTACTAGAATGAAATAATCGAAATAATAGTTTCTCGACATGTACGTGTTTATAGAAGTACTGTATGAATTCTTGGTACTCCAATGATCAGACAACTTTGGTAATCCCATCCAAAGCACCACAGCTATGTACAGCTCAATTTCTTTACGATTTGTGTCAGAGCAGCGACTTAATCGGGATTTTTGGTGCGTTGTATCTTGCTGCAATTGATAAGCGTGCCCGTTTGTTTCAATCACTACCATATCGATGATTTCGTCCGTTACAAACAATTTGTAGAAGTCATAAGGTTCTTTCCCCACATACATCTCATACAGTTTAGTTTTGATTCCTTCGTCCTTCCTAGTAACCGTATACATGATATTTTTCAGAGAAGTACCATACACTTCTCTCCACGTGTTTCAAACCTGCACTTTTTCATTTTCAGCTGTATTCTGAGTTAAAACGTATTCTAATATGTCAGAAATTGTATCCACAGAACGGCCTTCTGAATCTAATCGCATCGCGGGCAAAATGTTTGCGTTTGGAGGCACAGACAAATCAATTGGTTCTTGCAGCAAAAACTATATATCGTTGTATACAAATGTATATGTTATGAACGTTATTGACCTACCAAGTTTTCTGACTAGGAATTGAACTTTTTTTGTCGTTTTGAAGATGTACTTGGTTCATTCTCTTCATGTAAAGATATCTCCGGCAAACTATATGCTTTATTTTCTTGCTGTAAAATAATTTTGTGTTAAAGAATACTAAATATACTGAAATATCAGGTATGCAGGAATTTTCGGAATTAAAAAAAATGTTAACATAGCAATTATCTCATAACCGAAGATTTCTGTAATACCTAACTGAAATAAAACGGCAAAGATAATTACTTACTAAAACACTCCGTTTGGTATTCTTCAATGTACTTTTCGCATAATAGGAGTATCGCTGTCTGAACTACTGCATTCACTTTTATTAGGAGAGACGTATATAGGTCGACTTTCACCCATCGGACAAGCACATGAGTATGCTTTTATATCAATTATTATTTGTATTAAAAGTTATTGCAAGTAGGTTGCCTAACAAAATTCAGTCAAGGATATTTTGAATTAAAAATTTAGTTATTAACTATTTTTTATAATTTACACTTACTTGTTAACTCATAAAATACGATGGCAATGGAAAGTATACAGATTGAAGAACATGCAAACGTGGGGTTGCTTACTATTATATGGTCAGAAATATTAGGTTGCCAGGTATGAACAGGTATTTCAACTTAGTAGTTTACAACCATCTGACAACCAATGAATATATACATAATAATGAAGATAATTTTATTGTGAACACAATGGTATAAGGTTGCCTACACAAAACCAATCACAAAACACGGTTGCCGGGCTTTAAAGTTGCGTAAAATCGTAAATACCGAGGCATCCGACAAAGACGTTAAGTGTGTACTGTTCTGTGTGGTAAAGTGAAACAGAACTATACGAGCTGCATAGTAGTAAAAGCACGCATTGTGCGCATTCGTTTTTATATTTTGATCACTTTTAATTATTTTAAAATAATACCTTTTTATTATATTGAAACAATCAAAATTATATTTCAATAATCAATGTTAATGCATTATATCACAAGAATTTTTATTATATTAAAATAATTTCGGCATTCTTCAAATTCATTTTAAAAATAAGGAAATCTTGTTTATTGATCATCCGTTCATTAACATGGACAGTAAACAAAAATGTCATAATTTTTGAATACAAATTTTATTAGAAAAAAAAAGTTACAATAAAAAAATAAACAGTTTTCTGATTCTGATAATTCTTCTTCATTTTCTGCTTAATTTTCTTCTTCACCATTCATTTGTACTATATCTTCTACACTTAATGGTGTTTGATCTCCAATAAATCCAACAGGCTGTAAGTAATCCTGGAGAATCCAACCACAATTTTCAGGACTAAGTTTTATGCAATTAGATTCTGTTGCATTTGCTGCATATGTTTCCATAAAAATACGATACCTGGCTTCATTTACACTAGTGCAGTGTTTAATTCCATACATGGCAGAAGTAAACGCTTGTACTATGTCCATTTTTTCATTTATAAAAATGTCGGCTTCATACTTTAAGGACATAAAAGAGCTTTGGTAGCTTTCATTTTGCGAAAATAATTTAAATGGCTTTATCTTTCTTTTATAATAAAAAGCTGATGTGTAATCACACCCAGTATATGCATGAAAAGCTGGTAGACTTTGGAATAATTTGGAATCCAGCTTCAATGCCAAATCAGTGCAGTTTATACAGTCCAGGTGCTTTTCTTTTGTTTTTTTTTGTTGCTGACTTTTCTAGAAAAATTACTGAATGTAAAATTTTGTGTATATTACCAAGTAGAATAATTGAAACGTCTGTATCAGAGGCTTTTATTAAGATTCTGGATCCTGATGCTATTTTGTGGGCGTGAAAAATTATGCTTGTGTCAGCCTCTTCATGATAACATTGATAATCAATTTCTACCGTTTTAACAATTTTATCCTGGTGTACTTTGTAAGAATAGCATAGATCTTGTACGGTAATGAATATTATTTTATTATTGATTATTCCCACTAAGTAATTGTTTTCCCAATAATTTGCCAAAAATGTGTGTACCAAAGCGTCGTTAAATCTGTAATTTTTTAAACTTTGCCAAAAATGTTTAGGTCTTTTTTGTTGCGGTCCTGAAATATTATAAGGTATGTCGAATTCTTGTCGACCATTACGTTCAGCATCTTTTATTGATGGTGAAAAATTACGATCAAATATGAGATGTATTTTTTTTGCATTCGTTGAGCACAATTTTATAATAATACATTCGGCAATTTTCTCAAAAGTCTGTGGAATGGATGATACTATTTGGTGTAAAAAATGAAAACCATCTATTATCTCTACGTCGATGTTAGTTGGCTCTACCATTTCAGTTTGCGATTTTAAAGTTTTTGCTAAATTTGCTTTTGGAGTTTTAAACATTTCACCAGAAATTGACTGTCTCGACCCTTACTTCGTGGAATATGCTCATATTAGTGTTTTTAAATGAAACTCAAGGTCTCTAGTTAATTCCACGATATAATACAAGTTATTGAAAATTCTAAAAAATTGACAATTGTTTCGATAAATCAATATCATCGTCAGAATGACAGAAGTTACATTTCATTTTATGCCTACCTGATGTTTAGTAGTTATATTTTTGGCTAGACCAAGAAGTAACCTAACTTGTGATTGGCTTAATATATGTTTATAGAAAAAAGAAGAAGATGTGATATTACAAATATTGAAGCTTAGATATTATTAGCCCTATGGTGATATCCTGGATATCATTGACACCTAACACAGAACTAGAAGTGCTGCATATTTGTGAAAAGAAACAATAACTGGATTTCCTTGAAGAACTGGAAATTAGAAGACATTTAAGAAACCCACAATATGAAGTTGTCAATGAACAGTTAAATCTAGGGAATTCTCCACTAATAAACTGTCTTCTTAAGTGATAATTGTAAAGATCAGCAGATATAGTTTTCCTGGTTTTCTATATCATTGCACAGTTATACTGATCTTAATTGGAAAAATGATATCCAGGATATCACCATAGGGCTAATAATATCTAAGCTTCAATATTTGTAATATCACATCTTCTTCTTTTTTCTATAAACATATATTAAGCCAATCACAAGTTAGGTAACTTCTTGGTCTAGCCAAAAATATAACTACTAAACATCAGGTAGGCATAAAATGAAATGTAACTTCTGTCATTCTGACGATGATATTGATTTATCGAAACAATTGTCAATTTTTTAGAATTTTCAATAACTTGTATTATATTGTGGAATTAACTAGAGACCTTGAGTTTCATTTAAAAACACTAATATTCCACCAGAAGTTAAAAATAAAGCAGGTGGCATTGGTGCAAGAGGAAAGGTCAGACAATAGTCTATTTTATTTATACTAACAGCAAGAAGTCGTCCGAAAATGTCACGTTCCATTTTTAATAAAACTTTTTTGCTTTTGTCTTTACTCATGATTGATTTTGATACACACTGAGAGCTAAACTTTAAAATTTCATTACACTGTGTAACAAAATTGTTGAGTTCTCCATTATAAATGTTTTTCAAAACTGTAACTTTTTTATAACACTATGAGTGATATCCAAACACATTAACAGACGCAGCTGTAAGTTTGATGTGATTGTACTTAAAGTTTTTATTTTTCGAAAAGCTAATTTCAATTGGCAATTTTTTAAAGTCTCATCATTAAAATTATTCACTTGAATAACATAGAAAACATTTCTTCTCCATTGTTACTAATTTTCATTCAACAAATATACCACAAAATAACAAAACACGTTTGTCTATTTGAGAATGAATATTATACTGATGCGTGTTTCCAAGATGGCTGCGACGCACGTGTAGCTTGTATAGTTCTGTTTCACTCTACCACACAGAACAGTACACACTTAACGTCTGTGTCGGACGCCTCGGTATTTACGATTTTACGCAACTTCAAAGCCCGGCAACCGTGATTTTTGACTGGTTTTTTGTAGGAAACCTTATACCATTGTGTTCACAATAAAATCATCTTTATTATTATGTATATATTTATTGGTTGTCAGATGGTTGTAAACTACTAAGTTTAGTTACCTGTTTATACCTGGCAACCTAACATTCCTGACCATTTAATAGTAAGCAACCCTACGTTTGCATGTCTTCAATCTGTGTACTTTCCATTGCCATAGTATTTTATGAGTTAACAAGTAAGTGTAAATTATAAAAAATAGGTAATAACTAAATTTTTAGTTTAAAATATCCTTTACCGAATTTTTTTAGGCAACCTGCTTGCAATACCTTTTAATACAAATAATAATTGATATAACAGCATACTCATGTGATTGTCCGATGGGTCGACCTATATACGTATCTTAGACTATTTCCTGATCTTCGTTAGGATTGTACCATTGGCGAAAATTGTCATAAATGACTAAAAATAAATATTTTCTTATTGTTTGAATATATAGAAAATCGATAAGAAGCGTTTGAAATATCATATGAGAAAATTGGAAATGGGCCCCCGAGGAATGATTTATTTTTACTATTGGGCAGTTAACCTGTTAAACACAATCTACATACTAATTTTTTTGCATTACTGCTTGCGTAAGTCCTGATCACCAAATTGTGTACTAGTGGTTATTTCATTTATAATGTCGTCTCCTTTTCCAAGACTTTAAACCAAGAAAAAAGTGGCGATCTAAAAATTTAGTTATAGTCCGCGAGGGACTTCAATCCTATATAAACTTTTGGGGATTCAACTTACTCACCTGCTCATCCAATGAAAAGCTGCCGTTCGCATGATGCTGAGTTTCCTATATCAGCTTAGCTACATGGATGTCGAGTTTTTTGTACTTGGAGGAGTAGGGGAGACTGGGACACTTTCAACATTGGGGCACTTTCGACACCCAAATTTCATTTGAAAGATATACAATTGGCGGGAAAGTAAAATACAGTAGCGGAAAGTCGAACACGTTTTATTTCGATTGCATCTCCTATTGTTATTGCTAGTTTTTAAGATATTAACCAATATAAGGTGTCTATTTACTTATTGAATCATCAACGCAGAATATTGTAACCTAACTTTTATTATGAGTTTGTGTAGGGGGGGCAGTTTCGACATGGTGACGAATGTATCCCATGCAACTTTTTCGATGATACCTGTAAACAATAATTATAACATTGATGGGTCATATATTGGATCGATATTTTTGGATATACTATGGTGCGTGTGTACTCGAAAGAGACATCCAGAGTTAATATTGATGAAAACTATGTTTCGGCAGCAATAAAAGACATTCTGCACAAGGTGAGGAGTACAAAAGCTGCAGCAGAATTTTAAAATATCAAAAGAACAACATTGGTATCTGAAATAAATGCCTTAGAAAAGCAACATGCTACAGATGAACTCAAAACCTTGTGCCAGGAATATGATAGCGCCAACGAAAGTGATGAAGATCAAGCACCTCGCTTTCCTTGGCCAGTGAAAGCTGTGAGCTTCAGTTCTTAAATACACAGTAAACCACGTGTTTACAATGCAGCAAGAAAATGGGCTTGTAAAATATTTAGCAAAATGCGCTAATTTGAGCTATGGATTGAGTTACCGCTAAGTAAGAATCCTAGCATATGATTACGCAAATATCATACCTGAATGTATGGTGCCAGGAGCCTGGAAAACATACAATATAGCTGGTCTAGATTGGGTAATGAATTTCATGAAGAGACATCAAGAGCTTAGCCTTCGTAAACCCGAAAATACCAGCGTGGCACGTTCATACGTTTTTATCTTAAATGTTTTTCACTGATGGTGAAGAACCTCGATTCCAGCTAGCTCAAATGAATCGAAACTGTTATTCACGGTAAAGTAGGGATGGATTCATAAATTAAACATTGTTAGATTGAAACCATTGAAATTTTAATTTGTAAATCACACATATGATCTTTGTACGACCGAGTGGTACCCCTTGGTGTTTACAGGAAAGTTTAAAAATAAATCGATAATAATGTTTGAAGTAGAGGTTAGTAAGTAATGTATAACTTGTCGGAATTATGTTAAAATTTCAGGTTCAAATGCTTGTCCTTCAGATAGCAACCCTTTGTAAATGGTGAATGTAAATATAAATCGGAAAGTTCTTACTTGTATGATTGGCCGTAAGCTCAACGTCAGTACTTGCGGTAGTTGGGGTGACTTGGCCTGGATCCTCCTAGGTTTCAAATCTATTGAGATGAATCGCTTGGCATGCATCAAAATTCAAGCAGTACGGGGTTACTAGTTACATCTACTATCTACTATTCTACTACGGATGAATGATGTGATGTGGAAATGGTTAGACAGCTTAGAGGAAACGATACTTATGAAAAGCGGTAAGTGATACAGCGAAGTTCAGCACAAATAGTAAGCGAGATAGAAACAGACAGAAAAAAATTAGAAGGAAAGGAGAAGGCCTAAAAAAAGTAAGAAATATGTGAACTATTAACAATGAATTTAATAAAAGTGAATGGTGGATGATTTTACTTACCCAAGTTGAAGGGTGGCCTTAAATAGGTTTTTAGATTTTGGTCCAGATCCAATATAGATAATTTTCTCTACACTGACAATAATGACCAAGGAAATCTAATAAAGTTTACTTTTTTCAGCTTATAAGATCCGATTTACAATCGAAAATTACGGAACCATGTGTTCTGAATCAAAGCTGATATAAAAACAAGGAAGGGTCAAAGTCCAATCAAGTAGGTTTTGTAGGCCATCCACAGAACTCAGGTGAAGTCACAGAACACAGAACATTCAGCGAAATAGTAAGTTGGATTGGTATGAAATAGTAAAAGAAGAAGAATAAATTGTTTTCCATGAATATGATAGATATCAAATATCAAAATATAAAATGACAATTCAACTTGGAAAGAAGAGATTAAAACAATAAATTGAAGTAAACAAAAGTGCTTCGAGTTTTAATTATATTTTAATAACCAGGTAAATTAGAGTTTTCAACTTATAATGATAAAGGATACGATATCTTATTATGATTTAGTTATATGAAGCTCTGTTGTAAATGTAAAGAAACCATTGATTTTTGGTTAATGTTGAAGGTATTGATTCCACTCCAATCATTGAAAAGGTGAGTTTCAATATATTTTTGAGAGAAATTATTATGTCAACCATTTGTTTATAAGTGCATGATAACATTCCCAATAAATTTTGTATCAACGTTTCTAAAACCGTAACAACGTGCTACAGCTTTCAATAGGAATTCTTCAACAATTATGATGCTGCTCTTGAGAACCTGAAGATATTCTAAATTTAGATGAAACTTGTGTTACTACCGTCATCAAGCCAGTTAAGGTGATTGCTACAAAATGAAAGAAGCACATTAGCCAGGCTTCTTCAGCTGAGAGGGATGAACTGGTAACCGTAGTTGGAATCATGAATACTTCAGGTGGTTGATTACCCCCAGTCTACATCTTTCCGAGAAAAAGACGGCTGGAAGATTTGTTTCAACAGGCACCCCCTTCAAGTATAGCCTTAGGTAATAGCTCTGGATGGATGACCAAGGAATTATTCCCCCAGTTTAAGAACATATCAAAAAGCACACAAGAGATGAAAATCTTACTTACATTAGACAATCACGAATCACGTATTTCTGTGGCTGCTGTAAATTACCATAACGCAAATGGCATTGTTATGATCTCATATCCATCACATACGTCGCATCGGCTTCAACCTTGCGACATTGCTGTGTTTGGTCCTTTCAAGTAATACTGTGCCAATTCTTTTAACGATTGCTTGTTGAGGAATCCAGGAAACACTATACAAATGATGGATTTAGCAAGGCTAACTCGACATGCCTTTTTAGCAGCTTTCACGCCATTCAACATTATCAATGCTTTCAAGAAACTTGGAATTTGGCCATTGAGTTCCCTAGCATTCACTGACGATGATTTCAGTGCAACTAATGCTTATGGCACATAAGCACCTTCTGACAAGTAATTTCAATGTATAATTGACGAAAACATACCCTAATCAAGTGTAATGGCACCTATTGCGAGCACAACCGAGATAAATAATGAAGAAGAACTCATATAAAAACGCAATAATGAAGTCACCGAAACACCTGAACATGTCCGACCTCTTCCAAAAGCCATCAAATCCTCTAAACCTAGAAGAAGACTGCAGGGAATATCAAAAGTTTATACTGATACTCCTGAGAAACTTCATTTGGAAATGAGAGGAAGAAAAATACAAAGGAGAAAGATGAAAGTTGCAACTAGAAATAAAAGAAAGATGCCATGTAAAAGGAAGGTTTTCACGCCATCCTCTTCATCATTTAGTGAAGATGATATGCAACTAGAAGTTGACGAAGAAAGTGTTGTGGATTGGATAGGTCTTAGAGGAAACGAATCCATTTCCCACGAAAGTTTGACTCTTCTGGATGACGACACCATTGATGCAAAAGATTTTCTACAAGTCAAATTTTGTATACCAAATACTACGTTGGTCAAGTCACAGATTGCAGTCAAGGAGAGTATGCCATTAAATTTCCGAGAAGAAGAGGAAAAGCAATGCAATTTTCATTTCCAGATGTTGAAGACATCTCAACTGTAGATCGGACTGATATTGTTGGAAAACTGAGATCTATCGAGAATAAAGGAACATCAAGAACTCAAAATATTTCTTCGTTCAAGATTAAAGTGGGAAAATATAATGTATTTTAGAATTTGTGGCCATTGAATTAAAGATTTTTCATTGCTTAACGAAAGTCTTATTAGTATTCCACTTTTTCTCAAATTTAACGCAAGAATAATAAATTAGAAGGGGTTGTCGAAACTACCCCATGGTGTAGTTGAATGTGCCCCACCTGTGGGGCACATTCATCGCATTGAATAAATCTACCCCACCGAAAAATTACATTGTATAAAGAATGAAGTATATGCAAGTAATGTGAGACAAATACCCGCCTTTGGAAATATTCATCTGGCAGTCACCTGAAAAATGTTCGTGTTTAAGAACAGATGCTCGAATAAAAAAGTGTCGAATGTGCCCCAGTCTCCCCTACCAGGAAACGGACACCGCCACAATGTAACAACGACCATGTAGTGAATTAGTTAAATTCAAATATCGGTCAATATTTTGAAGATCAAAGAAGTATAATCTTTTTTCTACAGAAATCATGAGGTTATGTAAATTGAGTAAGTGAGTTGTAAATTGATGAGTGACAAAAAATTAGTATCTGGCTTCATTTAATCCATATGGCGCATGTGGTCACATCTACTAGTTGACTCACATTTTTTTATTTGCCCTTACTCAAACTAGTTTAAAACTAATTTCTTAGTCATTATCTCGAAAAATAACTGTTCTATTAACAACAATATATTTAATATTTTCTCTATCTCATTGTTGTTATTGAAAATATTATTATTTTTGTCTTCCGTGCTCGTAATTACAATTTCGACCATTACTTATGAATCACTCAGTATGAATTATCAAAAATATCGTCCGTTTAATTTATTCAATCAAACATGAAAATGTCACTCACGTTCCCTTCAAATTTACATTGTTAGCCCCGGCGTAAATTACAGGGGCTCAGCTTCAGTCTACGAATGAGAGTAGAAGAGATTTAGTCCCGTGGGATATGACAGTTTATTGGGATAAGCACTTAATAGGGCGGGGGTGAACAGTAACTCGGCTAACTTCGTTACGGATGTGTCTTAATTCATAAAGCTTTTGTTTTCCCTTTGTCTTTCTCTCGAGTGAAATTAGCTCGGGAAGAAAGTGCTTCTGTTATTTTTTGAATCGACAAACAACTTGTGGATGGTTCCAGTTTTATAAATGAGATTGTGACGGTATTGATCGTTTCAAGCATTATTATTATTATGAATCGGAAAAAGGCAAAGGATTCAACGAACCCTATTGTATCCATCAACAGAGAAATAATAAATATTGTACTACTATCTAAACTAAAGTCAATAAATGAGTGATACAGTAAAAGTACACTACAAAATACATAAAGAGCCAACAAAAATCCAAAATTTATAGCCAAACAAATATGCTTAATCTAATAAAACTTAGCAAATAGTCAAGGATAAAAAAACATAAGTTTCAGCTAAACAAATATAAATCTGAATTCGGTCCTGGTCTTTGTTGATAATGCCAGATTGAAGTCGGCTCTGCAAATTAGAACTATTATCTTTTTTAAATTCCATTTTTACTATCGCATTAACCATGTTCGTTATTAGCGACAAAAATTATTTTACAAGGTTTTGATTACATTAATTTCAGTGAGAAATCGAAGTAATGCGTTTATGTTTTTCAGCTTTAGCGAGTGGGACTCAATTTGTTCGCGAGATAAGAAAATAGTGCTAATAAGACCTGAGCGTTGATGAACACGAAACTGAGAAACGTTCTAAGCAGACGATTCCACATTAAAAACCTTGGAGAAGGAGCTAGATGAAGTTTCAGATGACGACTCATAGGTAGAAGTACAAATGGTTCCATCAGATTTACGTTTCGTTGATGATTGTATATCATATGTTCCTTAAGAAAATTGTATCTTCAATGATTTATATGAAAATACTATGCTTGGATAAAACAGTTCAACAGTAAAAGGTGTATAAATTAATTAAACCTAGTGAAACTAAATAAAAAAAATCATCATAATATTGTTATATCAATATCATAGGACTAGTACACTAACAACCCTCCCTCTAATGGTAGAATTTGAGCAGTTTGTTGAGTATGAGAGGTTGATATTAACGATTTAACTTTTCATATTTCGAGCGGTAAAGTGGATTTAGTAGGAAATTTAATCAGCAATTATCGGGTAGCACGCAGTCTAAACTGCTTTTACTACCCTAATACGGAGTCACTAATATAAATATGGATGTGTTGCATGGTAATACAGGGCGGTTGTACTTTTAATAATAGAATATTGCTTTCATTTAATCACATATTTATAGGTAGATAAAGTTTGAATTTTCGGGATATTTATTGAATAAATACATCAAGGTACTGTAAACTAATATTTTAGTATACAACGAAATATACACATCCTAAATAACTGTGGAATAATGATAAAATTCACCATATTAATAATGTTTATTCAATAAACTACAAAAAATATAGTATATAGTAGACTTGATTAACTGCAACAAAAAACATAATATACACAGACAAAAATGTGAATCAACAGGTTTCCATAGAAGTAATTTTCTGCTACTTGTATTTGTGGATAAAAAATCAGGATTTTTCGACATAATCAGGTATGATTTCGACATATCGGATTCGACTCATTTAGGGCAGAAACATTTTATTTTTATAAATAATTGCCAAAATCAGTTAAGTTTATAAGAATAGTACATTGTTTGCCTAACATTCCTGGAAGACTGTGAATATTGCTAAGCCGAGGCTTATCGTACAAGGTAAATATACTATTGTTACGAATTCGCACACCGAAGCAGATACTACGTACGGTCCTGTAACGTTATGTTAACGGAGTTAAAAAAATGGCGAGCGCGCCGAATTATGAGAAGGTCTATTGGGATTTATTGTGACCGTTTTTATAGACATGTTCTCCGAAGGTCTTCTAAGTATTAAGCCGGCAATCTAGAAGTATCGCGAAAGGCATTTGTCTTTGTGTAAGCCGTAATCCACAATTCTCTGGTAAAAAAAGCTTTAATATAAATGAAGGACCGATCAGCGGAGGAGTTTAGTTGATAAAGTGATCTTGACAATTAAACAGTGAATAAGTTAATATAAAAGTGTTGATATAAATTAATAATTAAGTTTGTGTGCATATAAATTAAATTTAATTGATTAGTTAAGTACATATAAATTGAGTGTTAGTGAGTTAGTGTTGTAATACATTAGTAAGTAGTCATACCGTGTGTTTAAAATTTGTCCCATCCGTTTATTGTTTAAAATATATAAGAAAAACATTACATTGGTTTCAGGTGTGGGGTAATATAAATAAATAGCTACATCAAAATGGCCAAAAGACTATGTGATCTGAAAGTCATGGAAGTGAGAGCAGAATTGGAAGATCGTGAGTTGGAAACGTTCGGAAAGAAGAGTGGGTTAGTAGAAAGACTCAAAGTGGCACTGGAAAATGACGGCCTTGATCCAGAAACAGTTTTATTTAATGACGAGGTTTCCACCTTAATCTCGTCAATTTCTGCCATGGAAGAGAATATTTCAACGAATGTGAAAAACGATATTTCTGCTATAAAGAATGACATTTCTACTAATATGGACGAGAAGATTCCTACTATGAAGAATGACATTTCCGCAGATATCTAATCATTGAAAAATGATATTGCTGCTGAAGTCGAGAAGGAAATCACGTCTCTAAAATCGGATATTGAGAATGAGATAACTACGATGAACGAGAAAATAAAATCAGACATGGAGAATAAGATGACAACGATGGAAAATCAGATAGATGAGAAAATCAAGGAGTTAGAGACGAAGATTGCCGATTTAAGAACTCAAGACACTTCATAAGAAGAAAAGAAGATCGAGATCTGCAAGCCAGAAATACAACCCAAGAAAGATGATATTGGCAGTTTTGCCCGAGTCAAGGCTCCAACGTTCGATGGAAAAATGTCGTGAACCAATTATGTGGAACAGTTTGAAGCAGCAACGAAGGCTTCGGGTTACAACAAAGTTAGGACCATCCAAGAAGAAGGTGACGAGGACAGATTTGACCAGTTCGTCAGTTTAATGAAAAGTATGATGGACAAGAAGCCGAGAAAGATCAGATGCTGGAATTGTGGCGAGCTAGGGCATGTACGTAGTTCGTGTAAGCGCCCCAAGACTCCTGCAAACCAAGAACCCCAGTCACAGGAAAACTAGAACGGGTAGGCTACGAGGGGGCAGCACCGACCCATGATCGTTCCATAGACCCTCTCATACTGATAGCTTCTCTCAGATGTCGCAACGACAGTGTTTATGTGGATGGCGAAGTAAATGGCAAGAAATATGCTCTGCTTGTTGACACTGGAGCAACTAGAACCATTATACGACCAGAGATAATAAATCCTAAAAACAAGCTTCTACCAACGATATTGCGACTGCGGACCGCCACAGGCAAGAATGCCAACGTTCACGGTGATACACAACATTCAATTGGGAATTGGCGCAGAAAAGTTCACACATACGGTAATCGTAGCTGACATTGAAGAAAACGTGATTCTGGGAATGAACGTGATGAATGTACATGGTTTCCAATTAGACTTTAGAAACAGAACCATTAAAGTGGGTTCCGAAGAGGTATTCCTTCATCCATGTGAAGGCAGAGCGGTTTTGGCAGCTGTACAGGAAGATACCGTTCTACCTGCACGTAGCGAAACCATGATAGTAGCACGGCTGCAAGGAATCATGGAGGAAGGTGCACCGGTTATGATGGAGCCAAGGAACCACGACGCAGAGGTTGGCAAAGGAGTACTAATTGGAAAAGGATTCGTTACGTCGACAAACGAGATCCCAGTATGTGTGATGAACGTGAATGATTACCCAGTTACCATCAAGAAGGAAACCAAGATTGGATCCTGCGTACCAGTGACGTCTATGGTTCGTCAAACAACGACCACTGACAATTCTAATGCCAGAGTCGAACAGATGTTATCAGTAGCTGGTCAATCTTTAGATCGAGCAGAAAAAAAGAGAATTAGAGTATTTCTCTTGCAGTATCGAGACCTATTCATATCAAAAGGAGGAAAGATTGGCAGAACATCAGCCGTCAAACACAAAATCGATACTGGTAATGCTAAGCCAATTAGACAATCAGCTCGAAGACTTCCACGAGCGAAGAGAGAGGAAGCTGAAAGGATAATTCGAGAGATGGCAGAAGAAAAAGTAATAGAACCATCTACTAGTCCATGGGTGTCTTTAGAAGTGCTCGTCAAAAAAAAATATGGAACTACGAGACTCTGCGTGGATTATCGCCAGCTTAACAACGTGACGAAGAAAGGCAGCTATCCTCTACCTCGAATTAACGATACGCTAGACACTTTGGCCGGCAGCAAACTGTTTTCAACCTTGGACCGAAAGTCTGGTTATTGGCAGGTGGAAATGGACCCAGAAGATAAAGAGAAGTTTGCTTTTATCACCGTATCTGGATTATGGCGATTCAACGTCATGCCATTCGGGCTCTGTAATGCGCCTGCTACATTTGAGAGACTCATGGAAAATGTCTTGAGAGGGTTGTCTTGGAAGACATGCCTGGTCTATTTGGACGACATCGTAGTACTGAGGAAGACATTTGACGAACATCTGAAGAATTTGGAAGACGTATCCAAACGACTCCAAGCTGCCCAGCTTATGTTAAACCCGAGGAAATGTCAGCTGATCCAAAACCGAGTCAACTATCTAGGTCATATAGTGAACAATGGAGGAGTGGCGGTGGATCCCGAAAAAATTGCTCCCATTCAGCAATGGCCGCAATCAACCGACAAACATCAAATTAGGAGTTTCCTTGGACTTTGCACGTATTATAGAAGATTTATCAGGAAATTTGGAGATATTGCCAAGCCGCTAACGCGACTTACAGAAGAAGCAAGAGCTTTCCAATGGGACGAAGACTGTCAAACGGCTTTTCATACCTTGGAGAAGCATTTAACCACGGCTCCGATATTAGGGTACCCTTTACCACCGGAACTCAAGGCGTATTGGGCTTAGTGGTACTCCCTTGTCCTGGAAGAAGGGCTGTTGAAATAAGTCCTTGAAAGCGATGTTGGTTCTGAAATGAGGAGACAACTAGTTATCCCGAGAACAAGAGTAGCTGAGGTACTGAAGAAGTTACACGACAATCCATCGGGAGGTCATCTAGGAGTGAAGAAAACCCTTCAGCGAGTCCGTGGAAGGTTTTATTGGAAGAACAGCTCCGACGATGTGAAGGACTGGTGTAAGAATTGTACGACTTGTGCTACGAGTAATGGACCACACCGCAAGAGAAAGGAACCCATGAAACAGTACAATGTTGGAAGCCATTCCGAAAGAATTGCTTTAGATATCGCTGGGCCATTTCCAACGACAGGAAATGGTGGCAAATACATACTAGTTGTAATGGATTGTTTCACAAAGTGGGTGGAAATTTACGCTATCCCGAACCAAGAGGCCACAACTGTCGCAAATGTATGGGTGAAAGAATTTATCAGCCGATATGGAATGCCCTTGGTAGTCCACAGCGACCAGGGAAGACATTTCGAAAGTCATCTATTCCAGGCGATTTGCGAGAAGCTGGGAATGAAGAAGACCAGGACAACAGCATAACATCCACAGTCAGATAAAATGGTCGAGAGAATGAACAGGACTATTGGAAAATACCTGTCCAAGGTAGTATCCAGGCATCAGAGAGATTGGGCCCAGTATCTTTCCCTATTCGCATTGGCCTATCGATCTGCCGTCAATGAGTCCACGGGTGAAACACCTGCGAAAATCCTGTTTGGACGTGAAATGAGGCTTCCTCGTGACCTGGAATTCGGCTGTCGCCCTGGAGAAGATCTAGCTGGAGAAGACTACGTGATCCAATTGAAAAGAAGGCTGGACGATATTCAGGAATTAGTCCGAACAAATCTTCAAGTTGCCAGCGACAGAATGAAGAGTCGGTACGACACGCAGGCCACAGAGGGCGGTTTCAAAGGAGGGGGGAAAGTATGGTTACACAACCCGACGAGGAGAAAAGGATTTTCTCCAAAATTGAAAAAATCCTGGGAGGTCCATACTTAATCAAGAAACGGATCAATGATGTTATATATCGCATAAGCAAGATCCCCAACGGAAAACCAAAAGTAATTCACCAAAATCGACTAGCGCCATTCAAAGGAGACCATGACCTGGAGAAAGGAGTAAACCTTATTCGAGATGTGTCTGACCCTACCTTCGAGGAATTTATGGGCACGTATGGAGGTACCGGGAAAGCTAGATATGGAGTCACTTCGGAACAACAACAAGATTTGTTCACTCTCCCGGAATATTATTCACTGGCATACAATATCCCCGTCCATCTCAAGAACGCACGAGGGTTGGCAACCGTCTTTCGAAAGAAGTTCGGGCAATTAGAAAAACTGGAAGACCAGATTCCAGCCCCTGGCAAGACAGTGAAACGGAAATATAATTCGCGGTACGTCTTCTACGTGGTAACTAAAAATGAATTTCAACATCGATCTACCTACCGCAATCTGTGGGAAGCACTTCGAAACCTACGAGACCATGTGTTAGAATCCAGCGTGAAGAAACTGGCTATGCCTAAGATAGCGAGTAACCAGTTGGATTGGCGTGTCATCAGGAACATGGTAGAGGTTATCTTCCAAGATACCGGTATCCAGATATTAATTTGCAGCTACAACCCCAGTTATCAGTATCCGATGAAGACGGTGCCCTGTTATTTCCATAAGATTGGAAAGTGTAGAAATGGAGTCAGTTGCCGATTCAAACATCCAGTCTCGGATACACAAAATTTCCAGGAGGAACTTTCATTTAAGGAGGGGGTAATGTTACGAACTCGCACACCGAAGCAGATACTAAGTACGGTCGTGTAACGTTATGTTAACGGAGTTAAAAAAATGGCGAGCACGCCGAATTCCGAGAAGGTCTATTGGGATTTATTGTGACCAATTTTATAGACATGTTCTCGGAAGTTCTTCTAAGGATTAAGCCGGCAATCGAGAAGTATCGCGAAAGGCATTTGTCTTTGTGTAAGCCGTAATCCACAATTCTCTGGTGAAAAAAGCTTTAATATAAATAAAGGACCGATCAGCGGAGGAGTTTAGTTGATAAAGTGATCTTGAAAAATAAACAGTGAATAAGTGAATATGAAAGTGTTGATATAAATTAATAATTAAGCTTGTGTGCATATAAATTAAATTTAAGTGACTAGTTAAGTACATATGAATTGAGTGTTAGAGAGTTAGTGTTGTAATAAATTAGTAAGTAGCCATACCGTATGTTCAAAATTTATCACACCCGTTTATTGTTAGAAATAAATAAGAAAAACATTATACTATTGTTCCGGAAATTGTTTGAAATTTGACAGATAATCATCAATTTTGAAGAAATCGCGAATAATTTTATTCAGAAATAGATGTTGCTTTGAAATTCGTAATAAAATTACTTGGGTTATTAATGGCTGGTGTTCTCGAAAGTAAAATGATGAGTTATATTGAATTTACCATTTCTGGGACTGCTCCAGCAATAGGATTATTGCCAAAGAAATCAAGAGATAAGTATGAATATGCATATAAACGTATTATGGACTATCGCAAGAGTAAAAACACGAGTTCTCTCTTAGAAAATGTTGTAATGACATACAGGTTGACAAATCAATGTTGGCAGTTGACGATCCGCGAGAAAGCCATACAACTTGACAACGTTGTTACCGGCAAGAGCAGGCGACGTACATTCCGCATGCAAAGTTTCAAAGGTTGGGAGGCTGCTAAGACGTACAAGGGTAACACAATATTTTGAATTTGGATTTACAAATAATAAATTGTGGCACATGTAATATATAAAATCGAGTTTACAAGAGAAAACAACATTAATGTGTTCTTTATTGGAGTTTTTTTTTTTGAACAGACATAATCATTTATTACATACGGGGAATTCTATAACTACCCTCTATTATTTTATGTGATGTAAATAATAAATAATAAGTAGATTCCAAGAGACATAAACTTTCACCTTTACTTCAAATTAATGTCTATCAAGTGGTCGCTTCATAATATTCGTCATTGAGGTTTATTTGTATATAAATTGGAAGTCAGGAAATTTTGTAGATAAAGCGTACAATAGGATTGTTGAACGACTTTCTAAATTTGACAATGGCCTAAAATTTTTTCTATCTGTTCGTAGTAATAGTTAATGACATACCTAACTCTTATGTTTTCTAAAATCGTTATTCTTAATAATATGTTTTAGATAATAATGTGAAAATTCGGTTTTATACATATTACTTAAGAAAACAAATTGGGAAATCGCCTTTAGAGATGGTGTGAAAAGAATACTAATAATATAAATAAAATATTGAAGTTTTTCTGTGATAGATATTTCTACTTCCATATATAAACTTTGGCTTTATTGGAAATATATACTATGAAACTAGAACATCCCTTCACACTTTTTACAGAGTTACAGAGAGTCGTAAATTATTGTTTATTTAGAACTATGTACAGATGTACTACAAATATTATAACACCTATTAACAAAATACATGCCTACAAACAAACACTATAATGGAAAATATGTTTTAGATGTACAGGGATCATCAACAGTAAAGTAATGATGTGCATCTACAAATTATTCTTCAAAATCACTTCCTATATCAACTTCATCATCCTCGCTATCTCCGTCTTCGGCCAAATTGATAATAAGAGTATATACAACAGTATCGAAAAGTGGCTCATTGTTCATAAATTGATCTTCAATCTTTTCAACATGGCCACATCTAACTTTCCAATCAGTTGCAGAAAATGTGTCAGAGAATTCATTACAGAATTCTTTAACATCTGTAGAATTGAAGGTAACATTTCGTTTGGCCCCATATCGGATTGAATTCCGGCCTTAAAACTTGCAATCCATGCCGATTGAACAATCAATCAATTTTATAAGTATTGTAAATGTGTTTAAAATATATTTATTAAAATAATAATTAAACACCATGAATTTACAATTAGAAAGAAAAATAGTAAAAGAATCCTAAAAGAAAAGAAAAGGGTAACAAGTAACAATATTATAATGAAGCGTTTAATCACTTAGCCGTGGCGCTGAGTCCACGTAGGCTGAAATGTGTTTGCTTGATGTTCATCTACTGTGGCCGGATGGTATATAATCCAGTCAGGTCTCCGTTCAGAGTATGCTTCGTACGCCATCTACGCGCGGGGCTCATAAGTATCCTCCATGTAATGCTGGTCGCTGACTAGACTGGGGTACAGGCGTATTGTAATGTCCGACCGCTACAGCCTCCCCCTCTGGCGTCGAGGTCGTCTCGACTAGGTGTCAGAAATAGTGGCGGGAGAAGTTATATCTGATTTGCGGGGCCGTCCTCTCCTTCTAATCTCCCGCACGGGCTTAAGTTTGTCTTCTGAGTTTTCAGAGGACTGATAGAGAGTTAGGTCGCTAGTATGATAAATCCCTATTGGAATGGAGTCTTCATTCGGCTCGGCAATTTCGTAGCTAGTAGGTCCGTGTTTTCGGAGTATGACATAGGGTCCGTCGCGTCGTGGGGCCAATTTCGTTGAGTATCCTTTTGCGGTGTTACTGAAGAAATGTGATTTGACTAACACTTTGTCGCCAGGTGCGTAATCCGGCCCATGACGCCTATGTTTATTTACATATGCTTGGTTCTTCTCTTGTCGTTCTTCGGTAAGCTCCTTGGCCAGGCGGAGAGACATAGATAAATTTTGTAGTATTGGTGTGATTCCCGCAACAAAATTTTCGTTACGTACAATAGTGCTAAGATCGTCTGTGAAGTCTTGTATAGTTCGCAGCTCTCTCACGAAGGTCAGATATGCCGTCGTTTGTCCAGTACTTTCACATCGGGCTGTGTTGATGGCGAATCTTATAGAAGTTAAATTGCCGGGACCATGAGAGGTGCTCTTTGCCAACTAGTATTCCTAATTGTGTTTTTAAGTCACGATTCTTACGTTCCACTATATTTTATTCAGCGTGATACACAGGAATTAGGGCATGTTTAATGCCTGGACGAAACGTGAGTTTTTGCATTATGGCGGACACGAATTGTGTCCCGTTGTCGCTTATTAACCGCCGTGGTACCCTATACCGGAGAAATATTTCATCGTTCAATACTCGTGCACAATTAACTGCCGTAGCGTCTGCTGCCGAAAATAGTTCAACCCAGCGGCTAGTGGTATCTCAAATTATATAAATCCACCTTTTGCCGTCTTCACTCAACGGTAGTGATCCGAATAGATCGACTGCGATAACTTCAAACCTTTGGTTCGAGACTACTGTTTGTAATAATCCCGCAGGCTTCCTGTTATCGACTTTATACATCTGGCATTCTAAGCGGGTAGATACATGCTTGACGATGTCCTGACACATTCCTGTCCAAAAGTAACGCCTAGCGACTCGATATAACGTTATATCTACGCCATAATGTCCGGCGGTAGGGTTGTCGTGGTAGGCACGCAAATTTTTGGACGCTCCTCTTTTGGCACAACTAATCTAGCGTTTTCATCCTCCTGTTTCTGAGTATACCGATAAAGTACTCCTATTTGCATGAAATATCCTCGTCTGATCCATTTAGCGTTTCTCTCGTCGTCTGCGGCGTTCTCGAGGGCCGCAATGATCGAAGCCAATTCAGGATCCTCTGTTTGTTTATGACGCATCTCTCTTTGACTTCGCTCAGGGATATCAAATTGTACATTGCAAATCTGACACTCATCGTTAGGTTTCTGGCATGGGGGTCGAAATAGGAAATCTGCTACTACATTTGTTTTCCCGGGTCAATATTGGATTGCTGTAATCTCAGGGTCCATCGTGCTAGGCGTCCTGTTGGTGTTTTCAGGCTCATTAACCACTTGAGGGGTTGGTGGTCGGTATTGCCTCTGAACCTTCAATGTATCCCCGAAACTTATCTACTGCGAACACTAGCGCAAGCGCTTCTCGCTCCGTAGTGCTATAATTCCGTTCCGCTGATGTCAGTAAGCGACTACTGTATTCTATCGGGTGCTCGTTTTCTCCCTCCTCCTGGACCAAAACCGCTGCTATTGCGTATGCACTGGCGTCCGTCTTGATAATAAATGGTTTGGACATGTCTGCTTGTTCCAGTATGGGCGAGGATACCAGTTTCTCTTTCAAATTTCCGAAGGCCTGCTCTTCTTCTAATCCCCACTTCCACACTGCTTTCTTCTTGGTTACATTCGTTAGTGGTCTGGAAATCTGCGCGAAGTTAGGTATAAATCGCCTGTACTAGGAGCAAGTCTGTATGAAAGACAAAAGCTGTTTGATATTTTTTGGAGCTGGCATATTGGATATAGCCGAAGTTTTTTCCGGATCGGTCGTAATGCCATTCTCAGTTATCATATGTCCCAAATACCTTACTGTGGAACAGCCAAAATTGCATTCTTTCCTCTTTACTCTCAGTCGGTACGTCCGTAAATGTTCAAAGGTTCTTCCCAAATCACGGAGATGTTGGTCGAATGTCGGTGACCTGATAATGAGGTCATCGAGATAAACTAAGACGGTGACTTCTTTTAGGGTATATTTGAATCTGTCCATTAGGGGCTGAAAACTACTGGGGGCGTTTCGTAATTCAAAGACCATCCTATTAAATCTATAGATTCCAAAAGGCGTTATAAATCCTGTTTTATCTTTGTCACTGTCGTGATTTTGTATTTGCCAATAGCCCGACTGGAGGTCGAGGCACGACATGAACGGGCAGCCCTTAGCGGCGTGAAGCAAATCGTCGATCCGTGGTAGTGGATATTTATCGGGTACTGTGATGGCATTAATCTTACGGTAGTCGACACATACTCGTAGGTCGTTGTCCTTTTTGGGTACGAGGACCTCGGGGGATAACCATGGCGTATCACTTTCCTCAATTACGCCTTTCTCTAGCATGTCGTCGAGCTTTTGCCTTAATATGTTTTGACGGGCAGGACTCATCCGATATAGGGCGTTAGCTACGGGCGCGTGTTCATCTGTGGATATGCGATGTTCAGCATACGGAGTAGGTGGTCCATCCTCGGCGAAGACATCGGAGTATGCCTGGAGGGTTTTATTGAAGGTGTCTCGTTGTTGATTGCTAAGCCCAGGAGTTTCGTCGGGTCTCAGACAAATATCTATTTGGTTAAATTCCAGTCTGCGTCGTTTTCTGGGATCCCGCTTCTTCGGTGGTGACCAAGTAGCTGGTAGAGAGTCTTTAAAAATATCGTAGATCGCACCAGGTGAATATTGGTCGTCGTCGTCGTCAAGTGTATAAGTCGGTCGCGGTGGCGTGAGGATCTTTATGAGTGGGCCAGCGTCAGCAGGCTGGGTGACAAGGGCTTCATCACCCATTGGCAATGGTGAGGCAAAGAATTCCAAAAATGGCGATTCTTGCCCCTCCCCGCCATTCACTGCAAGCATTATATTTCTGGCACTACCGGACTGTGTTTCTCGTTGTGGATGGCCATTTCGGATATATTCGGGTGTTTTACCCTGTTGAATATTGAGGAAGTTGAATATCTTCTTGGGTTCATCTGCGAAGTACCATGCACGCTGAGGAAGGTTCAGAACTAGGGCGGCTTTTCCGAGGAAGTCGATGCCTAACAAGGTGCGGTTGTCCTCTGCGTCGGGTAGTATTACAAAGTCTATCGGGAATGTGCGATCACCGACTTCTATTTGGGTCGTAGTAGACAGCACTTCTTTGGGTGTACAACGCCCGTCTGCGAGTGTGACGTCTACTAACTGTGTTTTAAAGTCGCAAGTCTGCCGTTGTTTTAAGTACTCGTACAATGATGCGCTAGCTATGCTCGTTCTAGCAGCTGTGTCTATATTAGCAAGGCCGTTAACCCCATTTACTTTTACTCGTATAGTGGGCACTTGCGTTGTGAGCTCGGTTAACGTACTCAGACTGTAGAAGTGGGCCGAATGGGCTGATATGTCGGGACGAGGTTTTTTGAACAAATTGGGCAGTTGTTTCGGAAATATCCTTGTTTGCCGCACCCGTAACAGGAGATTTTTCCCGGTTCCGATTTGCGATGGGTTTCTGTGCTAATTTCTTTATCGGCTTGGCGTTTTCGGCATTCGTTTATTGAATGCCCTCTAAAATGGCAGTAGGCGCATCTTGGCTTCTTGCTCGTATCTGGTCTCGGTATACTGGGAGGTTCTGTAGTCACTGTTTTCACCAGTCGAATGTGTTCAATTTTCCTGGCTAGTTCCAGTAAATTGTCGAAAGAACGTATCGACTCTCTTGGGATTTGTTTGCGTATGTGGATTGAAAGCAATCCGTAAACCATGTCGAGTTTTGAACTCTCGTCGTGACGGTTTGGCGGTAACTGTGCCAATAGTGCTCTCTTTCTGCATATGAAATCGTCGATTGGGACGCTAGGCTCTTGGCGTTGGTCAAATATGTCGAGATACACTTGATATGCTGGTTTAGCGGGCGAGAATGCATTTCGGATTAGTCGCGTGGCGTCATTCCAGTTGGTCGCTTGGTTTTTTACCCCGCGCCACCATAGTGAAGCGTCGTTGGTGAGGAGTAGCGGTAAACCTCTAATTGCGCAGGCGTCATTTATTTTCTCAATCTCCTTGTATATTGAGATGGTGGTTATGAACGTGTCGACGGTGTCGTGACATCTTTTGCCATCGAATCTTGCGGTGCAGCGGCTGAAACTGCCTGTGTGGCGTTCCAGGGAGAGATTTTCTCCAACAGTTGTCGAAACTGCTCCTCATTGAAAGCAATGGCCATATTTCCCTGTAGTCTTTGACTTTTACGAGAAATGATTATGTAGTGAAAGACGGACTGAACAAATCCGAATGAGCGAGTGTTTATTGTTGTCTGATTTTAATAGACAAGACAAAACAGCAAGCCGGAAGCCGGCGAAAGTTCCATCGCAATATTTCAAAAATCCAGGTGGTATCGTAGAAATTTTCTGAAAATTAACAAAACAAAGCAGGAGTTGCGAGAGTTTTATCGAATTTTCTAGGAATTAAATTTCCAATTCTTCTCGTTTGGTTTCTCGTGCTTTACGTTGAGCGCCAGTTTGTAAATGTGTTTAAAATATATTCATTGAAATAATAATTCAACACTATAAATTTACAATTAGGAAGAAAAATAATATAAGAATCCCAAAAGAAAAGAAAACAGGTAACAATATTATCATGAAGCGTTTAATCACTTAGCCGTGGCACTGAGTCCACGTAGGCTGAAATGTGTTTGCTTGATGTTCATCTACTGTGGCCGGATGGTATAGAATCCAGTCAGATCTTCGTTCAGAGTATGATTCGTACGCCATCTACGCGCGGGGATCCTAAGTATCCTCCATGTAATGCTGGTCGCTGACTAGACTGGGGTACAGGCGTATTGTGATGTTCGACCGCTACAGTATTATATTGCGGTTTGTACATTTTTGCAACGTTATAAAAATCCGGTTTTAACATTTGTTCATTGTAATATATGTTCCCTGCAAAAGCCAGTTTTTTATTTGTTGTTTAGTTCAAGCAGTCTTCGGTAATTTTTCATTTAGAACATTGTGATATGAAGCGTTATCAATTACCACATCACCGTTTTTTGGTTGGTTTGGAATAAGTTTTTCTTGTACACACTTCTCATAATTTTTGTACGCCATTTCATTATGTTAATGTCTTGTTTTTGACGGGGTGTTCCACTTAATACAATCATTAGGTACAAAACCATTTTTACTTCCTGCTTGCATAATGATGAGCCTTTTACCTTTTGAAACGGGTTTTCTCAATTCTTACTTACTCTCGTCGCTCCATCCTTTAAGGTGCGTGTGACATGAATAATTGTACGTTTCATCCATATAAATGATAGGTTTTTTCTGTTCTCTGAACTTATTTATGTTTCTTAAATGAAGTAGGCGTAAATGTCTGATTTCGTGACGATCCATTAACAAACTTCAGTTGTTTTTCCTGTTGGTCCAACAAAAACACTAGGAATGTATTTATTTCCACAGAGATTCGCGACTTCCTGCGAAGCCATAACTATCTGCAAAGGTTTGGTGTATATTTCTTAACGTGGGTACTTTTTTCTGGGATATGTGATAATTTATTATGCACCTTCTAAGCATAGTTTCGTCGAATTGATCCATAAAGTAATTGAACGTTCTTTGTTTTTAGTTGCTTTTAGTTGGCACATCAGTGTCAGCATTACTTACTACCAGAGCTTCTTTATTAGTACGGGAAAGCGTTCTTTCGCAGCAGCAGAAACTCGTTCAATGACCTAACAATAAAATAAGTGGATATAGATGTTGTATTATAGTTTTACTCATGTGTATTTTTATACAAGTAATTTTTCACCTGCTTGATATCAAGACCAATATTTTTCGCCGAAGATTTGGTCCATTTAGATATTTCGTTGATCCCAATAGAAGAATTTTTATACCATCCTTTCGAATTTGTATTTTGCCAGAAAGGATTTGGAGTTAAAAAAAAACTTTTCACATGTGATATGGTTTCCCCATCTTCCCATAATTTGTTCAAACAATCTTACTGGACATGCACAATCTTCTGCAGTGTTTGATACCAACCATTTACTATCAGCCAACTTCTGATTTACCCCTTGTGCTGTCTTCGTAAGCACTGGGTTATATTCAACTCTTCCGGTCTTTCTTGGACGGTTGTCTGTCACGATTATAAAATAGAATACCTCACAATTTGCTGCTTCTCCACCTCTCCAAGCCAATTCATACGCAGCAATGTGGTAACATTTTCTTTGGAGGCCTACAGGTTCTTCTTCACTCCAGAACAGAGCCATTTCAAAAATTTCTCGTTTTGTGACAGCATTAGAACTCATCTCACTTTTTTCTGGGATTGCTTGTAAAATTTTGCGTTTTGTCTCACGTGAATTTCTCGCTTCCTTAAACTGTACGTCCGTGAACGGATTAAAAATAATTTTATAATATTTGAAGTACTTCTCTTGTAACATTTTTGCTGACGTGTTCCAAATCGTCTTAACTGCACTCTCTCTCATAATTTAAGGTATTGAAAAGGATAGAATATTGAACGTGGTAGAACGAATCTTCCAAAAATACCTTTTGCCAATGGAAAAAAGAGGAGATGACCGAATTGGTAATAAGAACGACAACCAAAAATAAGCTATTAAAGAATATGGAATCTTTTAAATGCTCCGAGTCTCACTATTGTCGGTCGAAAACATTTAGCAGGATTTATTTACCAGCCGAATTAAGCATCGTTAGGCTTTGGAAAATTTATAACGAAAATGTAGTGAACAACGAGACATTAAATGTTAAAGAAAGTTTTTTTAGAGCATACGTAAATGAAAGTTTTAATATTTTTGCTACCCCAAAAACCGACCTATGCCCTATTTGTTTACAATATGAAACCAACATAAAAAAAACATAGGATGACACAAATGAAAAAAATTAATAGCTCAACAGCAGCTACACAAAATCAGGGCTAATTTTTTTTATCAACTGCTTGAAGAAACACGCGAAGACTTCGCCACATTCTCCTTTGACTGTCAAAAGAACTTTGCTATTCCAAAGCTTTCAGACCAGAAGACCTATTTTAGCATGAAGATTAATTTTCATCGTCTAGCGATTGTTTGTGGATCATCTAAAGCCAAGCTTAACCAAGAGAATGTGAGATCCTATGTTTGGACTGAAATTGACCATCAGAGAAGTTCCAACGAAATTTCATTGGCTCTCCATCATACACTTTCACAATTTAATTTCACTGAGAACGTTAAAGTAGTTCGTCTTATCTGCGATGTATGTGGCGCCAACAATAAAAATTCCACTGTCATTGCCATGCTAGTCTATTGGCTGCAATGTAAAGCACCTTTACAAATAAAATACTCTCCAGTTCCTGATCTTTCCAGTTGTTGGCCATTCTTACATTCCGCCTGACAGGGTATTTGGACAAATTGAGCGTATCTACAAAAACAAACAGAATTTGTCTTTCTTGACGAATACGTGGATATTCTCAACAACTTCGCCACTGTATTTAAAATTGGAGATGAAGTCAAAATCCCAGACTGCAGAAGTGAATCTCAAAATATTATCAAGCAATTAGGGTATTGGAAGCCGACATGTCCATAAAAACATTAAATTTTCTATGAGTTCAAGCATTCATAGATTGCTGAAAATATCATTTTTTGTTATTTTTCAATACCCTATCCCAGAAAAAAAGTTTTTCTTTTAATTAAAGACGAAGATTTCACACATTTCTTGGCTTTTCCTCACTTTCGGTTTATGTGGACTTGTCGGCTTTTGCATCTAGGCGACTGATATAATGGTCGACAAATTTATTAATTTTCCCGATGAGTTTATTGAACATATACTGTTCCTGTTCACATATATCATATTCGTTCAATTCTTGTACCAATCGTATTTTACATGGATGACATTTGTGCGACTCTAAAATTCGATAAACACTACTTCACGATACACTAGAAGCCTGAGCTACTCTCCTTATCGACTGGGTATTATCCATCTGCAAGTGACTCAAAACTACCACCTTGACTGCTTCATTCCTGTCGTCTGTTCTCCACAGAATCCGTTTCTATATATTCATTCATCAACTTGAAGCATGACCAATGTTTTTATTTGGATGATTATTATTGAATATGCGCGCTGTGGCTCTACCATGTTCATCATATTAAAGATAAATTCCCACAATTTATAATGTCTTCCCAACGGTATACAAATTTTGCCGTATGTGAACATAATGGTTGTGTATTAATAATTTATTGATCCATAACCAAACGGAAAATAAATGTTTTTTTGTCAAAAACCTCTTACTAAGCACTTTAATATTATAACAGTTGGTTGATGTGCTATCCAGTGTTTTGTATTTGGGTAATTCCAACAATCATCTGTTTAAGAATTAAGCGATAATTTTAATTTCGTGTTTTTATTTTTAAAATCCAAAATCATTCAAACAGATATTTCCAAAAAACCATTCATATTTTTTCCTGATAATTATATACGTTTTGAACACAATGATTTCCTTCTCCTTTCCGCAAGATAATGAATAGACATTCAATAATAATTATGGGCGTTCCATGATACTTTACAAAGAATCTTTTATACTAATATTGATCCAAAATACATAAAAATTAATAGCAGCCCGTTTTTTCTTATCAATCTTATAATCGTCCCTTTCACAGCCTCCAAATACCCTGTGAACATTATCTAAGAATGATATGTAACAAGTAAAGACACTTTATCCTCTTTTATAGCTCCTGCATTTTCTCGTAGCGATCGTCGAAAACTCATTTTTTTGTGGGAAAATATTTTTTCATCCGGATACTTCAATTTGCAAGAAATATTTTTTTCAATGTTGGTGTAGTAAATGTTATTTGATGATCTATTAAATCAAATTCAAGAATAGAAATTGTAACGTGTTAACATCAGTGTCACATAATTTTTCAATTATCCTGAACATACCTTCTATTCAGTAGTCTAAGCGTTTTTAATTTGTAAACTGATAGTGTGAAAAATGTCATAAGCAAATAACACTGTGCCCAATTAACTCTGTTTTCTGCCTTACTATGTCGAATTTCGTGAAGTTTTTCAGTTCCAAACCATCATCATCAAGTCTTCCCATAACAAAATCTGACAATACTATCCTACCGATTAATGGATTCTCTCTCTTTATATATTATAAAGTTTCTCATCCTCTTTTTTCTACAGCAGTCATCCCGCCATCAGTCCTGCTCATACATGACGTTGCTTTATGCACCTATCTAATTTCAGTTTCTCGTTTTAATTCGTCCTGTATTAGTCACTTGAAGCTCTTTTGAAGGGCGCATGTTAGTTGCAGACGAGGTTTATGTTCTAAAAAGGGTTTTATGAGGGTACCTAATCCTGTGGGTGGATTGCAGACTGGCGGTCAGGGGTCTTAGAATAACAAAATGTACGCAAAAATATTATTATGGCTATCAGTTTAGAATCTATTTCAACAATGACAACACATTTGTTAAGTAGGATATACAAAAAACTGAAGATGCAAGTGAAAGATATGATAAGTGAACGTGGAAATAGTCTAATTGTTATTGAAAATTTTAAATTTTATAAACATCCTGAATTAAAAAATGGTGAGACATGGTGCTGTGTGAAAAGGACATGTGAAGCTAAAATATATATAATGTGCGTTGAAAAAGTGATGTCTAAAATATTAAATACTCATAATCATGAACAGGAAAGTGACAGTGCAATCAACGGACAAACACTAAGTAATAAATTAAAAAGAAAAGCAGACGATATGATTTCTGGAAGGTCATCTAAAATAATTGGTAGTGAACTTAAATTAAATTATAATACTTTGTCAGATTTGGCAGAAAAAGATATACAATATATGAAACGCAATATTCACAGACACAGAAATAAATCATTTCCAAAATTGCGTCGTTTCTATTTTATTCGCTCCTACTACAGTTCTCATTTCTGGTCTTCAATAGTTACATGTTATTGCTGTAAGACTGATTTTCTGCAGTGTTCTTCATTCGTTTGAATTTCTGCCTTTTCCCCTACTGTTAATTATTGTGGGTAATTATAAAAGAAAAAATTATATACTTTATGTATTGTAATATTTTTCTTATTTTCTAAAACGTTTTGTTACGGGTGGGATAAATTCATAGGTTCACTTACTTAATTTATTCATTCACTTCACTATTTACTAATTATATACACAGTATATTCACTTAAACGAATTCATATAAACACTTCACTACCTAGACTATTTACTTGTTCGCTTTTTATATCACGAGATCTCTTTATCAACTAAACTAACTCTCCCTGGACGGTCCATTATATATTAGTCCATTTTTACTAGATAATTCTAGATTGCGGCTTACACAAAAACAATTGGCTCTCTGGCACTTTCTAGATACGACTGGTCACAAAAACAATGTCTAAATAAGATAGTCACAATACTAAACATTCGCCATACTTTTAACTTTCATACATGGTTTAGACTGAGTTGGATTCAGGAACTATACCAGTGTGCTGTTTCGTAACATTACCCCCTCTTTAAATGGAAGTTCCTCCTGGAACTTTTTTGTAGCCGAGACTGGATATTTGAATCGGCAACTGGCCTCAATTCTACACTTTCCGATCTTATGGAAATAGCAGGGCACCGTCTTCATCGGATACTGATAACGGCGGTTGTAGCTGCAAATTGATATCTGGACACCAGTATCTCGAAAGATAATCTCCACCATGTTTCTGATGACTCGCCAATCCAATTAGTTACTCGCTATCTTACGCATAGCCAGTTTCTTCACGCCGGATTCTAACATATGGTCTCGGAGGTTTCGAAGTGCTTCCCACACATCGCGGTAGGTAGATCTATCTTGAAATTCATTTTTAGTTACCACGTAGAAGACGTACCGCGAATTATGTCTCAGTTTCAGTGTCTTGCCAAGGGCTGGAATCTGGTCTTCAAGTTTTTCGAATTGCCCCAACTTCTTTCGAAAGACGGATGCCAAACCTCGTGCGTTCTTGAGATGGGCGGGTATATTGTATGCCAGTGAATAATATTCCGGGAGAGTGAACAAATCTTGTCGTTGTTTCGAAGTGACTCCATATCTAGCTTTCCCGGTACCTCCATACACGCCAATAAATTCATCGCAGGTAGGGTCAGACACATCTCGAATATGGTTTACTCCTTTCTCTAGGTCATGGTCTCCTCCGAATGGCGTGCGCTAGTCGGTTTTGGTGAACTACTTTTGGTTTTCCGTCGGGGATCTTGCTTATGCGATAAATCATTGATCATTTTCTTGACTAAGTATGGACCTTCCCAGGATTTTTGTAATTTTGGAGAAAACCCTTTTGTCCTCGTCGGGTTGTGTAACCATACTTTGTCCCCTTCTTTACAACCGCCTACTGTGGCCTGCGTGTCGTACCGACTTTTCATTCTGTCGCTGGCAACTTGAAGATTTTTTCGAACTAATTCATGAATATCGTTCAGCCTTATTCTCAGTTGGATCACGTAGTCTTCTCCTGATCTTCTCCAGGTTAACAGCTAAATTCCAGGTCACAAGGAAGCCTCATTTCACGTCCAAACAGGATTTTCGCAGATGTTCCACCCGTGGATTTATTGACGGCAGATCGATAAGCCAATGCGAATAGGAAAAGATACTGGTCCCAATCTCTCAGATGGCTGGAGACCACTTTGGACAGGTATTTTCCAATAGTCCTCTTATTTCTCTCGACCATTCCATCTGATTGTGGATGTTACACTGTTATCCTCGTCTTCTTCATTCCCAACTTGTCACAAATCTCCTGGAATAGATGGCTTTCGAAAGTTCTTCCCTGGTCACTGTGGACTTCCTAGGGCACTCCATATAGGCTGATAAACTCTTTCGCCAATACATCAACGACAGTTGTAGCCTCTTGATTCGGGATCGCGTAAATTTTCACTCACTATGTGAAATAATCCATTACAACCAGGATGTATTTACCACTATTTTCTGTCGTCGGAAATGATCCGGAGATGTCTAAAGCAATCCTTTCGAAAGGGTTTCCAACAATATACTGTTTCATAGGCGCCTTTCTCTTGCGATGTGGTCCATTACTCGTAGCACAAGTCGTACATTTCTTACACCAGTCCTTCACATCATCGGAGCCGTTCATCCAATAAAATCTTCCACGGACATGTTGAAGGGTTTTCTCCACTCACAGATGACCTGCCGATGGACTGTCGTGTAACTTCTTCAGTACCTCAGCTACTCTCGTTCTAGGGATAACTAGCTGTCTTCTCATCTCGGAACCATCATCGTTTCCAAGGACTCTTTTCAACAGGCCCTCTTCTAGAAGAAGGGAGTCCCACTGAGCCCATTACACCTTGAGTTTCGGTGAAAATCTTGACACTTCTTGCCAAGTAGGTCGCCGATTTTCTTCCTTTCACTGCCGAATCTTCTTTAGGCAAGGATCATTCTCCTGATATTCTCTGATCCGGGTGAGTGACCATTCTTCATTTTGTTATATCCCGAAACCTTCGTTGCTGCTACATATTCAAAAGCAGCTGTCAATGCGTCAACTTATGTTTCGGGATGGGCTAAACGAAGCGTTCTCTGCATATGCTATATGCATGAGCCATCGATAAAGGCCTGGACGCCCAGACATTTCATCATTCACTCTGGTTCTGATGGATAAGCGAATCGAACTAATCGGGCAATCTCCACTTCATACTCTTAAAGGGCTTCATCACGTTCCTGCCTTCGGTTCTTCATCTGTGATTTGTACAAATGCTCTAGATTTCGTGGCCATATCGCGTGTCCAACCTCTTCTTCAGCTGCTCGAAGTCATCCGTTTCTTCTAAGGGTATCATCTGTAGTATATCTAAGGCATCTCCCAGAAGCGCGATAGTTAAGTTCACTGCCTTCTCTCTATCGGACCAATTATTCACTCTAGCGGCTGCTCCAAACTGTTTCACATAATTGGTCCAAGACATTTTTCCTTCGAATGTTGCGGCCTTGACTACCAATGTCTTTTAACTTAGGATGTGTTTCTGTCTTGCAAGGTTTCGTTTGGAGAGCTTATCGTATCAAAACTGTTTTATAAATTTATCACAAAAATATTTTCTCCACAAAATTATATAATCTGTATAAAGCAATTTTATATGTGTAATGTAATAGATTCACAAAATATTTATCGTTTATAAAATTTATTTGTTTTATAACACTTTTTTAAGAGAGTTTGGTAGCATTTATGAATCAGGTATAAATACATTATAGAACTATTGTTATAAACAAAATGTTTTATAAATTGTGCCGATGTTATGTTTATAGATATTCTATAAACATTTTGAAAACGTTTCTGATACTAACATTGTTTTATAATATTTATTGCCAAAACATTTCTACGACTATTATAAAATAGCATATTGTTAGTTGGGTATGTAATGTTTCTGGACGTATTGCTCGACATTCGTTAATAATTCGCTGACGTAAATCACCTAATGTTATTGGTTCAGTTGCATACATCTTGGTTTTGAGATATTCCCATAAAAACGTCTAGTGGGGTTTAATCAGGTGACCTAGCTGGCCACTCCATCATTGGGCATTGTTTGCCTATCCACCGACAAGGAAATGTTTCATCTAGAAACTGTCGTACTTGGATAGCGTATTGTGGAGGGGTTCCATATTATCATAATTTTCTAGTATGTGGATTATTTCCAATGATGGAGTGGCCACCTAGGTCACCAGATTTAACCCCGCTAGACTTTTTATAGGGATATCTGTGTATATTACACAATTTCTATTATTTTAGTGAATGTTTTTGATTATCTCTATCATTTTGTAGTTTACTCCCCTTCCTTCTAGTACTTTCCATAACTTCTCCCTTGGTACTTTCTCAAAAGCTTTTTACATGTCTATAAATCCCATATACACCTCTTTTTCTTGTGGTGAGAACTTATCAATTATCTGTTCCACTGTGAATATGTGGTCTTGGATGCTTCGCCCTATTCTAAATCCACTTTGCGATTCTTCTAAAGTATTTTCTATCCTTGGTCTTATTTTACTGTCTATAATCTTCTCGTAGACTTTCATAGATGTACTAAGTAGATTTATTACTGTATAATTATTGCAGTCTCGTCTATCCCGCTTTTCATATATTGGAACTATTAAGGCTGTCTTCCAATCTTATGGAATCTGTTCTTCACTCCTCGCTGTGTTGTATATTTTCAATAATATTTTTGTTCCTGTTTCCCCTAAATTCTTGAACATTTCTGCTGTTAATTTATCAATTCCTGGAGATTTTACATTTTTCAATTCATTTATTATTTCCTGTAATTCATTTAGAGTTACAATGTCTTTATTTTCTATTATTGCATCCTATTTTTTGTTAATGTCCCGAATTCTGTTGTCTACTCCTAGTATTTCCTCAAAGTACTCTTTCCATCTATCAATAACTTCGTTTTCATTTCCTAGTATACCTCATTTTTTATTTTTTATCCATGTTATTTCTTGTGTTTTTCCTTTCTTAATTACTTCAATGCTTTGTAAAACATTTTTTGATTTGATTTACTATTGCTTTCCATTTTCTCGCCAAATTCTTTCCACTGATTTCTTTTAGCTACTGCTACAAACTATTTTACATTTTTCCTCTTCTCCTCGTACACTTCATGGTTTTCCGTTGTTATGTTATTTATATATATATTTTCCATGCTTCTTTTTTTGATTTTACTTTTATTTAAATTTCGTCCGTCCACCAATCTGTTTGTTTTTGCTTATTAGTTTTCTTGCTACAACCACATATTTCTTTAGCGGTTTCCAATACGTTTTTTTTAAATAATCCCACATTTCTTCTAAATTACCATTTTTCATTATATCACTATTATTTGAGAACTTTCCTGACAATACTTTTTTGTATTCCTCTGCTATATCTGTTTGTATGATCTGACCGATTCATATTCTATTCTTTTTTCTACTTTTTGTCAATTATGATTTGTAATTTCTACTTGTTCTCTTATTTTTGTTACAAGTAAATAGTGGTTACTTCCTATTTCTGGTCCTCTTCTAACTTTGGTATCCAATACCTCCTTTCTATTTCTCTTTTCCACTAATATGTAATCTATTATTGACCTTTCATATCTGTTCTCGATCACACGTGTATATTTATGTATGTCTTTATGTTGTAAAAATGTATAAGTTACAATGAAATTATGTAATATGCAAAAATCCAACAGCCGTTCTCCATTATTATTCCCAAATGCTTTACCATGTTTTCCTATTACTATTCTGTGAATGTCATTTGTTCCCACTCTCCTTATCAAATCTCCAAGTATAATGATTTTTCCTTTCACATTTTCTATAGCCATGGTTAGATCTTCCCAAAACCTATCTTCATTTCCTACTATGTCATCTTCATTTGATCCATATACAATTATTATACTTTTTGTGTTCATATTTTTATTTTAAGGAAAAGCCAGTGGGGAGGATGAAGTAGCGCCAGAGCTGATAAAATGGTTAGGAGAAAAAGGAAAAGACTGGCTGTTTCTCATATGCGGGGAAGCATAAGATACTCAAAAAATCCCCAAGGACTGGGAAAATAACCTTATACTGCCAATACATAAAAAAGGGGAACAGACACTGTGCAATATTTATAGACCAATATGCTTAGCCCAAACCAGTTTCAAAATCTACACGAGAATAATAGAGATCCGATTAAGACGTTATGTAGAAGCATATAGAAGCAATATTAGGAGAGAAACAAGCTGCTTTTAGACCAGGACGACAAGCAAATGATAATATGTATATATATATATATATATATATATATATGTATATTGAGAAGGTTAATTGATAGTACCATAGAAGCGGGGGAAGAAATGTATTTAACATTTATTGACTTGAAGGCAGCTTTTGACACAGAGGAAAGAGATAAAATTTAAGAGGTGTTGGAAGATTTAGAAGTACCGAAAGCTCTAATTAATATAATTAAAAGCACATACGAGACAGTCAAATTAAGAGTCCAGATAGGAGGTCAAAGATCGGAAGAATTTCTAATGAAAAAAGGTATGAAACAAGGCGATAGCTTAAGCCCACTGTTGTTTGTCATTATAATGGACAAAAGAGTGAAGGAAATAAAAAGACAATGAGGAAATCTGGACATGATAATAGGGTACAGAAACATGGTGCCGGTCAGATTAAGTAATTTACTGTATGCAGACGATATTGTACTTATAGCAAAATCAAAAAATAAAATGCAGAAACTAATCAACTTATTGGCAAGAGAAATAGAAAATATGAAAATGACAATAAATACAGAAAAAACCAAAGTAATGATAGTAAATGAAAAACAGCGAGTGGGGAGTAACTGCAAGGAATTGAAATGTAATTACAAAACATTAGAAAGTGTAACAACTTATAATTACCTAGGATGTATCATAACAGAAGGAGGGAAAATAGATGCAGAACTTAATAACAGAGCAAATAAATCAACGAGATTATATTATTTCATAAATCGAACAATATTAAGCTATAAACACATTGATATGAACACAAAGCTGGAAATCTACAACAAAATTACAGTCCCAACTATAACTTATGCTAGTGAGAACTGGGTAATGCAGAAAAAAACAGGAAACAAAAATGAATGCAATGGATTTGAAATATTTAAGAAAAATAGCAGGTAAAACAAAATGGGAACCAATAATATCAAAGACTAAAAATAAACAATTAAACTGGTATGGCCACTTAGTAAAAATGAAGCAAGATAGAATTGCGAGAAGAGTTATGAAAATAGGAATATCAAGAAAAACACAAAGAGGAAGATCCAGGAGGAAATGGATAGATCACATTGAAGAAATTGGAAAAAGCAAGTGAAAAACATTAGGAGATGAAGGTATTGGTCAGGGATAGAAAAAAGTGGAAAAAATGGGTACATGAAGAAATCCAATCCGACGCCTGAGAAGGCATAAGGATAAGAGAAAGAGAGGAAATGTTCATATTTTTATTTTTCATTTCCATCACCAGTAATCTTTCCGACCATCATGTCCCTCCGGTAATTTGTTCTTCTAAGTTTGTATGTATTATGCATGCAACTCCTGCTGCCGCTCTTTTCTCATTTTCAATACCCACCATATATTAGTATATGACCAATATCCATTTTCACTATCCCCTGTCCTTTTTTTTTCTCTGTTACAGCTAGTATTCTCAAGTTTGTAATTTCAAACCTTTCTTCTAATTATTTTTCTTCTCCTAAAATACTTCTAACAGTCCGTGTTCCAATTCTCCACATTTCCGTTGCTAATTTTATTTCATTCTCATCAAATTCCGTTGCCGTGTCTTTTTCTCTGTGACCATGAATATCTGTTTCTTCATTCAGTTTTTTGAATGTATTTTTCCAGTATTCTCATTTTATTTGTTTCTTTATCCCATCTCCATTCTTGCCCATTCACTGTTACCTCATTGTATCCCATTTTTACGCATTTTCCTTTTTGGTTTTCTAATTTTGCAAAGATCCTTATCTCTTTTTGTTTTTCTCTTTCCTTCTTGGCCATATCATTATTCATAAAAACTCTTTATTCTCTCCTCTCCTCTAATTTAGCTTTATTTGCCATAATTTTTTCTTTATCAGCTTCTTTTTGACAATCCACTATACACTTTTTCTCCCCTATCTTGTTAACTGCTGTAGACTCGATATTTATTTTTAGTTGTTGATTCTAAGAGTTTCTGACATTTTCCACCAACTTCGACAGCTGATTAGTATCAAGTTTCAATCTATTTATCATCACATTATTATTTCTTCTTTGTTTATCTATAATTTCCATTGTTTTTTCAATCTCTTCCATTTTTGTTTTCATTTCTGCATTTTCTTTTTTAATTGCTTGATTTTCTTCTCTCAATACTTCGTTTTAAACTTTCAACTTTAATATTTTCTCGTTAAACAGAGTCTGTTGATCTTTATTTCCTTTGATCTCGTTTTTAATTAAATGTTGTTCCCATTTCATAACCTTTTCATCTGCAGACATTTCCTTCATTAACGCTATGATTTGATCTAGCTTTTCACTTTTTTCACTTCTAGGTGGGGTTCTGCTAGTCCTCTTGCTAACTTCAAATAAACCATCCATTTTTCTTTCTTTTAAATCTTCTGTAGAATAATCATCACTATCCGTTTTGTTTATATTTTGTATTCAACTACTATTTGATTATATTATTTTCGTGGTAGCGTAAGACCAAGATAACCAGATCTACTCTTCGGTGATACTTGATCTATCCAACCACATATTATATATATATATATATATATATATATATATATATATATATATATATCTAATTTCTTTCTTTATTTTATCCTCTATTTTTTTTTAATTAGACAACTTCGCAAATTATCTCGTTTTGGACTCGCCTTAAATCAATTGCTTTTCATTTTAGTAACATATAACTAACCTATTTACTTAATTGTTTTTACAAAATCTAACGTTTTTCTTTGTTTTTTCTTGTAGCACTACGTACTTTACCTATTGTTGACACCATTCAAATTCCAGTTAATTAATTTTCGCTGCACTTTTCGATATATCGAAATAAATGCTGGCAAATTTTATAAACACTTAATTATTTCCAAGCACCGTTGCCGAGTCAAGTATTTTACATTTTTGAAATCTATCATCAGAGGCGCATCCAAATTTGCATAAATATATAGAATGTTCTATTTTAAATATTGAGGACGGACCTTGTGGCCGAGAGGGTGAATGTTACAAAGAGTATAGGTACGTAACCAGACATCCCCCTTCAAATAATGTCCGTAACAGTCGCCTGTTTGAAATTATTCAAGGTGGATAGTTTTTATTGGAATGCATCGTATATTCTGTCCCATTTTCCATTCAAAATTTCACTTTTTCTTCTCTTCCACTTGCTCTCTGATTTATTTTAGTCCGATATTATGTTTCACTTATCTATTCCTGCCATTTTTCTAACGTTTATTATGAATTTCCGGGTTCCTAGACTGCTAAAAGTAGCTCTGACAAGGATGTAATCTGTTTACGTCTGAGTCTTACTACACCTTAAAATTTTTGAAAAAATTCTTTAATTCAAATCATAATCAAATTATAATCAAAATATAAATCAGCAGTGTATACTCAAAAAATCATTCCGCGTGTTCATATTTCTGGAAGTTATTTTATTTCAGTTATGAATAATTCAGAATGAGTTGGCACTCACGCGCGGAGCCATGGAGGAGCCGAGGGAAAGGGATAAGTTTATCTTATAAAAATAATCGGTTCGTTAGAGTTCGTTTAAGATTCAAAATGCGGTTGCGAGGTGTTTGAAAGCGGCCCGCATAACCAACTCTTTCGACTCGTTCTAGCGTTTCTCTCAACAAAAAGAAGGATTTACACCCTCGGGAACGTGCTGGATAATGCTAAAAACTTGGGGAAACAAAGAAACCGGTTGTCTACCTACCTATTGGAATCGTATCACTTGACTCTACACTAAAAATAAGTAATTTGTGAAATTTATTACTGTTGAATAATTATTTTGACTAAAGTTACTTATTTGTTTGGATAATAATTTTTTATTATATTCATTTCTAGAGTCGCATTCGGAAGGTTAGTTTGTTCCTCTGAAACTAGTTTAATAAACTCACAAAATTATCAAACTTATGAGAAATTGTTTGTATTTTTCTGAGCCATTACCAGATTTTCGAAATATCTCGTATAGTACAGGATCCCACTGCTAATTCTGCAGCTACCTCTTTTCTTATGAAATTAATTTTGAATGATTGTTGAGGAGGTGAGCAATAGATTGGCGATAGGTTGCCTATAAAAAATTAGCCGCAAATATCTGTTATTAATTTTTGTGTAATTAATTCGCTAATATAAATTGCAGCTATATGTTTGTTTACTCATTTTCAGAGAAATAAATTGTTGCCAGCTCCCGGTCAGCCGCAACGTTACGGTTGCCAGGTGTAAAGAGATATATTATACTTAATTATTTAGTCATCTGTTAAAAAAATTATTACAAAATTAAAGTTTTATATTTCCTGTTTACAATAATCAATGATTGCCAGGTAAAAAAATGGCCGCAAGTGGATATTGCCATGCTTTGAATAAACGATTATCCATCCAGGTAATTGTGAGTGCAAGAGAAAAGATGGTCCATTCGTTTCGTGCGACAAATAAGGATAAAGCATGGCAACTTTGACACTTATCGTATAGCAACAATTTACTTACAGGTTGGCAAATTAATTTTGGCAGTCATAAGTTTGGCAACCTCTGATGCGCCGTAGAAAAGACGTATGAGGATTGCAAGAGCTCACTTCTCTGACAGAATTCGTAAGATTCGTTTCGACAGTACAGCTCAGAGAAAAGTGTGATTACCGGGGTTGTGCAATACTAACTTGTTATGGCGACTCCAGAAGTAAAGTTGTTCGTAAGAAGTTGAGTGAGCAGTGTCGTGAAATAATTATGATCGTTTTAAATTTCATGACCGAAGAGGCAAACAATGGCAACTCAACAATTCCATTAACAAAGGTAAGTTGTAATTATTGCAATAAAATTTTTAAGCCAAAGTAATTATTTAACAAATTTACACTCGATAGTGAATTTTTCAAATCGATTTCCGTACATAAAATATTTATTAGTTAAACGATTTGAAAAAGTGACATTAGGGTGAGACAAAGTATTTTATGCACTCATGTGTCAATTTTATTAACTCATGTGTCAGTTTTATGCACCGTTATGTCATCATGACAAGCAAATCGACGCCATTTTCAGTCCGTTTAGAGCAACCTAAATGAGACATTTTTTGGTTTTTGCTTGCCCGTGGCCCATGCGTAAATTTTTCCATTCGTGAAAAAAGCACCACTTTATCACTTGTTGCATAAATAACTATTCTGTTTCTGTCTACAGGAGTATATAAATGGGCAAATGTTTATTTTGTGTAAGATACCTATTTAAATGTAATAGATTCCTTAGCTTATAATTATTATACTCATTTCATACCTATCTCTATTAACTTTTGGTTTTATTATTTGTTTTGAACCATCTTCCGATTTCAAATACAATTGCGGTTTGGTCATTTTAAAATATGTTTGAACTAAAATCTAAAGATCGTTTAAAACAACTGATGAACTGAAACGTAATATAGTATTTTTCAATTTAATACTTCTTCTAATTGGCTGAAAACTACGACAAAAATTTTAAATTCAAATAAAGGTAAATGAAAACAAATTTAACTACTTCCTCATTTCATTTGTATAAAAATACACATGAGGAAAACTTTTAATACATTTATATCGACTTATTTTATTGTCAGGTCATTGAACGAGTTTCTGCTGCTACGAAAGTAAGTCAAAGAACGCTTTTCCGTATTAAAAAAGAAGCTCTGGCAGGAAGTAATGCTGACACTGATGTGCCTCCTAAAAAACAAAAACGTCCAGTATCCGTATGGATCAATTCGACAAAACTGTGCTTGGAAGGTGTATAATAAATTATACCATATCCGAGAAAAAAGTACCCACGTTAAGAAATGAACACCAAACCTTTGCAGATAGTTATGGCATCGCAGGAAGTCGCGAATCTCTGCAGAAACAAAAACATTCTTTGGTTTTCCTTTGGACCAACATGAAAAACAACAGAAGTTTGTTAATAGAACGTCACGAAATCAGACATTTACGCCTACTATATTTGAGAAAACATTCAGGAAAACATTCAACGTTCAAGAAACATAAAAGAGTACAGAGAACAGAACAAACCTATCATTTATATGGAGGAAACATACATTTATTCATGTCACACACACCTTAAAGGATGGAGCGACAAGAGTAACGGATGATTAAGAAAAACCGCTTCAAAAGGTAATAGGCTCATCATTGTGCATGCAGGAAGTGAAAATGATTTTGTGCCTAATGCTGGTATTATGTGGAACTTCCCAGTCAAAAATAGGAGATTATCATAATGAAATGGCGTACGAAAATTATGAGAGGCGGGTACAAGAAAAACTTATTCCAAACCTACCAAACAACGCTGTTGTGGTAATTGATAACGCCCCATATCACAATGTTCTAAATGAAAAATCACCTACGATTGCTTGGACCAAACAACAATTAAAACACTGCCTTTCTGAAAGAAACTTATATTACAGAAAACAAATGTTAAAACCGAATCTTTATAACGTTGCAAAAATGTACAAACCGCAATCAAAACTTAAACGGACTTATATCCGATCGAAAGTGTTGGGGCGGCACTTCAAGAATATGTGGCCAAACGAAATGTTACCTCCAATTTTACAAAAATTAATGAATTCTGTAATGAAACTTTTGACACATTTTGTGCAAATAGATGGAAGGTTAGATGTGACCATGTTTAAAAGATTGAAGATAAATTTATGACAATGAACCACTTTTACATACTGTTGTAGATAATATTATTATTTTTGGCCGAAGACGTAGATAGCGAGAATGATGAAGTTGATATAGAAAGTGATTTTGAAGAATCATTTGTAGATGCACATCATTATTTCACTGTCGATGATCCCTGTACATCTAAAACATATTTTTCATTATAGAGAAATTGACTGTCTCGACCCTTACTTCGTGGAATATGCTCATATTTCAAATATAATACCTTCAGCAACGAATACAACAATTTCTTCTAAAACAGAAAGTAACGTTAGTACAAAATTTTTAAATGTAAAAACAAAAATACCCCTATTAAAGAAGTCAGGTATATATAAACTCAAATGTCCAGAATGTAATGCTGTCTATTTGGGTCAGACCCTTAGGAATTTTGAAATACGATACAGTGAGCACTTACGAGCATACAGATTAAAACAACCAGATAAATCCCACTACGCAAAACATCTACTTGACACCAATCATTCATTGACACCTAACACAGAACTAGAAGTGCTGCATATTTGTGAAAAAAAACAAGAACTGGATTTCCTTGAGGAACTGGAAATTAGAAGACATTTAAGAAACCCACAATATGAAGTTGTCAATGAACAGTTAAATCTAGGGAGTTCTCCACTAATAAACTGTCTTCTTAAGTGATAATTGTAGAGATCAGCAGATATAGTTTCCCTGGTTTTCTATATCATTGCAAATTTATACTGATCTTAATTGGAAAAATGATATCCATGATATCACCATAGGGCTAATAATATCTAAGCTTCAATATTTGTAATATCACATCTTCTTCTTTTTTCTATAAACATATATTAAGCCAATCACAAGTTAGGTCACTTCTTGGTCTAGCCAAAAATAACTACTACACATCAGGTAGGCATGAAATGATATGTAACTTCTGTCATTCTGACGATGATATTGATTTATCGAAACAATTGTCAATTTTTTAGAATTTTCAATAACTTTTATTATATTGTGGAATTAACTAGAGACCGTGAGTTTCATTTGAAAACACTTTCATTATAGTGTTTGTTTGTAGGTGTTATGACTGCATACATTGGATGCAACACATGTAAAAATGTAAATAGGTGTTATCAAATTGTAGATATTAGAGACGAATTCCACTAGAGTAATATAATATTTGTAGCACATATGTACATAGTTCTAAATAAATAATAATTGGCGGCACCCAGAACCAAGATTTTTTTGTTTTGCCAGTCCTAATTTCATAGTAAATATTTGCAAAAAAAACCAAAAATTTACATATGAAAGTAGAAATATTTACCACAAAAAACTTTATTATTTAATTTATAGATATTATTAGTATACTTATTAGTGCATCTCTAAAGGCGATTTCCCCAATTCGCTTTTCAAATTTTATGTATAAACCCGAATTTCTATATTATTATCTACTATATATTATTAAGAATAACAATATTAGAAAGCTTATCAGGTAGGTATGTAATCAACTATTACTATGAACAGATAAGAAAAATTGTTGCCCATTGTTAAATTTAGAGAGTCATTTAACAATCATTATCACATTGTATGCTTTATCTACAAAATCTACCTGACTACCAATTTATATACAAATAAACCTCAATGACGAATATTATGAAGGAACCACTCAAAAGACATTATTTTGAAGTGAACGTGAAAGTTTATGTCTCTTGGAATCTATTTATTATTTATTACTTACATCACATAAAATAATAAAGGGTAATTATAGAATTCCTCGTATGGTTTTTGAAGCAATTAATAATTATGTCTGTAAAAAAACAATCCCAATTTTCGTAAAAAAATCTAATTGTTTTTATTTTCTTATTCATTTAATTATTAATAAAAAAAACATTACTGTTATTTTATTTTGTGAACTAGATTTTATATACCATTATACATGGGCCACAATTTATTATTATTAAATCCAAATTCAAAATATTGTATTACCCTCGTACGTATAAGCAACCTCATAACATTTATTACTTTACATGCTGAATGTACGTCGCCTGCTCTGCCCGGTAACTCCGTCAAGTTGTATGGTTTTCTCGCGCATCGTCAACTGCCAAAATTAATGCGCCAACCTGTATAATATACGTATCTTCTCGTTTACGAAAGATGAGAACTCCATTTCATATTTAGTGCAGATTTTTTGATATTTTTACTAGTGTTTTTGAAAAATGAAGACGTATTTTTTGTGTCACGAGTGTGGAAAATTAACGGATTTCGATCATGAATATTGTAATTCTATGAAAATTATTGAAGCCAAAACACTTCCGGAAAAATTAACAGCTGATGATGTAATTGAAGTAGATTGCGAAATTTTAGAGAAATTATTTGATTTTATGTGTAACCTCATTCAAGGATCTGGTATGGTATTCGTCGTAAGCCCATTGATGAATATTTCATCAAGATTAAATTACTATGCAGTGATATTATTCACGTAATGACAAAAGGTACAATTAGACCATCAAAACATTTGAAGCTTGCACTTGCTATGAAATCATTCACTAGTTCTATTGAAGTTATTTCTATATTGGATAAGTACGGCCACACTATTGATTACAATTCAACAGAAGAAATTGAAACGGTGGTTACTCACACAGCACACAAAGATAGCAAAATTATACCTAGTGGAATTGATCCGGTCAGCGAACGAATGACGCACATCGCTTTTGATAATTTCGATCGGGAAAAGATACCTTCCACGACAAATTTGGAATAATTCATCTAGCAGCAGATGGAAAAAGTGACCAATCTGGAAATTTGGTAATGGATACTGAAGAAATGAATTTATCCAGCAAACAGATATTGTTGAAAGCACTAGCGAATATCCATCCCGCCCCCGTAAAATACGGCGATTTTAAGGAGTCTTACATAGTATTCAGCCATATTACAAACAACCTGTACAAGGTTTGTAGTTGTTTCTAGTCAGTTCCATTGAAAATTATATTCATGAATGTAGGGAGAGTTGGATAACTTAGGGTGGTCGTATAAGACGGGGTAGTCCCACTTTCGTGCCTTTGTTTCGACCATTAGCAAGTGAACGTGGTCAACCGCGTTGGCAGTGTTGCCAGGTGTGGCGCATTTGCTCCAAAATTAAAATGGCGTTTGAAATTTTAGTGAATACGCCAGGGCGCCTACAGTGGCGTTTCAAAATTTGAGTTTAAGCGTGCAGTTTACCTCTGACTATATAGTCAAAGAGTTTAGCAGGGTATAGAGTCAATACAGACTCCAGACCAAGAGCGTGGTCCAATGCGTAGATGATAAAAAAAGAAGTTCTACAGGCGACAAGAAAGATGCTGTGTGTCATGTGCCTGTTGTGACAGGTGACCACTTCTATTTTTTTCTGATTTATGTTAGCGGCTTCCAAATAAAAATAAACGGTTTTAAAGATTAAAACTACCTTTCCACCATCTGTGGCCCTGAACAATATTCTATCATGAAATTGTTACTTGTATACACTTCGGGGGATGTATCGTGCTAACAAACCGTAATTTCACCAAAAATAACCAAAAATTAAGTATATCTGGATTTATAGGACCCGATGTACTCGCTCTAGTCAACTCAAAATCAATAAGGTACATCTGTGAGATACCTTGAACAATATTCAATCATGAGCATGATCAATCGTATACTCTTTGTAGGCTGTATCGTGCTAACAAACTCAAAATTCTCCAAAAATGACATAAATTTGTTACTTGAAGTACCATAGCACCTGTTGTACTGGCTTTACTGAGGTGAATATAAGGATTTATCTTTGAGATGCTCTGAATAATATGCAATCATAAAATTGGTCACTTGTATATACTCCGGAGGCTGTATCGTGCTAACAAACTGAAATTTCTCCAAAATTGGTAAAAATATCGTACTTAAAGTACTGTAGTACCTGTTGTATTGGCTCTGGTGAGCTAAAAATCAATAGTATACATGTGTGAGACGTCCTGAATAATATTCAATCATAAAATTGGTGACTTGTTGAACTCCGGAGGCTGTATCGTGCTAACAAACTGAAATATCTCAAAAAATGACAAAATGTCGTACTTCAAGTAACATAGCACCCGCTGTACTGGCTCTGGTGAGCTGAAAATCAATAGGGTTCATCTGTGTCATGTCTTTAGCAAAATTCAATAATAAAATTGGTTACTTATTGCACTCCGGAGGCTGTATCGTGCTAACAAGACGTGTATGGAGAAGTGGCCAACGACTATGACGACATACACTGAGGATTTTTTTTTCTAAAAACCGTTTTTACGTGTTGTTGATGAAAACCGTCAAAATAACTAAAAATTTTTTTCCAAAATTTCAACTCTTTTTGGGGTAATCCAATACTTTTCTCGCCTATTAAATGGGTGGAGCGGAAAAGTAATAAAACGGAAAATTGGGAAAATAGAAAAAATACCAAAATATAATAATAACTGGTTGTCTCAATCTTGTGCCAAAGGTAAGTGAGGCATTTAAAATCTTTCAAATAATAATTGTTAATATTAATTTACTTTTAAGGTTGGCGTGTTAATTCGAACAAGTCAAGTAAAACTAAAACTGGAGAAGCCTTTTGTAGAACATGCAAAAGTACAATTACAACCTACAAAACTGATCTAATTCGTCACTCTAAGTCGAAACTTCATTTAAGTGAATGTTCCAAAATAAATGTAAGACCAGAACAAGAAATAACAAATCATATAACTGTTATTTCATCTGAAGGCAAAATCAATGATCTTATGATAGCTGTTAATATAGCTTGTCATTCATCGATTACATCTGTGGATCATTTAGGTGAATTGTTAAATAATTTGAAAATATTGAAATAACGTAGAAAAATAATTCAATTCGGCAGCATTGTACAAAATGTACAGCCTTAATAAAAAATGTTATATATCCATCTATATTGGAAGACCTTTTGGAAGATTTTGGTGATGCGAAATATTTCTTAATAGTGGATGAAAGCACAGACGTAACAACTAAGAAATTTTTGTTTTTATGTATAAGATATTTTAGTACTAAGCAATGTAAAATTAACACTGATTTTCTGTGCCTAATAGAAGTTGGAAAAGTTACTGCCGAGCAGTTGTACTTAACCTTAACAAAGTATTTGAAAAGTTTGAATTTAGATGTGAAAAATTTGTTTGACTAAGGTACAGATGGTGCAAATAACGTATGTGGAAAAAACAATTCTCTATTCACATTGCTTAGAGCAGATAGTCTCAACCTCCAAATTATGAAATTTGGATTTTATGTGTACGAAATTTTTCAACTGGTTCCATTGTAGTCCATTAAGAAGAGCTGAATATAAACATTAATTTGATACTTTTAATCAAAATAAAAACAAAAATATTTCATCATTCTGTTCAGTTATCTGCAACGAGTTGGTTATGTAGATACGAGTATAATGTAATTAATATAATAATCGAACATTATGAAGAGCTAAAAGTTTATTTTAATGCAATTATTGGTACAGCAAAATCATATCTCTTTTCTTAAGAGACATGTTAAATGATAGCAAATTTTCTTTGTATTTGGTTTGTTTAAAGCCAATATCACATGAAGTTAATAACTTAAGTTTCACTTTTGAAAAAAAAATTTTAGAACTTGGAAAGGCTTATTCTGAAATAGAAAATTTAATTTTGTTTTCGGCTAAAATAATTATCAAATCTGTTTTTACTCAAACTAATTCATTGAATGTTATAATTAAAAATCTTGATAATGACTTGGCTTTTGTGAAACCAACAGATGCTAATTTGGGTACGGACTATTGCAGGGAGGTAATATAAGCTTCTTTCAGACTGACATTTTTTCCATTGTTGTTTAGTCCAAGCAGTCGTAGGTTATTTTTCAATTAGAACATTGTGATATGGAGCGTTATCAATTACAACAACAGCGTTTTTTGGAAGGTTTGGAATACGTTTTTCATGTACCCGCTTCTCATAATTTTCATACGCCATTTCATTATGATAATCTCCTGTTTTTGACTGGGAGTTCCACACCTTTCGAAACGGGTTTTCTTAATCATTCGTTACTCTTGTCGGTCCATTCTTTAAGATGCGTGTAACATGAATGGATGTATGTTTCATCGATATTATTGATTGGTTTGTTCTGTTATCCACACTTTTTTATGTTTCTTGAATATAGTAGGCGTAAATGTCTGATTTCGTGACGTTCCATTAACAAACTTTTGTTGGTTTAACGAAAACCCAATAAATGTGTTTGTTTCCGCAGAGTTTCGCGACTTCCTGCGAAGCCATAACTGACTGCAAATGTTTGGTGTACAATGAGTATAATAATTATAAGCTAAAAACCTATTACATTTGAATATGTATCTTACACAAAATATAAATGTGCCCTTTCATATACGCCTGTAGACAAAAACATAATAGTTATTTATGCAACAAGTGCATAAAGTGGTGCTTTTTTCACGAATGGAAAAATTGACGCATGAGCCGCAGGCATGCAATAACCAAAAAAATTCTCATTTAGGGTGCTCTAAATGGACTAAAAATGGCGTCCATATTTTTGTCATGATGACATAACGGTACATATGATTGACACATGAGTGCATAAAATACTTTTTTTATAATTCGCGTATAAAAGAGACTTCATTATAACATTGTTTACAGTGTCACAATGAAGCTCTTTGAACACTGTTATAGTGATTTTTAGTTCACAGTTGGTTATTGTATTTAGTTATATTTTTATTTGACATTTGACTTTAACATTGACACAAGTTATAAATAAAATGGTCTAGCGATGTTCTAGCTAGCAAATTATTATAATAAAGGTAAATTAGAATGATTTATATATCAAAAATATTAATGAATAAAGTACGCTAACGTTTATTTATCAATGATTCGTTAATTGTATATTTTTATATTGTATAGGATCAATATATAGGTATATGACACGTCCCATTTTTGAGATAAATTACCAGATATCTATATGAAGATGTATTACAGAAATAATTCTGTTCATGATATAATGTAAATAGATCGCAAGGGCATATACGAAGAAGCTCTTTTTTATACAAAAAAACATCCTCTTTTTGCTTAAATGAAAGTTTGTTTACAATTTACACAATTATTCAGTTATAATATGTCAGAAGTGCTGAATAAAACCATCTGTGATCTGACCAATTAGGAATCTACAGAATTGCCAACCTAATTCAAATCACTCCTCCTAGTTTAAAAACAGGGATTATATGAAATTTTATTTTATTTAAATAATTAAATGAATGCGAATTATAAAAAATATTGTATATAACTTCTGCCACAATGACTTTCTGTAGTACTCGTGATTTGCACAACTCACCGCTTCGCGGTTCGTTGTGCAAACTTCACTCGTACTACAAAACGAGTCATTGTGACACTTGTTTTACAAATAACTATTTTATAATTCGCGTATAGAAGAGACTTCATTATAACATTGTTTACAGTGTCACAATGAAGTTCTCTGAACACTGTTTTAGTTATTTTTAGTGTACAGTTGGTTATTGTATTATGTTATATTTTTATTCGACATTTGACTTTAACCTTGACACAAATTATAAATAAAATTGTCTAGCGTTGTTCTAGCTTGCAAATTATTATATTAAATGTTATTAAAGGTAAAATAGAATGATTTATATATTAATAAATAAAGTACGGTAACGTTTATTTATCAATTATTGGTCAGTTGTTTATTTTTATAGTGTATAGGAACAATATGTAGGTATACATAACGTTCGATTTTTCGGGATAAATTATCAAATATCTATGTGAAGATTTATTACAGAAATAATTCTTTTCATGATATAATATAAATAGATCGCAAGAGCTCTTTTTTAAACAAATAATCATCTTCTGTTTGCTTGAATGACAGTTTGTTCACAATTTACACAATTATTCGATCATAATATGTCAAAAGTGCTGATTAAAATCATCCGTCATCTGACCAATCAGGAATGTACAGATTTGCCAACTTGCCAAACCACTCCTCCTAGTTTAAAAACTGGGATTATATGTAATTCTATTCCATTTGAAAAATTAAATTAATGCGAATTATAAGAAATGTTGTGTGAAACTTGTGCCACAATGACATTCTATAGTACTCGTGATTTTCACTCGTACTACAAAACGAGTCATCATGACACTTGTTTTACAAATTACTATTGTCTCACCCTATTGCCACTTTTTTAAATCGTTTATCAAATAAATATTTTATGTACGAAAATCGAATTAAAAAATTTACTATCGGGTGTAAATTTATTAAATAATTACTTTCGTATAAAAATTTTATTTCAATAATTAAAACTTACCTTTGTTAATGGAATTGTCGACTTGTCATTGGGTGCCTCTTCGGACATGAAATTCTGCCAGCGAAGTGAGCTCTTGCAATCCGCATAAGTTTTTGCTACGGCGCATCGGACGTTGCCAAACTTCCGACTGCCAAAATTAGTTTGCCAACCTGTAGTTCAATATTTGGTATGATGTGCGATGCTAATATTGTATTATAATTATTAATTTGAATTTGTAGTTTTCCATATTATGTTCCGTATTGTTAGTATAATCAGTATTTGTTATATTTTTCTATATTTTTTTTATATACTTTCTTTTTATATTTACCCATTTTTAAATTATTTCGCTTTGTTCATAAAATTGTATAATTTTTCACGACAATGAAGCTTATGTCACTCTCTCTCTCTCTCTACCTGGAAGGAGAACTGTTTATTCAAAGCATGGCAACCTCTGCTTGCGGTCATTTTTTAACTCGCAATCATGTATTATCTTGAAATTATTCTGAAAAAAACCGATGAATGAATAACTAACAATAATATACCTGCCAACCGTAACGTTCCAGCTAGCAACTATTTTTTCTCTTTTCTTCACATCGTTTCCTTCAACATGGCGTAAAATTGATTAAAAAACATTTACCTGCTATTTATATTAGCAAATTAATTATACAAACATTAATTACAGGTTAATGCGGCTCATTTTTTGTAGGCAACTTATCGCTAATCCATCAACATTCATTCAAAATTTATTTCATCAAAAAAGAGATAGCTGCACAATTGAGCAGTGGGATCTTAAACTAATATCTTTTACACCCTTAAATCTATCAACATACATCCACCATAGTTCACAATGGCAAGTTTGAGGTTATTCCCACGTACACAAACTATTAACCTGTGATGTGAAGCTCTTGTTGTAAGGAGAAGTATAGAAACAAACATGGCCAATTAATTTATGAATAAATTAACAAATCGTATATAACGTCCACCTTATTCCCCTGATTTGATTCCAGTCAATATATTTATGTTCCTTTTTTATCAAACGAGCCATTTGAAGAACCTGTTCTCAGTCGATAGGAGGCATCAAAGATAATTCACGGCAAGCAATGAAGTCGATATCTAAAACTGAGCTCCGAAAATGTTTTAATTGATGTATGAGTGTATTATCTCAGAAAAAGCCTACTTTGATAATAATACAATAAGCAAGTTGAGTAGAACTCTAACTAAGAAAACCATATTACTGATAAGAATAAACAAATGTAAATGGGTAAATGAATAATTACCAACTTGACTGAAGAAGGGAATATTATAATAGAAACAATTGGCATTGCGAAATAAATTCGAGGAAGAGTTTTAAATTCACATAATCACAGTCATCTTGTTTCACTTGAAATATTATACACGTTGCTTGCTTCTCAGTGTACTTGGGACGCTTACAAAAAACTGCAAGACGTACATTATCAGTTTCAGATCAAACAAAATTGAGCAACACCCGCACGTGTTAAATTCCAGCGAGTTTTTCCCATCCGGCGCTGCCTTCTGAAACTTGTAGATGTTTCAACTTAAACATGATCTTGTAAAAGTATATTCCACGAACAGGAAGCCGTCATTTAATGGCCATTGTTTAACTGTTAAGCGTTCCAAGTGTTTTTAAACGAAGTACGGGAATATAACCAACAAGAACTAACATTATTTACGGTCTACATACGATTTAGTTCAGTATATTCATTGAATGAAGTATTTGATGAGTTTGGAGAGTAAAACAAACAGAATGCTAATGTTTTCAGTTACTATTCTTACAGGATAAGCCTACTACATCATTGTTCCAAATCCATGCAAAAAACAGAAAATAATTTGGTTTTTATTCGTATAAAACGCTTTTCCATAAAAACACTTCTATGAAACTTCCTGAAAAAATTTAAAGAAAACGTATAGATTAATCTTTTTTAGGTTTATCTCAGAATGAAATAGGGCTATTGTAGTTTGTCGTTCTGGAATTCCCTGATGCCAAAACAACCCCCTGTTCCATAGATTACATGTTGTTGAAGGGAGAAATAGGAGATGAGAAATTAATAGAATATTCGAGTTAAACTTGAATTTATTGATCAAATTTAAATAATTCATGTTAAAGATTATGTTCAAATTTATTAGTGTTTTAAATGAAACTCAATGTTTCTAGTGAGTTCAATTTAAAACACTAATATGAGTAAATTCCACGAAGTAAGGGTCGAGACAGTTAATTTCATTCAAATTTATTTATTTTTTTTTATTTGAGAAAAATAAAGCGCATCAACCCTTTAGGTTATTAGCGCTACCAAATGTTACAATAATAAATATTAAATAGTACTACAGGTATTACAGGTATAAGAACACAAACGATTATAATATTAAACTTTCAAATCTTGTGCAAAAACTGAATAGTTCGTAGATAAGCTACCAAGTTTTCCATATTGAATTTTTCTCAGAACAAATGGTACATAGTAGGTGGGATGTTAAATGACACTCTTTGCTGTGAAAACTTTGGACAGTCTATTAATACATGTTTGACTATTAAAGGGCATTGTCACACTGTACATCGGGATTGTTCGGATTTTGACATTAATTGTTCCTAGGAAAATCGGGTGTGACCTATTCGGAGACGGGTCAAGATAACTTGTTCCTTCCGATTTTCTGGAACGCTCCTCCACGGTTTAACTGTTCTTTTCACCTCTGCAAGTTTATCGTGAGATTGAGACCACTGATGTTGCTAGGCATTGTTAACCTATGCCTTAATATGTATTTTGATGTATGACATCGTAGCGCATGTGACTTCGGTAGCATTAGGATCCTGGAATGCAGTTTTGGCTGCTGCATCGGCTCGCTCATTTCCCTCTATTGCTGTGTGTGAAGGTACCCAAAAAAACTGTATAACTGCTCCTGAATTATATAGCTGGGATAGTTTTTTCCTAATTAGTATCAGTATTGGATTTGATGGGTATGTCTGGCGCAAACTTTCAATTGAGTTCAATGAATACGTTACTATGAACAAGTGTTTTAAATTTTCTCTATTGGCATGGACTAGAGCTTGAAATATCGCATACAGTTCTCCAACTAGGATGGTTGTAATATGAGGTAGTATAAATTTGATTATTGCATTTGGTGTTACAAGTGTGGCTCCAACTCCAGTATCCATTTTAGAAGCATCAGTGTAGATATGGGTGTATTGTTGGAAATAAGATATTTTCTCCTGATATTTTCCTCTAATTAGGGTATGGTTTGTTTCGTTCTTATCAAAACTTGTCAACGATCTATTACATAGTGGTGGTTTTATTATCCATGGAGGAGGGGAAGAAATGAATTGAGGAATCGTTGGAGGAATAGATATATTTAGAAGGTTGAGGGATCTGTTAAATCTTTCATAAAGTGGTGGATCTGTTCTTTTCCTCTTTTCATAGTCAGCCGAATAACGATTGGAGAAAGTGTTGTCATAAACTGGGTGATTGGGATTTGCAGATATACTGATCGCATAAGCGAGGCTAAGGTAAATCCGTCGGAGGTGGAGGAGGGTTTCGGATGCTTTACTGAGAAGGGCTTGAACGAAATGCACCCAGGCAAATTCTGATCGCAGTATTCTGGACTGGATTTAAAAAATTCAGTACTGTTTTTTCCGCTGACGAGTAGGCTACGCATCCGTAATCAAGACGGGATCTAATTAGTGAACGATATATACGTATTAAAGACGTTGAATCAGCGCCCCAATTCCTATTAGATAGTATTTTGAGCAAATTAGAAATTTCGTGAGTTTTCTAAATCAGGTCGCTAATGTGAGTTGACCAAGTCAGCTTGTAATCCCAAATCATACCGAGATATTTTATATGATCACAAAGATTCAAATTATCGTTGTATAACTTGAGTGTAGGGTTGAAGAGAAATGGATTTTTGGAAAAAATGATATATTTGGTTTTCTCTTTGGAGAATTGGAATCCTGTAGACTCAGACCAGGTTTCATGATGTCGAATATGTCGCTGAATGACAGACGTCATGTAGTTTATGTTTTTACCCTTAATCTATGAAACTGAATAATCTGCGTATAATTTTCCCTTCAATGGCTTTCCAAGATTATTTAAAATATCGTTCATTGCGATTAAAAATAGTGTTAAGCTTATTATCGAGCCTTGAGGGGTGCCATTTTCTAGTTCTTTGTTATTCGAGAAATGCCCGTTCAATTTCACACGGAAGGATCGTTTATGTAAATAGTTTTTAATGAATGCAAGCATATTTCCATTTATTCCCCAATCGTCAAATTTTAATAAAATTGTATGCTTTCAAGCTGTATCATATGCACGTATGATGTCAAAAAATACGGCTAGAACTGGTTGCTTGTTAAGGAATGCCTCGTGAATGTCGGATTCTAAGTCAATTATATTATCAATTGTTGAGCGTCCTTTTCTAAAACCGTTTTGTTCCCTGATTAGTAACGAGTTAGATTCCAGGAACCAAACGAGTCGGTTATTAAGTATTTTTTCTAAAAATTTGCGAACACAAGAGGTGAGGGAGATAGGCCTAAAGGAATTAGCAGTATTTTTGCGGCAGTTTGGTTTTAAGATCGGTACTATTGCCGCTTTCTTCCAAGTATCATGGAATTGTTGTTGAAGCCAGTAATAATTGAAAATATTTAATAAGAGTATTGAAGCTTGGTTGGAAAGGATCCTTATGAATGCTGTTGGAATATTATCTGCACCGGGGCTACTATCTTTGACCTTTTTCAGGGCTTCGTAAAACCCATCCAACGAAATAGAGGTGTTAAGGGGAGAATTATTGTTGGAATCGGTACGAATGGGATTGAGTTTTTCAGTGAGTTGTTTATACTCAAGGAATTTAGTGTCATAATTGTAATTACTGGAAAATTGTACAAAAGTGTTTGCTAATGTATCGGAAATTTCCTGAGTACTCGTTAGATCATGTCCTCGTTCTCTCAGTATGTTGATATTAAAATGAGAGTAGGTACCAGATATTCGTCTGATTCTATTCCAAAGTTCTGTGGTGAGCGTAGAGATGTTTATGCGAGATACAAAGTTTATCCAAGACTCTTTCTTAGATCTTATTATTATGTACCGCGCTCTAGCTCTGAGATTTTTGAATTGTTGTTGATTTTGTATGGTATTATGTTTTTTATACTTATTAAATGCTTTTTTACTCAATTTTATCGCTTGTATACATGCATTATTCCACCATTGTACGGTAGGACCATTGTGAGATAGAAATGATTCACCTATCGCTATATCCGCGCTTTTGTGATGATGGACATAAATTTATTCAATAATTCACTATTGTGGATTTCGTTGAAGTTAGTTTGACTTAGAAGGTTATCTACAAGGTTTTTATACAATGCCCAGTTTGCAGATTTTAACTTCCATTTACTTGTAGGGTGATGTGATGTCTGGTTATATCGGTTATTTGTTAAAATTATTGGAAACATTGTTTCAATTAACAAAAATATTTATGCAATATCCTAAAATTATATTGGAAAAAACAATATTTTACATTTTAATATGAAAGTATAGTAATATATGTTATAAATTAATATGAAAGAGTGATAATACTACAAACAAATGCCATAATTCACAAAGTAGTAATACATGCTATAACTTACTCCATTCACTTGAAAAATTATTTATTCTTGAGATAATTGAGCTATCATTGAACAATGAAGAAGATTTTATTTGGAAATTAACCTGATGTTTTACTCATAAAAAAAACATTGTTTCAATTAACAAAAATATTTAGGCAATATCCTAAAATTATATTGGAAAAAACAATATGTTACATTTTAATATGAAAGTATAGTAATATATGTTATAAATCAATATGAAAGAGTAATAATACTACAAACAAATGTCATATTTCACAAAGTAGTAATATATGCTATAACTTAATATGGAAGTGTGATATTGTTACAAACTATATTTTAGATTATGTAATAGTTTAATATAAAAGTATAATACTATATTTGAGTTCATATTATTATATATTTAAATATATGTGAAAAGTGAAAAATGGTTTTACAAAGTTGTATTCAAAAGTCAGCAAAAATAGTTTCATCTGAATCATAGTCAGAATCTTCAGGTTCTGTAGGTAAATTGAAATGAAGAATTATTCCATTTAAAATTTCTATTGGAAAATCAGTATATATGAGTTTTAGTACTCTTCGACAATCATTTTTAGATAGTGATCGAGGTACTTTAATCATTGCAATAGCACCTCGAAAATATCTCATTACTTTACGTGATTTCCTAAGAAATTGTACTGCAACACGCCGTTTGGCATGATCTTCAGTTTCGGGAGTAGGAGACATTTTTTATCTAAAAACAAAAAACATTATTCCAAAATACTGTAATGTCCCCATGGAAGCGTATCAAATGAATCGGGAAGTAATTTCCTTTTATCATCGTGAGGACTCAAAGCGATTTTTGTTTGTTCAATGCTATACACATTATGAGCGAAGGAACGTATCGTATTTTGAGTAATTGTCATCTGTTTCCAATTTTTCAAACAATCCACATAATCATCGAAAATTATTTTATTTTTCACAACACATTTTTTAATCCCCTTTGATTTTTTGACAACTTTACCCCCCTGAACTTTGTAACTATACATTTTGGGCCTTAAACCAACAAAATGGGTGATTATTTGTCCATTAGCTTCATCTTTCATCAAACCTAGTATTTTTTTATTAACTCGGGGTGTGTTGTAGATATTGTTAGTGGGATAATCTGATGTATCAAATTTGTCAATGTTTGCGTCAATTAACTGTTCGTATGCATCTTCACAAGTAAGTTGATAAATAAAACTGTCAGTGTCGGTGTACATCAACTTACAATTGTCTACTCTCATTGTGGGAAGCATAAAATTGTAATGGAAGTCATACATTACAGTTTTCGAGATGTCAAGAATAACCATACCCACGTATATCGGTTCATTGAAAATTAGTTCAGACTTTTTCAATTCGATTGCCATCAAAGGTGGATCACCATCATCGAAAACTGTTCTATTGTGATAACGCGGACTAGCAATAATATTTTTAGCACCATAACGACCCTCATATGTAGATACCAATTTACAAACTCTATGTTTACGGATGGATTCCATACATTTCCCAAACACAGCATTATTCATTAGTTTTCTCAAATCTTTCTCAAAGTCGCTGGTGGCTAAAGTCCTCAATCGATTGTTTAATTCGATGTAGGGTTGAAGCCATGCAGATTGTTGGAATTTCAAAACTTTGTGAACTTTTTCCAATACTAGTCCATGTTCTAGGGCTTGCTTTAAATTTCTATAATGTAAAGTGTAACTTTTTTTATCGTGTAGGGTATTCATTAATTTTGTTAATTTTGAATCGGGTGGTTTGCGGTGTTCGGGACACATAGGAAAGTCTTTATGTAGATTATGCAACTTGTCTGGATATAACAAATCCACTTGAAGAATATAGCCTTCGGGGTTATCATCTGGGATGGATTTTATGAAATTGATGTCGTTAAATTTCTCCATATCATTTTCGATCCACTCGAAGCCATCAAAGGGCAAATGTTCACACATCGCTGTTCCATACAAATTATTTACATCTGTATAGAGAATATACATTGATGGTTTCTCAACATCATATTCGGACATATATTTATTATTTGCTTCACTGTACCTATTGCAACACTGTGATATTCCTCCTCTAATAGCCTTTTCAATAAACATTATCATATCAATATTTTTTGAAATTTGCAGTTTACATCTTATAAACTTCAGCATCACATTTCACGCATACCCTGGTATAATGTAGAACCATCCAGGATCTAGACCATACGTTGCTAAAGCTGTCTCTCTAAAATTTTCAAACACATCTGCTAGAAGAAGAATATCGGTGCGCATGTATATATCGCTATATTCTCCAAGTGTTTTTACATTGAAAGACCGCCAAACGTTTTTAGCGTGAGCATAATCATCATCAGTTACGTTCGCTTCATTTAATTTATTATAAAAACATTCAATCGGTGGTAATTTATCATCATTCAATTTTTCCAAGTTATTACCATAGTTATAAGGAAAGATACCTTTACGTGTCAATAATGTAAATTGGATATTGGTTAAATTATGGTTTTCTTTTTTCAAAATTTTCAAATAATTGGTGACCAAAGTTTTAACGACAGCATCCAAACTAGATCCCAAAAAACGAAACGAATCAATAAATCTGAATTTCATGTTTGTTTCCGAGTCGTATTGTGTGAATGAAATGTATTTTTCCTTATTGATTGGTAAAAGGCTGACTCTACCACGTTTGGCAATATCTCTTATGATTAAATTGCTATCATAACCAGACAAATTGTGAAATACAATCGGCACAACAAACAGTTTTCTAAAATTTAAATTGCAGGATTGGTGCGCGAATCCTCGAAACTCCCCCGTAAAATGATCGTTATCACGTACAACTATATCTTTTTCATTAAACTTTTTTTCACATATATGACAAACAGTTGCATCATTAGTAGTTCTTGATTTTACTACCATTGGTACAATTGTTTTAATTTTTGAATCTACAAATTTAGCTATATCAGTCATTTCGTTAGCGAACCAATCCATACAATCCACACCTCTGTAACTTTTGTAAAACGATAGAGAATCGTCGAAAGAACATTTTATATAGTAGCCTGCACTGTAAATTTTATGATGTTGATATTTGTTTGTTGTTTTAGAAATGATTTCATCACATTGTGTCAATTGAGATTCAAAATCAGCATAAATAATAAAAGGACATTTTTGCTTGTATGTATAATTCTTAAACTCAACAAAATCATATTTGGGAAATGAAATCTTTTCATTGTTTAAATTCTCACAAAGTTCGGAATGATCATCCAGTCTCTCGCGCAATAAAAAGTAATTGAGACATCTATCACAAACATATTTCTTATGATCGTTTCTATTTAACTGTGAACTAATTAAACGCGATAAATCTTCAACCCAACAATAATGATATTTAGTCTCAACAATAGTACTGTAATCATTATGAGATGGTGTTGTTTCGTATTCATTTAATTTCGGAAAGTATTTATCTTGAATGAGTAATAAGTTGACGTGACGGTCTAATTTTTTCCTAGTCAATCTTGCCGGCAATACTGTGTAAAATGTTTTGTACACTGTTTCATTGTACTCTAACATATAAACGTTTATGGAAATTTCATTAAGTGTTTCAAACTTCTTAATTTGAGGCAGTTTCATTGGCATGTCTAAGCCTCGAGTTTTCAAAACGGTGGAATAGTGCGGATATGATGATGTTCGGCTCACCTGTCCTGTGGGAGCGTGTAAACCTGCAACAACGCTCCAGAAAAAACAAGTTTCATCATTGTTCTGGACGTTGATGCATGCATGTTTTTTCTGTATCTGCTCAGGCAATCGAATGAAAGATGAACCATTACCCATTTCGTATTTGTTAATTGCTATCTCTAGTGAAATGATTTTGCTTGATGCCCAACCGCTCTGTTTCTCTTGGAACTCTGACATTTTATTCAAAATACGATCTACGACATTATTTTTAAACCATTCTATTAAATCAGTTCCCTCATCAATGATTGCATTGGGTGTACTAAAATGTTTTTGTTCTACCACCTCCCGATCATTCGATTGCTTTATATAATCACCAATGAGAGTAGTATTAACTTTTATTATTTTTAGATAATTCAATATTTGTGAAATTTTAACGTTGAATAAATTAAAAGCATCTTTGAAAAATTCATCGATTTCTTAATGTTTCAAATTTACAATAAGCCCTGTCCTAATTCTACAATTAAAAATAACCCCAACATCTAACCATTTTACACTTCGTTTTCTCAACCCATAACCCATATTTTTTTTTGTAATTGAATTCTTTTGATGACGTAATCGCTTAAGTTTCCCAATTTTTAATTGAATTTTTCTCTTCTCACCAATGGAAAATTTGAACTTAACCAAAGTCAAGACACATCTTCTAACATGACAGTCTATTAATTTAATTATTGAATTAGCTAGCGGTTTAGAATAATGTTCTTTCAGGAAAGTTAACGTTTGATCAGCTTTGTTCATTAAATCCACCATTTCTTCACTTTAAATATATATATATATATATATATATATATATATATATATATATTTATATATATATAATAAATAAAAATTCACCAAGCGAAAACTAATTTTTAACAACTTCAAACGATATTGCACGATTCGGTCTCCCCACTTCAATTAATCCTCTAAATATGAGAGAATGCTTTTGAGCTTTGAAATAATCAAGTTGACATCGGTACTGTTCCGTCACTCTCTTGGGTAGGAATGTCTGCGAATTCTATCAAAATGACTTCACCACCAAGTTTGCTTGAAACTAATTTTGCGCCTAAGATAGGGTACGCTTCCCCAACCGTCAAATGTTGAAGTTCAATAATAGGCTTCTTCTCTGTAATTAACGACACTGAATTTAATGAAGGTAGATCCATCTACGAAAAATAAATATGTGTTAATAAACTCTACCTTTTTAGTGGAACTTTATATCATAAAAAAAGTGAACAATTTGGTATTTGAAGAAATGAAAAACTTACTTTTTTCTGAGTAGCCTTCACACGACACAAAGATTAATTTCAATATTCTATCACTGTTCAATGATAACTGATTTGTATGATGTGAAATATCAAATTTATATGGAACGATATCCCCCACTATTTGCAAGGTGGTTCTCTCAACGATACCCACACAAATTAAAAATTAATAGCTTCTCCTAATATTGAAAAAAGCAATAAACGATGTTCCCACGAAAAAACTACAATGTACCGTTATCCAAACTCATGCAAAGAAAGGCTAACAATCAAAATAAATGAAAGAGGAAGGGGAATTATAAGACATAACATCACTATACACAAGGCAAATACAAAAACTCCGAAAATTCTGTCATACTAAACAGGTCAGTCTACATACAGCGATAAGTAAGGCAGATAAAAATTATACACCCCTCAACCTATCCCAAACAAACCATTCGGCAGACACATACAATGATATTTGGTATTTACAGGTAAGTTTTCAATATAGATAATAATGTTTGGAGTAGAGGTTATTGAGTAATGCATATATTGTCGAAAATGTGTTATAAATTGTCAGATTCTTGTCCTTCAGATAACAACCAACAACCCTTTGTACCCTTTGTGAATGGTGAGTGTAAAGTTAAATTAGAAACTTCTTACTTGTATCACTTGTGGTAATTCAATTCTTGCAGTAATTGTGATGACTTGAGCTGGATCCTCCTAGGTTTCAGATCTAATGTTATCAATAGCTTGGCACGCCTCAAATTTGAACAGTGCTGGGTGACTACTTACATCCACTACCTACTATTCTACCATAGATGAATAATGTTTTGGTAAAGCGGTGAGTGAAACAGCGAAGCTCTGCAAATATGGTAAAAGAGATGGAAACAAACAGAAGAAAAAAAGAAGGCCTGAAAAAAGTATGAAATATAAGTTATAAATTTAAAAGGTTTTTGGTTAAAGGTTGAGTTCTTGATAATATTCTAAACATTAAAGAGGTAAATTTTAGTATATTGTCGGAAGAAATTATCATATCAACCATGTGATTATAAGTGCACGATTAGATACCCTATAAATTTTGGTTTCAATTTTTAAAACCGTAACGTGATTCCAGAAAACATCCGGTTAGCTTTCAGGAAAACCGGACTGTATCCATTTGACCAGCATGTTTTCAAAGGAGTAAATTTTTTTCCTAGCAAAGTGATGGTAGTACTCCAGAGATGTAATTACCATCTACGTCAGTATGTTCGCAGGCTGGCTTTGCTGAGCAGAAAACAATAGCGGACTGGTTTGCTTTACCTAAGGAATTAAAAGGTTATCCTAAAGCGGAAGAGATAAATTCCAACCGAAAACCAAGAAAAAAAGGAAGAAGTTTTTATACAATAGACACTCCTGAGCATGAATCAATTAAGGAATCCTAAACCCCTGAGCCCTTAAATAAATCAGTTAAAAAAGTTGAACGAGTCGTTTTTGAAGAAGATTGTTATTGGTTTGAATCTGACCTTGAATCACGAAGTGAAGATGCCGCTGTAGAATTTAAAGAGCCGATTCAGAAAGAATATGAGAAAGGAGATTATGCGCAGGTGAAGTTTGAGGAAACAATATTTTATCTTAGATAAGTCCTAACTGAAAATGATGAGAATAATGATATTGAAGTATTTTTTTGCGGGAGGCAAAAACAATTTACCAACATCAGATAAGAAAATCTAAAACTCTGATAAACTATCACTAAACAAAAAAAATGTATCATTGTAACCCAGTCTACCTTATAACATTTTGTACTGGTTTCTTAGGATTCTTGTCATGTCATTTAATTTCTCCGTGAACTTTATTTCTTGAGCTTCAGTTGTTACTGTGAATAGTTTTGACTGGAAATGCTGCGTTTTCAATATATTTGAATTGCAGCTTTCTTATATAATGGAGAAGATACTATTTTGAATGAATAATAGATAATTCCACATAAAAATAGACGTCATTGCCTGGTCTATTAAATTAGAAGTCTCCCTTTAATGGTCTTTGTTTCAACGTCAGCCGTTTAAAGTGTTTTTGTTGGTTTGAAAGCTCCGGGCACAATTCAAGTCACCAGCAGGCGGTGCTCTTCCTGCACTCTCTTTTATTTTCGTTATTTGAATTATCACGGCCGATCGGTTTAGTAGGCACTTCACGTCAGATGCATTTTGGAAGATTTTTGAATTGAAATCTTGATTATAAAGTAGATAAATTCATGAAATTTGAGATGCAATTTTTAGTTTCCTTTGTGATCTTTTTTGTTTTTTATGTTAATGACGTTTGGTATCAACTGATATTGAGAATAGAAATATAAGATCGATGAAGAACTATAACACTGATCAACACTGATTTTATTGTCAACAATATTTGGGCGATTTCTAGATTATTTCGTGGTGCTGATCACGAATTTAAAGTCCATTTAGGTGAATTGGCTCTAATTTTAGAGATATATTAACAAAATATGATAAGATAGAGGAAAACGTCAATTTAATAGACCAATGGCCCTTATGAGAAACTTTAAGTAAAAAATATTAAAGTGGTTTCAAAAAAAGAGAAACGAAAAAATAATAAAATTCATTTATTGATTAGGTATAACAGCAAAGAAATAATATAATTTAAAAAATTACATCTAATTCGTAGGAAAGAAGCTCTTGTTGTAGGATTTTCTTTTATGAGGACCGTCAGGTACATCACGTTGGAGACTCCAACAATAGTCTGTCATTGCCATCATATGATGATCCCATCTGCCCTGATATCTTACCTCCATCTCCTTTATATCCTGGTGGAACCGTTCCCCTTGTTCCTCACTGAAATTGCCAAGATTGTCGGGAAATTTATCCAAGTGGCTGTGAAGAAAGTGTACTTCAATACTCATATTAGTACCCAAGTTTTTAAAGTTTAATAACATCTGTTGCACTAATTCCTCATGATTGTCCGCTTTGTGATTACCCAAGAAATTTTTAACTACCATAACAAAGCTACACCAAGCAGCAGCTTCAAGTGTCGTCATGTGATTTGTCCATAATAAGTTTGCGAATTTGAGGGCCATCAAAAATACCCGCCTTTAGCTTTTCCATACTTAGCCTAGGAAACGATCTACAAATGTATTTGAAGCACTCGCCATCTTTACTCAAAGCCTTAAAAAATGGTTTCATTAGTCCTAACTTGATGTGGAGCGGTTTGAGAATGATTTATTCACGGTCAACCAAAGGTTCGTTTATGACATTTGCTGTTCCTACAGTCATATTTTGTATCATTAGCCAATTACCCATATTCCAATGATCTTGCTTCGCCCTACTATCCCACAAGCAGATAAAACAAGGGTATTTTGTGTACCCACCTTGCTGCCCAAGGAAGAGGTTGACCATTTTTAGATCAACACAAATGGAAAACTGATGTTCTTCATAGGATAGTTTCTGTAATGCCAACTTGATGCTTTGATATTCTTCCTTAAGTTTTGTTGAGTGGGCGATAGGAATTGACGCATATTGGTTGCCATTGTGTAGCAAAACACACTTTAAGCTTCTACTGGAACTGTCTATGAATAGTCGTCAATCACCCGGAACAAATTGTATTCCCATTTAACGAAAAAGTCCGGGAATGTTGTTGCAATAAATGAGATCTTCGTCTTGGCTAAAGTAAGGTTTCACCTCTCGTGTTCTATAAATGGTTATTTTTATATCTTGTTGTAGACAGTTTTTTTCTTTTAATCTGGATGCCAGAAGTTCGGATGCTTGCTTTGATAGACCGAGATCCCGTATCAGGTCATTCAGTTCTTCTTGAGAAAACTGCTGTGGTGTTGATTGTAGTTCCTGCTCATATTCACTTCCACTGCTACTGTACTAGTCCTTAATTTCTTCTTCTTCTTCCGCCATTAGAACATCTGGCAGTGTTGTATATACTGGTACGGGAATCTCTTCGCTAAGTGGCACAGGTCTTCATGCTGATTCTAAATCAGGATAATCCCATTTGCCTTTCTTGTATTTGTTAGAACCTTTTACACTAACTAAACAAAAATAACAATCATCATGGTGGTTTTCAGGTTCTCTCCAGACCATGGGCACACCAAATTTCAATTTTTTTGGTTTGAACACTGTCGTAAACATTCGACACACGTTTTGCACACTATATGGGGAGCCAAGTCTTCCAAGCTGTACGCCGAAATAAGCTTAATAAGCTTGTCTAACAAAATCTGTGATAGTTTTTCTTTTTGTCGCTACGTATATTCGCCACAAATGTAGCAGAAAACATTAGGGCTATTCAAACAGCATTTTTGTGTTTCGTTGTTCGATGTTTATATCGATGTTTTTTTATTCGATATTTATAGGGAACATCGATATTTATTTGCGATGTTTTCTTCTATTTTGATTAAAGAAAGCAGATAGTAAATTAAACATTTAATAGAACATCTCTGATTTATTTATTCTCTAATATGAATGCTTCAAAATATACGTTGGAGTTTGTTGCCAAGCTTAACTGAATAACATTGACTTTCTTTATCTTACTTACGCGCAATGGACAAAGATGCCCTTATACAAAATTGTAAGGAGGCATTGTTGCGCCTTTGCTGTCATCTCATTCATATCATTTGAGTATCAAGCTAGGTTATAGTTCTTTTCTATTCTGTTTACTTCTTGAATATATTTTTTCTTTCATATTAATTGTATAAGATGTATCATTAAAATACGTTGAATAGAAATGATGTTCAATTTATTAACAGTTTAATTTTTTCCTGCCATATGTCATATTCTTAAAAACATCGATGTTTAGAAACATCGATATTTTCAAGCCGATGTTTTTACAACATCGATAGTGTATATTCGAGGTATCATTTGATGTCAACATCGATGTTTACAAAATTTTGCGCATCCCTAACTGACAGTTAAAATCAAGAGACACAAGACAAACAAGTGCACGTACTGATCACGTGATCAGCAGTCGACACGTGGTACGCTCACTAAACAGGGTCGAACTCTCGTTTCTGCGTAAATTTCTTTTTTGTAAATTATTCTTAAAAAATGAAAAGCATATGTCATAGCTAAATATTTTAAAAAATTATGTATCGATTACCTCAAAAGCTAGAGCCAATTTGGAAAAACTGCTTTTATTTTTGAATTCAGCAGACCTGAATTACGCTAAATTCGTTCAAAAATACTTGGCCACAAATTTTTCTTTCAATTTTGTAGGGCGGTGTAATTGGTCGTATTTAGTGACAGGATTCAGTGGAGTGTACATGGTGTGACGGTTATTGAATTAGAATGTCATTGATAAACTTAGCAAGGTCAGTCAGTAAGAGTGAACCACGATTCTTTAAGGAATACGTTTATTCAGGTATTTATTAAAACACGTCCAGATTAGAGCGCTACGAAATTGTTAAACAACCAAACCTACAAGTTTTGATTCCGTATAGTAAATAATTAGTTATATTTCATACTCGTAAGTGTAAACAGGTCAACGACATTGTTGACGATGGTCATGGTTACCCCAGCAGCAACGATTAGTCGAATGTACGTCGAATTTATGTCATCACTCGACGTAGAAATTACGTCGAAACAACGGTCGATCCGACGTGAATTGGCCGAAACAATGTCGTAGTCGAAAAGGCGTCGACAGCGATGTTCAATTGACGTACAACGACGATGTACTGTATACGTTCAGTATTACCTACGACAGGTATACAGTTTGTTCGAGCAACAGTTTGCAATCGTTGCCAACTGGACGACGCACATGCATTTGGCAATCGTTGCGAACTGCTGTTCGCACAAACCTATGATTAAATTTTTGGTGATTAAATAAATGAATCAAAATTACCCTATAAAAACTGTTTTTTTTATTATATATATATATATAGAAGAAAGATCGTCTTTGCTGACTAGTTAGGAATAAAACTAGTGAATATTGGGGATTGCAGCAAAAAATTGGAAAAGATATAATCTTAGCGGAAAATGTCCAAGCTTTCGAGGATGTTTGTCCTCGTCATCAGGGAAACTAGAATGAAAAAAACAACAGTTGAATACTGTGGTCAAAGAGAATAATTAAAAATGAAATTCACAACCACGTGTGTACTTACCTCCGAAGTGAGGTTAGATTCCATAAACTACAGATCGTAAATTGTGTCAATTCCTACTTGAATATTCCACAATTTACGATCTGTAGTTTACGATTTTACATCTTTATGGAATACGAAAAGACAAAAACAGATATTAAAGCATACCATACACGCTAAAACTATTACTTCGAATTTCATAGTATGGAATTTGTGATACAAAAGTTACGTGGAGCGGTCGAGAAGAATAGGGTAGAAATAAAGTCTGTTATTGAAGCATGTGAAGTTAGATTAACTTTAAGAGTGGAGGACTTTAAACAAACAGTTAAGAATTTAGAAATAGAAAATACCATTTCATCGAATAAAGTAGAAGAGCTAGAAAGAGACCTAAAGAAGAATAATATTATGATATTTGAATTGGGTGAAAGTGATTTTTCTCCGGAATATGTTTGTCAACAGTTAAAGAGGTTGCTAGAGGTTAACATCGGTATTTCTGATTTAAATAATGTGTACCCATTAAAAATAGCATCAACCCCAGCAGTCAAGGTTGAATTTGTTACGTTTCTCAAAAAACTTGAAGTCCATAAAAACTGCAAGAAATTGAAGGGTATCAATTTCAAGTGATCTTACTTACAACCAACGGATAGAAAATGAGAAACTTAGACTATTTCTGGAGAAGGCTCGACAAAACCGCAGCTCATATTGCTACATAAGGGGAAATAAATTGTTTATCAATGGTAAGGGATATTCTGCCAATGAATTTCAAGAAGAAGATATAATTTGGAAAAAAAAACAAAAACGTATAGTGCACCACATACGCCGTCAATTAGTAGAGAAGTAAAAGAATTAACGGGAAACCATTGCTGTAACAACTGCCACTGAAGTCGAATCTGTAGCTAAAGCTGAAGAAGAGGTATCTAATCAACAAGACCAAGTGAATAAAACTGAAAATTCTGAAAGCAACCGATATAAAGTGAACAAAAAAAATAATCCTGCGAACGTTTACAAAGAAAAAAACATTACACCTGTACTCGCCAAAACGACTAACCTAAGAGAAGGAATACGAGCTAAATCCACTAGTAGTAATACCAATAATAACTAAAAGTTCAATTTATCCGTATTAGTTGAATATATCTGTAAAATGGACTCATATATTGCTGACTACGATATTGAACCAATCACCGCGAAAATAATAAATAGTGTCGCAGATTTTGGTGATGCATATTATGTAGAAAACTCGCAATTTGAAGTAGTCCATAAAAATATAAGAAGTATTTAAGAATACTATGATGAAATGTTATTGCTGTTAACTGATCTAAATTGTGAATTTGATGTAATCGTATTCACAGAAACTTATGTAGTATATGATTTAGAATTATATACCATTCCAGAATACGATATTGTATACAACAATGGAAATTTCAACGAAAACGATGGGGTAATTGTGTATGTTTAAAGTCACTATAACTATGATTACAAACTAATACCATTAGGACTCTCAAATGTTATCTAGCTTACAGTTTTAAATTTACAAGAAACAATAACAGTAACTTCAACCTACAGATCTCCCAGTTCTTCCCCTGACAATTCCAATTTCGCTCTTCATGGATATTTGGGGAATTGTAAATTCAAAACCCACATTATTACTGTTGATATTAATATTAATATATCACTCGAAAATGCCGATTATGTAGATGAATATAAAACAATAATAAATACGTTTGATTATGTTTCATATATTAACCAAACAACTAGACGACGGAGTGGGTCCTGCATAGACCACTTTTATGTAAAAAACGGGATTTCCACATTCACTAAAATACAATCATTCATTCTTATGTATGATCCAACAGATCATGATCCAATAGTTTTGACATTCAAGTATTCGAATTCTCAACAACCTGTAAAAAGTTTACCTATATATAAAAAATTTATAAATTTCAAAAGTTTGAGAAATGAGGTGAAAGCACAAGATTGGAGCATGATCAATATAAATAATGATATAGATGAAATTACTGAATATTTTAAATCTACTCTAAATACATGTATTGAAAGAAATATCCTTGTTGTGAAAATGGCTGCAAGTAAAAAAATAAAACACCTCGAAAATTACTTAACATTTATTAAATGAAACTACACAAAAAAATCAACTATACAAAAAGTTAAAGAAAAATCCCACAGATGATGCCCTAAAAGATTATTACAAAACATTCAGAAATGAACTTATGAAGGCAATTCAAAAATCCAAAAAGGCGTATACACAACGAATGATAGAACAAAATCAAAATACGTCCTAAAATATGTGGACGTGTATTAATAAATTGTGCGGTAAGGTTAAATTTGAAACAAAAATAACAGCAGTCAATAGACACAATGAAATTGTAACTGAAAATTCTGATATAGTTAATGAATTCAATACATTTCTTAGTTCAGTAGGAGAAGTTTACGCTGGCAAAATAGAAGCACCTGATGATTTTAACGAACATATTTCTCAACTAGATAATACTATGTTTCTATATAATATAAATGAAATTGAAGTACAAAATATGATAAAATCACTAAAAAATAAAAAATCTCCAGGTGTTGATGGTTTGCGAGCGAAAACTTTGAATGAATTATCAGACTTAATCTCTCTATCTACTATAATAAATATATGCTTTCACAAGGGTTATTATCCTAAGTGCCTGAAAACTGGTATAATAAAACCTTTATTTTAGTCAGGATCTAAATTAGAAGTAGGAACTTACCGTCCAATATATTTGATCTCTTCGGTGTCAAAAATCATCGAAAAAATACTAAAAAGCCGAATCGTAAAACTCCTAAATAAATATCACGTAATCTCAGAAAATCAGTTCGGCTTTAGAGAAGGCAAATCAACAGAAGATGCTTTTTGTTCTCTCACAAAAACAGTTTATGAGGCTGTTGATTCAAAAACATCCGCTTTACCTATATTCGTTGACCTCTCTAAAGCCTTCGATACTGTATCGCACGACATACTATCGTATAAGTTGCAGAGATATGGACTTAAGGGCAAAATATTCCACTTAAGCGTTTTAAATGAAACTCACGGTTTCTAGTTATTTACACAATATAATAAAAGTTATTGTAAATTCTAAAAAAATGTCAATTTTTTAGAATTTTCAATAACTTTTATTACATTGTGGAATTAACTAGAAACCGTGAGTTTCATTTAAAACACTAATATGAGCAGATTCCACGAAGTAATGGTCGAGACAATTGATTTCACTTATTAAGCAGCTACCTGAAATACCGACAGCAACAGGTAAAAATCGACGATGTCATCAGTGAACCGAGGACAGTAGCCTATGGGGTACCACAAGGTTCTGTTCTCGGACCGCTTTTGTTTACAATTTATATAAATAGTTCATTAAATATGGGTAAAGGGGTACAATAACGAGTTTCGCTGATGACTCTGTGGTATTTTACAAATCAGACTCTTGGGCAAATCTAAAACGAATAGCTGAAACCGATTTCTCTTTGATTAAAAAATGGTTTGCCTGTAATAAACTTACCCTCAACATCGACAAAACCTACTATTTGCCATTTGCATCCTACTCGAGTACCCTGCCTGACATGGGAAATCTCAAAATCGACGATATGTCGGAAATACCAGAGGCGCAATATGCTAAATATCTTGGGATAATTATCGATAAGAATCTTCGTTGGGATCTGCAAATAAATGATATTGCAAAGAAATTTAGATATCTCATTAGAAGGTTCAATATCAGCAAAAATCTTCATATAAGACAGCTTTACTCTCAATAAATACTTCCGGCTATTTTTAACAACAAAATAGAATTGGAAAAATTTGAACATCAATACAATACGCGGACTAGAGACCAAAATATTTCAAAAATACCCGAATGCGAAAAAAATATTAACCGGCGATTCTTTGATTACATAGGAGCAAAACTTTACAACTTAATTCCACATTCTGTGAAACAAATAAAAAAATTAAATATAATCAGAATAAAAATTAAGAAATGGATTCTTATTAAAGAGCGACACATATTTAGAATTATAGTTATTAATCTCTGAAAGATACTTACCTCTATATTACAGTTATTTTTTCTACTCTAGATTTTGGTTTAGATTATAAATATTAAACTTTACGTTCATTTTAAATATTAGATTTTAGAACTTATGTATAGATATATGTATATTATGAATATTAAACTTTACGTTCATTTTAAATATTAGAACAATGAAATAAAACAATATAATTTGTTTAAATCTCCATTCATTTCAACTAATGTTCAATTCAAATTTGTTGACGTGTTTCACTAACACAGTATATACGAATTCGTTTTGACAAAGCTACTGCGTTAGTGAAACGCGTCAATAAATTTAAATTGAACATTAGTTCAAATAAATGAAGATTTAAACAAATTATATTGTTTTATTTAATCGTTAAGTATGGATCTTCATCAAGTAAAAGCCTCATCTATTCAATTTTCAAATATTAGACTTTAGAACTCATGTATAGATTGAAAATAGCTGCACACATAAATGCATCACACACAAGCTTAGGTTCTTTCCTATTAGAGCTTCTGTGATTATTTATGTTTATTTATGTATATTTGATTCGAAACTATGATTGTAATTTTTTTTTCTTCCTCTCAAAATAAATGATCATTACTTACTTACTTACACAGATGGTAGGTAGGGTGTGGCAAAGATATAGCTGCTAAAACATTTCTTTCCATTGTTTTCGCATTTTCTTGTTGAAAACCCGTAATGATTACTAGATAAGGAAACGAATTTTCGTGGATTTTGATGAAAATAATTGTATTAATCTTAGATTATCATTACATGTTTCGAATTAAAAATTCTTTAAAATCGCATCTGAAGAAGTTGAAATTAGAAACATAATAATTAAAATTATTTTCAAGAGTCAAAATTTGGGTTTTCTCATAGTGATGCTGGAATTTTTACTTTATAATAAAGGAAATTATAACCATTTATTGTTGTCGGGTGGGTCCAGAGGGAAAAACATACATTTTGTAATTATACTATTGAAATTCAAAAGTTCCATATTTGGTAGCTTACAATGCAAATATCAACAAATTTTGATTCAAGAAGTATAGAAAGATCCGTAAGATATAAACATTTGGCCTATTAATCTTCCGTTGGGCACAACCGATCTGACAGGCACAGCGCGTCTTTTTTGTTTCCCCACTACGCCAGTTCGTGACGTTTTCACATGTACATCTTAGTAGCTTCCTCTTTTAAGATGCTCTACGCCAGTGTTTCTCAACCTTTTTCATGACACGACCCCCCTAGTATCAAAAAATATTTCGCGACCCCCCAACCCTTTTTTCCATGTATGTTAAAAATATGTAATATACAAATTTTAGGCGTTTGCGTTATTTGCAATCTGATATAAACATATAATTAAATATTGCGTACGTAAAACATATAATTTTAAATTAATACGTGGCCAATTGATAACTAACAAACAAATACAAACATATTAGATGTATATAAATAAATAAAATATATCGCTAGGGCCTCGACTCCCAGCGCCATCTGCTGGTAATACTACGAACTACTGCAGGTTACAGATAGCGCTGGTAGTCCACGAAAGATCCACAAGTTTCGAGAAATTTCTTTACGCTTCGAGGTAATTCTCGTTAGAATGCGCTGGCCCATATATACGGCTGTCGACCGCGGCCATGGCGACATGTTCCAGTCCATCGTTAGAGGAAGGTGTGATAGCAGAGTTGGTCACTGATTCAAATCAACTCATAGTCGAGCTCACCGGCAACTTGGATGCCACCAACTGCAAATCTACGAACCCACGTGTTCTGTCGAACTTTTTAGTCCAATAGTTCATTGTAATCACTAGAAGTGTTACAACTGTTCCTTTTGAAACAAATTTCATCTATGAAACCCTGAATAAATCCGCAACAATACAACTTGAAAAACCACACCAGACGTAGGAAGGATATTTAACTCAGGTAAATATAAAACACCCACAAAAGCTATTAAGTCAGGACACCCTTAACTGGGGAGACAACTCCCTCCAGCAGTGAATCCGTCGTTGGTATTATCTTTCGCAGCCAATTTCATTCCACACCCAACACAAAAACACCCAAAATGTCCTCCAGACGACGACGCTCTAATCCGCCAGAGCAACAAACAAACACAAGAAGTACAGAAACAATTGAACAGTTTAGTCCTAGACCTCGCAAAACATGAAGCAAATCCAGCACTCCTCTCCGAGCAAGAATCTTCTAATTCATCCTCTCCAAACTCTCAAAACTTTTCCACGCCAATCTTAAAAGAGGGTGTGCACACGTATCATTTAGTTGGTAATCAAATTAGACGTTTAGTTATGTGAATTACAAGTGTACACACTCTTTATAGAGTAATTTTAACAAATTTTAGTTAAATAATGATGTAACATCAAACATTTTATTTCATTGTATATAGCAGTTACAGGGTTTGATGTTTTTTTGACACTTTCTTTATATTTTCTTCTTGACGAGAGCTTTCAGAATGGTCTAATGGATGAGAGCGCTTACCTGGAATTTTAATAAAATTACACACTCAGTACTCGTCTTTTCGTTAACTCAATTTACATTTTAAAATGTCCAAAATTATAGCATGCTATATTGAATACAATCAAACTTACCATCAATTTTTGTTAATTTCCACTCATATGGGAAGGCAAATCAAACTGTCTTAATAACCTCTCTTCGTCTTTCTCAAATCTAAAGAAACACTGTTTTTGAAAATGAAGGGATCATATCCTCCATCGTTTCTTCGTCGACAAATTAAATGATTTATTACCACTGCTTTTCAGCCATATTAATTTTATCTTCCTGGGTTGGAGGAACAAAACTGTAAAAAGAATATTTACTTTACTAATGCAGCAATTTTCAGTTTAGCTAATGTAAAGAACAACGCTGATCTCTAAAGTTGTCGATTAAATTAGTAAAAGTTCTGTGTGTTTTATAAAAATGAAGATAATGGTTGTTAATTGTGAAAGAAGAAATGCTCAAATTTTTTTAATAAAACTTACCGAATACACCACTTATTATTCCTTCAGAATACACTTTGACATTGTCTTTCCAATTAATAACAATAAAGCAACGGAACAACAGATAAATATTACACTATAGCAATTAAAAAATACACCAAAATACCGTAACCTTAAAATAACCTCTACACTTGAACTAAGAAATGATAAGAACAGTGTAACATATAACATGTGGGGATGGGGACGAGCAATATGATATCGCGCATACGCAGTTATAAAAATCAATAAAATTTGATTACTAACGACGTAACAGTTTTCGTTAATTTTTTGGAATTATCTACTGATTTTAGTTACTCGACGGGGTCTACAGATGGCACGGTCTGCAGTGTCCATAGCCTGCTCATAGCGTGAGCGCCTCCTACCCCAGCCACAAGATTTTTTATTGGTGATAATTCATGCATGCGGTCTCTGTCTTCATGAGTCACCACTGAAGGGTTAAGTACCATAGCATCCGTTGTACTGGCTATTGTGAGCTGAATATAGGGTTTATCTTTTTGACGCCTTAAAAAATATCCAATCATAAAATTGGTCACTTGTATATACTCCGGATGCTGTATCGTGCTAACAAGACATGTATCGAAAAATGGCCGACGACATACACACAGTATATTTTTTCTAAAAATCTTTTTTTCGAGTTGTTCTTGATAAAAAACGTGAAAATAACTCAAAAATTGTTTCAAAAATTTCAACTTTTATGTGAATAAACGAATACTTTTCTCGCATATAGATAGGTTGGGCGAAAAGTAAAATGTAATATCAGTGGAATATGAATAATATAATCGGTTAGAAAAATATTCACTCACCTACATTACACTACACTGGTTCTCGACGCCTCCATATCCTTGAAGAATTGTCTTTTAAGCTGGCTTTGATGATTTTTCCATGATGATATTATAAATTTAAGTATTATTACCACTGCTAAGATGTATAGAGTAATTCGGACATCACCATTGATTTGGATTGCGTTTTCTTGGACTATAAAGCAAGCCATTTCATTTTCTTGTACTTGCTGATTGTTGACTCTCTTTGATCCATCGTTTTCCTAATTCTGCCTTACGCAATTTTGAAGATGATGGTTTCTTATTGACACGATCGCCATGTGATGCTGGGGTATGGGGCATGGGCGATAAAGATGAAATAATGGTCACTTCCAACTTCACTTTTTCATTTGTCATATTCTCAGGTGACAAAGTGATTTGTTTTATTTCAAAAATAAGGTATCGACAATATGTTTATTAAACAGTAAGAAATATAATAATAATGACTGATAGATGTTTACAAGATCCTCCTTCAATAAACTATCTTTTTTATTGCATTTCAGATACGCTTTATTGAAGATCATTAGTTTCCGTTCAAATCAGGCCAACTTGATAAACAATATATTTTATGACTGATTTTAATTATGTCCTTCCCTGTATTTCAAAACAATTTTAAGTAATTAGGTCGTGAAAATATCTCAAATTTATAAATTACTTCAGACGGATAACAGATACTTACATTTCTGCTATTAATTTTGAATAAAAGCAGCAACAGAGTCTACTTTTGTTTCCGTACTTCCCTCTTTTATACATTTCACCTAATTTGGCGGCGGTATTAGCTCGAAATGTAATGGGTTTTCTCCTTTGGTAGATTTGCGTAAAGTTGTTTTTCTTTTGAACGAAATCACCGGATATAGGCCGGCTCGAGATGTTATCTGGATCAGCTTACGAAGGCCGGAAAACTTTCCGGAGCTATTTAGATAAAAATCAACCTTCTTTTACTGGATATTTTATGTGTTCTGGGTGCGGTCAAGTATCATCTTTTTGAATTAAGAAGAATATTTATGGGGGAGATGGGGGAAATTGTTTTTTACGACTAATTGTTTCACAGACTTATAGTCTTAGTACTTACAGTGCGGCTTCAAAAATTTGCAGTTACTTAATTTTTTGAATTAGGTAAACTTAAGGATAAAATACAATTTTTATAATTCGCATATAAAAGATACTTCATTATAACATTGTATACATTATCACAATGAAATTTCTTGGGACACTTTTTAGTAATTTTTAACGTCATACAGTTGGTCATTCTATATATTTGTATTTGACACTTGAAACAAATTATAAAATGATCTGGCGACTAGCAAATTAACATATTAAATGGTCTTAATGGTAAACTGGAACAAATTATATATCAAAATTTTTAATATATACCTAAAATACGCTGACGTTTATTCATAAATCATTTGTCAATCAATTGTTTATTTCAATATTTTATATGATCAATAAATAGATATGTATATATAACGTTCGAATTTTGGGATGAATCACGAGGTACCTATGTGAAGGCATACTACAGAAATTATTCTGTTCATGATATAATATGAATAAAACGCAAGAATATGTGGAGGAACTCTTTTCAAACAAATTGTAACGTTTTGATATTTCTTACGTTTTGCGATACTAAATCAAGTAATTATTTTCGAATAATCCCTATCTCAGTACGGTCCTGGCATGACATTACAATGGTTTCACTCTCCCTGCATTGTGATTGGCTATCATAAATCCTGTCCTCAAAGTTCTTGTTGATCCTCCATTGGAGATGAATGTGTAGTTTCCCTCTTTGCTCAGAAACTCTATTCTTAAATTGCTTAGATGTTAATTTTATATTTGACTACTTCCTGCGTTAAAATTTTCAGTGCTCCTTCGGCGCACGTACCTTTTAGATTCCACGTTCCAGTTATTAATATTGCTTTTTCTTCCTTATTCATTGATCCGATTTTCGTTTCCTTTTTCATTGATTGGTTCAATTTTCCTTCGCTTGTCCTCCGATATAATTTAACTTGTAGCTTCCGTTAAACTTACCGATCAGCACTAATCTTCACATATCAGAGAAATAAGGAATATACCTACAACTCGCCACATATCCGTACTAATATCATTCCGTTTTCTTGCTCGATCAGGTACGCATGTATTATTTGAACACAAGGTCAAAATGTCGAAAAGAAAGAATTCAAGTAGTAATAAAAAGTACGAAGAAATTAAAAAAGTGATTCTTCAGGAAGTGATGGGGATAAACCCGAAGGTATGTAAAAGTAATCATTGATTTAACCTTTTTGTAGAAAAATGCAAGCAAGTTGTTTTAAGTGACCAATTGCCTTTTAATGGCTCCTAATCCAGTTTACAATATGATTTCTAAATAATTCTCTCCAATTATAAAAATAAAAATGGAATCGGGTGATTCATTCACACTGAGTAATAGGAAATCCGGTGATTTCGTAATCCAGTGCAGGCTAGGGACACTGCAGACCGTGCCATCTATAGAGGCTGTCGAGTAAGTAAAATCGGTAGATAATTCAATAAAATTAACGAATACTTTCACGTCGTTAGTAATCAAATTTTATTGATTATTATTACTGTGTATGCGCGATATCATATTGCTCGTCCCCACAGGTTATCGGTATCGTTATCGGTTCTTATTTCTTAGTTCACGTGTTGAAGTTATTATAAGGTTTTGGTATTTTGGTGTATTTTTTAATTGCTAGAGTGTAATATTTATCTGTTGTTTCGTTGCTTTATTGTTACTAATTGAAAAGACAATGTCAAAGTGTATTCTGAAGGAGTCTAATAAGTGGTGTACTCGGTGAGTTTTATTAAAAAAATTTGAGAATTTTTTCTTTCTCAATTAACAACCATTTTCTTTATTTTTATATATTACAGAATTTTACTAATTTAATCGACAACTTTAGAGATCATGGTTGTTTTTCACATTAGCTAAACTGAAAATTGTTGCATTACTAAAGTAAATCTTTCTATTTACAGTTTTGTGCCTCCAACCCAGTGGTGATAAATCATTATATTTGTCGACAAGGAAACGATCGAGGATATGTTCCCTTCATTTTCAAAAAAAGTGTTTCTTCAGATTTGAGAAAGACGAAGGGAGGTTATTAAGACAGTTTGATTTGCCGTCCCATATGGAAATTTACAAAAATTGATTGTGAGTTTTATTGTATTCAATATAGCATGCTGTATGGCGCCCTAAGGAAAGTGTGGAAAATGCTTCGGAATAGAAAAAAACAAGTTAACGAGTTTGTGCAGACCAAAGGAGTGCCAATAGAGACATGGCAACAGCAATATAAAGAGCTTTACGATGCTGAGGAAATGCCGAATATATATAAATACGAAACAGCTATAAGTGGTACGGTCACTGATGAAGAGGTGGAAGCAAAACTCAAGAAATTGAAAAACATAAAATCACCCGGACCGGACGGCATCTCCAAAGAACTTTTAAAATATGGAGGCCCGGAACTTGCGAGGAAACTATCGCAACTATTTAACAAAATCTTAAACAAAACGGAAACGCCAGACGAATGGCATAACAGCATCACCATACCTGTATTCAAGAAAGGACTAAGAACCTGCCCAGAAAACAATAGAGGAATGACTCTCTTGAATACGGTAATGAAACTTTTCACGAGTATTCTCAAGGACAAACTGGAGACACAAATCGAGAACGCTGAAGCAACAACAGGGCTTCACAAAAGGACGGTCAATAACAGACGCAGTGTTCATAATAAAGAAAATAAAAGAAAAGGCTACAGAGTATAATATGCCAGCGTATATCTGCTTCATTGACCTAACGAAGGCGTTTGATAGGGTCCGATTAGTGGACATTTTACAGATATCAATGCAAAATAAGATACCAGCAAACATAACGAGGATAATCCATAACCTAGATAACAATAACGTAACAAAGGTCAAGGTCGGAGATCAATTCACTGAAAATATCCCAACACCGGGAGGAATTAGACAGGGTGACAGTCTAAGTCCCTTTTTGTTCAATCTCCTCATGGATAAAATTATAAACAAAGTAACATGTCTCAACCTCGGATACAGACTGGGCAACAAAAGAGTTGGTATGGTGTGCTACGCTGATGATGCAGCAATCATCGCCGAATCAGAAAACGACCTACAGAGACAACTCTTCCAGTTCTTTCTGGTAAGCGGTAAGCCGCTAACTCAATATGAACATTTCTATCAGCAAAACCAAATGTATGACAATCCCGAAGGATCCGCTCAGATGTAAGCTGGTGGTGGAAGACAATCCCATAGAACAGGTGATGCAATTCAGATATCTGGGCATAGATATATCAAGTACCCACGACCCAATTAAAGACCTAAGAAGCCAGATTAACAAAGCATCCGCACTATCAGGATGCCTACGAGATATAGTCTGGTCCAACCCGTACATGCGCAAGGATAGCAAAATTATAATCTACAAGACTTGTATCAGACCCATCATAACGTACGGCACGGAAATCCGCGAGGACACCAACAAGACGAAACAAATGCTAAGGGTGGCCGAGATGAAAACACTGAGAACCATAGTGAGTAAAATAAGAAGAGACAGAGTAAGGAACACAGATGTCAGAGAGCAGTGCGGGATACAGGATATTGTGAGATGGGGAAGACAACGTAAGAGGCAGTGGTACAACCATGTAAGATGGATGGACGAGAACAGACTTCCGAGAATAGTCCTAGAAAACAACCAGCCCGGCTCAAGACCTCCCGGGAGACCACCTAAAAGGTGGAAAGATAGTTGGCAATCCACCTCCCAGGAAAAGATGCAGAGGCAGCTTCAGAAGTAACAGATCGACAGATCTCCAAGATGTAGAAGAAGAAAAATAATATAGCATGCTATAATTTTGGACATTTCAAAAAGTTAATTGAGTGAATGAAAAGACGAGTACTGAGTGTGTAATTTTAGTAAAATTCCAGCTAAGCGCTTTCAGCCTTTAGGCCATTCTCATAGCTCAAGAAAGGAACATACAACAGGTATCAAAAAACATCAAACCCTGTAACTGCTACATACAATGAAATAAATGTTTGATGTTACATCATTATTCAAGTAAAATTGGTTAAAATTACCCTATAAAGAGGGTGTACAATTATAATTCACATAACGAAACGTCTTATTTGAAATTATCAACTAAATGATATGTGTGTACACCCTCTTTATAAGGTAACTTTAACAAATTTTACTTGAATTATGATGTAAAATCAAACATTTTATTTCATTCTATGTAGCGATTGAAAGGTTTGATGTTTTTTGACACGTGTTGTATGTTTTTCTCTTGTCGACAGCTTTGAGAATGGCCTAATGCCTGAAAGCACTTAGCTGGAATTTTAATAAAATGACACACTCAGTACTCGTCTTTTCATTCACTCAATTTATATCCAGTGTGTACACCATACTCAGAAAATTCCATTTTAAATGTATCCATTGAAAAAATAATAATCTGGGTTTTATTTTATGTTATAGCTATTCCCTCGACCAGCTATGGGATGGAAGGTATTGACTCCTTGCCGATTTTCATATATAGCCCATGGTATGACAATTTATGGGAAATGAAAGTTAGTAATAACTTTTGTTGAGTCATTACATTTAAGTATTTGGTCTAGCGGTAACCAAAATATCCAATAAAGACAAAATATAAAAAAACAACAAATCAATAAATAGTTGAGAACCAAAAAAATCCAGAATTCCTAAAAAAATCGAAAACTCAAAAATAAAGCAATTAAAAAACCAAAAGAAATTAAACATTCAAACATTTTTTGATATTATTTTTGGCTTGGTACAAAAACATGTGTGTGTTCACTTATTTATTGTTGTTTACTTCAAGAAGCTCAACCAGAAACGAGAAAGCACTTCCACGAGACGGTGTCATTTTTAAGAGCCCTTAAGAAACATTTCAATAATCATGGACTGCCAGGAGCTGCAGAGTAACTTAAACTGCCTTGTGCGATGGTTAGGTTCATAAGAACGGAATGCCTTTAAATGTAGAATATACAAATATGCAATATACTAGGTTTAAGCTTGTGATATAAACATATTTAACACTTCCAGTAAAGGAATAAAGATGTGTTTTAAGTGGAAATGGAATGTCAGATATATTATTTTAAAATTGGTACAGTCACAAGTGCTGTTTAGCACTCTTATATGTAATTATTGCGCACCTTGTCATTATACTTAAATGTTTTCTTTCACAGAAGGTTGCCAAAAATAGTAGTTAACTACTCGTTGCTGACACTTTTTTTGAAGTAAGTAGCAGTTATACTTCAGTAGTTTGTCCAGCTCTGTGTGTTTATAGAAGTATAATAATAAATCAATTAATATGAACTTATAATAAATAATTTTATACTTTTATCTTGATTTAACATCATTTAAAAATCTAATGATATTCCAATCTAGAATATATGTTACTCAAATAACTTTTTAATTATTGCAATGTTAGTCAGAGAAGGGTCCGTTTCTGCCTCGCTATTTTCTTGTTAAGAAACCTAACGGTAATCGCAGATTTATTCTTAATCTAAAAAAACTTAACAATTCTATAACAACTTCTCATTTTAAACAAGAAGACTATCGTACAGTATCAAAGGTCCTAGGTCCAAATTATTATATGTCTAACATTGATCTTAAAGACGCATATTTTCTAATTTCAGTAGACAAACAGTACCGAAAATATTTACGGTTTAGATTTAATAACACCCTAAATGGATTTACCTGTTTAACCTTTGGCCTTAATATAGCACCTTATATATTTACAAAATTATCAAAACCTGTATCAAAAAAACTTCGGCTATTAGGAGTAATAACGGTTTTTTATTTGGATGATATTCTAATTGTAATTAAAAACGAGCTACAGTGTAGGAAGCACACATTCTTGGCTATACAACTCCTAAAGAGTTTGAGGTTTGTGATAAATCTATATAAAAGCACTTTAACCCCTAGTCAGGACATAAAATTCTAAGGGGTTTAGATACAATACGGTAACTATGAGCAGCTCACTAACACAAGAAAAAATTCTCGCTATAAGAGAATGAATTTTTATGTTTGGGGAAAAAATGTACTGTTTAGAAGTTTGCAAAATTAATAGGGAAGTTTGTGGCTTGTTGCTCAGCTACAGAATATGGATTTATACATACTAGGCCGTTTTAAAGAATTAAACATATCTCATTGAAAGAGGAATATTTGAATTACAAGAAAAAAATGACGATTCCAGTTACCTTAATAGATGAACTAATTTGGTGGAGCAACCATATAGGAAAAGGACAAACCATTAACCCCAAACATTTCGAATCGGAAATCTTTTCAGATGCCTCAACATCTGGATGGGGTACTTTTAGTGGTGGATCGAGGTCTCATTGATTTTGGGATGAATAAGGAAAAACCAGACATATTAACGTTTTAGAAATAAAACCCGCAGTTTATGGATTGAAAGCTATGGCCAAAGAGAAAGAAAATGTTAGGATATTGCTTTGAACAGACAATCAAACTGCTATATCCTGTGTCAATCGAGGAGGGAGTATAAAATTTTCACAACTGAATGAAGCAACTGTAGAGTTATTGCGCTGGTGTGAGAAAAATAATATTTACGTATTTGCGAGTTATATACTATCTTCCTCAAACACTGAGGCACATCATGAATCTAGATCACTCACTAAAGACCCAGAGTACGAGCTAAATACTTCAATATTTGAGCAAATTGTAGATAAGTTCGGACAACCTCAAATAGATCTTTTCGCAACAAGAATCAATAAAAAATGTGAAAAGTTAATTTCCTGGTTTTCCAATCCATACTCGTTTTCAGTAGATGCCTTTACTCTTATATGGTCAAAATATTATTTTCATGCTTTTCCACACTTTTCGATTGTAATGAAGGTCTTGGGAAAAATTATCCAGGAGAAGTCCAGAGGTATTATGGTTGTCCCATATTGGCCTTCTAAAACATGGTATCCAATTTTTTAAAAATTAGAAAAGCAATTTGTTTTAAACCCAGATATTTACTTATTTCTCCTTTCAGAAAGTGTCATCCACTCTACCAGAAAATTTTCCTGGTGGCAGGGAAATTATACGGAGGGAGTATTTAAATGAAGGTATTCCGGTTAATGCTATAGATACTCGTATAATGATTGCTTCCTTCTCAAAAGGAACTATAAAACAATTTACGGCCTGTTTAAAAGGATACTGGGAATTCTGCATAGGAAAACAACTTGACCCCCAGGAATATAACTTAAACTCCTGTCTAGAATTTCTAACTGTTGCCGTAAATGCAGGTTCTTCATATTTGGTTTTAAATTCATACAGATCCGCATTAAAGTTAATATTCACTTCTGCAAATAATAACGACGAATAAATAATAAATAGGTTTTTGAAAGGTGTTTCAAATATTCGTCCACCACGTCCTAAATATAACTACAATTGGAATCCAGATTCAATCAAAAAATGTTTAGCAGAACGTTACCCTCTGGAATAACTAACTTTAGAGCAACTAAAATACAAAATGGTTACTCTAATGGCACTCACCACTGCTAGCAGAGTCCAGACACTATCATTAATCAAAATCGAAAATATTTCCCATTCTACAAAGAAACTCGAAATAAAGATTCCTGATAAAATTAAAACATCTTAAATTGGTAATCTTCAACTCCTGTTAGTATTCGCATATTTTAAAAATAAGCCAGAGTTATGCGTGGCGCATACTATTGATTTTTATATTGAGAAATCAGCGAGTATTCGCAATGAAGAACAAAGTCTTATATTAACTCATGAAAAACCTCATCACGCCGCTTCTTCCCAAACAAGCAGTCGATGAATCAAAAATACATTACACTTAGGTGGCGTAGATACCTCAATTTTTTCAGCCCATAGTGTTCGACATGCAAGCACTTCTGCAGCATTAAGAGCGGGTATTAGTGTTGAACAAATAAAAAATACAGTTGGATGGACACCTTCATCCAACGCATTTTTTAAGTCTTATAACAAATCAGTAAGAGTTCAAGCAGATGTTTTTGCTAAAACTATCATCCAAATAGAATAAAAAGAAAGTATCCTTGTAATACGTTATTTTATTTAATATTGTCGTTATGTATGTATTGAATTCTTGCATATATTTCATGTTGAAATTAACTGTAACTGCATTTTTTAAGAAACAAGAGAAGAAGCTACAGAATCTTGAACACACACAACATAAAATTCAATACTCAAAACATCATGAAACTGTAAGTACCTACATTCCAACACACTTTGCACCACGATTTGAAAACCTTTCAGACACTAATTTTACAGATAGTGAAATAGAATTTTTAAATAAAGGTTTAAAGTACAACATACCACCAAAATTTACGAATAATAAATTATAGCTACAGAGTCATAAATAGCTTTAAAATCTAATTAAAATAATTTTCTTCATGAGAAATTAAAAATTGCCAATTTAATCAAAAATATTGAACCTTCAAAAGTTAAACGTCAAACAAAAATTGATATTACAGTTTTAAATGCAATAAAAAGAAGATAGGAGATAATAACCTAACAGTTACAAAATCTTATAAGGGGAACAGAACTGTCATTTTGACGACTGAAAATTACAATTCCAAAATATATATCTTCATAGAATCTAGCGATGAAAAAGTTCTTAAAGCAGACCCAACAAAAAAGTTTCCTAATAATATAAGGGATATTTTTAATGATTCAAATTATCTTTTAAGTGATCACGAAAAGAGGTCTATCATACATAAGAATCCTGATTGTCCACAATTATATGGAACCGTTAAATTACATAAAATAACGAAACCAATTATACCTGTAGTTTCTTATGTTAATGCTCCTAATAATATATTGGCAAAGAAGCTCAACAATATACTCAATAGTTACGGATATGAATCTCAGTACTCAATAGAACTAATCAAAAAGTTGAAAGCAATCCACTTGCAAGATGACTATAAACTCATTTCGTTCGATGTAACTAATATGTCCACTAAAATTCCTCCTAAAGAATGTCTAATACTTGTAAGAAAATTACTGGAAGATGAAAATATTATTCCAGGAATAATATCAGATATACTTAATTTATTTGATGTATTCATTAATCAGAATTATTTCACTTTCGACAATAAGATATATATTCAAAATGAAGGTTTACCAATGGGAAGACCTATATCACCTATTTTAGCAAACATTTTTATGGATAATTTAGAGAGAAAGATCTTTGAAAGTAATATTTCCAAAAATATTTTATTTTGTTATAGATATGTAGATGACATATTAGCTTTTTTTATGCGTAGTGAACGACAATTGGATGTATTTTTCAACCACATCAATAATTTACACCCAAAAATTAAATTTACATTAGAAATTTGAGAAATTAGCTCAATCAATTTTCTTGATTTAAAAATTCAAAGAGTTAATAATGTACTTGATTATTCAATTTACCGAAAACCAACACAGACTTATGTGACAATTCCATTCAATTCCAATCACCCTATGTCACACAGACTAGCGGCATATAATTCAATGATACATAGAGCTTTTTCAGTTCCTATGAACAAATGTAATTTTGATAGAGAGATTATAACAATTAGACAAGAAGCAACATCCAATGGTTATCCATTAGATATGATAAATAAGCTAATTAGTAAAAAAGAGGAAAAAGTGGCATTACAACTAATATTTCCTAAACAAGCTGATTAGATAAGAACTTATAAAACCATCACATATGCAGGAAATATTTCTAATAATATTTCAAAGATAATATCTTTAGCAACGAATACAACAATTTCTTTTAAAACAGAAAGTAACGTTAGTACAAAATTGTTAAATGTAGAAACAAAAATACCACTATTAAAGAAGTCAGGTATATATAAATTCAAATGTCCAGAATGTTATGCTGTCTATTTGGAACAAACCGTTAGGAATTTTGGAATCCGATACAGTGAACACTTACGAGCATACAGGTTAAAACAACCAGATAAATCCCACTACGCAAAACATCTACTTGACACCAATCATTCATTGACACCTAACACAAAACTAAAAGTGCTGCATATTGGTGATAAGAAACAAGAACTGGATTTCCTTGAAGAATTGGAAATTAGAAGACATTTAAGAAACCCACAATATGAAGTTATCAATGAACAGTTGAATCTAGGGAGTTCTCCACTAATAAACTGTCTTCTTAAGTGATCATTGTAAAGATTAGCAGATGTAGTTTTCCTGGTTTTCCATATCATTGCACAGGTATACTGATCTTAATTGGGAAAATGGTATCCAAGATATCACCATAGGGCTAATAATATCTAAGCTTCAATATTTGTAATATCACATCTTCTCCTTTTTTCTATAAACATATATTAAGTCAATCACAAGTTAGGTCACTTCTTGGTCTAGCCAAAAATAACTACTAAACATCAGGTAGGCATCAAATGAAATGTAACTTCTGTCATTCTGAACATGATTTATCGAAACAATTGTCAATTTTTTAGAATTTTTAATAACTTTTATTATATTGTGGAATTAACTAGAAACCGTGAGTTTCATTTAAAACACTAGCATAAACATTCCTTCCAATACTTTCCAGTATTATAATATCTTTATCAGTTTCAACTGTTATTCAACAAACAATATATTTACTACTTAAAAATCGTCCGTTACTTTGAACATCTATAAGTATAATTGTATCGGAGGACGATCGAAGGAAAATTAGTAGATTAATCGACTTACCCACTTACCTGTAAGGAGGATAAATCTTGATTTTCCGAGCTTGTCCGAAGACATAATTACCCAACCCACCCTAAGCCCCCACAGATTATACGATTTTCAAAAGGAAAACATACTCAAACGGAATGATATTAGTACGGAGATGTGGCAAGTTGTAGGTATATTCCTTATTTTTCTGATATGTGAAAATTTGTGCTGATCGGTAGGTTTAACGGAAACTTAAAGTATAATTATATCTTCGGACAATCTCGGAAAATCAAGATTAATCCTCCTCACAGGTGAGTCAATTAATCTAGTAATCTTCTGTCTTTCGCTCTCCTGTTCGTGTCTTACGCTACTGATTTTTTATCATGTTTCCTTTGACTAGCTTATTTTCTTCCATGTGCCACTTCATTCCTGTGATTCTATGTATATCTTTCCATACCCGATTCTTATCATACTACCTTCTATCCTCCTGTTCTCTAGCCTTCATTAGGATTTTTTTTGTATCTCACGAACTTTCTGCGACAGATCATCTGTATGAACAGTCTTATCTCTTTTTTAAATCTCAATTTTTGTTCGTTCATCATTATTTTACTTTTCCGTCCAACATATATAATATGCGAGAAAAGTATTGGTTTACCCCAAAAAAAGTTGGAATTTTTAAAAAAAAATTTCAGTTATTTTTATGTTTTCCATCAACAACAACAAGAAAAAAACGGTTTCTAGAAACAAAATCCTGTGTGTATGTCGTCGTCGTCATCGTCGTCGTCGTCGTCGTCGTCGTTGTCGTCGGCCACTTTTTCTTACATGTCTTGTTGGCACGATACATCCTCAGGAGTACAATAAGTCACCAAATTTATGATCGAATATTGTTAAAAATATGTCACAGATGAACCCTATTGATTTTCAGCTCACCAGAGTCAGTACAACTTATGCTATGGTACTTGAAGTATGACATTTTGTAATTTTTCGAGAAATTTCAGTTTGTTAGCACGATACAGCCTCCGGAGTTCAACAAGTCACCAATTTATTTATTGAATATCATCCAGGACATCTCACAGATCGACCCTATCGATTTTCAGCTCACCAGAGCCAATACAACAGGTGTACAGTACTTTAAGCCTCTGGAGTATATACGTGACCAATTTTATAATTGGATAATATTCAGAGCGTCTTAAATATGATTCCTATTGATATTCAGCTCATTAAAGCCAGTAGAACGGGTACTATGGTACTTGAACTACCAATTTTTGTCATTTTAATTGAATTTTCAGTTTGTTAGCACGATTCAGCCTCCAGAGAGTATACAGTTGATCAACTTCATGATTGAATATTGTTTGAGGTGTCTCACAGATGTGCCTCATTGATTTTCAGTCGACTGAAGCGAGTACAGCGGGTTCTATATATCCAGATATACTACATTTTTGGTTATTTCTGGAGAAATTTCGGTTTGTTAGCACGATACATCCCCCGAAGTGTATACAAGTAATAATTTTATAATAGAATATTGTTCAGGGCCACTGATGCGGAAAAGTTAGTTTTAATCTTTAAAACCGTTTATTTTTTTCTCATTTTGGTTTGCCAGTTTGTCTTTGTATGTAATTCGTCATCCAGAAAGTTTTTCACTATGATTCTGAGTTCATCTGTGTTATAGATCTCCATTTTAACTCCTTGTACAACTACATTATTTTTAATTTTTCATCGTTCCAGTCTATTGTCCATTTCTAATATAATTTCCTTCATTTTACCATTATCCTCAGTCGGCTTTTGATTCTCTTTTCTCATTTCTTCAATGTCTTTCCCGTATTCTCTTTCTCCTTCTCGCGCCTTTTTGATCTTCCACCTTGTCCCCTACCTTTCCCATCATATCTATCATTTTCTCTATACTATATTCTAGGTCTCCCGGATTCTTTGTCAGCGACCTCCCTGTTTTCTTGCTCTTTTAGAAAATTCGTCCTCAGTCTTCTCCTCTGTCGCTTTTCCTCTTTCCATAATATTCATTATCGCTCATTTGTGTTTCGTATTCACCTTCTTAAGATTTTTGCGCCCGTCCCTCTGTCCAATATTTCGTTCACCGCAAAAAATGCAGGTTGTTTAGTTTTAACTATGAATAAATATGGTTCTTATCGCTATCACACCGAGCAAAAAGCCCTGGACCGCCTGTCCCGTCAGACCTTGGACCTTTATCGATGATATTTAGCTTGTTTTTATTTGTAAATCTTATAGTCCTCAATTAAATCAATGAACTATGCTAATCTTACTTGGAAACTATCAAAAGCTTCTCCACTTGACCCTTTAAACTGTTATTCATTGCGAAAAATTTTTTTGTTGATTATAGTGCTCGTAATTATCCTGAAAACGAAGTTCATTTTGGAGCAGCAATCAAATCAACCTTTCACATATATACCAGGATCGGGACAACTTCTTTCTCATATCGAAGTGAAAAGCATGAGAAATTTGTTTTCATTACTTTGTGATTTGATGATGTTTATACAAAAGGATCGACGAATATTTTCAAAGGCGTAGGTTTAAAATTAATTCATAAATATAATAATACTTTGAAACAGTTGTTAGAAAACCTTGAGTATAAAATACTGGATTTGCAAAAGAGTGGTATAACTGCAACGATTGTGACGGAGAGTATGTTGGGCAAACTGAGAGGCCTGTTATTATTCGGTTTAAGGAGCATTAAGCTCAATTTTCATTTCAATATTTAACTAAAAACCTGTAGAATTATAATTGTTCATCCTAACTACAGGGATGATTTTTAACTGAAGTGTCAATTCATTACAAGTATTTGGATGGTTTTGATAATTGTATCAACTGATCCAGAACATGTGCATAATTTTATGTATTTAGACATCACGACAACTTTGATAATGGCCCACTGGATGGAAGCGCTCAGCTCTTATAATAAACTGCACACTCAGTATTCGTTGTTCCTTTCATTCAATTCCTAGAAGTCATGGAACATTTTATTAAATAATGGTACAGTTCCAAGAAAAATCCAAGTCAGTTGCTGTATGACGATCATAAGAGTCGCCTCTCCATTAGCGTCCTGAATCTAGCTAATGCAAATGTTTGTTAAGTCAACTTTCCGCCACACTCAACCAATAAATTGTAGCCTCTAGACGTAGGCGTATTTAAACCATTTAGTTACTTGGAATATAATGCTGCAGTTTACACCTGGTTAATGCATCATCCAAGAAAACTTCTATAAATTTATGAAGTTGCCGCATGCGTAGAGAAAGCTCTTAAAAGGGCTTTAGTGCCCATAAATATCACATCTGCTTTTGAAAAATGAGGTATTTTCAGTTTTCACTGAAGTCGATTTTCTACCAAGCTCCGTGATAGATACGTCCGATCCACCATAGGCAATTAAGACTTTTGAACAAACACTGACACCCAAAACGTCTAAAGAATACCATAATATAAACAAAACCAATAAATTCAATGATTTTTGTTTTAATTGTGACAAATGACAAGTAGGGAAGAGGTCGGTATTGTAACGTTGTTAATATGTTTGAACGTTAACTTTTATTTTAATGATAACTACGGATCCTTTTTTAGCTTGTAGTTTTATTAAAATTGATATTGCAACTGGCGACTTTTATGATTGGCACATTGACATTCGAGGCAACCTAAAATGGTGCCAACCGTATATTGAAATAAGTATAAAAGTATTTCTTATGTTCGTCCGTATTCTTTTTACAGAAGAAACACAATGAACACAATATGAAACATGAAATGCAAGGAGCAAACAAATTATAAATTGAGTCTTTGAGCGGGTTTCACTGTTCGGCCAAACCTGATAACGTAGTTACTACTTTCAGGATTGATGGGTGTTCCTGCAATCGGATTTTCTTCAGGAGCGACCTGATTGCCACCAATCGGCTTTTCTACCGTCTTCTCGGTGGTTGACGAGATGACTTCAGCAGGGTCTGGAATTTCTGCATTGGTTCTGTGTAGTTGAGCCAAATTTCTTCGATACGTTGTACCGTCTCTGCGTGTTACATTGTACGATCGTGGATTATGAGCTTCGCGGACTAATCCTTCCTTCCAATTTCTCTTGATTATGTGGACTCTGACACGATCACCTTCGTTTAAGGTTTGTACAGATTTTGTGCATTTATCTGCATAGGTTTTTTGCTCATTTCCAGCTTGCAAGAGATTTTCAGGCACGTTATAGATGACGTTAGGAGCGAGTTGTTTCTCGGAGATAGGAATTAGTGTTCTTGTAGAACCTAGTTGTTCAGTGCGAGGCATGTTGCGAAAGTTTAACAATGCAAGTTGCACATCATGATTGTCAAGTTCACATTTTCTCAAAATCGATTTAGCAATCGCAAAGCTTTTTTCTGCCAAGCCATTTGCACGGAGAAATTTTGGACTTCAAGTCGAATGAATAAATCCCCAGTTTATTCTAAAGTTTTTGAACTCGCGTGAACCAAATTGCGGTCCATTATCCGATTTCAACACTTCTGGAATACTGTTCACAACAAACCAGTTTTTTAGCATTTTGTAGCATTTTAAAATCGAAAAAAACGGAATAACTGTCACTAATAATAACATATTCGTTATTGGAAAATGAGAATAGGTAACTCGCGACTTTTTGTCACGGTAAGTTCGGAATTTTCTTTGTAATTATTAGTTGTTTCGGGTTACTGCGTTAAACTCGTTGGCAAATTCCACACCGGTCCACGAAGTTGACTATGTCGTTGTGCATTTCTTGCCAATAAAACAAATGCCTGGCGCGTTTTAAGCTACTTTGAATTACAAAGTGGCCAGCGTGTATTTGCTTCAACATGTCTTGAATTTTTGACTTAAAATTGAAGTAGTGATGAATATTTCTGGGTAGCTCTTTGCTGTTTTCGGGCCATCTATGCATAATAAATTTGCAGTTTGTAGATCTTCGTCTTCTTCAGTAGCTCGAATAGTTTCAGTTTGTGATGCCACTAACATGGCTGTTATTACTAGTTCAGGCTCATCGTTTTCATTCATTCATTATAACAGTCTCGACTTAAGGCATCCGCTATTGGAATATCGCAGCCTTTTATGTATCTGACTTCTGGAGCATATTGTGTTACTTCCATCAGAATCTTTTGTAGCCTAGGTTAGTATTGGCTTCTTGAAAATCGTCTCCAACGGTTTATTATCTGTTTGGATGTAAAACGTCTTGGCATAAACATATTCGTGGGATTTTTGACACCCGAATTGGATAGCGAGTGCTTCTTTCTCGATTTGTGGCTAGTTTTGTTGTGCAGAAGTCAGCGTTCTTGAAGCATAGGCTACGGGCTGATATTCCTGCATTAAAACTGCACCTAAAAAAGTGGAACTTGCATCATCTGACAAAGTAACATCTTTGTTAACATCATAAAATTTCAAAACAGGCGGTGTTAGTAACAACTCCTTAATTTTCTTCACTGCAGATTCTTGTTCAGGGTCCCAATACCAATCAACTGCTTTTTCCAGCGGTTCTCTTAACGGCTGTGTTATTTTAGTGAGGTTTGGTATCAATTTAATCAGGTATGTTACCATACCCAATAATCTTTGGAGCTGCTTCTTATTTTCTGGAGTTTTTATTGATTTGATTGCGGCCGTTTTTTCTAGATCAATTTTGAGACCATTTTCGGTTATCACGTGTCCTAAAAATTTCACTCGATTCAACTCGAATTTGCACTTTTCTGGATTTAATTTTAGTCCAGCATTTCTTATGATCTTTAATACTTTTCCTTGATTACTGCGCTGTTCTTCTTTGGTATTTGCATTTATTAAAACATCGTCCATTGAGTATTCGACTTCAGATAAATCTTGTAGGAGATCAGTCATAACTTTCTGAAAGACTTCTGGCACTGAAGCTAGTCCAAAAGGAAGTCTTTTGCAGCAATACATGCCCCATGGTGTAGCGAACGTTAGGTATTTTTCAGTGCGTTTTGTAACTTTTATTTGCCAGAATCCTCTTTTACAATCCAGCAATGTGAAATATTTTGCACTGTTTAGCTTATCTGCGATCTCTTCGACTGTTTTAAGTGGGAATCTTGTTCGTAATATGTTTTTGTTGACGTCGGTTGGATCAATGCAAAGTCCCATTTAGTTTTTCATTTTGACGATTGGTGTTGGCTCACTTATTGGTGCGATTACACCCATTTCAACTATAGTATCCAATCCTTTCCTCACATCATTATAAAGAGCATGTGGAATTTTTGTTGAAGCTCTAACATTAAAAGTAGGATTCTCGATTAAATCAATGTCATCCTTATAATTTTTTAAGCAACCAAGACCCTTAAACAGGTTTTGATTAGATCCAATTGTGATATTTTGAATACTTTGGATTAAACCCAACTTTGTTGCAGTTTTTTTCCTAAGATTGATGGAACTTTCCTATCAACAATCTTGAAATTAATATTCGATTTCTGATCTTTAATCTTGCATTGTAGAGTAACTTCTCCCATAACATCAAGTTCATTTTCACCAAATCCGACTAGTCTTTTTACTTTAGAAGGTTTGAGGTCTTCATTGAAAGTTTTTATTATTTTCCATGAAAGAACGTTACATTCAGCACCAGAATCTAAGTAGATTGCGAATTTTCCGCCTTTGACTTCAACAATTTCAGTTCATCTTTCTTCTTCAGATTATGTATTTACTGAATGGATGAAAAATTCATGTTCTTCGTCTCTGCTTGATTGGTCTTGAATTACGTGCACATTTTTCTGTTTGTTCTTCACGTTAGTTCTGGATTTTGACAAGCACTGTCATGAAAAATGTCCTTGTTCATTGCATTTTGCACACGTATTTTTGAATGCAGGGCAACTTTTAAGCTAATGCTTCGTGCCGCACCTTGTACATTTGAATTCTTCCGTGACTTTGCGTTGATCAGTTTTAACTTCAGTTGCTTCACTTTCAGTCTTCACTTTATGCACTTTGGCTTCATCTTGTACCTTCATTTCAGCCAGCTGCTTTGTAGCTTGTTTACATGCTCTGCATATGGTCAAGCATCTGTTGAAAGTTAGATTTTCTTCAGCTAATAACCTTTCTCTAATCTTTTCAGAACGAATTCCTATGATCAGCTTGTCCATTACGAGACTATCGTGAAGTGTATCAAAGCCACAAGTCTTCGCGAGATTTTTTATTTTCATAAGAAATCCATCAAACGTTTCACCTTGCTCTTTACTGACTTTACTGAATTTGTATCGCTCAAAACATAAATTCGTTTTTGGGAAGAAATGAGAGTTGAATATTTCTTTCAAAGTCGTAATATTCTTGCTTTGCTCTATCGTTAGATTGAAGCTATTATAGACTGGAACAGCATCTGGGCCAATAACTGCCATGAATGTCGCTGCCTGGATCGCCGCTGCTTTTCTCTAACTGGGTTGCGATTGAATACCAATCGAACTGTTGGAGCCATTGTTTCCATGCTGTGGGCAAGTTTTCGGCACTGAAGTTAAACGCTTTTAGTGGCCTGATTCTCGATACGCTCTCATCTGACATCTTATTAAACTTTAAGTCACGATTTTACCTGACACCATGTAACGTTGTTATTTTGTTTAAACGTTAACTTTTATTTTAATGATAACTGCGGATCATTTTTTAGCTTGAAGTTTCATTAAAATTCATATTGTAACTGCTGACTTTCATGATTGGCACATTGACATCCGAGGCAACCTAAAATTGTGCCAACCGTATATAAAAAAAACTATAAAAGTATTTGTTATGTTACAGGTATGTCATTGGAATGGAAAGGAGAGGAGTTGATGCCAAAAGTGTTCATTCTTTGTTTTTTCAATATATAAATGTCAACTTCTTGCAGTGTAACGATGTGGCACCTGTGGCCGAACGGAACGGCTTGTTAAGATAGCCCACAAAGCAAACAGAACTCTCCACTTACGGGTGGTACTGAGGAAAGGACCTCCCCGGAAGTTCATTTTCGGGTAATTTTTTTGTTCAAATGACTTACAAAATCATTGAGGATGGTTGAAAATGAACATCAATGAAACATTTTCTAAATAAATATGCAACTCGAGGGCTAAAACGCAGGACCTCGTAACCCGCAAAACGTAAAATGTTCAGGAAACGAGAAAAACTATTATGAGTTATAAATAGCCGCTAGTTTTCGGACTCTTTGGCAAAGAATAAAACAAAGATAGAATAAATCTCTAGAAAAATCTACTTGTGTGGAAGGGAGTCGTAAAAACTCCAGCAGTCTTTCGGAATAACTTGTTTAATCGCTTGAAGGTGTGAGTATTTCAGGCTAGAAATAGGCAGTTTCTCCTCAAATAGTGGGGGAAATATGACATTTCCTAATGCTTTGTTTTTAGGTCTGATTGGTAGATCCTTAAAATCATCTTCAAAGTTAAGTTTGTACCTTATTTTACCTTCATGGTACTGCAACGCGCGTATGTCAACAACATCATTGCCACTACCCGTTCTGCTAGGCCGTATTGAACTGTATTTGAGGTTGTCTTTATGGGCATAATTTTTGTAGAAGCTGAAGTCCATGCTTTTGACCAAGTAAGAATTTTTATTGCGGGATTCCCTAGTTATACGATGATAATCGCGGGGCAAGTAGATCTCCTTATTTTTGAGGAAAGACTCTATGGCACTGTGAACAGAGTCACACTCCATTCGAGTGTGACCTTTTTCTAAATATTTTTGTGTAATACAAACTTTGTACTTTTCTGAAGCGCGAAGCAAAGCGTTGGCCATTACACAATTACGATTCTGGGCAGTGCACCCATCTGAGTAGATAATAATAGGAATAATTGGGTTAGACAAATCCCAAAAATTTTCTTCTAAGTAGTCTACAAGAAGCGAAGCATAGGTAGAAGCTTGTCCGTCCGCGTTTCTCTTGTCGAACCAGTTACAAGTGCCTTGTTTATTTCTTAAATTATAAATGGTAAAGTTATGCCAACACAACTTTGTCCTGTAATATAAAGCGCCTAGCTTGTCGTTGCGGTGTACATCCATCACAATAACGTGGCACTGAACGCCTATGGTCTTTTCCTTATCTTCTTTTTTTTACTTCCGTGCCCGATTTTTTCTGTTTATGTGTTCGCTGTATTCCGGTTCAGTTAAATTGTTGTTTTTATATCTGAAGCACGTATCACACTGATCTTTTCTAGGACAAAATAAGGATAATTTCATTTCTTGTCATTTTTGTCAACGTTACAACAGACAAAGAAGGTGTCTTGTTGTTTTCTTGGCATTTTCTTTTGTATACCCTGTGAAGTTGAGCGAATTATTGAAGCTGTTGCTCGAAATATAGCTTATCAATGTCTCTCCTGCAGTAATGCGAGAGGAGTTTATTTAGATTATTGAAAAACTGTCTTGGAAAGCTTCGATCTTCCTTAAATAAATCAATTCTTCGATTTCGTTGACTTAATTCTTTTGCGGTACTTTTATTCATCCTATGTTGGCTTCCAGTTGACCATGATCTTATGGACCATTCTCCCAAAGAAAGAGTATGCGAATACATGGTTTTGCACATAGGTATTTCATCATTTCCACAAATCAAAAAATATTTCAGGGTTATATTTCGTCGGGAATTTTCAGTTACCTTTGGTCTGGCTTTTTTCAGTGACTTTAGCAGTGTTACTAACGTACACTTTCCATTGATCTCATGTCATGTTAGTCCAGAATTGTTCAAATATGTTTTAACGCATTTCTTCTGTTATTTTGTAATATTTCATTTTCGATTCTTCGATTTTTTGTTTACATCTGCACCTTGCACCTATTTTTCTATTCATTCTTGGTACATCATGAAATGTATTGCGTTGATCTTGTGGATTTCTAAACCTTAAAAATTGTTCTCCCCACATTCGTAAATTCTTATTGATTAACCTCTTACTTTGCTTTTTCTCAAGTGTCCTTCTTTTGGTATCTTGATTCTCATTTTCTTTTTCTATAACAATTTCATCTACCTGTTCAAGTTCCTGTAGCTGTGTTGCATCTGCACCCACCTCTTCCACGCTTTCTTCGCTTTCTAATTCACTTTCGGCTTCGGGAATGTAGTCTTTGTCGTGAACGTTATAAAATGCGCCTTACTTGCTAAATCATACAAAACCTCCTCGTTTTCAAACATAGCTTTCTCACTGGATTTTTCAGATAACACAGCGCCGTCTTCATGTGGCCGTGTCTTATCTTCATTTACCTGTTCCATTAGTTTTTCTATTGCTTTATTATCATTACCTTTTAGAATGTAACTTTCATAATGGGCATCTTTTTCATTTTGGAGACAAATTATGTTTGTCATTTCCGACAATACACCAGTTGTATTGCGAGTTTCGTTAGGAACGAAGACTACCTCGGCTTCTCTGATAATATCAGAAATATCTTGGGGTGATAAGGCTTCATTTAGAAGAATAGTGTTTGATAAATCCATTTCAGTGATTTCTTGAAGAGAAAAACGTTGATTGTCCTCATTGGTGTTACTACATTGCGCTATTCTGGCCATTTCCATTATTTTTCTCGTTCGACTAGACATTTTTCTGTGCAGCAGTAGCTCGTATCTACTCTAAAGCATGTGAAGCAGGTCCTCGTATCTAACACCAGCAATAAAATGTTAGATTTTTCACATAAAATTATTAACAATTCAAAGCAATCGTTATGAAAGTTTTGAAACGAATGCTTAATTAGGAATCTAATCACAAACTTTAACCCTCCACTTTACTTCTTTCATATTTACAAACGATTTTCAAGATCACTTACCTCGACAGTTTGCTTCAGTGGCGGGAAGCTGAACACTGTGACGTTTACGAGGTAATGCTTCAGAAAACCAACCGAAATAAGTTACGAGTTACTGTATTGTTTGATTTTGACAGGTTGATAATTTTCATAAAATTAATTCCTTTCACACATAGATGGCGCTTATAAAATTGAAGTCTGAGGCATGAAAATCGTATTTTCTGAAAAGGTGTTAGTTACGAGGTATTGTCAGAAAATTAAGCCCGCAGTGAAAGTGTTCAGGTTCCTTCTATCTGTGGTAACTAGATAGCACATCACAGGTAAAAGTGGCAGGTCATACCACAAGGAGAAGTAAAGCAATATATTCACGAAAGTAATGTCAAAAATGTATGTTATTGGCAAAAATTAGAATGTCTATGTTGGCCCGAGCACTTCGACTAGTACGGTAGAGTTTTGTGCTGTGTTTATTTACGATAGGTAATTAGTTGGATTCATTTCAAGCGAATAAAATATTCCTGGTAAGCATTGTAACTTAATTTATTTATGGGAGATTCATCGACTGGAAGCGAACCGCCTCTTGACAAAGGTGATATTGAGGTAACAGAGAACAAAACATATGATATTAAAAATAAATATTCACGTTTTGATATGGGACCTTTTTTTGTTCTGGTTGAAACACTTGATAAAAACATTCGATTATCGGCGGTCAAGATCGGTCATTATTTGTTTAAAGAAACTAGTTTTGAAAACGATATTCAAGATATCACATTAATAGGTAGAAACAGAGTCAAAATAATCTTAAATAACTTCCATATTGCTAATTCAGTTATTAACCATGATATTATAAGAACAAATAATTTGGTAGCATATAACCCGCGTTTTAACAAACATAAAAAAAGGATTGTAGGACGGACAAGTTGATACGTTCCTGGAAGAGGAATATATGCAAGAAAATATTATTAGCGCTAAACAAGTCGTGGAAGTTGAAGGAATGAAACGAGAAATAATAAACTCTGATTAAGAAATTGAATACGTACCTCGCCAAATGTTGATACTTACGTTCATAGGAAACAATATTCCTTCACAAATATCTATAGATTTAGTAAGATTCCCCGTGGAACCGTACATTTATCCGGTAGTTAAATGTTTTAAATGCTCAAGGTATGGTCACACACAAAAATTTTGCAAAAGTGAAAATGACACTTGGCAATATTCATGGGGTAGATGATTTTGAATGCACCAACATAGAGTTCTGTGTTCATTGCCAAATTGAAGGACATAAATCAATATCTGAGGAATGTCACAAGTACAAGCAACGGATTGACATTAAAAAAATTATGTCAACAAATAATTCATCATTTAAAGATGCAGAAGAGTTAGAAAAAAACCCAACGTATGCTAATATTCTGAGTAACAATATATTTAACCTATCAAATAATGGAAATAACTTCCCTAGCTTGAATGATATTGATAGATGTCTTAATTTTGATATCAACTTGTTGCAAAAACCTAGAGCTACACGACAGATCAAGCGACGGTTAATCGACTCCGATCTCCGAAATAATCCTAAAAGATCCCCTATCATAAGATCCCAACCATGCAATTCTTCTACGATATTACTAAATCCACATCAAGATGTGATAATAGAAAATCTTTTTAAGAAATTTAATCTCGGAATACCTAATGAACAGGCTTTCTTAGAAACTCAACAGCACCTTAAAAAATTAATAAATAGTAATCTGGATATAGTAAAATTTGAAATAATCATATCAAGTGAAATATAGCTATCTAAAACAAAAACATTTATTCTTAAGGGCTACAACTTTATTCACCGCGATAGGCACGACGGTTACGGAGGAGTCGGGACACCAATAAAAAGTCACCTTACTTTCTCTGAAATAGCTATTAAGAGAAACTTTAATAACAAAATTGAGACTTGCGCGGTATTTATAGAAGATTTCAATTTAACAATTTGCAGCGTATATAAACCTCCTAATATGAACGTAAATAAAAATTATTGGGGCAAGCAAATTATTTCCGCAATTTACAGGAGACATGTTGATATGCGGTGATTTCAACGCACACTATAGTCGATGGGGTTCCGTCAAAGATAATAAACAAGGTAATATATTAATTGAAGCCTTAGATAATGTAAGGCTAATACATTCAAATGACGGTAGACCTACTTTACTTACTAGACCGCATGAAAACCCCTCACTAGTGGATCTCTCATTTATAACTCCAAGTTTGATTGCAAAATATGAGTGGAATATCTTGTAGGATACGTTAGGTTCGAATCATTTTCCTATTCATATAAATGGATAGAGTCCTCAGCTGATTGGCAAAAATTTCAGGACTATATTTCTAATAATTTGAAAAATTACAATAACCTCACTTCTAATACTGATCAAATAGAATTTTTTTTAACAAGCGTAAACGGGGAAGCCGCTAACTCTATGGAAGTTAGAACAGCAACAACATCTAAATCAGCACGTCCAATATGGTGGGATCAAAAATGTGATCATATCGCTAGGGAAAGGGAAAAGGCTTTAATAAATTATCAAAGACTAACAAATTTTGGAAACTATATAGAAGTCAAGAAGAAATATTCTCAAAGTAAACACTCATATCTCAATAATATAAGAAGCATTTGAAAAATTTCAAATAAAAATATTGTTTGTAAGAAGAATAGCCTTTCCAAGAACTTAATAAATCAACTTCTTGATTCACTTGCCCCAAGCTATGTAGATATTAATTTGACCATAATAAGAAATGATGAAGTGAAGAACTACTGTTAAAAATATTTGATAATTGGTGGGTTAAACAGACATATATAGATAATTTTGAGAGAATAATTGTTACTTTTTTGATAAAACCACAAAAAGATAAAAATTTGGTCACTTCCTACAGACCAATTTCATTGACGTCGTGTTTAACAAAAACATTCGAACGCATGATTAAACTAAGATTGGAGTGGTTTTTATACAAAAATATGGTGTTACCTAGGTACCAATTTGGATTTTGGAGAGAATTCGGTACATTAGACGTTGTTACACAATTAGTTCCAGGTATACAGATGACATATTCTAACAATCAATATTTGGTTTGTCTGTTTCTTGATCTGAAGGGAGCCTATGATTCTGGGATCTCAATATTCTGAAACATAAGTTAGTGAATTTGAGATTCAGTAGAAAAATCTGTCATAACTTAATAAATCTATATTATGCCAGAACAATTCATAAACGCGACCATAAAAATGTACTTCATGGACCCAGACCTCTCTATCAGGGCTTGCCTCAAGGCTCTGTTCTCAGTCCCAGCCTGTTTAATATATATTCAGCTAATATACATTATACGATGATATATGTATATACTTCAACCATCAGTCTTTTGAAGAATTCCGTAAAGCCCTGGAACTGGCAATGCAAATACTATTAGACTGGTCTCGTGAGTCTAGTATGACATTACCCCCTGAAAAGTATTCTACAATGTTTTTCACTAGACATAGGTTGCATGCGCCAGGAAGCTCAGTACTGGCTGGGTATAGCGTGCCAGGGGTCAAAGAATACAAATATCTGGATATTGTTCTCGACAGAAAACTCCTCTGGACAGGGCGAGAAACAGCCATACATTCTCTGAAATGCATAACGAACCGTAGGGGGGGCACTGATCCCAAAGTTGAACTTATGTTTTACAGGGCCTATGTACGTTCAATTATAGATTATGGTAGCTGTATATACGGTTCGGCGAGTAACAGTAATTTACAAATTCTAGTTAGAATTCAATACAAATGCCTTAGGTTATGGCTAGGAGCCATGGTTTCAACCCCAGTAAATATCCTATCAGCTGAAAGTAATGAACTTCCATTAGAATTTCATCGTCAAATACTTGCTCAAAATTATGTTATAATGATAAGTAACCTTAAGACAGGTCTAGTAGAAGTTCTATCGTCATTAAATATAGAAAACTTAACAAATCCTTATCGGCATAATAAAAATTCACCTCCTCCCTCAGATGCCTTCATTGAATGTCAAAAATATCAATCATATGTTAATGGAAGCAATTTACTGCCTATATACACAACCGATTACACAACCGATTACACAACCGATTACACAACCGATTACACAACCGATTACACAACCGATTACACAACTTTTAAACTATCCCAAGACCATAATACCCCACTGCTCAGAATCAGTACAAATCAGCAATATCCTCCTGAAATCTATTGTGAGTAACCATATAGAACACACAGTCATCTACACTGATGGATTTAGGAGTAGGATGTGCTATATATGTTTTAAACCACAAAATATGTGAAAAATATAAATTACGAAATATTTGTAGCATATTTACTGCTGAATTGGTAGCCATAGCAAAAGCCATAACATACTTAAATATCAAAAAAATCAAACAGGGTGTGATTATAAGTGATTCAAGATCAGTATTAGAAGCAATTAAAAATAACCACCCAAATAAACATAAATCAGATATTTTATGCAATATTAAAAAGTTGTTGTGTGATATAGACGTCACATGTATTTGGGTGAAGAATTACATATAGATATGTATTATAGGCAATGACATAGTTGACCAGTTGGCAAAGGATGCTATTATTGATGGGGTACACCAATCAGAAGGATATTAAAATAGCTCTTAAACAAACGACTATACAGAAATGGAAAGTAAGATGGATTGAACTTGTTCAAAAATCCACAAATGAATATTTTTTATTACACCCTCAACTTCCATTGCTACAGTCATATATAAATTGATTATAATGTTCCCAAATTTTATGTATCCACAATTTTGAGATTAAAATCTCAGCATGGGGAATATCCATATCACCTTGCCAAATTAGGTGTTGTTAACACGGCTGCTTGTAGTTGTGATAATGTTACTATTGCAGATATCAATCACATGATATTCAATTGTATCAAATATAAAAAAGGAAGAGAACATATTTTCAAATCCCTTAGTAAATAAGACATACAGTTCTCCGTAAACCTAACTCATTTATTGGGGCTGAATAATAAAATAGTGTTTGACACTCTGGTGGTGTTTTTTAGATAAACGAAATAAATCAAATAAAAAAATCTGTGCCCCCCCTACACACACAGAATGTCTATGGATAGTTTCGGTTCATTATTTTGTAATAACCATATAATAAATTCTCTAGGTGGTGTAGATTAAAAAAAATCATTAGGAAAACTGATTGGAATATTTGGAAATCGTCTAGGAGTAGTATTCAAATTAATAAAGTGAATTTAATCCGTTTACTAATAAATTCACTGCCAAATGCAAATTATTTAAATTCGAACACGTTCAGCTCTCGAAAACATTTAATTTTAATTGCAAAAGTCTCATTATTTCTTTAATGGAGTTGACACAAATTTCAACACTTGCAAATGTCTTTTGCAATTTAATTAAAATTGAATGTGTTTACTATAATTAGAGAAAAATAAACAGAATAATTAAAAGTGAAGCGCGCTTTCTTTGAAGTGTTTCTCTTGTTAATGGTAATGATTTGAAATTTACACTTTTTTTTGGTATATCTAAACATGGGTATATAAAATATACAACTGACTTATTTATGAGCTTCCTGATTAACATCGTTACGGCGGAAATTTCACAGTTTTATGTTGTTTTTAATTTGTTAGTGGTTTTAGAAAGACAAACATTACGAAATATATTTTTCTAATTTGAAAAATCACATACAGGGTGTATAGAAATTCATGAGAAATAATTCAGGAGGCGATTGCTCATATGAAATTATGATAGATCCTTCCTTTAACAAAATTTCCTCAGCCCACTCAGTTCCGATACGAGGATATATTAAAAAATTCATAGCCTATTATAGAACAAAACGAAATTTCAATGTCAAAATATTTTATTACTCAACATATTCTCCTTTTAATTGGATACATATATTACAGCGAACCTGCAACGTCTCTAGACCTTTCAAAAAAATGTTTCTTCTTGCTCTGCAAACCAGACCTCCACAGCTTTTATTACCTCCTCGTTGGAAGAAAATGTACGACCTTTTAAACTTCTTTTTAGTTAAGGAAAGAGATGATAGTCGGACGGAGCCGAATCTGGTGAATAATGGGGGTGTTCTAGTAATTCAAAGCCTAAATCACGAATTTTTTGCATGGCAACATGAGATTTATGTGCAGGGGCGTTGTCCTGCAAAAACAAAACACCTTTGGATAGCTTTCCGCGTCTTTTCTCTTTAATTCTTTCCCGTAGAGTGGTCAGTAATGTCGAATAGTAATCTCCAATTATTGTTCTGTCCTTATCCAAAAAATCAATCCTGACTACTCCATGGCAATCCCAAAAAACTGAAGCAAGAACTTTTCCAGGAGATTTTTGGACACGAAACTTTTTAGGTCTTGGAGAACCAGAGTGTCGCTATTCCATCGATTGTTGCTTTGTTTCTGGATCGTAGGAATGTACCAAAGTCTCATTCATAGTAATAATCCGGTTTAAGAAGTCTACATCGTTTTCAAATCGAGGACAGATCGAACGCGATGCTTCTACCCTTGCACGCTTTTGGTCAACATTCAAACATTTGGGGATCCATTTTGCAGCAATTTTTCTCATGTCCAAATTGACGTGAACTGTATGAAATATTCAGTGCTTCAGATATCCGTTTCATCCCAATTCGACGGTCTGATAAAATCATATCATGATCTGCATCCATATTTTCGGAAACTGACACAGAAACTGGTCTTCTCGATCAGTCATCATCTTCAATGGAAAATTTACCTCTTTTGAAACTTGCAGTCCAATTTTTCACGGCCGCATACGAAAAACATTGATCACAAAGGGTATTAATCATATCTTTGTAAAAATGCTAACCTCTTAACCCTTTTAAATACAGGTATTTGATGATGGCTCGATACTCCAATTTCTCGATTTTCACGATTTCGGTGGACATCTTTTTTCTTTTAATTTGTTGCGTAACTCTGGTTTACTTTTTTGACGTCAAACGTCACACTGACACTTGTAATAAGTTATTGTTTGTTGCTATGGTAACGCAATATTTTGTTTATGCATGGAACTGGTCTAGGCTAACTAGATATCAATACATCCTCGTATATCACTCCTGAAAGATGGTGAAGAAAATTAAGTTTTTTTCTCATATTTAAGGAAAGACAGAAACTTGAATTTTGTAATAAATGTCTGTCTCTGAACCTATTTTCATCATATTCTGTACCTATGTGTCTAGGGGAAAGGCGGGAGGTTTGAGGCGGGTTTTGTTTGGGACATTTTCAAATTTACCGCCTTAAATTGCTTCTAGTATAACCAAACCGCGTCAGTAGTGGACTTTCTAGTGTAATACCACGTGCATGACCAAATATTTAGGTTGTTACTGTGACTTGGTGCTGCAGGTTAAAATTTATGCTTTTACCATATTCTAGTAAGATTTTACTTAAGATTACTTTTTTTAGACTAACAAAATATAATCAGAATTCAAAAAATATAGTGGGGCTACGATATTATGTCCTAAATAGAGTAATAATTAGTGTTTTAAATGAAACTCACGGTTTCTAGTTAATTCCACAATATAATAGAAGTTATTGAAAATTCTAAAAAATTGACAATTGTTTCGATGAATCAATATCATCGTCAGAATGACAGAAGTTACATTTCATTTGATGCCTACCTGATGTTTAGTAGTTATTTTTGGCTAGACCAAGAAGTGACCTAACTTGTGATTGACTTAATATATGTTTATAGAAAAAAGAAGAAGATGTGATATTACAAATATTGAAGCTTAGATATTATTAGCCCTATGGTAATATCCTGGATATCATTTTTCAATTAAGATCAGTATAACTGTGCAATCATTTAGAAAACCAGGAAAACTATATCTGCTGATCTTCACAATTATCACTTAAGAAGACAGTTTATTAGTGGAGAACTCCCTAGATTCAACTGTTCATTGACAACTTCATATTTAGATTTCTTATGATCTCACCTCAACTTTTTAATTCGGATTTTTATTAAATATGGTGTATATAAGGCAGGTTTGGACCACACAATGAGGAAGGTTTCGGACAGTGTCCCAAACCTCCCTATACTTATTGTTCATTGAAAATTATATATTTTTCAGAGTTTGAATCATGTCTCATACATATAAACAGAAGAGTAATAGAGAAATATTACCTCAGAATCTGATTGATGAAGCAATCAATGAGGTTAGATAAGGAGAAGGTATAAGGCCTACAGCTAAAAAGTATGGTATTCCGAAAAGCACATTGCTACGTCTTTCGAAAAATAATACTTTTAAAAGGAGTGAGTACTCCACAAAGCATTCAAACAAACAAGTTTTCTCGAAAGAAGAAGAAACCATGTTAGCTCAATACTACATACAGGCTTCGAAACTACACTATAGTCTAGATCGTAAGGCGGCACTAGAGCTTGCATATCATTTTGCAAAAAGTAACAACATTAATTATCCGAAAGCGTGGGATACTGGGGAAAGTGCCACTAAGGATTGGTTGCGAGGGTTTTAGTCTCGCAATAACAACATATCTTTGAGAAAGCCGGAGACAACTAGCCTCAGCAGATCCACCAGCTTCAAAAAAAATAATGTTGATGCGTTTTATCAAAATTTGAAGACTGTTTTGAATGATAAAAATATTAGACCTGAAGATACTTGGAACATCGACGAAACGGGACTCACAACAGTTCACAAATCTAAAAAAGTATTGAGTCAGAAGGGATCCAAGAAATTGGGTCGAATTACGTTCGGTAAGCGGGGGACTCTACTAACGACGTGCTGGTGTATAAATGCTATTGGTCAAACTACCCCACCATTCTACATGTTTCCAAGGGTGAATTTCCGTGAAATTATGATGAAAGATAAGGTATGAATTATTCATATACAATTGTTAATTCAACGTACTTAATTTATTTTAAGGTGGACCCACTGGCGGTAGGGGGCAGCTCACCCAAGTGGCTGGATGACTGGTGCGAATTTTCTAATTTTTTTAAAACATTTTTTGGAATACGCCAAACCTTCTTAAGAGAGGCCCATCTTAGTTATCTTTGATAATCACGATAGCCACAACCAAATTTATCTCATTAATATGGCCAGAGAAAATAACGTGATTCTACTAACTCTCCCACCTCACTGCAGCCACAAACTGCAGCCTCTAGATGTCTCTGTTTACGGTCCCTTTAAAACTTGTTTCAATGCGGCTGCTGACAGTCTGATGTTGAGACAACCAGGAAAGTGCGTACAGATCTATGATATTCCTGATCTTCCTAGATAAGCTATAGAAAAGGGTTGTACTCCTTCAAATATAATAAAAGGTTTTAGGTGTACTGGCATTTATCCCTTTAACGAAATACTTTTACCGAAGATGACTTTTTGTGAGCATATGTGACAGATCGGGATCAACAAGAACAGCTGGCATACAGATCTATGATATTCCTGATCTTCCTAGATAAGCTATAGAAAAGGGTTGTACTCCTTCAAGTATAATAAAAGGTTTTAGGTGTACTGGCATTTATCCCTTTAACGAAATACTTTTACCGAAGATGACGTTTTGTGAGCATATGTGACAGATCGGGATCAACAAGAACAGCTGGCTCACTCCTCAACATCCTCTTCTCGACAAGCCGAACTCGAACCTGAACAAGTCGAACCTGAACAACCCGAACTCTAACCGTAACAAGCTGAACCATCACCCTTAGCAGAAACCTTCGCAGCCACCAAGGAAACTAAATTCACTCCAGAAAAAAGTATGCCATTCCCAAAAGCAGTTCCACGTATCGAAAAAAGTGGTGACCAAAAAATTGGGAAATCCAGAGTTATAACACATACCCCTGTAAAAAATGAGATTGAAAAACAACAGTTATGCAAGAGAAGAGAGATAGAGCTACAAACGAAGGAGAATGCAATAAGGATGCTAAATATGAAAGTGGCCAAGGGAAGCTCTTCTTCCGATGATGAAAACTTTGACGAGAAGAATCTGTGTAAAGATAATAGTGACGATTTAGAATTCACTAGTGGTGAATATAATAACACTATTGAGGTAAACACTTCAGAAAATATGTTTGATGAAGGCGATTATATTTTAGTAAAATTAATAGTAGACGGTAGGAAGGAAAGCTTTGTAGACTACATCGCCAAGATTTTAGAGGTTCTCCAAACTGAAACTTCCTACCTAAAAGTAAAATACCTGCATAAGACCGGATGAATGAATAAGTTCTATTTTCCAAATGAAGAGGACATCCTTGAAATTTCTCAAAACCAAATTTTGGGGAAATTGAAGGATCCAAAAAACAACGCATCGAGTAAAAGATTATGTAAATTTATATATTTCGCAAATATTATAGATATTGAGGTAGTATTAGGTAGACTATGTAGAATAAGAATCAAAGGAAAACACAGAAAAACGACATTAGTTAATGCGCATGCCCCTTCTGAGGACAAAGATGAAGACACGAAAGCAAAGTTCTATGAAGAACTGGAACAAGCAAACAATAAATTACCGAAATTTGATGTTAAATGTGTAATAGGGGATATGAATGCAAAGGTCGGACAAGAGAAAGAGTATATAAAAGTAACGGGAGGAAAAAGTAGACACGCACTCAGTAATGATAATGGCAAGCGACTCCTAGAATTTGCTTTGGAAAATAAAATGAAAATCGTAAGTACGTCATTTGACCATAAAAACAAACACAAGGAAACCTGATCATCACCAAATGGCAAAACAAAAAACCAAACAGATCACGTCTTAATAGAAATGAAGCACTTAAAAAGGGTAACAGATGTACGAAGTTAGAGAGGAGCTGATGCGGATAGTGTCCACTTTTTAGTAATTACAAATCTGAATAAAGATAAGCCACCTAGAATTGAACAAGATAAAAAAACGGAAAAAATACGATTTAGAAAAATTGAAGGACGAGACCAAAGTAAATCACTCCCAACAAGAAATTAATAGAGAATTAAATTTAAGACCTTGCGTCGAGCAACTAGAAGAAGAATGGTCACAGATAGAAACTGTTATGAGAGATGTAACAAATAGGATACTAGGGAGCCCCGAGGGAAGAAAAAAAGATAATTGGTTTGATGAACAATGTAAACAGGCGTTGGAAGAAAGAAATAAAATCAGACAAAGACTATTAAGAGAAAACATTGAAGAAAATATACTAGAATATGAAAAAGCAAGGAAAGAAGTTAAACAAATATGCAGAAAGAACAAAAGAATTTACTCTGAAAGGGAATTAATAAAAATTGAAGAAGCTTATGAAAATAAAGTACTGAGAAATTTTTATCATGAAATAAGAGAAGGGAAAGGCCATAAACGGAAAGCACCTTATTTTTGGAAAAGCAGAGAGAGAAATCTAATAGGGGATAGGGGAGAAAAAATAAATAGATTTGTACAGTATTTTGAGGAATTACTAAATGATGGTGAGGGAGAACTAGGCGATATTGATAATGAAATGGAGGAAGAAAATTGTGATGAGGTAGATCTAGCCATAACGGTCCCAAAAAAACTGGAGGTGACAGAATGCTTAAAACATATGAGGAATAATAAGAGTGCAGGAGAGAACAATATTCCAATAGAAATTCCAAAATATGGAGGCGAACAATTAACGGAGAGAATATGGCAGTTGTTGAAACAAGTATGGCGAGAAGAAAAAATCTCTAAAAATTGGAACAAGGCATTAATACTTCCAATCAACAAAAAAGGTCCCAAGGAAGAATGCAATAACTACCGCGGAATAGCACTTTTAGATGTAACATACAAAGTTCTGGCAAAAATACTTAAAAATCGATTAGACAAATACCACAATGAAAATGTAGGAGAATCAACAGAGATACTTTTTCGACTATGTTCCATTAGGAGGTAAAGCTACGTTTCATGAAAATGGTTGTGTTAACAGGCATAGCTTCCACTATTATTCATCAACTAATCCATATCACATAGTAACACACAATCAAACTAGAAGGTCGTTACATGTGTTGGGAGGTATTGTTGGTGAATATGTAGTAGGACCTAATTATTTTGAGAAACATTCGAATATTGAGATTTATTTAGATTTTCTAGTAAACCAATTACATTTTTTTATTGGGAGAAGTCCCACTTCAATTTTTCATTTATGTCTAGAGAGTTGTATCCGTCAAATGACAAACTATCAGGAATATTTATTGCCTTTCTAAGTTTTTGAGAACAAGAAAATTGCTTAAAATTCTATAATAGTTTTGAAATTATATTTATGCATGCTCATTTTCTATTACAATAGTAGAAACGGCTGTCGTTACATCCGTATATTTAGCGTAGCACGCTGCATACCGAGATGTGATTGTTGATAATTTTCAATACTGCTTTCTTCAGAATTAATAGGTTTTTAAAACATTTTTGATTTTGAAGATTCCAATTTATTTGAAATGAAAAAATATTCTTAATTTTGTAAAATAAAAATCTTCAATTGTGTATAGGTAGGTAAATAACCTAAAACAGAGACTAAAATAAGTTGGCATTTCCTTATTGGCATGTATAGGTAAAGAATCATTCTGTTCATTGAATAGTTCAGCCAATTTTTTGATCTTAATAAAAAATTTCAAATTTAATTTTTCTTCAAACATCAGCACAACATAATAATTTTAAACCCATTTCTCAATTTTTTTGTCTACAACTGTCTTAAAGTAAACAATACTATTTATTGGCAGTATCAATATTCATCTCTCATTATCAACCTATAAGTAACATGTGACGATTGTGATATTTTTTGTAGGTCGCACGCTGACATCTAAAATTCGAATCATATCGTCAAATTTCAAGTGCAAAATAATTTAAGGATGTCTTCACTGAAATCTTTATTTGCCAAATTGCATTAAGTATATTCTATTATATTCGCATATAATGGCTATTATTCATGCAAGTTCCTAGGGCTAGCAGAATTAAAAGAAAACACACTCAACCTCTCACAATTTCCTAATTATTTCTCCATGTTTTGAATCTTTTTAGTATTTGAAGAAAATCAACGTGGTCTATTCAAAGAATAGAATATACACTACTATCTAAACTTAACTCACCACCTTAAATGTACCATAAGTGTGGAAATATGTTTCTTCTGAATCCTTTATTGGATTCCGATTTTCATATCATAGGTCTATTTTGAGGAATTACTGTACTAATTTCATTTCTGAAGCAAATCCACTAGAGTACGAAAACATCTTCAATATAGGTGAGGGTAAATATATTAAAATCCTTAAAATTCGTACAAGTTTTTTAATTACCACATGCCAACTAGTTTCGACTTAACAAGTCATCATCAGGGCGGGTAAGCTACAATTAAGATGGTAAATTTGATTTAGCAAATCGAATTCTATTCAAACAACTGTAACTTACCAGTCAATCAAAAAATTTCCACAGGACGTATAACAACATGAATTTAAAATAAACAGCGAAAACAATACAAGTCAACAGAACTAGACGCACTAACGTTTTAAATAATTTGATCATTAACACACTCAAGTGAAGATAACTTTTTATAATCTAAAATTCTAAACAGTGGTGGAACTTCAATAGTTGATTTTAAATTTAATGATATAGTATTTTCATTATTAATTGATTTAAAAATTTCTATGTTCTCCAAAGCGTTCAGTCTAGTTCCATGTTCACAAACATGTAAAATTTTAAAATTTTCATCCACCACAAAAGAATGGTTATTAAGTTGTAAATGTCTGTAGAAAACAGAACTATTCCTTGTCAAATGTTCTTGGATTCCCAACTTAAACCTCCTACCACACTGCCCTATGTATTCGGCGGTGCAATTGTTACAAGTCAACCTATAAACCCCACTTCTATCAAGTTGTGAAATTGGGTCTTTGGTTCGAGAAAAGATAGTTTTTAAGTTTAGTGGAGATTTGAAGGCTACTTTATATTCTGTTCTATTCTGAATAATGTTGGCCAATTGATAGGAAAGTGGACCGTAGTAATAAATGCTAACAAATTTTTGTTGTTCAATCCTGTCCAATGCATATGAGTCATTCATTAAAAGCTTATCCATCTTTCTGTTAACTAAATTGTCAATTAGAATTGTGGAGTAACCGTTTTTAACTGCTAAAAGTTTGATAGTTTCTAATTCTTTTTTAAAATCATCAGGACACAATGGAATCAAAAAAAGCCGATGAACGTATGACCTGAACGACGAAAGCTTCTGCTGAAAGGGGTGATTGCTGTCAATAGGGATAACATGAGAAGTCTGAGTATTCTTTCTATATATGCTAAAAGAAACGTGATGATTAACCCTCTTCAAAGATAAATCCAAGAAATTAAGATTGCAGTTATTTTCCATTTCCAAAGTAAATTTGAGGTCTATGTGTAAGATGTTAATAAAACTTAAAAAATCTTAATTTTGAACCCCAACACACTCTTTTGAATTCTAATGATTTGGTAGAGAAAATTAAAGACATTGAACTTCCTTCGAACGCCATTCTGGCTTCGGTTGATGTAACTAACTTGTACACCAATGTTCCGTTGAACTAACCTTGGGTCTCATTAGGGATTTATTGGTTGATTCTTCGTTGGATGACTTTGTGGTGGAGAATGTTTTCAGGTTATTGTCATTCGTATTACAACAAAACTTCTTCAAGTTTAATGATAAAATTTATGAACAGACGAAGGGTCTTGGCATGGGAAATCCACTAGCTCCTCTCTTGGCAGATATCTTTATTGACTTTATAGAGAGACAATTTTTGAGAGTCAATTCTCGGGTAATATCGTTTTATGGTATAGATATGTCGATGACGTGGTATTTTGTTTCCAGGGGGATGTTAACGTTTTAAATGGTGTTTTTTTAGGTTTTATTAACATCTTACACATAGACCTCAAATTTACTTTGGAAATGGAAAATAACTGCACTCTTAATTTCTTGGATTTATCTTTGAAGAGGGTTAATCATCACGTTTCTTTTAGCATATATAGAAAGAATACTCAGACTTCTCATGTTATCCCTATTGACAGCAATCACCCCTTTCAGCAGAAGCTTTCGTCGTTCAGGTCATACGTTCATCGGCTTTTTTTGATTCCATTGTGTCCTGATGATTTTAAAAAAGAATTAGAAACTATCAAACTTTTAGCATTTAAAAACGGTTACTCCACAATTCTAATTGACAATTTAGTTAACAGAAAGATGGATAAGCTTTTAATGAATGACTCATATGCATTGGACAGGATTGAACAACAAAAATTTGTTAGCATTTATTACTACGGTCCACTTTCCTATCAATTGGCCAACATTATTCAGAATAGAACAGAATATAAAGTAGCCTTTAAATCTCCACTAAACTTAAAAACTATCTTTTCTCGAACCAAAGACCCAATTTCACAACTTGATAGAAGTGGGGTTTATAGGTTGACTTGTAACAATTGCACCGCCGAATACATAGGGCAGTGTGGTAGGAGGTTTAAGTTGAGAATCCAAGAACATTTGACAAGGAATAGTTCTGTTTTCTACAGACATTTACAACTTAATAACCATTCTTTTGTGGTGAATGAAAAAAAAAATTTAAAATTTCACATGTTTGTGAACATGGAACTAGACTGAACGCTTTGGAGAACTTAGAAATTTTTAAATCAATTAATAATGAAAATACTATATCATTAAATTTAAAATCAACTATTGAAGTTCCGCCACTGTTTAGAATTTTAGATTATAAAAAGTTATCTTCACTTGAGTGTGTTAATGATCAAATTATTTAAAACGTTAGTTCGTCTAGTTCTGTTGTCTTGTATTGTTTTCGCTGTTTATTTTAAATTCATGTTGTTATACATCCTGTGGAAATTTTTTGATTGACTGGTAAGTTACAGTTGTTTGAATAGAATTCGATTTGCTACATTAAATTTACCATCCTAATTGTAGCTTACCCGCCCTGATGATGACATGTTAAGTCGAAACTAGTTGGCATGTGGTAATTAAAAAACTTGTACGAATTTTAAGGATTTTAATATATTTACCCTCACCTATATTGTACTGTACTAATGTTGTGTTTATTGATCTTAGGTTGCAACACCCCGTGGAATTTATCAGA